>JARUPO010000015.1:0-600000 GCA_039700045.1 Malbranchea zuffiana | reverse complement strand
CATCACGTTACCGCAGTAGCGCAGCTGTGAACCCAGTGCGGACCAAAAGATGGGAATGAAGGGTTTCGGTCTCCATTGTCTGGGTGGTGAAGAAAGGATGTGGGCGAGTGTGTAACCGACGCTGCGACCGGCGTTTTGCGCTACGTCCCAGTGCTCGATGCGGACGTGGGATTTACCTCCTTGGCCGCCGCCGGGGCCGTGGTAGGGGTACGTGGCGATGTCACCGATTGCGTAGACGTCTTTGAGACCGTTGACGGCGAAGGACTCGTCCGTCCTGAGAGACCCGTCGTTCTCCAAGGTGACTGACTTGTTATCTTTCAGGAACTCTGTCGCAGGGGCGACCCCAACACCAAGAATGACTAGGTCAGCTGGGAGGACGGTGCCGTCTTTCAGGTGTACTGCGCCGACTTTTGAGGAATCAGCGGAAGAAGGCGTGGCTTTGTCAACAGAGGCCGACATTTGGAATTTAATGCCGGATTTTTCGAGGTTTTTCTGGATGATACTGCCGACTTTGGCGCCCAGCACACGTTCAAAGGGGGTGGATTCCATGCCCACAATAGTGACGTTGTTTGCTTTGGACAGGCACACTCCGACTTCCATGCCGATGAAGGAGCTGCCGATTATAACGATGTTCTTGTTCTTCTCTCCTACCGCCTCCAGGATAGCTTGGACATCCGTCACAAAGCGGAGAACGAAGACGTCTCCGAGATCCTTGAAACCGGGGAGAGGGAGCCTTCTGGGGACACCACCGGTAGCTAATACAAGTTTAGTATACGGGAATGATTTCCCAGAGTCTGTCGAAACGACCTTTTTCTCAAAGTCGACAGCAGTGGCATTGTCGGAGACGAGATCGATACCGACTGACGGATACCATTCCGAAGATCTCAGAGCAAGCTTGTTGGCATCGGGAATGAGAGCCTTGGACAGTTTCGTCCTATCAATTGGAGGATTGGGCTCTCGTGATATGATAGTGATGGCGCCCTTGTATCCCTGTTCTCGAAGCGCCTCCACAGCCCCAAAGGTACCGCTTCCACTATCCGCAACAGTAAGTTATCAGTTCCCAAGTAACGTATGCTGGGAAACCAGAAACATACCCTCCAATAATAACAACTTTGTCATCACCCACCACACTGCATTGGTTGATCGGTTGCCTTCCATGCTGTTTAATCCACGCCTCATCCCCCTTGACAAAGACGGCTCCCTCTTTCTCGAAGATCTCATACTTATTCAACGCATTGGGAGCCGGTGCATCCTCAATATCGCCCGTCGAGACGTTAAAGCATGCTATACATCACGAGTCAGTTGTGTAATCGACTGATGGACACCAACAAACAGCACATACCTCCATGCCATGGACATGTCAACCTTCCGTCCGGCGTTAGAACGCCTTTTACCAACGGCGCCCCGTAGTGCGTGCACTTTGGCGTCATGGCATGAACTTCCCCATTCAACTTTACAAGCAACAGCTTGGTCTCATCCAGCCCTTCAACTTCAACCTCCCTCTTTTCTCCATTTTGTAGGTCCTGGAGCGAGTTTAAGCCTCTGAGCTTAAAGGAGGAGCCCATTTTCGACGCAAAGGCGGTGAAATTAGAATTGCTGGTGCTAAATTGGCGTGTTGATGTAGATATATCTTGATGACGGACGCTATTATGATTTGAGGTGGTCCCTCGCTGCAACTGTTGGTGGTGCCGCTGTACGCTGGGAGAAAGGGCGGTGGAATCGCGTTGGAATATGGAGAGTCGTCGTCGAGAGGCAACAGAGTAGAGTAGCAATGAAGAACAAGAACGTTGAGAAGCGGATTGACTCTTAAGCCAGAGATGAAAACAAGTTGAGAGGGTAGCAGTATGGTAAGATGCGGGGTGGTGGGGGATCATGCTCTGTCTGCGTGATGTATACTCTTACGAGTGTCTCAAGGACGCTGCCAGGAGAAGGGCAAGGACTAGGCTAGGATCACTCGAGATGAATTGTATTAGTCTGTCATGCGAGAATATCAAGCTGTAGCAGATGCAGTCTCTTCTCTCCTCTGCTGTGCTCTCGCAATGCCTTTCTCCCTCTCTCTTCGCTCTCTCTTGCTGTTGATTGTTTACTTGTTGGCCGGATGAGGTCATCGCGCTCTCTACGTCATCAGTCCGCGAGAATCCCACCAATCACCGGGCAGCAATCGTCAGCAACGGCTGACTAAGCCAGCTCAGGGGCATCATTTGAATCTCAGGGGTTAATATGTCCAATTAAATTAATCTGACATTAAGGTCCTATAATACTGTACAATAGGAGTGTTAAACATATCCAGCAAGCCTAAAAGTTAAACCACACTCCTCTTCGTGTTCCGACGGGATGTAGGTGAATCATCCGCCTGATTCTTCTTCAACATGGACCGGGTCTTCACAGCGCTTTCTTTCTGAACCCAGCCAGGACCTCGAGGAAGGGGTTGAGACTCTTCAAATTCGCTCCCACTACCACCGGGCACAAAATCCGGATCACTCGATAGCGTGAGATCCACGACCATTGTACCCTCGGGGATCTGAGATAGGCGTGGTCCCTCCAGTTGAGACTCGCTTTCCTTGACTTGCTTCCGAGTAGCTAATCGTTCCAGTATTTTCTTCTGGCGTCGTTGGTGGCGCTGGTTCATGGATTTGCTCTTGTCCCTGGCCTGATCTTTATTTTTATTATTTTTCTTCTTTCTTTGAGATTTGGGCGTCAGCTTATCCTGCTGCGGAAGTGTCGGGGAGGCGGAAACCGGAGGTGGCGAGGACACAGCTTTCCGCTCGGCTGGAGCGGGCGGAGGTTCGGTCCCTCCGTTACGAGCAAGAACCGTGGATGCAACAAGAAGCTCGTCCAACTTCGGCAAATCGTCCAAATCGTCGTCGTAAAATGGATTCGTCACGACCGAACTGCCTCCAGATGGGGGTGGGTTATCTTCAGGTTCATTCGATTCAACGGTAGGAGGCACGGATGATCGCAAATTTTCTTCAGTCAGTTCCGAAACCTGAAACTGATTGTCCATTTCCGCATCGTTTTTCGGCGAACCAGCAGTAGGCGGCTGGCTTGTGTTGGTCAAGTCACCGGGAACGGTATTGTCGCCATCGGTGATACACTGCAAACCGTCATCTGATGGCATTGCCAAAGGCTGACTGATACTTTGAGCTGAATTATGCACTGAGGTCGAAGGTACCGAAGGAAGTGCTAGAGTTTTACCACCCTCGTCGACATCATTTGGAGCGGGAACGGGAACGGGAGGGGCGGAGGCAAGGGAGCCAGACTTGTCGGTGCAGTGGAGGGAAAATTCAGGCGGCGGACTTGATTCAAAACCAAGGAAAGATGGCGACTTCACACCTAAGCTCGCCTCATCTGCTTCAGGTTCCGGGTTATGGTCTTCCTTATCCATAGCAGGACCATTGTCAGCAGGGATGTCCGGCTCCACGGGAACGTTCAGGTCCGAATCGATTGCTGACCTAAATCCAGCCTTCGCTATCAATTGTGATAATTCGTGTCTCGTTGGTGAAGAAACTTGTGTCGGTTCAAGCTCAACCGCAATTCGAGTAATCGATCTGGGCCCAGGCTCGGGACTGCCGCAAAACCAGTAAGTCGAACCGTCTCATGCAGATAGAAAAAAAGGAATTATGATACAGACAGGCCATTCTCCTGCGATCCCTCCGCAATGACTCCCGGCGAATCAACAGGAGCAGGACGAAGCAGTTTCGGCTCGCGCAGATCTGAGATTTCCATTTCACGAACCCCATCATCCTCGCCTTGGTCTTCATCGTACGCTGGCATTTCAAACTTTGAATACCGGCGAGGACCCTCATCTTCTTCAGAATCGGCTAAACGTTGCTCTCTGTCACGCTTGGCAAGTCGGATACGGATCGCCGGGTCATCGACCTCCTCCACGATAGCAGTACGATAACAACTAATGACGGGCTGCCAGTTTGTGGCATTCGACACTTCTAATTGCTGAAATGCTATGATTGCACCTGGCCTGATATCACTTTCCGAGGCGTCAGGCAACGTCGAGATATCATCAGGCAAGAGGGGCAATTCTTCTGCATCTGTATCAAGGGCAGGATTTTCCGCAACTTGCGCAGCATTCTCGACATTCCCGACCATAACAGCCTCCCCGTAAGCTGGGATCGCGTCTCGTTTCACGTTGTCATTGTCCGAATAGCTCAGCAAAAGATCTCCTGCTGATTGATCCGCGTTTTCCTCGCCTTCATACTCCTCTTGCCCGCCGTTTCCCTCTTCCCCATCATACCAATAACGCTGTGACTTGCGTTTTCTTTTCTTGCCTCGACTATTTTGTTTTGGCCTCAGCTCTCGGATTTCGGCTTGACTATCTGCATCCCAACGTTGAACAAAGGGGAATGGCGGGGGTGGGAGCCGTACATCATCGTAGATGCATTCGACCGCTTTAAGGACAATTAGATTCTGCCAATTTTCAACTGGTTGCCGTACTTGAGATTCCACGGCTGGAGCTTCCTCTGCACCCAGCCTCACTTCTTTAGGAATCGGCTTCGGTTTCACGAGTTTCTCCGCCAGTTTCGCTCGTGCACGCTCTACCTCCTTATCGTTTTTGGGTGCCTTTAGCCCCAGAGATCCAAACAACAGGCGTCTAGTACTAGCCAAATCCAATTTGCTTGACCTCTTCGAGGGTGCTGTGTCAGGGCTCGCTTCAGCAACAGAGCTCGCGGGTTCACGGGCTTTCGGTTGAGCATCGGATGTTAATTCATCATTGCTGCTTCTCTCTGGACCGGGAGCTTCGGCTTCCTCCGCTATTCTGTTTTCTGGTGTCACGTCCACGCCCCCGGCTGCAATATCACGCAACAGTTGGGCGCGCTTTTCCTCAAACTCCGTTTGCTCATGCGTTACAGCCTCATTTGCTTCCTCGTGCTGGGCAACCGGTTTCGGAACACCCAGGATACCAAGTTTATCCCACGCACGCAGATCTTCAAAATTCGCATCTTTGTGTAGGATTCCCGTCTCCTTCAATTTTGCTAACCGCTTCCGCAACTTGCATCTCATGTTACTGTGCTTTGTTCGTCGGCTCCCTGTACCAGGAGGCTTCATAACCTGTTTAGGGACGGTCTTCGCTGCGGCGAGCTTTGCTCCTAGAGTAGCGGGTTTCTCCTTCGATACGGTGCGCTCGATCGATGCCTCTGAATCAGACGCTGAAGAACTATCATCGCTAGAAGAGCTAGATGACGCCGAAGACGATACGCTTGTGCCGGAATCACTCGAAGACGAATCTGAGCTAGAATCGTCAGAGTCGTCACTTGACTCTTCCGATTCAGAGCTTGAGGAGCTGCTGCTTTCTGATGATCCGGAACTCGACGAGGAACGGACCGACTTCATCGACTTTCCCATCTTTGCAGGCGATTCTGCCTCGTGTGCATGTTCAGAAGAGACCGACTCCCTTGTCGAAACCGATACATCTTCACTGCTCGTCTCACTAGCTCGAGAAGCTGGACGACGAGCTTCGGTCTCAACTGGAATGGGTGGTTGCTGTCGTCCCCTCCTTGAACTAACCCGATCATTATCTGCCTCCACCTCCCTCTCAGCGAAATCGAGAGCACGGTCCGGTGTGCCGCCCCGCGCACTAGGAGCAGATCCAATCTCTGCACTTTCGAAACCCGCTTCGAGCCTAGGCCCAGCACGCGCTTCTCTGTTGGTATTTGCTGATCCCTCGCCGACCCAAGATCCAAGGTTTAGCCGTCTCCTTTTGTTTCTCGGTGGAATTTGGCTTGGCGGACGGGCCGATACACTCCTTGTTACTCGCTTTTCGCCAAAAGGCACACCGTCAATCAGACGCGTGCCATCGTTTAAAATTCGAAGACGGCCAGTTTCCCACCGCGTCGCAAACTCGTCGAGATCTAAAGGTCGAATTCTAAAATAAAACACAATTAGCCACCATGAATCCAGCTCATAAACAAAGCGCAAAGCAAAAGGAATTCAGAAGAAGAACTTACACAACCTCGTCCCCCTCCCTCAATAAATTCTCAACCTCCGAAAAATGCAAGCACTCCGATCCACGTAGCTCAACAACGTAGTCCTCCAAATTCCACTTCCCAGACGTATTGGTCTGTCTCTCGAGAGGGACAACCTCGTTCACATCCGCCAGAAGTTGCGCAAAAGTGTATCCCCCATCTGCACGAAACGAGGTAAGTGCCGTATTAAAGCTGGTACTAGCACTGCGTTCCCGACCTTGGGACGGTCCCGCCGTAAACGAAGATGTTGCAGAGGGTTGGTGCGAGAACGAGGGCGTAGGGTTGGATGCGGGTGTTGACCAGAGGATCCGGGTTAGAGGGAGGCCGTGGCGCCGAATAACGAGGTGCAGACGCATGGTTATGGCGAGCAAGCGCTAGCTCGCTATTTGGTATATAGAGTTCGTGTTGTCTTCACCATCTTGGTGCGCGGATTCTGTCGTGGGCTTAGAAGACAGACGACTGTTGTGCGTGTGTTTCGAGGATGGAGTTGCCGTTGAAGGTTTTGGAAGAGCATCCAAGCCTGAGTGGCGCGTGTCAGCGCGTCTGCCCAGGTGCTCACCTCCCTCCCCACGTCGTTAGAACGACACCCAACGCTTCCAACTGTCTACAAGCTCACTACAGAGTCAAAGTCACAGAATATTAACTAATTATGAACCAAACTCATATTATACCCGTCCCTTCTACCTTGTCGCACTTGATACCATCGCCGACAACCAACAGCACCAACGCAAATCATCAGCCCAGTCAACGCCCTAATTCCCCCAGCCATCAAAAGTCAGAGAAATTCCACCAAGAAGGACAACAACATACGGGGAGGAGGTGCTTATCGCATGGGCAGGCTCACATCAAACCGATACACTCCGACTCCAAAGCGTCCACCATGTCCACCTTGGACCCCTCCTCATCGTACCATTCTCCCATCCTATCCGCCCAAGCGCTATAATCCCATCGAGAAACGAAAATGTACGCCCCGGCCGTGAGCCCCAGACCAACGAAATCCGATGCGACTATCGCGGGCGGTGGTAGTCGCCATTTGCCATAGTAAAGGAAGAAGATGTCGCCGAAATGGAGCCCAAAGTTCCATATAAACTGGCTCCCGAAGTCAGTTGATATTGGTAGAAGGTTGACGGTGGGAGTTGCTAACCGCGACATAGCAGAGGGCAACTGCCTGGCTACGGACTGTCAAGATGACCTCTGTGATGATGCCGGCCAGGGAGGCGATCACTGCAAGTGCTCGGATGAAGACTGTGCCATATCCTGCCCATGGCGTTTCAGCGCGAAACATTTCGTGCCTGACAAGACGACGGCGACTTTACATGTTCAGCGGTGCGAGACAGCTGCCCTGATATTTCAACCGTTCAGGGTTTCGTCCCCAGGCATCTCTATTCAGGCTTGTGACTAAGTTTAGCCTGTGCTTGCCAAGCCAAATGGCACATTGCAATACGAGTATCAGGAGCTAAGCCAACATACCATGATGTGACAGAAGCGATGAGGAGGGAAAACTGAATATGAATGAATTGGAGAAAATTTAAGTGCTGCTCGTGCACATTGTAAGATTAATAATAGGTCCATGAAACTCCGCCTAATGCTGTAAGCTGCATCTGAGTTCTTTCCGCATGAGTGGGATATCAACAAACTTTTCGTTTCTTCGTTACTGAGGGTAGCGCATCCGTTTCACCAAATATCCAATTAGGACTTGGCCGGCTTAGATCCGGGAACAGGCTTCCTGCTGGGGATCCCAAGGAACGGCGAGGGCCTTCTTTGGGGCTGCGCCGGTTCAAGGTTGTCAACCGGCACGGTCTGCGACTGCGTCGTGGGCTTATTTGATGTAGGTGTTGCTGGCGTGGAGGAGAAGTCGGGTTGTGATTGCGGGGCCGTCCGAGACGGAGATGTTGGGGAAGGAGAATGGCCATGGGACATGGAGCCAGAGGGACCATCCACGGTAGACGCATAGTACATATCGAAGGAGTCTGTCGATGCATTTAACGGATCGCTACTCGGAAATAAACGTTCGTTATCCTTGAAGTCTCCCACTGAACCTTGATTATCAGTCCCTGTTCGTGATATAGTCCCAGAAACGGCATCTGGAGGGTTATACTCTCGCCTCGGGCCATCCACCGGCCCAAGAGCCTCAGCCATAGCATCTTCATAGCTCGGAGGGGCATCTTCGTATTCCTCAGGATTAGGAGGCGGAGCTGTGTATGTCGGAGCGGACGGTCGAGGTGGCTGAGGGGGTGGTGGTGGGCTCCCTGGTACTTTGCCCGCTCCTTCTGTGGAGATACCCATAGCCTCGAGCAATTCACGAGATGGAGCAATTCCGGAATAAACCTGGACCCCGAGCCGCAGAGGAAGCACAATGAGTTCAGGCTGTACCCAAATATTAGCTTCGGATCGTAGTTCAAAAAGGGAGATCGGTGAATATGCCCATGAAACAAGAAAACATACCTTGACTGCACCTTGGGACCCATGCGTAAGGCCCACACGGATCTCCAGTTCATAAGAACGAGAGAGGTTGCAAGTCTCAAAGGACGGGGCCACAGAATTCGGCAATGGTACTTGATTCCACAGTCGAGGGTCCACCTTCCATTCCTTTCCAACTGGATCACTCGCGCTGCCCAGCGGCATGTTCATGTTGCTCCGAGTTGCAATGACCCAGCTACCACTTTCTGTTCGTTCCAGGTCATAGGCGCGGACATTCGTGTACCCAATCAATTCAACCTGGAGCAATTGTAGAAATATCATTTCTGAGCTCTCGCTCAGCTTCTTTACGAGTATTCTTAATGGCAGCGGCTCGTTGCAAGTGATAATTGGCGGGTTCGGCAGTCTCGCATCGACAGAAAATCGCGGAGGAACGTGATCGGACTCAATTTGCGCTGGCAAGCTCGCCTTTCGGAAGAATCCCTTCTTCTCGGGCATAGGAGGAGGAGGGGCTAGCTTGGAGAACTGGTGTTGCCGCCGAGCAAAGGTTTCTTTGCCCGTGTCCCCCTTTCTCGGAGGCTCGATCGGAAGGAATTTGAAATTTGCGAACTAGAAGGCAGCAAAGTCAGCCAAACGTCCGCCAAAGACTTGCCTGTTGACCTCTTTTGTTCCCGATCAGGTATCACCAAAGGTATCCGCATTAAATAATTCAGCCCGGCCCACTATATACATACACCTCTGTAGTTTTCCTTGTAGAACTGCGGCCGCGCAACGGTAGCTTTCACAAAGTATCTAATCTCCGCCTGTCCAGGGAACCCCGTGATAGAGGGCGGGAGCGTCTGCCTGACATGCCTCTTCCCATCTGGAGGAAGATCTAGTCTCAGTCCCGCCATGCTAACATTCGTCGATATCTGGTTATTTATGCAATCATTATTGAACGGGAACTGGAAGAGATCATTGGTCAGCCGTCCAAATGCTAATCCGAAAAAACACAACTGCCAGATTGCTTACTTTAAATTGAAATGGATATTCGTATGTCCCTGCAGGAAGAGTATAATCTATACTGGGGTTGGCATGAGCATGGAGCTCTGCGCTTGGAAAGACCGTGGCGATCTTGTAAAGGAGCTATCCGGAAATATATCAACGGTCTGGTCCCATCGACAAACTCAAGAACCCTGTATCCATCACCTCTTCAGGCGGGTTCGACCCATACCTTGTGTGATTCCGTCTCCGTTCGCTTCTTATCGGAACGATCATTATGCGGATATTTCGGCCCTGTGAGACGAGTGCGACTTTCACCCTCCAGCTTTACAACAATCGAGGTAATAGGCGTGTCAGTCAACAAGGTGAGAATCGCTCTCCCGGTAATAAAATCGAGATTGGTGAAGTGCGCGTGAGGTTTATCGAGGACCACACGGACTGACATTGTGGCGGCGGGTGAGGTTGTAGATGCATCCCACTTCACTTCATATCTCACAGCTTTGGGAAAACTGGGTCAGATATGTCAAATCGCTCAAAGGCATTGAGTCGAGACTAACCCTCAGGCCTAAGTATATGTGCAACTGGAAGAACACTGGCTGTGGTTTGTGAGGACAACAGGCTGTAAAGTGTGAAGTCAAAAGTAAACACAGAGATGTGGATATGACGTTTGCAGTCGCAGTTCGCCCCAACCCACACCAGCACAGCACACAAGGTAAGGACACTGCCCACCAGGTGTTTTCTTTTCCCTTTCCCGCTCAGAATGATATGAATTTTAACACACGATCAATTGAGGCTTCTGAAGAGCCATGAGTCAAAGCCCTGCAGGTCGTTAGGCCGTTTGACGCTAGGGCGCGGGGGAATCTGGACGGCCCTACAAATCAGCGGCTGGAGGTCAACGGAACCCAAATCGGATATTCGGATTGCTTGCATCTGGAATGGAGATGCCTGAATCTCGAGCAGGCCGGCTCAAAATCGGCTCCCACGCCACCGGGCTAGAAGCCGAGAAAGCGAACACGATCTCCCTGATTTCCAACGAGACCAATTGCATCGCCACATCCGCGCGGTCTGGGGTTGTTGAAGCCGCAGTCCATGCAGGATAAGATCGTTTTCGCTCTGCATTGAATAATTGCCAGAGCTCATGCTAGTCACCCCCAAGCCCTGGCGATGCCGGCTGGATTGCGTGCAAAATAGACCCCTGCCCAGCTGAACATTCTGATCGTCAAGTTCATGAGCATAGTGCTGGCAAGCCACCAATCCATTTAACGGGCGCCAATGGGTGGTTTTGCAGCGCACAAGGGTCTTGAAATCTGGCGCCTATATCACCGGCTTCACCTCCTCCTGTCAGGGATTTTGAGATCGAGGCAGTGTAGATTCTCCAAGCAATGAGAGTTGAAGGTACCGCTTTGGCATCAAACGCGGTCGTACTCGTAATGTCGGCTGAGCTGATTTAGCATGATTTGCTTTGTTAATGCTATTGCCTGGCTGCGCCAGTCGCTTGTCTATCTTTGTGACAATGCAGCCAAAAGGTTACGGAGACTCCGATTATGAAATTGGTTCCTGACACTAAATCATTTCAACATGCTGTACGAATCAAATCGTAGCCCAGACAAAAGCTTGTTGTCAAACGAGACGAGATCAAATCATCTTGGCCTTCCGGAGACACTTTGAGCTTTTACCTGCTGAGCAAAGATACGATATGTAGTAACACTAAAGGAGATGGCGACACCCCGGGAAGAAGCCAGGTCCCGGATCGAAGAATCAGTGGTACACTTAAGGTTGGTCTATCCGTCCACTGCTATGATAAGACAAGAGGAACCCATTTCAAGGACAACTGGACAGCCTAGCAAAATATGTAGCTGAGCCCAGAAGTGGTATCTAGTATATATCCAAACAGAAAAGCCATAGAAAGAAAGCAAGGAAAGCGCTGCAATTTGTCCACAAAGCTAGACTTTTGCAGCAATCTTCTCCGGTACTTCAGGCTTGGCTTCCAGCACAGCGTGGATTAAATCCTCGACGATTTTGTTGCCCTTTGACTTGCCGATCTCTCGGATCTCGTTCGACTTCCCTTCAGCTTCCTGGTTGGCTTCATCTTCGGCTTTCTTGTTTCCGCTCGTGTGCTAGAGATTCGTACACAAAGTATCAGTATACCACAATAACTTCACCCGATGACGCTGGGGTGCAAACGAAGAAGGATGGATCCGCGTCGTACTTCTGTCTCGAATCGCTTGAACTCCTCCTCCTTCTGCCTTCGATATTCCTCGATTTCCTTCTGCGCTTCTGACTTTGCGTCCTTTATCCTCTTTGTACGATCTTCAATGGTGAAACTCGGGTCAATCGATTTGTCTCTGATACTTATCGACAGGAGCGCGTCACTAACATTCTCTAGCTATCACCCAAGTTAGCAGCTACTTACAACGAACATTGCAGATAGTCGAGCACTTACCTTGTTGCACTATCTTCTGTGCCTCTCTCTCTGCCTATCCTCTCGCCTGTTAGCTTTCCGCGGGCATAATGCCGTTGGTCGTCGATACATACATCGAGCAGGGTCTGGATGCCTGCGGAGTTTTGGGCAGACTGTGCGCTAACATGTTAGCTCTGCCATAAACCGACCTGTACATTCAATGAAGCTATCCTACCATTTTCGATCTCTTCTGGAAATTTGTGAGATCGGGGCTCTCGAGGGGTAGAGTTGCTGGAATGATGGCTTGGTTGTCAACCGGCCGTTGAGGCGGTTCGTGACCTGGACATCGTCATCGGGCACGATTCTGCCACGCGAGACCGCTCTCGGACCCCGTCAAAGTTCGATATCAAGCCGAGCGACAAGACTTCACATTGGATTAATTTTCCTTTTCTGACCCGTTTCTGACTATCCCTGCGGCGTGTCTAGCTCTTTATTAGCAGCAGAGTCAGTGATAATGTCCCGTGCCTCGAAAATTACATTGGCCTGCACTACGGCGGCAACCGCAGGGATTGTCTACTTTGTGCACTGGGCTCAAGAAGCAGATAGAGCTGTACGTAATTCGTTCGAGAAGACCGTGGTTGGTGAACATAATTACATGATTTTACTAACTTAGAAATTTGCTTTAGGCTATGCACGCTGGGGTAGAACGAGACCTTGAACAACAACGGATAAAACGGGAACGTCAGGCGGATTTCGAATTACAAAAGCGATTGGAGGATGAATATCGGAAGATTCAAACAGTTTCAGAGGGAGATAAGCCGAGTATAAGTGGAAGCAAAGGGACGGCACAAGCAACCTAGGAAAACTACCACTGAGCTATGCTCTCCGAACGCTCTTGTCAATGGTACCTGTTACCAGATACACGGGCGGAAACGATGGCCGAAACCCTACGGACAGACTGTGGATAATCGGAATTAACTTCGCCTTCGATCGAACTCGAGGACCCCCGATACCCTTCTTCCGTAATGTCCGCCCTGGTTGGTCTAAAATGACATACTCGACGCCAGGGTAGCTACTTCATGTCCACATGAACAGCAGGCAAACTACTATACCCTCTCCTCTTCATCTTTATGATACCCATCTCGGGTGAGCTGGACCCGCCAGCCCGGTGACAATGGCAGGGTCTAGCCGCACTGTATATTAAGCGATAGACATCTTGATAATGCTGATTTTTTCGACCATTCCACCCTTGCTATACCAAATGGCGGGATCCGGTTGCAACATGAAAACCGGCGGTTCCTTTGAATCTTCATAGAATATATTCCTGGAACTGCGTTTGTGTTATCGAGATACTGGTCGGAAGGAGTGCTTTATTCAATAAAAGCACGAAACTCCTGCTCGTACAGGTGTACCGTGGCTAGAGACTATTCTTATATCGGCACGGTTTCTTTCACAGCGATTCGCTCGAGTAGTTTGTAGTATCGGCTGGAGAATCAATTGAAGGCTGAAGCCAAATATAGATCACGGAGGTCTACTTTGAGCTGGAGTCCGTGAGTCCTTTGTCAACCAGCATATGTTCATCCACACCACATCCACACTTATTCTTCAAAAAAAATTATAAGTATCTCGAAAATGAATAAAATCTTAGAGAACGATGCCCATTTTCTTTTGAATGGCGGGGGTTGAGCGAATCAAGCCTTGCGGCATGTGGTGGTCAGCTTCCCCGCGTGACGCCAGGCAGATCGAGACAATCGACACCATTCCAAGGCGACCACGCAAACGCGCCATAATATTGCTTTTCCCACCATATCTCCGAACATCTTCCATACTCAAGTACCAGTACCAAACTGCTTGATTCTCGCAAAGATGCGTCGATAGGATCGCCGCCTCCTCCGTCCGAAGCTCCTCATGAAGCCCTTGCGACTGGCTCTTCCACGACATGGATCCGCCCAAAGTCCGGTGCTGCTGCGGCAGAGCGGACTGTGCATATCTCCACCATAATGCTGCAGCTATAGAAGGCTTGGAAAAAGACGTGGAAACAGCCGCCAGGCTCGGCCAAGTTAGTGTCCATGCCAGCGTGTTACCCCGATATTGGCCCGATTGTGCCTAACTGACGATGGATTTTATATTCTAGGCACTTCTTGGGCGACATGAATCCTACATGGCAGAGGCAGAATCAGACCGCGCAAAAATGCTAGCAGAGATCGAGCAGCTGGAAAAGCAAAAACGTGAGGCTCAGGCTGAGAATGCCCGAATCATCGAGGAAAATCGCAGCCTGCTAGAGCAGCTAGAGGGGTTAAACCTGACGATTACCGAATCCGACACACATATCAAGACCTTGTCCACGTCCTTGGAGAGCACCCAAATCGAAATCCGGAGATTGGCCGCTGCGGCGTCGCGGGCCGAAGAACTGGAAGCACAGCTCAGTGCTATGGAGATTGAGCAAGCACGATTGCAAGAAACCCTTGCGCTCACAGAAGAAAACGAACGATCAGCACTGCAGCGCTGGAGGAACGCGGAATGCACTCTGAGGGATTTGCACGATCAACTAGATAAAATCGAACAGGAATCGAGACGGGAACGTGAGAGGCATGTGGAGCTCCTAGGGCGGATGGAACGGCGAAGAGAAGTGGAAAGAGAGCTAGATTCTGCAGCTGGTCGACTGAAGGGGGCTGCGGCGGCGTCATCACTGGGACGAAAGGCGAATGGAACCAACGTGGTATCTCATTTCGTAAGGGATATCTTGCAAGACAACGCAAATTTGCAGCTGAGCGTGGCTGAGTTGAGAGATATGCTTCAACATTCCGATGAGGAGGTGCGGAATTTGAGAGACCAGCTTCTACTACATCAGCCTCTCGATGCTGCGAACGAGAGGTCAACTGAGCCAAACCCTACGGTCTTGTTGAGTGAGGAACTGCCCCCTACGCAACCCGGGCAGTTGTCCCAAGAGCTCCACGTTCATCATCATTATCACAGCCCTTTCAACGTGACCCCTCCACGAAAGGAGCGGGCTCAACTTCCTATACACCGCCGGCAAAGGAGAAAACGTGTTCTTCTGCCTCCCAACTTCATAGAATCCTCTCCCAATCCGCACAGAGGCCGGGCTGCGCATCGGCCTCGCGAGTCATCTTCAAACTTGTCTCAGAAAGCATATACATCATCGAGCGGTGCTCTCCACTGGCTCAACCAACCTTCCACAGTGCCAGAAAACCATCCTGTTCCACCTTCCCTACCGAGCTCACCCAAGTCAGTCTGTCGAACCCCTTCGATCTTTGATCCAGTGGAGAGAGGATTTGACTCCTCTCGTCCTACCAGCCCCGAAAGTAACGGATTTGCGTCCCCGAATATCAGGGCATATCGACGGAAGGCGCCATCAGACGCTTCCATCCGATCGATTGACGACGTATGGCTGGGCGATTCGCTATCAGCTTCAATGAGGGAGAACTCACACCTCCCACACGGGACAGCTTCGAGTAGAATAGAGGATGGTTTCCGTCAAGCGGAGAATACGGCGGAGGAAGGTCACTCATGGGCCTTTTCGGAACCCCCGATTCTCGAAGAACAGGAAGACGGCCTTAGTGACACCGTCAGGGAAGTTTCCTGCGGGCCTCCAGACAGTCCGAGGATAGAATCGTCACGCAACCGCGGCCTTAGGCGGACGACTTCTCAGGAAAGCCTGATATCAATCTCAGGGATGGACATCCACACTACCGCGAGCACTTATTCAGACACTCCTGCGCGATCCCGCTTTCTATACGAATCAAAAGCTCCAAGGCGTATAGCGTCTGTTGGCACAATATTCTCGTCTACGACTCCGGTTATCTCACGAACAAACATCACGATTTCCAAGACATCGGTAAGCGGCGATAAGTCTTCAATTTCTCTTCTGTCGTCTGTCGTTTCCGCCGCCGAGGGCGCCTCTCAGACCAATTCTGCCCCTGCGGCCGATGCCCAATTGGGTTCCTCGCTCTCATCCCAACCTAGCGGCATTGGAAAGCTCGTGGGTGGCTGGGTAAAGGGTAAATGGAGCTCCCCAGCAAGCTTGCGTTCTACATCGCCAGCACCCTCGCAGGCATCTGACGCCACCTCACCTACCCCTAACCCATCGGCCAACAAAAATACGCGGAAAACTTTGCAAGACATCATGACTAGGCCCCCAGGTGTGAACCAAAAAGGCCCAATTCTCGGCCTACGTCCACCAGATGCGGCGCCAATATTGATACAGCCAAAGGACATAGACGAAGGGCTCTTACGAGAGAGCTTGGCAGAATAACTCGAAGCACCGGAAACATACACTCTCCTTAATGTTTAATCCTAATAGAATTCAGCTGGCGTAAGCACTTTAGCTCACGGACTTTGCCGACGACCGTACACACCGATCGCACGACTATTCCTGAATTTCTAGCACAATACGTCAGGTATAGTCTGGCTGTGCTTCACCACATTCGTTGCGTACATACTTTTTTCCTTATTTTGCATACCATGTCAAACTGTGGATGGGGCGTTCCTTTCCTTGATCTTTTCTTTAAGCCTATGATACCCCTTTTCCTTCTACCTTGAAAGATGTTTGCGGCTATATTTCCCTTCCCATTTCAATCTTTTCGATAATATCAACCCCCTCCCGAGACATGTACTGTACAGGCATGCGTACATACATACCGACTCCATGGTTGCAGATTGTCATCCTCGGAGCCAGAGGAGCACAAAATCCATCTCGGAAAATGCACAGTAACCAAGCAATTGGACCAGATAGAAACAAAACCAAGCCTTGTCCCAAATCTCTAGCCATCGTCATGCTTGCTCCTAACAACCCTCTCTGAAGAAATTTACTGGTACTGCATGATGTCCTATATATAATATACATGTAGCTCAGAAGCGTTGGTCGTACTGACTGGTCAAGATGAGAACGGACAAAATGTATGTACAGATGACATGGGGAAGGGGTCTTAAGAATTCGGATATCTGCAGGCATGGGAAGATTTGCCTTATAATGCTTTTTTCCCCTTTTTTTCTTCTTTCGCCCTGCCATGCTTCCCTTACATCCACGGGCTCGTGATTGGTTCAGGCAATGGAAGGTGCAGCGGATACCATAGGGATGATAGATGTATGTAAATATGGGTGCATGTATGTCTGGAGGAGGGTTGGACCAGACCATATTTGCATACATAATGGTACAGAGGGAGTGTTTCTGCTGGTGAGACAGCTAGGCAATGCATGCGTGCGGAGTAAACGGTAGAAAATAGGGCAAAAGAAGAGAGGGAAGGGGGGTGAGGTATGTGTCTACAGGTAGATGAGGAGTGACTAGGTAGCTTCAGGGCAATCAACTTCCCACTTCCCCTATCCGGGGATATTATGGGGTAAAGGAGAGGTTTGTACACCGTTGGACGGCCCGAAAGCGGGGAGAGGAGTACAGTGATAATAAGAACTAGGATGAATATAATGGAACTTGACTAACGGGGAGGGGAAGGGACATATACATTCCTGCCAAAGGGCCCGAACCGAGCGTACAGCCGCAGCTCATTGTGGTAAAGAGATGGTCAAAGCATCTACGAAAGGATACTCATTGGAATGGTGCCGTATTCGGGCAGGGCTTCATACTACCAATAGGCAGTTTGGGGCTTCTGGAAATACATGTGCGACGGTGGAGCGTCGGCCATAACGAACCTTCTATCAAGACACTAGGTCATCTGGAGAGCAATGCCCAATAGAAGACATCAAGGCACGAAGCTTGTAATAAACAAGCAGCGTGTTTAAAACCGGGGCGTTCCGCTTGAGACACAGCTTTCGTGCTAAGCTCTCAACGGGGGAGGACAGACACGTAGGGGCCCGCTTCGTTAGACAGGCATGAACCCGGGGCTGGACTCAGTAGGACCGAAGCACAAGAGACGAAGATTTGGGTTTTCTTCCTCAGTTCGGCTTCCTGATCCATCTTGAAACTGAGGCTAATGGTGCTATGACCTTCCCTGTTTGCCAGCATTTGCCCAACTTAGGAGCTCCAGGGGCTGGCATGACGACTAAAACAGGTGTCTGTGTCACTGCATCAGTTGTAGCCTTCGCTGAGGGGATGCTGACCGCGGATTAGATGGTATGAGAACGGATATGCCTGTAAATTCCGGAATAGCATTACGAAGCTAGCCTTTCGGCTTACTCGCCTTGGGCTTCACCGGAAGGCACTATCCTATATGTTTGAATGGGAACATCGGTATTGTGGAAAAACCCATCTTGAGATTGGCGTGGAGGGGAGGAAAAGTCTACTTGGCGAGCATGAAAATGCTTTTGTTCTGGAGGAGCGTTAGTAATAGCCAGAGAAAAAGTTGCACAACAGGCTTTTCAAAACTAAGACGGAACGCGCAGGGTAAAGGGATAGTTCGCACCGCAGGCATCAAGGAATGCTGCAAAGGTATCTTGATTCCGAAGCGTCGCGGATATCAGGAATGCTTTGACCCCATAATTATCGAACAAGTCCTGCAAGGTTGACATGAGTAGGGGGATGAGGTCAACATCGTAGACCTGCAGAATTGAGTCTGGTTAAACCGAATTCTGAGCTAACATAGCCTAGGCGCTTGAGGCAGAAGGGCAAGGATGCGTACCAAGTCAGCTCCGAGTGCAACGTCGAAAGATGGAGACGAATTCTGCGGTTCATCGCCCTTTGGGGCCAATGGAGTTCCCCATTCCCATATGCATGCGTCAATCTTGCGGGGATCGAGGTCGTTCTGTGACACGCAGGCTCGAATGTTGGAGATCAATGCGGGTTCCCGGTCTGTTGCCAGCACGCTACTTGCGTCGAGACATTTGAGGCAATACATTGAAATGAGACCTGTCCCGGCGCCTAGTTCCAGGACGTTTTTGCCAGAGATCATGGATTTCCCGGTGGGGGTAGAGAGGTAAGTTCCCAGATGTAAAGCGGCCTCCCACGTGCGAAACCCGGTAGTGCCTGAAGAAAGAATGAGGCCTCGATTTTCGGAGGTGATGACGGACTGGCTACTTGCGCAGTTTAGATTCCCCGGCGGTGTGTACCTGACGTAGGACAGATCCTGGGCTTCTTCAAGCAGTGGCCTTTTAGGGCGTGCAATCAGATCACTCCAGCTGTCCATGAGATCGTCTGAGATCTCCTGAGAAAGAAGATCGTTGTCAGGATGCATAATCAAGCAGAGAGGCTTAGAAACTCGGGAATTCATGCAGGTGGTAGTCATGATATTGCAAGAAATTTCAGCACAGGGATAGAATTGGGTCGTACATCCTCCTCAGGGTCAGTGATCGATTCTTCGATCTTCGAGAGCAGAATTTTGAGAATCCGCCTACGATAACTCAATGGTGGAACGGGCCAAACGACGTCTTCATTAAACATATTATCGTAAATCCATTGCTGGACCTCAGGTTTGATGAGTACTGCATTTGGAGGTAGGCGTAGATTGTGGACATCATCGAGCTGGAAATACTGTGCTGCGAGCAGTGTAAGCTCACTTGGTAAAGATGACATCGTATCCTCAGCAATCAGGGAGAAAACCGTGTCCCATCAGTACCAGTCGAACAAGTCCTTCTTGTTGTTGTCGTCGATGAGGTTGACAGACTTTCGTGTGAGGCTCGACACGTTACCGCATCAGGCCTAGCGCGCATCCGGAATTCTTGGCCCTAGCCGAAAACCCACACCCAGCAAAATCGAAAATAGCCTCTGATCTTTTTGACGACAGCGACAACGAACGTTTAACAGCAGCCAGCGATTTCGACCCCCGCCCGCCGCCATATCGATTATCTGCTCCGTCCAAAGCAGAATCTATTAATCGATAACTCTCGCAACCATGGCTGACGCTCCTGTTACCTTGCGGACACGCAAGTTCATCCGCAACGCGCTTCTCGCCAGGAAGCAGATGGTTGTGTAAGTTAAATCACAGAGCCAGTTCCCGCGCACTTCGACCCCTACGTTTTTGTCCGAGGCGTCATCAGAGAGAGAAAGAGAGAGAGAGGGAGGAAAACGAGATGAATCTGAATATCAATATCTAATGCGTTGGATTTCGATAGTGACATCCTCCACCCCAACCGCGCCAACATCTCCAAGGACGAACTCCGCAGCAAGCTCGCCGATCTCTACAAGTCAAACAAGGACCAGGTCTCCGTATTCGGCCTTCGCACACAATATGGTGGTGGAAAGACTACCGGCTTCGCCCTCGTGTACGACTCGACGGAAGCCTTGAAGAAATTCGAGCCCCGCTACCGATTGGTCCGTATCGGTGCCGCCGAGAAGATCGAGAGAGCTGGCCGACAAGCGCGTATGTTGAGACCCCTCCTTTGTTTCACAGTTGATATGATGGACGGTTTATCTGTTGTCTTGGGATATCGGGCTAATGGTTGGGTTTCTTTTCGAATACAGGCAAGCAACGCAAGAACAGGTCGAAGGAGTTCCGAGGAACAGCGAAAACCAAGGGACCCAAGAAGCAGAGGAAGAACAAATAGATGCTATGACTTTCGGTCGGTGGTGTTTTATGGTTGTTATGCTACGCCTTGGATCCTGCTTCGATGGGCTCTACAGCGCTCTGGGTTACGGGTCTCAGAGTTACCGGTGCTGTACTTTAGCTACGAATCAAGCCATGTGGTGAAATTTTCCGTGTTATGGTTCTTATTTCTTGACAATGAGTTCGGAAAAAATTATGAAATACGTTTCCTTTCAATGGTGCACCGGTTTTTGACGGCCGCTTCTTCCAAACGAAACATTTCGAATATTACCTCCATCCAAAAAGCAAAATCATGCTTTGGGGTTGAAAATCCCTCCCGTTTTTAGTTCCTTCAGCAAAACAACAGACAAGCTTGAAAACAGGAATCCACACCATATCCAGGAGCCCGGAATAATATGGCTCGAGAAATGTATGCGTAGAAGAGAAGCTTCAGCAAGTAAGAAACGGATGCAAGCAAAATTAAAATAGTTCCCGCCGCTGGATGTGTCACAAGCAAGCAAGGGTGGGGAGGGCAGCAGGCCGACTACAGATTCCGCCGACAACCCGCAACTCCAGGCAATATCCGTCGTGTCATACCACCATGAGCCACAAAATAGAAATTAAAACAAGGGAAGGGTGGATAACAACTAGGTAGAAAGGGAACATTATCCTTTAGGAGCGAGCTCCTCGTCGGGTGCCTAGACCGAAGCAGCGCAGGGCTGATTCAATTAAGGGGAAGTCTTGATTAAATTCCGTAGGCAGCAGTGTGGGAAGGGATGATAGCACGATTGGTAGCCGGTGGAAGACTTCTCATAATTTCAGCCGCATCTGAGTGATGATCAGCGAAGACCTGATGGTCACCGGCTCTGTTTCCCGTCCAAGGGTATTCGGGACCTTTCATTGCGGAATAGGTGGTATATTGATACTTGTGGTTTTCGGGAAGTCCATTGTCGTGGTGAAACGATCTCTGGAGTTTCGACTCTGTAGATGCTGTAAACGAGTCGGAGACGTCTGCTCCCTCTGAGGGGTCACATTGCGGAGAGGGAACACTAGACGAAGGGGTGCTGTTGGGTAGGATGTACCCAAACCCAAGATCTTGGGGAACCGATGACGATGGCTTTGTGCTGGCTTCAGGACTCCTGCAGTTGGTTGTTGTCCTATTTCCATCTGTACAGAGGTTTCTGTCCGAACTCCAGCGGTATCCAGGCTTGTAGGAAGATGAAATGCTGGTGGATGGGGCGGAAGCCGTTGCGTTCTGTGTCACAGGCGTGGCAGAACTTCGATAACCAGCTGGGTTGGGTAGGGTCCGGTCAGCGGACGAGGATATTGTCGCAGAGGGCATGATTTCGGTAGAGGAAGAAGGGTTAGGATTCTGGAACATAAATGAGCATCCGGAAGAGCCAGGCTGAGACCCATTGCTCCCAGGCTCCAAATATTGCCCTCGTAAATACTTGCTCCCCGGAGAATTGTACCAGGACCTAGTGCCGGATCCCACTCCACACAGGGCATTGCTTCCTACGTCTCCCTGAAAGATCATGCCGGGGGACGTCTGAAGGCTATACTGTGAGTCGTCGTTGAAAGTTGACGAGTACCCCGGAACATAAGAACGGCGTTGGAGCAAGTTTTGCTCGGATCCAGCCCCGTAGTCAAGTCCAAGCTGCATGTAACTAACGGGGTAACAAGCCCCTGAAGAATGGACCAAGACGGAACCTGTTCTGGAACCCGGTGACGGCTCATACTGCGGCGAAGACCCAGTTGAACCCAAAATTGGGTTCGTCAAGTAACTGCACGGGTCCGGGACTAGGGACGAATTCACCTTCGTCCAGAGTGTCGTTAGCTCCAGCGCGTCGAACTAGGGGTAATCTACTTACTCGCAAAAACATGCAGTTCGGCGTCCCAGAGCTCCTACAGTTGGTACAAGCCTGGCCATTTCCCACGTCACCGCTGCATTTGATTTTCCTCCTTCGACATCTTTGGCACTACAAGATGTTAGTTCCAGCGTTTGGAGTATCAGCGCAAAGGTTTTAGCGGGAATCGAGTACCGCAACTTGAGTCCGACGCCTATTATTTTTGACTTCAGAGTCTGTCATTGGCAGCGCCGCTCCGCACATATCTTGCTGGATGTCCGTTCGCATTTGTCGAGATCGAGGATGGATTATCCTCTCAGCCGTGGACGTTGAGGTGCTGTATATGGACGTTTGGTGTGGGGAAGATACGTCCACCAGAACTCAATCACCCTTGTTGCTCAGTCGCGGGTGTGCAATTCGAAGTACCTCTTAAGTATGACGGTACGTCGTGACGGGTAGTATCAGAATTTGTAGTAACTAGGGATCGAAAAAAAAGGTCATGGAGACACGTTTGAACAGAATACGCCCCGGCGATAGGGGAATCTGATATCCTTCAAGAACTAGCGAGTATGAAGGAGAATATCTCGGCGATATATAAGGACTGAAGGGATTTTTTAGCAAATAGGCGGCCCCGTCCAAGAGCAGGGCCGTTGCTCCAATTCCTTAGTTCGAAAATAAAGACAAGGTGAATCTCCCACATTCCCCACAATTTGAAACCTTCCCCGGTCAAACTGTTGAAGATGGGTTTTAGTTTGAGGTACTGTACCAAGATTCTTTATAGGTTGCACCACGGTTAATGTGTGTGTCCGACTGCAATATGCAGCCGGTTTAACATGAAGGGGGTAGAAATTTAGGTGTCGAAAAAGCGCAAGAACGTGTCACAGAGTAACGTCACACATGGTGAATGCTATCCTCAACTAGCGGAGAGATATCTAGGGTATAGGATGGTTGTAGATGTAAAAACCTCCAAGTGTCCTGCCCTCGGGGGAAGCGCCGAAGTGGGCATTGATGGCAAAAGAACACAAATGGCCCATAGATTCTGTGCTAAAAACACAAACAAAGGGTTAAGGGAGAGAATCTTCAAGGCCACTGATTCAGATCGAAATGATTGACGAAGATAGCTGAGCAAACAACCGGCTGGAGCGTTTGCCACATCAAGACAGATATAATTATGTCTCCATCCTTGACGTGAGTCCTGTTGGGGTATCGGATGTTTGCTTCAATGCTTGGCTCTGTTGGTGATTGGTTATGCCAGAACCCAAGGGCTGCAGAAGAGTTGCGGGCAGAGCAAACATTTTCTTCCACACCGGACAACGGTCTGAGCTGCAGCTCTGGCAGATTTTCATGCTGATCATGGCATGCAGTCCAATCATCCGTGCCGCTCCAGGATAGAGGACGACAACGCACACTGTCACCCTATGCATCGACTAATAAGATTCCGAGTCGAGACTGCGCAGAGTTCTTTCGACCTGTCAGGTGCAGGACTATCGACATTCTTCAGGCTAGGAAAGACAAGGGGGAACCCGGGGCATCTCGCACCCCGCGAGGCCCAACTCTCTAGCCGTGAGAACCAGAGTCAGCCTCAACCCAGAGCTCCGGAAGCGTCTTCAAATTGCCGCGGCGGCTGTCGTTTGTCTTGAAGGCAGGAGGAGTATCGAGCGTTGAAAACTGTGCAGCTACATCAGGCTATGTCCTAGAAAGAAAGACATGAGGGCTAGAGGCTCGGAAGCAGTCACTGTGATCGGCTTCTCGGTGAAGCTTCCTGTCAGGAGACAAAGATCGAGAAAGTAGAAAAAGGATGATGGTATGTTTCACATTTTTGATTGAAAGCCCTTCGCTGATGTTGACTTCTGAAAAGGCAGCAAATTCTGGAAAAGCGGGAGAAGCGGTGCTATTCGGCAGAGCGCCGGGCCACGTCGCAAGCCGATCACTCACACAAGGGTCCGTGAAGACAATCTTTTCTTTCAACGGTTGCGTTGACAAAACCGGAGAATGGACTTGCTACCTCAACGGTAAAAGCGTGAGTAAACAAGATCGCAATGAGATCTGTCCACCCAGGGAGCTGCGCAAAATAATGGCACACATAAGCATAGAAGCCATGTAACAGAGTTAGACGAGTTGGGAATCTCTCGTAGTCCGACGTGAAAGACAAGCATAATTTCCGCACGTGTAATTCGAGAGGAAACGCGGAAGCGGGCCCCGGCCTGACGAGTAACGGAAAACTCTGTCATATGCGAGTCACCGAACCGCTTTCTGTCAACGTCTGCGGCTGTGCAACATATATTCACAATATCATGTTAGTCCTTCGCTTCACGTCCATGGGAACCAGGTTTCAGGAACACCCTCCAGCTAAGTTTAAGGCGCAGTCAGGAACAAAAGCTTGCCTCCAAAGCAGTATATCGGAGGCTCAACGGAGGGGGCTGGAAGCATCGAATCTTCCCAAGTACTCAGTACGAGTGTGAGCAAACAATGCAGCAGATGGAGAGAGTTGGGCGCATGGGGCACAAGAGGCACAGGTTTGCCAAACCAAGAGAACGCTGCGCCAATAGCAGCCACTGTCGCTCGAGAATAGTAATTAATTCTTCAAAGCAGCACGTAAAATGAAAAACTATGGATAAGAGAGGTTGGAAACTAGAAGAACCGTGCGATAGCAGCCATAATAATGGTGGATGAGGAGGTGAAGTTGACAACCTTGGAAGTCATGGCAGTGCGTATAAAGTCACGTGCGTACATAATTTAAATCTGGAAGCTAACTGTATTGGGCCTAACGTGGTTTTGGAAGTCCATTAGGTAAGCCTTGGCAACCTTATGTAATTGATTTGCATGGATCGAAGCTCCGAGAGAGAATCGCTGATGTTCGCTGCAATCGAGCACATAAACATTCCTCCAATATGAGTGTGCTGCTGGAAACATCCCTGGGCGACATTGTTATCGATCTATTTGCCGATCTCGCCCCGAAGGCATGTGAGAAGTGAGTACTCTCCGTTCGACCTGTTGAAATGTCAAGTAGCTGAGAGTCAAAGACTAAGTTCGATGCAGCTTTCTCAAGTTATGCAAGATCAAGTATTATAATTTTTCTCCAGTCCACAGCGTTCAGAAATCCTTCTCCTTTCAAACTGGCGACCCTCTGGGGCCCGATTCAAGCGAAAGTGATGGGGGATCGTCAATATGGGGCATCCTACACGGCTCCGCGCGCAAGACGTTCCCAGTCGAGTTCTCGCCAAAGTTGAAACATACCAAGCGCGGGACTGTCAGTATGGCTACCGTCCCGTCCCGCAAGGATTCCGACGAACGTCTAGCAGGAAGCCAGTTCATAATTACTTTGGGGGATGACCTGGATCATCTGGATGGCAAGGCCGCAATATTCGGGAACGTGGTCGAGGGGTTTGATGTTCTGGAGAAAATTAATGATGCCTTCATTGACGACAAGGGTCGGCCGCTTCAAGATATTAGGATACGGCATACTGTGATTTTGGACGATCCCTTCGACGACCCCCAGGGGCTGGTGGTGCCGCCAGAGAGCCCGGTACCTTCCAAAGCGCAGTTGGCCACGGTGAGGATAGCGGATGATGAGCAGATAGATGATGATATGGACGAGGAAGCTTTGGAAAAGCTGCGGAGAGAACGAGAAGCAAGAGCTCAGGCACTGACGCTGGAAATGGTGGGGGATCTTCCATTTGCTGAGGTCAAACCGCCGGAGAATGTGCTCTTTGTGTGCAAGCTCAATCCAGTTACTCAAGGTACGTACTACAGACGAACTCCTGCACGACATATGTAGTGCTAATGAATTGCAGATGAGGATCTCAATCTCATATTCAGCCGTTTCGGCACTATCCTGTCCTGCGAGGTCATACGCGATAAGCGAACAGGCGACAGCCTGCAATACGCATTTATCGAGTTTGAGAATCAAAAGGACTGTGAGCAAGCCTACTTCAAGATGCAAGGGGTACTAATAGATGACCACCGGATACACGTGGACTTCTCTCAAAGTGTAAGCGGTCGAACCTATCTTGTTGCATGCTCCTCTTTACTAATGGTGCGCCAGGTGTCGAAACTCTCAGAAACTTGGCGGACAGATACAAATGCAAAGCGTGCCGGTCAGAGAGGTGGATTCGGAGGTATTCAAAGCTTGGAGAAAAAGCGGCACTACAGAGCAGCAGCTGATGTGCCGTCGCGACCCGATCGGTATGGGATGGTGTTTGAGAAGGGAGATACACATAAGGGAGGGGATCGCGAAAGCTACTCGTCAAGGCAGCGAGCACGATCACGTAGTGGAAGCCCACGCCGAAGGGACAGGCACTCCCCGCGCAGACGACGCGATGAGGACCGACGATACCGACGGAGCCCGGATAGGGATACACGACGTGACCACCGACCTTCTGGCCGCGAAGAGCGAAGACGATGATAACGACCTAATTTCCAAGTTTCTGTGTTATCAAAGATGCATGTATTATAGTCCCTGATACTCGCTCCAACGACGATTCCACCATCGGTCCTCGCAATTAATCTTCTTCCAACTCGTATGTAAAGAAATCGACGTCACCCCCCTGCTCCCCGACATTCCTTGCAAGCACACGCGGCATGAAAAGGGGGTGTCTCATTCAGGAACGAAATCCTTGCGCTTGGTAAGTTCGTAACCCCGGCTCAGGCCTGCACGGCTCCCCGCCCCTCGGAGCCCCTAGTGCCGTATTCAGCATTTAACTAGGGAAAAGGGGGCCTAGCCCGGTTCCCAAGTTTCCAGGGGCATCTTCCCCAAAGCTTGGGCAACGCAAGCTGAAGTTTCCAGGGGGATGAGGCTCAGAGTCCCGAAGAGTGGTCTCCCCGAGTCCCCGGTCAGCCTTTGGGCTCCTTCAGACAATAATCAAGCCTAGTTCAAGCCACCGTCAGCCCAGCATAGCTCTAAAAATAGATAAATTCTTTCCAATACTAGCCGAATCCATGAATCTGTGCACAGCAAAAAAGACAAAAAGAGCATCATCGTCAGCGAACAAAAAGGGCTTTTAAAACACGCTCAACTCAATCGCAGGGCCTAGTGGATGGGGGCTTGGGCCAGGGAGCAATCAGCGTCGCTGTTAGCGTTCTGGGGACTCCACTACCAGCACCAAGTGGGTGGCTGTACCTCCTGAAAACCAGGCCGCGGGCCCAAGCAAGCGATCAACTGCTCCCAGCTCCGGAACTGAGACATTGCTTTTTCAAAAACAGCCATATATAACCGTTGTGGCGCCCGAAGGACTCTTCTCTCTCTCCTCTCTCCAGTTTGCTAATTGTTCCTCCTTTAAAAATTGTCCTCCGCACCTCCCAATCTCCTACCATTCCTCATTCCGTCACGCTCCCTATCTGCCCTACCCCACCATGGCGTCAACAGTGCGAGATACAGTCTCCGGCCTGATCGGCAAAATCCCCGGATTCACCAGCCAGCAAGAACCCTCCCCTGAAGATGTCAGCAAGCTCAGACAGAAGTACGAACAGTGCAACCAAGGCCAGGTCTTCGCCTTCTTCGACGAACTCAGCTCCTCCGAGAAATCCCAACTTTTCCACCAACTCGCCAACATCGATCCAGAACGAGTCAATGTGCTCGCCCAGCGAGCGACCACATCGCAGGAAGCGTCCACAGCTCCGAGCAGCAGCCCCGTCCTCGAGCCCCTTGGCGAAAACGCAACTGCCTCCGTACTGGATTCGAATCCCGAGGATCTCGAAAGATGGTACAAGGAAGGGTTGGCGTTGATTGCCGATAACAAAGTTGCTGTGGTTCTCATGGCTGGTGGCCAAGGCACAAGATTGGGCAGCTCTGCACCCAAGGGATGTTTCGACATTGGGCTTCCCAGTGGCAAATCTCTCTTCCAGATTCAGGCTGAGAGAATTGCCAAATTGCAGTCATTGGCTCAGAGCCAGGCTAGCAAGAGTGTTGTTATCCCCTGGTATGTCATGACAAGTGGACCGACTCGAAAGCCTACAGAAGCGTTCTTCGAGGAGCACAAATATTTTGGCCTCTCGAGGGACAATGTCAAGTTCTTCGAGCAGGGTGTGCTGCCGTGCATCTCAAACGAGGGGAAAATAATATTGGAGAGCAAGTCTAAGGTACGGCACATCTTCTAGATTTACCTGTAGTGTTTTACTGACGTGTTTAACAGGTTGCGGTTGCTCCTGACGGAAACGGTGGTATCTATCAAGCCATTCTTAACGCCGGAGTCCGAGACGACATGAAGAAGCGAGGCATCCAGCATATCCACGCATACTGCGTTGACAACTCGCTTGTAAAAGTCGCAGACCCTGGCTTCATCGGATTTGCTGCCTCAAAGAACGTGGATATCGCTACCAAAGTCGTCCGCAAGCGCAATGCTACTGAATCCGTCGGATTGATCCTTCTCCGAAATGGAAAGCCCGATGTCGTGGAGTATTCAGAAATAGACAAGGCTACAGCAGAAGCAAGGGACCCAAAGAATCCTGATATTCTCAAGTTCCGCGCGGCAAACATTGTCAACCACTACTATTCGTTCAGCTTCTTCGAGTCAATTGAGCAATGGGCGTCAGATCTTCCCCACCACGTGGCGCGCAAGAAGATTCCCTGCGTGGACCCTACAAACGGAGAGACTATCAAACCCGAGCGTCCCAACGGAATCAAGCTTGAACAGTTCGTATTCGACGTCTTCCCCCTCGTCCCGCTCGAAAAGTTCGCCGCCATTGAAGTCAAGCGGGAGGAGGAGTTTTCGCCTCTGAAAAACGCACGGGGAACTGGAGAAGACGATCCAGATACGAGCAAGCGGGACATCATGCAGCAAGGAAAGCGATGGCTCGAGGCTGCGGGAGCGACTGTTACTTCAGAGACAGACGGGCCCAATGGCGTTGAAGTATCGCCCGTGATCAGCTACGTAAGTGCATTTCCTCACACGATGAGCCCTTGACAAGCCTGATGCTAACCTGCTGTAGGGAGGAGAGGGCTTGGAGTTCCTCAAGGGCCGTACGATCAAAGCTCCCGCTCTGATCGAGACCGAAGAAGCAAATGTTTGATTTCTTTGTTTTAACTTTCAGTATCATCATCAATCAGCCTTACCAAAATTTCGGCGGTAATCAGCAAGGGGAAATATTCTCGTCTACATCTTTAGTGATACCACATTTAGGCTTATGAAGGTAGAAGGACTCTGGGCAGGCGAAAAGGGGTTTTAGTACAAATAAATATCATCTCTCTCTTCATCAATAACAATCGTTTCATCATTTCTATGGAAATCTTTAGGCCTTTGGTGTGACAGTACGACGCTAACGCAATACGGCAAGGTGGTGAAGTAAGCTAAGGATTTTCACCCATTCTCCCCAAAGACCTGCCCCGGGCCATTTGCACCTCTTCGACTCTGGTGTCTGAATGATCTCGCTGCTTTCACCACAACGTTGTCGCAACATAGGTTGGAAAATTAGTCCGAGGTTTGGTGGGGAACTGAAGTGCTGTGAGGGTATAGTTCTGGAGTGCTGAGTTTGTATGCTCCCTCCGCCTTCCATCTATCTAGACTTTACTGCAGCCCTCCGAGATCTGCCGTGCTAATCTTGTCACTTGCTTGCAGAAAGTACCGGACCTGCTACGAGGGGAATTCGATAACGTTTAATCAATTTCAAGTGAGCCGCTCTCTAGTCAATCGATGCTCTCCATTCCCATTTCCCGGAGGCCAGCCATGCAATACCGCGACCTCGACTCCTCCTCTTCCCAGACTGCTCCCCGGAACCTGTTCCTCGGCATCTCCCTCACATACCTCACTTGATCCTCCCTCCCGCTGACTTCTTTCAATTGGTTAGAATGCTGTTGTCTCGCCGTGCCTGCTACAAGTGTGGCAATATTGGACACTATGCCGGTTTGTATATCCGTTTGATGGGAGGGGTTCTAAGCTAACCTAGTCAGAGGTCTGCTCGTCGTCGGAGCGTCTTTGCTATAATTGTGAGTTCTCAACCTGGTTATTCATATCTGTGACGAGCCACTAATGATACGGGTGCTATGTAGGCAAACAACCTGGTTCGTTTCGTTCCAACGTAACTTTCGAGAGGAGTCAGACTCCCTGACAGCGAACTAGGACATGAATCGAGCGGTTGCCCCCGACCTCGCACCACTGAGAGTAAGGCGATTCTACCTATGATAATAATCCGGTGGCCGCTGACTTTTCCCAGCGAAACAATGCTATCATTGCCAAGGCCTAGGTCATGTCCAGGCCGATTGCCCTACCCTGCGGTTGAACGGCGGTGCCACAAGCGGACGTTGCTACAACTGCAACCTTCCTGGCCATCTGGCTGTGAGTTTACCTGCTTCAGAGGCTGGTGGTATCTCATCTAACTCGGATTCAGCGCAACTGCCCTACTACTCAGGGTGCTCCCGCTGTCCCAAGGCACGCCCCTGGCCCGCGCGGATATGCTAATAACGCCCCTTTCCGTGGAGGTTACGGAGGTTATCCCAGGGCAGCTACCTGTTACAAGTGCGGCGGACCTAACCACTTCGCCCGGGACTGCCAGGCCCAAGCCATGAAGTGCTACGCCTGCGGAAAATTGGTAAGTTTGTCGTTGTTCTAGTCGCTGCTTCAGCATACTTACATATACACTAGGGCCATATCTCCCGTGACTGCACCGCTCCTAACGGCGGACCATTGAGCTCTGCCGGCAAAGTCTGCTACAAGTGCTCCCAGGCTGGACATATCTCTAAGGATTGCCCAACCAACGCCACTGAGGCGAACCCTCAAGCCTCTACTGAAGCAGTGTCCGCCGCCCCAGCCGCGGCTGAAACTACCGCAGAAGCCCCTCCGTCAGCTGCCGCCGCTTCGACAGCTGCTGTGGCTTAAGTGATGGGCCACGGAAATCCGCCGCCCTATGAAAGTCGTTTTTCTGTTTCTTGCATCGAGTCTTTTGTTTCTTGGATCCCCGGCTCATTCGATCGTTGATTTGAAAAATTCCCACGTTACTGCACATATTACGCCCGTATTAGGATTTCAGTTACCGACAATTATGTATACGACAAGCAAAAGTTTCACGATGTCCTAGAATCTACGACCTGGATCCGGTATGGCTCAAGCCTCATGAACGGCGTCGATTGTCTTCCTAGCAATTTATTGGTTTCACGCACTTCTCGGGATAACGGGAGAAGGAGGAGGCAGCTTGGGGTTTAATTGAGCAGCATTAGGGGAGGGACTGAGGCAAACCTGGAGTGGACTTGGCTAAATTATGGATCCGTTGGTGCTGAACTTCTTCAGCTTTATGGTACTGGCGCATCTTTTCCTTTTAAAATTTTTATCTATCTTTATTCGACCCAATTGCTTGGTGTCCTTCTCTATCCCTTCGAGTTTCCTTGCCGTTTTTGCTTTGCCTTTGACCTGTACACTACTGGGGTCGTTACCTGCTGAACCACATTTCTTATCCACTCGATATTAATTCACAAAATGGGATTGGTCTTTATCCGATGATACGGGGTTCATTGTCGATACAAAAGAATTGTCGATTGAGGTGTAGCAAGGCGTCTCTGCACATATTACCCAAACGGGACGAACTCGTCACATGTACTCCAGGGAGGGGCTACATAAACCACCGGCGAAGGCACAGTGCAATCCCATCACCCTCATCCTCACCACCATCTTCTCAAGTTACATGCCACTGGGAGAGTCATCCGCATCCTCGTCATTATAGATCAATTCGTCTAATAGAATACGACGCGCAATGCCTGCCTCAAATGCAAGTGGTTTGGACGACGAGGTAATGAGATAACCATGACTCCCGATCAGTGAACTGGCTAACTCTACTACCGGTCTTTATCTAGGACGGCTTCATCGTTGATATTGATGGCATCCAAGCTCATGGTCCTGCCTATCCTCCCGATATTGCAAGAAGGTAGTCACTGACGAGCTTGTTCCAGGTATCGGGGCGGCGGATATTACCAAGCTCAAGGCCAATGGGTTCTATACGGTTGCCGTACGTGCTATCGGCTGTCTTTGACCTTTGCTTTCTCTTTAAGATACGAATGCTGATCGTTGCCCAATTTCTAGTCTGTGCATGGAGCAACGCGAAGAACCCTCCTCAAAATCAAAGGATTCAGCGAGATCAAGGTTGAAAAAATCAAAGAGGCGATTCAGAAATGCCTGGTACGTGATAAAGGGGGTTGCACAATAGCTGAGCTGACCACAATTCTGTAGCCGTCGGCATCGGGCTTTATGACTGCAATGGAGCTTGGGCATCAGAGGAAACGAGTTGTGAAAATTTCAACGGGGAGTAAACAGTTTGACTCCATCCTGGCCGGGTATAAGAAAGACGGAAAAATGTGAAGCTTTGTTAGTTAACTGACAACGGTAAACAGGGGATTCCAGAGCATGAGTATCAGCGAGGTCTATGGGGAATTTCGCTGTGGAAAAACACAGCTTTCTCACACCATGTCTGTCATCGCACAGCTTCCCAAGGATATGGGCGGCGCAGAGGGGAAAGTCGCGTATATTGACACAGAGGGGACGTTTCGCCCCGAAAGGATTTCCCAGATCGCGGAACGATTCGGGGTTGATCCAGATTCTGCCCTGGAAAACATCGCATATGCAAGAGCGTTGAATAGCGAGCATCAGCTTGAGCTGTTGAATACTCTGTCCAAGGAGTTCGCTAGCGGAGAGTACCGGCTGCTCATCATCGACAGTATCATGAACTGCTTTCGTGTAGATTATTGCGGTCGCGGAGAGCTTGCGGATCGTCAACAGAAGCTTAACCAGTTTTTGATGAAGCTTGCGCATATGGCTGAAGGTATGTCTAGCCTCATAACCAGCTGCTGGATACCGGCTGACGCGGAGCTGCAGAGTTTAATGTCTGCGTCTTGATGGTAAGTTGCTAAATTATAACTTGGAGACCAAGTCCCCTCCTTGCTCACGGAATCCAGACAAACCAGGTACAAAGCGACCCTGGAGCCAGCGCACTTTTTGCCGGTGCGGACGGTCGTAAGCCGGTTGGTGGTCACATTCTCGCCCACGCATCAACAACTCGCGTGCTTCTACGCAAAGGCCGGGGGGATGAAAGGGTCGCAAAAATCCAAGATTCTCCAGGTAGGTCAAAAAACTTTCAGTTATAGGATGATATAGCTGACGCTCGATGTGGTCAGATTGCCCTGAGCGCGAGGCAACGTATATTATCACCAACGGCGGTATCAGTGATCCAGAGAAGATGTGAATGCAGTTGACACCTTAAAACGACCGTGCTCGGTACTTCCGTCGACTGATGAAGTTATGTTTCTGTCAGATTTATGCTGGGATGTGGTGCAACATGAAAAGAGTTTACTCGACCGAAGCTAGCTTAACTTTAATTTACCGCATAAAATTTCCCGATTGCTTGACCTGAGCTTCCATTAAAACATCACCAGCCCTTTCACCAACAACACAGCTCGCCATGGCTCGAAAACACCCTCTCAGTATATACGGGTATACCGTTCTACCCGTAGACTTTCCGCCAGCACCTGCTTTCCCCAATTCCGCCACACACTTTCTCTACCTCCAACCTCATGAACCACGAATCCCCGAACCTGACTCCCCCCGCTCCCTCTTCGTCGTCAACGTTCCCACAACATCCACGGAGACGCACTTCCGACACCTTTTCAGCACCCAGCTTGGCGCAGGCCGCGTCGAACGAGTCCAATTCATCGATACCCACGGCAAACGGCCTACCCCTTCCCCTTCCTCAGATCTTGCCGTAAACCGAGGCAAGAAGCGAAAACGCGAGACGGCTGATGATCTCGAGAAACAGCTTGGATCCATATACCTGCCGCAGACATGGGATCGGGAGTTACCGCGAAGCGGCGCGCATGCAGTGGTGGTATTCGTGGATCGAGCGAGTATGGAAGCGAGTCTAAAAGCCGCGAAGAGGAGCGCGAAATCGGGCGAGAGGATCGTGTGGGGGGAGGGAGTTGAGGGGAGTAGGGTACCCTTGCTGGGACCGCAGAGATACGAGGCTCACTATCGACTGCGCTATCCAGCTAGGGCAGAGCTGCTGAGGACTGTGAATGAATATATGAGTACCTACGCGCAGCTGGAGAGTGCGCGGGCCCGCGAGGCGGAGATGGGAGGCATGGCGGATGAAGATGGGTTTGTCACTGTGACGAAGGGAGCGAGGAATAATAATCCCGAGAGAGAGGAGGAGCTCAGGGCGTTGGCGGAGAAGCAGAAGGAGAAGAATCAGGGGCTGAAGGACTTTTATCGGTTCCAGATGCGGGAGAAACGGAAGGAGAGGCAGGGGGAGCTGCTGAAGAGATTCGAAGAGGATAAGAAGAAAGTGGAGGAGATGAAGAAGAGGAGGGGGACAGTTCGGGTAAGTTGATGTACATCCTTATTGGGAGCTACTAACGTGTTTTCAGCCGGAGTGATTCCTAGAGGTCTGATTAACCGAGAGCAACATGCTATGGAGAGTGCCAGCAGTAATGAGCGCATGAGTGTTAATGGTAGGTGTGATTTATCCTTGATATCAGCCTTTGCAATGATGAAGCCGCTGGGGCCATATGATATAGATTCTCATGAATCTATAACTGCTTTGAACTCCAGCTTATGACCAATATCTTCTCAATCGCTTCTGAGCAGACCTCGACCGTTTTGAATCATGATACCAGTTCAACTTGCTGCATGATAGACTGACTGGCGTCTCTCAAATAGTCTCCTGAGTGCGGGGGATAGTCCCAAAGCCATGGGAAACTTACCGATTGTTGGTTGGAGACTTGAGTTGAGCATATTCCATGATTGTACGATACCAATGATACCATTAAAAAACTAAATAAACAAAGCCATGGTGATATATACAATTGAAGGAACTCTCCTAGGCACAGTAGACCAGAATGAGGCAAACACTTCGCCACCCAAATCTATTCAATCACCTACTCATCTGATCACGCCGAGAACTTCTATTTCACGTATTATGCCACTTTATTTGTTAGTTCTTAATATGAGAGATCGATTGCGGCCAACCAGGGAGAACCCGCGTCTTCACCTCGAATCTCAGGAACAGCCCTTGGTCGCGCGCAACTTGATTCAGCAGCACAACAACAACATCAACATCAACAAAACAACTCTATAGCTATTCATTACTGACCATACTATTCGGACCCTCACCACAATCTCTCCATCGAGCCCGCACAACACGTGCACGGCCCTATCACCCTTATCAACTTGAAGCATGACCTCCAACGCTGGCGGCTTCATCCCCCACCCCCCCCCCCCCCCCTCCTCCGCCATCTCAACCTCAACAACAACAAAACCCACCCTGCCCTCGCAGCGCGAACACCCGCTGAAACCCGGTTCCGCCAAAGAAAGAGCAGTAGTAAACTATGTCGACAGCCACATCCTGAGCATCAACAGACGGCACGCGAAGAAGTTCAGTAGCTCTTTTGCTGGGGAAGAGGAAGGGGAGGCGGATAGGGGGTATGAGCGGTTTAGAGAGGTGGTGAAGGATATTGAGGCCGTGGTGGATGTGTTGTGGGTTAGTGGGACGCGTGAGTCTTTCTCCTTCTTCTTCTCTGTTATGAGAAGTATCGTACTGATATCTGTTGGTATAGCTTCTCTTCAAACACCATACCTAATCACGCTGGCCGGCCTCCTAAACTCCGTCCTCCCAGACTATCCCTTCTCACCCAGATCGACATTCCGACTCGTGAGAAAACTAGACGCCATGTTCGCCTCTTTACTCCAGGGTGAAGACGTGGAGACTGGCGCACCTTTGCCGGGCTTCGAGAGTCGGCGCGATCAAGTCTCTGTGACGGAAAAGGTGCGGATAAAGAGTCTTGCGGAGACGACGAGGATTACGATTTTGGATGCGCAGGATAAAGAGGTGGAGTCTGTTGAGGAGTATGATGAGGAGGAAGAGGAGGAGTATGCCGGTTATGGTTCGAATGATGATGATGATAATGATGATATGATGGATGTTTCTGTTAATGAATATGCTGATGCGCCGGGGAAGTGGGAGATGGAGTCTGCAAGAGTCTATGAGAGAACTATCCAGCTGCTTGGGGATGAGCTTGGGAAGCAGGATGTATAGTTTTATTCTCAGCATGCCCTTGTAAATATAAGTACTGACGCCATCTATAATGATTAATCCCTGCTTCAACCTTTACCATTTATTTGCATACTAGTAGATCCAGATTCATTGTGCAAGGTATAGTCTATGGATTTGAAGTAGCTAGGGACCACCAGCCTCTGATATGACATCCTAAGTGACAGCTCAAGCACAGTTAGTCCATAAAACACTATTCAGGATGCTGGTAGAAGCCTATCTTTCTCTCTGGGAATAGCTCTTAGAAGGATAAACTGATGGAAGACTATTTTGACCTGTATCTACTGCTATGAATAGTTACAACTGTTAAACAAGAAAGGCTCCTTGTCACTCACGTTCAGACACCAACATCATAACCAATATTGCGTGCTGGCCTCGATACATCGAATTACTCCCTGAGGCGTTCGAAAATCAACGTCACGCTACTCAACTTCCGAAATATCCGTCCCTTTCCTTCCAATTCTTGCTACCAACGCTTTGAAGCTTTCAAGCTTGGGGTTTTCGGGGGCATCGATCCGCGACACTTTAGCTGGAGGAGGAGATCCCGCTCCTGAATTATCCGTATTTCGTGCCTTGAACGATCGCTTTCTCTGGTCAGAAACCACGATATTACCTTCTACCTTCAACCGACTGGTATCGATAGAGGGTAATACTGGAGAGGCATCATCACTTCCAGATCCTTCTACTGCACAGGTGCTTTTCGGACTCAAACTGCCAAGTCGACTAAACTTCCCATTGTCGCACTCGAAAGATAATGCAGCACTCTCTCCCGAGGGCAGCCTTGATTTTCGCTGCGAGCGTAGTTTCACGCGCTCATGGCTGCTCTCCGTCTCCAGTTTGGCAACGGTCGGGCCCGTGGCTTGATTCTCTGCAATCGAAGCTGGCGTATTGGTGGGTGCGCAGGTACCAGCGCTGGGCTTTTTAGGGCTCAACGCTTCGATGAGCTGGTTATACTGCTCATCGTCAATGGCCGCAACAGTAGAAGGTTCTTTATTCTGGTTGAAACTCAATCTAGTCGTACTCGATATGGCCCTGCTGCTATTCTTGCTTGAAACATAATCTGGCATCGAAACGTCGTCCAAGGTTGAGCGGTTCCGTCTGCTGCGGGCATAGTGTCTAATAGAATCAAAGAAAGGATCGCAAGCCGGCGGAGTGGGCTCCGCCCAACCGGCTTCACCCTCGTGATAAGGCGGGTGCGGGTGCGTCCATGGTAGAGACTGCGTCTGTTGAAGCTGAAGGTGCCACCCCGGGTGACTAGGTTCACTACTGTTATTACTTGCGACCATTCGAAGCTCATGGCGGGCGGGCGAGTGAGAATGAGAGTCTTCATCTTTGCCACAGCTCCTGTCTCCGGGAGCATTGTACTGGAAAAACGGGCGGGGTGCGTGCGGCTGCCACATTCCAGGATTCGGCCATGCAATGTTTGCCTGTTCCAGAGCATCTGCATAAAGTATAATGTTAGATAAAGTCATATTCCCGGACATGTGATACCTACGCAAAGGTGCGTGCTGGAAGGAAAACACAATAATTTCCCGAACCCGCTCGAATGGAGGTGACCGATGTGGCCTTGCGAACCCTTCAGCAATCACCACCCGAATTCGACCATACGTTTCTCCAGCGTCCCAGTGCGCATGGCGAAGGATTTCTTCGTGGAACGGAGGGAACCTTAGATGATCCTGGTCGCCATTCTTATCGACGTCTCCATCAAAGTCAATTTCCAGGCCAAGACCTTTCGCTCTGGAGCCGACTTACGTGAACTCAAATCTATTCCCTTATTAGCTGGTGCAAATATAAAGCGATAGCATCTACATACCAATGACATGAGGCCAAAGCCCCCTCTGATTAAAAAGACTTCCCCTTCAAGAGGTATTAGCAAGATCACCCGTAGCCCTGGTGGCATCAGACCACTCACGACACGCAATATCCATCAATGAGAATCCGAACCTCATACGCCACAGCATCATCAGGTTGCATGAGGCCCTCCATAAGCCTGGTAGGACGAGGCCGATCCCAGTTATGGATAGAAACCCTAAAGGGACTATTATGCTCCAGACTCGGGATAAAGCAGGTCAAAACAGGGACCTGTCCGGGCCTGCACTGAAGGTTATTCGGGAAATAATAATTCTCACGGCTGAGAAAGGCATGGTTCTGCAAGTACGGGGAATCTGTGATATCGTATCTTGAGTCAGCAATTATGCCTAGGATATCGTTATGGCGTATCGAGCTGACTTACCGCGATCCCTTGTGACGAAGCACTGGGTTCTAAACTCCTGGATCGGAGTCTTTGATCCCTCCGGGAAAAGAAGAACGTCCCAAGATTCGTATCTCATGGCTGGCTCGTGTGGCTGCTGTCGTCAGCGAATCTCAGCTTCTGGTACGAAGGAGCAGAGTTCCGGCCACGAAAGACGGCGATGGCTCGTACGAAGCAATGCAGAGGAACGCGACAGCTTTGCTATGTTGCCCAGGACCAACAGCGCACCTAATGGGTGAGTAGAGGGGCTTGAGCGTCAGAGGGTGAGGTTGGGAAGAAAACAGCAACGACGACGACAGCCGCGTACAGAGCCGCTGCCCGTCTCCTCCCCAACTGTCCCCTGGCCGGGCAGTCATCACCTACCTCACACTCGTCAGACTGGCCCGCAGGAAGCGCCACCCAGACTGACGATGGACGGCAACAGCTAACCTCCCAGCAGCATGTATACACAAAAAGAATCCTGATATTAAGCCTGGAAAGAAAAAGGAGGGGAAAAAAAGTAATAGCGCTTCCTGCCATTTCAATTTCTGAGCGACATGAAAAAGAACTAGAGTAACAAAAAAATCAAGAATCGAAAGCAAAGGACCACAGTGAGCGAGCATTATTATCATGTCACATGTGAAAGAAAGGGGCATTGTAAAAATAGTGGGGGACAAAAGGAAAAACAGGCCGACGATTTGGTGAAGAAAGTGTTGTACACAGTTGTCAATAGTCTAGTAGAAAGACCGCGAGGGTGAGAAGGGGAAAGGATAAAAAAAAAGAAGAATTGACATGTTGACATTCTTCGGCATGGACCATCGTGTTCAATTTGTGAGGACCAGGGGGAGGAAGTGGAAAAAAAGGGAACTTTTTTGCAAACTGCCAACCCAAGGATGTGTGTGTGCGTGCGTCCGTGTGTGCCCAACCGAGAAGCATTGGGGAAAAGAAGATATCGAAGCTAAGGCAAGTAAAATTGGCACACCGTTCCAGGCCAGAAGTCAACTGAAAAAGGAGCAAGTAGAAAAGTGAAAGGAAAAAGAAAGGGGGCAACACCACATCGTGAAACAAATTGGTAGAAGAACATGGGGGAGACCGCAAGCTCGAATGCTAAGATGCTCTTCGCGAAAAACGTAAAGAAAACAAAAGGCCATAAGGAACGTTTCACGAGTACATCAAGTGCCAAGTACAGGAGAAAAAACGCCCATCAAGAGCCGTAAAGTAGAGCCTTCAGAACCGAATCAAGACCTTAAACTGCATGTTATCACATAGACCCATCTTTGAAAGAGACGCAAAACTCCTGCTGGTGCTTCAACGAAGACGAAACGCTCTTACTAGGAGTTGGTCAGTAATCGATCAAGACCATTATCTGTGGGAATCTAGACTAACCTTCATTGGCGCAAAGTTACCGTACTGGTGCGAAGGCGGCATGCCCATGGATGGGTAGATTGGTGGCGGGGGAGCTGGGCGGTAAGGTGTGCCAGCAGGACCAGAGTTGTTCTGGGAGCGTCCCCAGCTGAGTCTCACACGGGAGTTGCCAATTGGATAGCCTTGCATCTGGTTGATGGCCATCTCGGCGGCATGGCGCTGAACGAACTGAACGAAACCACAACCCTTTCCTGGGGGAATCTTCACATAGGTAATTTCGCCAAAGCCCTGGAAGAACGAGCGGAGCTCATCTTCAGTGACATAACCGGAAAGACCGCCAACGAAAACTGTCGTGTTGTTGGGGTCAGTAAACTGGTTCATTGGCTGGGGAGCGCCATAATAGCCAATAGGAGGTGCGCCCATCGCAGGAGGGTACATGCCAGCAGGTGGGCCACCGGCCATGTTCATTTGACCAGGAACACCACTGGGTCCCTTGTTCTTGGGCGTGGCGGTGGAGATGCGCATAGGGCGGTTGCCGCAGTAGACACCCTGCATTTCGGTCAAGGCGCGCTGCTGATCGGTCTCGTCGGAGAATCGAACGAATCCGTAACCGCGTGACATGCCGCTGATGGGGTCGGTCATGATCTTGGCGGACTTGCACGATGGGAAACGGCTCTGGAAAAGCGAAACCAAGACATATTCATTGACCTCAGGGCCAAGGTCACCAACGAAAATAGAATACTCGGGGGTACGATCCTCGCGGCTGAAAAGATAATTAGCTAGAACAAAACGAGTCGAAAGGATGGCCACACGCACTTCCTGTCTGAGAGTCCACCGCCGGTAGCCCAGTTCAGCTTGAACGGGCGGTTGGTGTTAGGCATCGGAGTACCGTTAACGGACAAGGCCTTGGCTGCGGCCGCAGGGCTCGCGAAGTCGACGAAGCAGTAACCAGCGTTGCTGCTAGAGGTTAGAATGTTAGACCACAAGCTCGCACGGTATAAAACCCGGGAAACTCAAAGTCTTTTCTACATACCCAGAGAATTTATCACGGATCATCTTGACGTTAACCTGCTCACCCATCTGATACCAGATATTGCGGATGAAATTTTCATCAATCCATGGCTCAAGTTCGCCCATCCTATCCACAGTTTATCAGCTGTAGTTCTCATCGCAATGGACGAATCCCTTTCAAGCATTTGCGTGATAATGCGGAATGGGCAGGAGGTGGGTGTCGTACCAAAGAGTGGTCTTTTCGCCGGAGGCCTGAGAACCAGCAGCGCCGGCAGCATCACCACCAGCTTGGCCTTGGAAAGATGCAGCAGGGGCTTCTGCCTGACCGGTCATAGGCTGATCGGCGGGGGCAGCAGCTCCGGCAGAGTTGGCGGGCGCCTCAGCAGCACCGTGCTGGTTCTGGAAAGTATCGAAATTTTGGAACGACATTGTCGAAGAATGCAAACTTTTTTTCTCAGCAAAGGACGTGCGGCGTCGTTAAGATTGTTGCGAAAAAACCAACGTCGAGACACGTGTACCGAATCTGCAAATCCACCAAGATTAGCTCTCAGCCCATCAGATCACCCCTTCCGAACGCGTCTCATCACTCATGCTAGTGGAGTCGCGAACTTGGCTTCCCACGGACAGCGGCCGTCTGAGCGTAAGAAACTAGACTGTCCACACGGAAACATCGCGTCTTCCAGCGCAAGCGACTCGACGCGCCCGGGCAAGTGGAACTCACCAACCTCGAGATCAAAGAAATCCTTCCCAGATAAATCCTCCAAAGACGGCCGTTGCGACTTAATTCGTAGGGTCGTTAAGGAGAGAAAGAGACGAACTCGACGTGAAAAAGTCTAGGATCGACAAGGAAGAACAACTTGCGCGTCTGTCGCGTGGAATCGAATTGACTGTTAGTAAATGAATCCTCGCTTGGTCTTTGTCTGAGAAGAAGCAAAAAACAGGAGAAATCATGCGACAGTGACAGAGTGTAAGGAAAGGGAGAAAGAATCAACCTGGCTGAAAAAGCGAATCAGAAGTGACTGAATGCCCAAGGAGGCTGGGCGATCAACAAGACGTGGAGAAGTGAAGGACGGATGACGTAGTGAAGAGACAGGAAAAGAAAATATGAGATGGAAAGTAAATGGAAAATGAGAGATGATGAAGTGTTGTGAGTGCGGAGGGAAGAAGAACACAAACAAGCAGAATGGGAAGAGGTTGAGGGCGCCGGGAAAAGTGGGAGATGTGGTTTGATGTGGTGGTGGAGGAGGAGGAGCAGCTGCGATGCCAAGGAGAGGCACAAAAAAAAAACCACATCAAAAATGTCACCATGCAGACATCGCTGGGACGACTAGCACCATAACCATCAAATATCCAGCATGTTCAGCGCCTTGAGTCTGTATACTCTCTGCAACTGATGGCCAGATCACATCTGCAGAAGCAGGCGTCTGCCTATCAGTGCCGCCCAAGAATTCCTTTTTATCCTTGACTTGTGGCCCCCCTTGGCCAGCCAGCCTTTGCAAATCCGAAGCCTCCTCCAAGGACAATCACAGCCAGCTCATCATTTCGGTTATGATCCGCCAACACGACGACAAGGCCGAAATACGACGGGTTGCCGGGATGCGAATGTCCTAAAAGGAACGGAGGTGCTTCGGGCATGGTTGCAGATGGGCGACGACAGGCGAAGCATACCAAGGCGCTTCATTTGGTGAGGGCATAGGCGACGCGGGGGGGGGGAGGAGATGGCCCGGATGCCGATGTTCCCAGTTTTCGATGCATCCGACCAACAGCACGATGATGCTCAGACCCCGAACGAGACATTCTTGGAGACGGGTCGATTTTGGCATATCAACCCTGGGAAGGCCGGGAAGAAGCGGTCGAGCAGGGAATTGGACCAAAATTGAAAAAAAGAAAAGGAACAGGATGATCATGGATATTAAGGAACAAAATAAGGAAAAATATAAAAAAATCGCGACTTATACATACCAAGCTTCAAGGGATATCCTGCGGGAGAGTTGCAAAGGCGAACACACACACACAAGGTTCGAACAATCGCGTCAAAATGGCACGGAAGCGGATCGGAAAAAAGAGATTCGAAATGAACTCCCGCGGTGCGCAAAGGTACACGAACAAGAAGAACAAGCCGAACTAGAGAGCTAGAGGAGAGCAAGGGAAGAAAGAAGAAGAAGAAGAGCAGGAAGGGGAAAAAAAAAGAAAAGGAGGGGTGGGGGAGAGGGGTTGTTGGAAATGTGGTAGATTGGAATTTCGGAACTCGGTGATAAAAAAGGAGGAATTGATGATGCAAAGACACGGGTAAAAAAAAATGGGAAGCAGAGTGGGAAAAGGGCAAAAAGCACGAAGCGAGGGGAGCAGCGCAAAAAAAAGCTTGGGAGAGAGGGCAAAATAAGCCTCAGATGAACCAGAAATCCCCTTGCTGCGAACAAACCGCTACGGGCAGGCGAAAGTAATTTACTCCATTGCTTACCCACGGCTGAAGCGGGAGCAGTCGCGCCAGAGGAGGCTTTGGCAGCCCGATCGATACGACATTCAGCCTGATATAATTCCTTCCATGTGCATTATTTATTCCTTATGATGATGCCCACCTCCGGGGGCTGCAGGTCCCTGACGCCGCTTATTGCCCCGGGGCATGGTTCGGAGGGTGACATTACACGTACACGCCGTTTCAGTACCCATACACGCGAAAGCCTTGTCCGCGCTGGGCCTAGCGTGGGTTTCTCGCCCCACCACGCTATTTCCATGCCTATTAAGGTAATTATGTAATTTATTCACGTGATTTCGGGCATCGTCGGCCATCTGATAACCAGCTACACTACAAGCAAAAGGGACTGCCTGGCTGTCGATAGTATCTACTTCTTGTGGAAGACAATTATGCTTGAGAAGTGTAGCAATGGTGCCGGTGATACTACTATTTCAGTAGTATCATAGAATTGCTGCTGATACTGGAATGCTGCGAGTCTCTACCCGCTCATCTCGACTCGATGGGTCTGTCTTGTTGATGGAGAGGGCCAGCCATAGGTACGGGCTGTTCCTTCTACCTTGCATTCTATGAAGCTCCTGGTTGATGCCTTCTCGACAATACATACCCTAACTCCCGGGGATTCCCATGATTCCCATGCCAAAAGGAATTTCATGTAAAGAGTAACTTTGCCCAAGGTTTTGCTGTTATTGCAAACAGTGAATTCTGCTCTTGCTTTTGAACTCCTTGTTCTGATTCACTGCTTGGTGGTTTCTATGGTAATAGCACCAGCCAGAGTGAATGCTTGAATGTTGCCCGTTTCGTCCCAGCTCAGTAACTTTCTTAACCCTTTATTTTTTTTTTTTCTACATCATCATCCTCTTCCATTATTCTATCTCTCTGTCTGTTCTCTTGCTGCAGAGAAATTTCAAGGCATCATGGCATTCCAGTGGCCTGCAAATGCCAACCAACACGCGATGGACCCGCGCGACGCGAGACCACCTATACCGCTTGAGCCGTCGAACAAACCAACACCCATCCCCAATCGCGATACAGAGATACAGGATCAAGTCGACGGATCAGTTGCTCCCTCTGGCAACATAAACACACGTCCAGTCACCTCCGAAGCGACGCCGCTCCCCGCACCAGCCGGACAAGCAGGAAACAGTGGATGGACGGCCTCTGGAAGCGGTTGGAACCCCGCGTACAACATTCAAGCTACGTGGCCCTGGCTTCAACCTCAGACGCAGTATATAATGAATTATCCTTGCGTTCCCTACGATACATCATATGCACAAGGCTATGGAGGGTTTGATGCTTCTTCTCATGGTTATTCTAACCCGGCCCACCTCCTTGCGCCTCAGCAAGTTGCAGGTGGACTGGCAGCTGGGAACGACGGACCTGAGTCTAGGATGGGTCAAGCCGGTGGCCAGAATCCTGCGTGCGCGAGCACTGCAGGTTCAGCCCTGAGGCATCCTGACCCTTCTGTGATCGGTATGTCATCCGCTGTCACCGGTGCCAGGTCACTTGGGGAGCTGGACCTCGAGTCTATTTCTGCACAAGCGATGGTATTCTACTTTGGCGTCATCTCGATCCAGTTCAAGTTAGAGCCGCGATTCGAGTTTGTTGAATGTAACGACCGCCGCTGGGTGGTCAAGCTCGGATTTTCTGGCCTTACCGTGGCAAAACTGCAACCAATTGCTACGAAGCTGGATGCGAAGGCTGAAGCGTCTCGTGATGCTTTATATATCTTGAAACCAAAGCATGCTTCTTGGACATTGCCCAATATCCCTATGGTGGGGGTACCAGTTGGGTCATTTCCGTGGACACAACTCTTGCAAGGTAAAGACTGCCTCCTGTGTGGTCTCAAGGCTCTGCTAACGGCGGTGCACGTAGGGTACTGTGATCAACACCAGCTCGGCCATCCGGAATACACTCAATATATCCACGATAGGGGATACCGCTATGAAGCTAGGGTGGGCAACGATACCTTTTTCGGTGTCGAGCAACACTATAAAACAGTGACTCAAGCGATACATGCCAGTGCCCACAATGCTCTTTACTGGCTTCTCGTCAATAACCTGGACAATACTCCCGCCAGTAATATGCCGGTTGAGCCAGCGCAGCCAGACCAGAGTCAACTTGTCCAGAACGCCCTCAAGGCACTAAAGGTGGCTTTGGATAAGAAACCAGCCACGACAAATCCAAATCCAAATCCAAATCCCCAAGGCCAGGCGCCTGGAGCCAAGAAGAAGCGGGTCGGTTTGAATTCCTGTGCGCCAGAGTACATTGCTAACCCACTCTCTAAACAGGAAAGGAGGCAAGGATCGCGCGCGAGAAGAAGAAGAGCGAAAAATTCCGCTCGACGCCAGACAGCGGGGGATTCGACCAATGCTGCAGCCAACGGGCAGGTTTCTGCGCATTCAGTTGGCGCGAATGGTCAGGTGGTGCCGAATTGCCCCAAAGCAATGGCCAAGAAGAAGTAGGATGGGCGATGACTATCTCTTTCCAATGTGAACAACTGTTTTGAGGATGGTTTAAACCAGTCCTCTTTTTCTGGTCTTCTAATGGCGTTGTTTCTACTTGATATGTTCTTTTCATGGAATGCCAAAGCTCTGATAATAACTTACTCCCTTTATTACCGTTCTCTAGTCAGGACAGAGAAGAAACTTCGGACTCGTTCCAAGGACGATGGATAGGCTTCATGGGCTGGAATTGAGTACTCGTAAGAGAACGGTAGAAGGTTAGTGATGATATCAGAGATAACTATTTTTCCTCATGGTTTGAGAACCCTCCGCCTGGTTCCGCCAAAGTATCTAGGCTGTACGTACCCCGCGCGGCCATCCGTCGCATCACGGTCAACTACACTCTGGGGCTAAGCTGGAGTAGAGGTACTGCAGGTGGCCATATGGAGCTCGGGGGTTTCGAAGGTATATGCCGTACATAGTGTAAGCCGATGGTAGCAACCAGACCCTTTTGAACTAGCCATACAGAGGAGTTAAGATAGGTAAAAAAAAGAGAAAGGAAAAGTTATCAAAATTGAGTTTTATAGATTAGATCAAGCTGCATTTAAAGTAGGGGAATAATAAACAAAAAAATGTTCAAAAAAAGAGGACAAAACATTTTAACACCACATGAAAATAAACCAAACAGACAAGAGGAAAAAACAAAATTGGAACTTTGGGGGAGAGTATGATAGAATCAAGAGTGGTGGATATTCCAAAAGCCAAAAAAAGCGCAAGAGATTATCTCCATGGAGGAAAAGCGAGGAGCCCGGGTAAATGCCAAAAAAGATATAAAATTCACAGACGACTGGATCAAATCAAATCGCACATGGACACAAAATAGAAAAAGGAAGAAGAGAAGATATTTCCCCAGAGTTAGAGCGCCGTGGCTGAAGTGGGCAACAGAGACTGATGGGAGAGGCACCTGTTGCTTACGATAGTAAACGAGACAGGCCTCTCCATCAGCCCCGGCTTCCACATGAGCTGGTAGCGATAGCAAAGGTTGAAAAAGACAGAGAAAGAAAATCAGGCCCTTTTTGAGAAGGAAAAATCGAACTCAGAATGAGAAAACGAAAACGCCCCTGTGGTCAAGTCGTCTAAGACAGAAAAGGAAACGGCCAATTAAGCAGAAAAAAAAAGGTGTTCGAAAAGAAGGGAGAATGTTGGAGGATATTAAGATCAAGAAACGGGTAGGTAATTGCAGCAAAGAATTCACAGAAACCCCAAGTTAAAAATGGATGGAAAAACGCCTGTTACCCGGTAGAAAAAGTTTACATATTTTCCCCAGCACCTGCTTCAACGCCATCAGGCGGGTAGGCTAGGCTCTGACCAAAGGTGAACGTGCCCGGGTCGTCGGTGTTCAAGAAAGTATCGAAGTCGAATTCGAGGAGATCTCCACCTTCTAGATTGAACTCGATACCAGAATAATCTCCCGTCTGCAATTTTAATGGGTCAGAATATATATGCGCTGGCTAGCTGGTAACAGGATGGGAAAGAAACTTACGTCTGTGGGATTCATGCCCTCGAAGGGATGGTTAGGATCCTGTGGCTGTGGTGGCGGCGGCTGCACTGCTGGAGGCGGTTGCTGCGGTGGTTGCTGGGTAAGAGGTTGCTGAATAGGTGCTGAAGTAGGCTGCGATGTGGCATTGGGAGCATTCTTGTTGAATGAATTTGGATGAACGGGGGTAATGGGCGTAGATGGAGTTGGAGTCGGCGGTGGTTCAGCTTCAGATGACGGGGTTGCAGCGGTATTCGCCGCGTTTGCAGTCACCTTCTTTGTTGGACGCTACATTGACAGTTAGCAGAGGGGTAGTGGCATATATGTAAAGTACGTTACCTTTCTGGTCGTTTCCTTGGTGTCCTTCTTTTTAGGAGCCGGTTTACTCGATTGCTGTGGAGTTGGAGGTGCCGCAGCGCTAGGCTGTGGTGAAGGTGCTTGAGTTCGAGCAGAGGGACCACCGTTGGCGGGTGCTTGCGGTGGTGGCATTGCGTTACGCTCTTGAGGAGTTCCCGCTGGCTGACCGGGCTGTCCAGGCTGCGATTGCTGGGGAACCATCGGCTGCCCCTGTGGACCCTGCTGCCAATTGCCACTGGGTATTCGGCCGGCTCCAGGTGGCTGTTGGCGTGACATCGCATCCATTGGCTGGGTCATTTGGGGGCCGCTGTAAGCAGGGTTCGAGCTAGGTGGCCGCATGCCGTTGGGGCCAGCCATTCCTTCCGGCATACCCTTCATGCCATTGAAAAAAGCAGCCCCGCCCATGTCAGTGGGCATTTGTCCTCCTGCAAAGTTCATCGATGCCGGAGACCCGCGGCCTTGAACCACGCCGTCGCCAACGCTGGGAGAACCGGGTAATCCAGTCTGTGGCAACTTCGGCGTTCCTCGCTTCATCTGCTCGTTAGGATTCGGCGATGCACCGTTCCGGCTACCCTGAGGCGATGTTCCTGGCGGCATTGCCGGTTGCACATCACGATTTATAGTCTCCTGTTGTTCTTGGCGTGCCACCATAAGCCTGCGTTTGTTCTGTTGTTCCAGTAGCATCAGCTGCATCTGATAATCTTGAAGGGCGTGATTCCCGCCACCCTGTGCCCCAGGAGTCTGCATTCCGGGCCGCATTTGAACCTGGCCGTTCCCAGGGTAATACTCTTGCATTTGCAAGAGACCCTGTCCGTCGTGCAGAGGCGGCATCATGTCTCCCTGGTTTGGCATGACACCGGTATTCATTAAGCCATTTGGCATGCCCTGGTTATTCATAGCTGAGCGGGAGTGATGCATAGCCAAGTTGTGATTATATACCTCGAGAGATTTTGTTTGCACCGCAGGACTCTGCTGCTGGAAAGCATGAAGCTGATTCGGAGTCAGAGCTCGCGGATTCACCCCAGCCTGCATCAACATCGCATTGGTTTGTTGGTTTGGTTGACCGGGCATGCCTTGCGATGGCGCGCGGCCGTTTGGTGTCATCTGATGCCCGTTGGCTTGCCCTCCATCGAGACGCGGTCTCTTCGACGGCGATGGGGCATTCTCAAGTGACGGCGACTGGGGTCGGTGACCATTCATCTCCATGTCCGAGCGCTCGCGCTGCATTTGATGCTGCATCATCTGTTGCTGGGCTTTAAGTTGCGCAATCTGCTGCGGGTTCCTATGGAAGATGTTAGAGGCATACTAAATAAATGCAGCAAGCAGGACAATGTACATTTGAGCGTGGCCTTGCATGACGGACTTTTGCAATCCAGGGGGGAGGGCGTTCTGAGGGTATCGCATATTGAATTGATTTGGAACCATCTGCGACTGACGATAGAGCTGGTTGTTGCGTTGGTTTTGGAAACGAAGCATATTCTGGAAAGCAACAAGTCAGTAAGATCTACATGTCTCTACATGGTTGAAGGTTGCACATACTTGAGTGTGCTGAAGATACGCTGCGGCGTCGGGACTTTTTCCCTTTTTCCGCTGGGCCCAAAATACATCCCAGAAGAGATTGAACCAATCAAGGAGAAAGGAAGTCTGCTGTAGATCGCCATTCAGGTTGGGTCGCGGAAGGTCGTCCGGAATCTTAGGTTTAAGATCGTCCTTTGAATCTGTCTGCATAGCATCCGGATCCAGCCCGTTCACATCGCTTTCACGGCGATTCGCCTTGGATTGAGGAGTCGTGTTAACAGGGACATTGTCGTCTTGTACTAACGCTCTTGCGCAGTCGTGATAACCTCGTTTCAAGAAATAATCGTAAATGTAGGTGTTTAGTTGCATAATCATGTTATCTTGTATCGCACCATTATTAGGCTCACTCCGGGGAGCGGTGGAGTTGCTGTTCATCATCGGAATTCCGCCCACAGGGCCTCCAACTCCCGGGTGAACGCCTTGCATATTCATTTGATTCATGACGGCAAAGAGTCGGGCCAGTCACTTGGCACAGTTGCCCAGAGACGGTCTGACCTACTCTCAGCCCGGGGTTGTGGGTTTCGGCCGCTTCGTCAAAATACGCCCAGTTTGATAGAGATTTGTCAACAGGGAGAGGATATTCGCGTGAAGGGTCGAGAGAACGGGAAGTGTTGGGGTGCCGTTCAACTTGGTAATCACCGTTGGGTGGCGGTTTGTCGCAGTTGAATAGGTGACTCGAGGATGGGTGGCAAACAAGAAATTCACAGCGAGAGAACGACACCGGTGACTCTGACAGGCGATACGGAGAGAGCTGTGCAAGCTCTTAATCAAAAATCGCGACTGGCCTCCTGATAGCTTCTTTCTCGCGATGAGGCTCCAAGTGGCGACTGGAGAGCGGTGAAACGGGTACGGCGGAAGTCGGGAGTGTTCGATCAAACGGAGGATTGGTGTAGCACGATAGAAAAGACAGATTTTCACGAAGCGCACTTGGAATCGACGGAAGCCTTGTACGGAGAAGACAGGACGGCGTGAGCGAGTTGACTCGTGAGGCCAAGAGGGATATCAACCCTGAGTGGAGACTCCAACCCAGTTAATCGTTGATAGACCACGGCGACCTTGCTGAACGATGCAGACGGTATGCGCGAGGTTCAGACGACAAGTCGAAGAGAATGAACGGTTTGTCAGCTCTTGCGGAGAGGAGGAGGGATTGGGATCGTGAGGTTGAAGATGATCGACTTTCGGTCGGGGGGCGGAGAAGAGTGGGTGGTGGTGTGGTTGGGCGCTTGCCTGGCGACACAACCAGTTCGAAGGGGGGTCTTTGGAACCACGGTAGAGGACCGTTAAAGGAGCATTCTTCAACAGCAGGGCAAATTCCCGATAGAGAGCCAAAGTTCGCCTGTTCCCATTGCCAAAGCAGAGACGAGGAAAATAGAAGAGGTGAGGTTGAACGGGCGAATTCTTTTTGTTGAAACCTGACGGGCACTGCGCGAAGGAACGGATCTTCTCTTCTTTCGGGGTGGCTGTCGAGGAGGTCCGGCACCTACGCGCGGCCACCGCACTTCTGGTCACGGCAGTGTCACGAGCGCCAAGCCGCCTTTCCTCTTTGGGGTGCGTCCCAAGGGAGGGGGCCGGGTACGGCAGCCCGGAGAGACCACCACGTAGTATATGGATGATAACACAGAGGAGAGAGGATTGGAGTATACGGAGAGGACTGGGGGGATGGCTGCTGTTTGGCACTCGCGGACTGGCTATCTACTGCTCCTATGTCTCCCCCCAATTGATGACCATTGACAATGCCCAACCAACGATCCTTCAATCACCGGCAATTAATCGCGGAGGCTGCTGGTGGCCCCCAACACGTCCACCAGCGCTGTCCTGTGCAACGCTGTCCTCTGCTCTGGATGGCCCGAAGCCCGCTGTCATCGAAGCGGGCGGGGAAGACGGACAAGGACGGGGTTCTTCACAACAAAGACAACACTCGGTTCCGGGCCTGTTTTGCCGCCCATGATTGGACATTTCAGTTCTCTGATTCCTCCATCGGCGCAACTGCCAATTTTCATGCCCCCCTCCGATTAAAACTCATCTTCAAGGGATATTTAAGTAGAATGTCGCCACTCGGGGTTCAAACTCGTCAGATAGAGTAGATTTCAGGGGTATATATTGTCTTTCTTTTATTCGTCATCTGGCGGTAACTCGTCTTCTAGATATCTCACTAGAGACACTCTCATTTCCGTCGTGTCATTTCCGCGCAGCACATCGCTCACGAAATGAGCTTCCACTTGCATTTGCACCTGTTTCGTAAACGTTAACATATCAAGTGATAGACCAAGGAGGTATAGCTACCATTTCTAGAGCTCCTCTTAATACTCCGCAGAGGATATTCGAAAACCACAACTCATCCTGTGCCCGTCCATCGTCCGGCAGTTCCACAAAGTCGGCAAGAGGATTCTCATCGAAGACAAGAGAAAATTGCTTGTTGTCACTCGTCCAATTCGTGACTGTAGGCGTGACGTTTAAAAATATTTTGAAGCCAACCTAGTACATCTGTTAGCAGGATGATAGCTTAGAACTTGATCGTGGTAATACCTTGGAGATCATATCTGCTGTTTCTCGAAAGTTGGAACACCTGCCCACACTCGACTTTGCAAGGAAATCTTCTATCAGACGCATGCCAATGTTGTATCCCATCTTATCCAGTTGCCGGTTCACCTCCACGTAATCGCTGTCGTAGTCATTGCAAAGCTGCGCAACGATGGTGCCGTATGTCAACGTAACTAGTTCCGCGTTTACTTTATCGACCTTGGTTCTGCGTTTAGACATGTACGGGTCAGTGTGGCTGCTCCAATGTGGCCTCAGCTCGACGACGGGACGGGGCAGCAAGCGGGCCTCACTCACTTCCATATCCTGTTCCAAGGCAAAATCCGTTAGCAATTGCAACTAAATCGTCGGGATCTCTAGGAAGAAGCGCATACTCTTCACCTATCCTCGCGGCCTTGGTTGAGGACATACTGCCGTAATTCAAGCGTCCAGGCGTAGGTTTGGAATCAGTAATATCCGCGTATCGAAATTAAAAACGGCCCGAACCGCTTTCGATCGTGAGAATATTGTCAAAGCAACGGCCCATTTCAGTCTTGATACGTGGAGAATGCCCCGATGATGATGCCCGACTAGCTGGTGGAGAAGCTAATTTACCGCGACAGCCGCCTAGCCGCGAGCCGCCGCGCTTAAATGCACTGCCAAACTTAGTTGGGCGCAACAACTCCGTCCAGCACGGTTGATGTGAACACAGGATCACAGCAATCACAGCACAACAGCACTTATCTGAGATTTTCTAATTAGTTTATTCTTTCCTGATACCAACTACCCATTGCCCGCCTTTGTCGCCCAACCCTCCCCCAAGCCAATGCGAAAGAACAATGATGTCCGCCGAAAAAAGACCAGCTCAAGATTTCGGCTCAACACAGCTCGTTAAGCGGCAGCGATCAGATGCAAATTTAGGGGACCAAAGCGCTGTTGCAGTTGTTAACAACTCTACTCAAAATGGAGCTCTCATCAAATCTGTACGTGCCCTGCTGCCATTTGGACTATCACGAAACGATGAGTATTGACTCTGGTCACAGGTCCCCCGCACCAGCGGGCTAGATGCTCCTATCATGGAGCTTACCGGTACGTTGTGCTGACCACCAGAGTATATCTGAAAAAAAGAATGACACTGACGGAACTTGGCAGGACACTCCGGCGAAGTCTTCGCAACGCGATTTGATCCGACTGCCCAACATATCGCGTCATGCGGAATGGATAGGTCGATAAGTACGTGGACAGCATATCGATGCGGTTAATCGGCGACCAACTGCTGACGAATCAATTGATTGAATAGTGCTATGGCGGACATACGGCCAATGCGAAAACTACGGCGTCATGACAGGACACAAAGGCGCCATCCTAGATCTCCAGTGGTCCCGCGATTCGCGCATCATTTTCTCCGCTTCAGCAGACATGACACTTGCCAGCTGGGACGTGGAGACCGGCGAGAGAATACGTCGACACGTCGGACACGAGGAGTTCATCAATTGTGTAGATCTCAGCCGTCGAGGACAAGATCTGCTAGTCAGTGGTAGCGATGATGGTTGCGTCGGAATATGGGATCCCCGGCAGAAAGAAGCGATCGATTTCCTAGAAACTGACATGCCTATTACTGCGGTTGCGCTTGCGGAGGCGGGGAATGAGATTTACAGCGGTGGCATCGATAATGATATTCATGTTTGGGATATTCGAAAACGCGCGATTGCGTACTCGATGATTGGACATACAGACACGGTCACTTCGCTGCAGATTTCGCCGGATTCGCAGACTCTGTTATCGAATTCACATGATTCCACGGTGCGGACGTGGGACATCCGCCCATTTGCGCCGGCGGACAGACATATCCAGACATACGACGGCGCCCCGACGGGTCTGGAGAAGAATATGATTCGAGCCAGTTGGTCGCCAAAAGGTGACAAAATCGCCGCAGGAAGTGGTGACAGGAGTGTTGTGATCTGGGAAACGAAGACTGGGAAATTGCTTTACAAACTACCTGGCCACAAGGGCACTGTGAATGACGTTCGCTTTACGCCGAATGAAGAGCCGATAAGTAAGATAACCGCCCCATTTCTCTTTTGCTTTTCACGTCTGGCTAACATTCAAGCGCGTAGTTGTCTCTGGTTCGTCGGATCGAACGCTACTTCTAGGAGAACTTGGGAAATAAGAGTCGCACCGCTGAGTGCTTGATGTGGCATATTATAATTTCCCCATGAGATAGAAGACTTTGCTTTATACCGTATCTACCAATAAGCGTTGCTTGGTTTTGTGCCATTACAGAGAGCACTTGTATTTGCATCGAGGCAAATAAGGCCTGAGCAATTGATCGAGAAGCTAATTGAAGCCTAAGCGCTTACAGATTCCCACCCAGCGCATGGCCTGATAGAAACATTTCATTATGGTAGAGTCCCGCTATAAATCCATTATTCCGTCATAGGAAGCCGAAACTCCGTGCTAGGTATCCCTCGAAAAGTAATGTAACTGATTATTAGTATAACAGCCTGCCGACGAGGGAGATCTCTCTCATTGGAAAAACCTCGACCACCCAGGCTCACCTGCCTGCTCCAACTCCGTCACCCGATGCTGCAAGACAAGCCGTACCTCGTCGAGCTGCCGAATAGTCTCCTGCAGTGCCCCGACATCATTGAATGGCAGGGACGTAATGTATGGTCGGAATACATTCGTCGCACCAATTCGTAGGGATGGCGCTTGTGATGATTCTGAAGGTTTAGGTCCGTTTGTTCGGCGACGCTGTCGTCTTTCTGTCGGGGACGGAGAGCGCGGGCGGACTCTTGAGCCTCCTGGGATGGTATGTGGGGTGCGTACCATGGGCGTGTTGTTGGTGGTGCTGTCGGGAAGAGAGCGAGAAGAGGTTTCGACATGGTTTGTTGATGGGGTGCCTGGATTATGGACGGTGACGGGGAGACGACTGAGGTTACTCCTCACGAATGGTACGCTTCCTGATTCAGCCTTCTTAGTATACATACCGCCACGACAACGCGCACGCCAAACGGAGCAGAAAAAGAAGGAACTCACGTAAATTACAATGATGTCTCTGAGTCCCCCACAAACAATTCCCACACGCCCCATACGAAATCGCGTCTCCCTCCGCCGACACGGCAGTAACACACCCCTCAAAGGGTCCGACCCGATGCACACATCTCGAGCAGGGATCTTCAACTCTCTCCACGCCGCGGCACTGCACTATGACAGCATCCCGCTGTACGCCAATGTTAATCGGCTTCACAGCGGGCCTACCGCCTCGCCGCCGCCATCGAATGGCACGGACGACGGGTTGACGGCCGATTTCGCGTCCAATGCGGGATTGTGCTTCTATAGAGAAGGCACGGATGTATGTGTCGGAAAGAAATTCTTCTACCTTGCTTCCGTGTGCTTCAGAGGGGCCTATGCATCTATTAATTAGCTATTCAATCAGTATCCGTCGGAGTAAATGGGTGAACCATACGTGGTGGGAACATGCTAAGTTGAAGCTCAGGTGGAATCGGTGTAGATTCATCATCCGGGTTTTGGGACTCGGTCCCAGAGTGTGAGACCTCACGCCTGCTTGACCTTCCGTTATTCTTCAGCCCATGGTTGCTGCTGCTTCCACTGTCTCCGGCAGTCGACGTGGTGGTAGACGCGATGTCGTTGAGCGCGAGAGCACGTGACTCTTCAGGGGCATCAGGAGGTATGGGTTCTGATTCGGGCTTTGGTTCCTCTTGGGCCATTGTCTCGGCCGCAACCGCGAGAAGTACTTGGTGGTCTTGGTGTGCTCACTCAATGATGACGAGGAGTGGTGGCTATCGATGGCAGGGAAAGGCCGAGGAGCAAGATGGCGTGCAACCATCAAGACTTTGTGATACCACGTAATACCATGGCGTGCCACGCTACTTTTTATTTAAACCAATTGTTGATTGTTTTAAGACCATTTTTTATTCATCCAGAGGCCAATCACAAAGCCCCAGTTGTTTTCTGTCCTTGTCTTATGAGTTTGACCACTGCTTTTGTTGTTTTGACCCCACGCCCTAACTCCATGCCCTAATTTCCTATTCCAGCCTCACGAGATATTCCCAGCATTGATTTAAAATTGCAGGTATTCAAGTGAATCCTCCTGCCTCTTGACTGGAAGATGGTGAATTGGGGTATGTCAAGGCCTTCCCCGCACTAAATCCTTGTTGACTTGAAACTATGAATCTCCTTTGACACCTTTGAATCTTGAGTTCAATCCTTTTGCAAACGGAGTCACCCGCCAAAACATTGAGATCCATCCAACAGCAACTCACCAAGAGCCAGAGAAAGACCCTCCAGGGCATTCTTCACCATGTGAAAGTCAAATCACCAGCAAGGCACATGATTTTTGCTTGATTCTGAAGAATCAAAGCAAGAAGAGAGTGATCTACCCGCTCTACTACTTATATTCCTTTCTTTGCAAGTCAAAATTCATGTTTTTCATGGTTTTGTTGTTGAGCTTACCTTGGGCCAAATGATGTTGATTTCAATGAGGCATCAAAATCTGCATCACAGTTCACTCCCAGTCACAACAGAATAAATGTGGCTGGCTGACATTACAATTTGGTGCAAGAGCTGGCCCCTGGATGTGGTGCAGTCTTACCACATGGTGTCATTGGAGCATCCTCATGCCAAAGAAGTCCGGCGCGCATCAGCGAAACTCGAAAGCCTCTGTGTTAGCGGCGCAATCCTCGCGGACGAAACCCAGCTTCGATAAAACCAAGCAAGCATTATTAGCAGCCGTATTGCACTCCCTCCTCTCTGTGGAGGAGGATGACGAGGGAAAGGAACTGTTGGAGACCAATACTGTTTGTCATGCCGCCAACGCTAATTAATCAATGGCTTACAGAAATACGCAAAAGCTGGCCGTACCTCATCCCATTGCTCTCGCACGCGGACCCAGCTTTTAAAGCTCTACGTGTTGGGAAATCGTTAGAGACCAAGCCCCGAGCAGGATTGCATGCCGCTTTTCAGAGCCTTAAGTACCCTGCGCGGACTTTTATTATCAGATCGGCGACATCTTACCCTGGCCCAGAGTTCCTAAAGCGTATATATATATTTCATTAAACCACGGGCTCACTGAGCACTCTCTGAGCCCTTTGAGCTGCTCAGCGATCAGCTTTCTCTTCCCTCGGCGTGCCTAGGGCGGGCGCTCCAACTCTGGTAGGTACCAGAACGCCTGTCTTAAGAAGGATTCTCACACTGAGGAATCCCCTGAGCCGCGTATAAGCCGACGCACGCTGGGCCAGCTTGGTATCAACAATGTGCCAACCTGTGCCACAAAAACCCAGACAGCAACCATGTCCGTCTCAGAGACTATGCCATTTTGCAGGACAATCAGCTCCACCCAGACGATCAACGGCCATGCCAATAGCCCCATCGAAATTGCTCCCAACGACATAGCAGTGTACTTGCGATACGCCGGAATCTTAGTGGTATGCTCGGGGTCTACAACTGCAACGAAACCAAGGGACCCGGTCACCTTAATCGTGATCAACATCAGAATCGAGTTTCCAATCTGCCAGAGCAGAGTGAAAATATGCCAGTCATGGTTCAAGGTCCTCCACCCGAAGAAGAAAAATTGATATTCGCCGTATCCTTCTGGCTGGTTCGTAGCCCAGCTGAGCCACGCACAGACAGTGTTGAGAATGAGCACCCCGATCGTGCCGACGGCGAGGAGGCCACTCAGGAAGATATTGCCCGACGAAATGCCGCCTAGGTAACTGAACGCGTAGATGGTGTTAAAGTGGACTGGGAGGAGGGAGAGCGCATGCAGCTTTCTCGCCTTGATAGCCTGGTACCATTTGATTTGCGTGTACCAGTTGTAGGCAAGGAAGCCCGCATTCGTGGGGATGTTGTTCCCCAGTCCACTGACTAACTGGGCGGGAGCGAGCATCATACTGGCGTAGAGGAGGAATCGGTTGGTAAGACTGAAGCCTTGGGCGACTTGGTTGGCGGACATGCTTGGTCTGCAGCGCTGGTGCCAGGTTGAGAGCTATTCACGTATAAGCAGCGTAACGGTCACTTAATGAGAAAGTTGATATACCAGAGCAGGAGAAAGGGAGATAGAGATCCGTCCCGTCCTTTTGGTAAAAGGCAGTAGATATACGCTGGATATATTCGGGGCGGACGGGCAACACCCCAGAAAATAGATGATCACAATATCGAAGTTGAACTGGCTTAGACAACGAAACTACCGCAGCGGGAGAACTCCAGATATACCGTTTCGCCATGGATATGATAGAGTCGTCGGAGAGGCAGTGCAGCGAGGCTGAAAGGCTCATAGTTAGCAGACATTCGCTGGCCAAATAAATGCCGAGCAACTTCACACAATCTAGATGCTTCGGACGGTGTCAGCACACCCGAACTGCATCTTCAGGAGTATCGTGGCTAACTACTGCGTGAATTAATGCAGCCATGGCCATAAGAGAGGTCACGTCTCCGCGTACTCACTCAGGTGAAGTAGCCATTTGAAGCTGGAGAACCGGTAATCGATGTGCAACTCCAATGCGGTACTTGAGGCTGAAATAACGTGCTCCGTACCTCGATAGTCATGGTCGTGTGCCCTGGAAAGCGTGTGGGAAAGGAAGGGCATACGGGGGAATGAAAGCGGCCGCTCAGGTGCTCAACGGACAGCACAGCCCACACAAGGTGGTCGTTACTGCGGAGGACAGAGTCAGCCTGGTCTGCCCTGGCCGTGGGCTTGACAGAACTCCATCCTCCGTACAGGCGACGCCAAGATCGGTGTCGGTGAGTGAGCGACCGCTTCTGGCATCCCATTCGCCATATCACCGTTATTATGTGTAGTATCATATATTAAAATATGCAGCCAATGAATATATTCATGATAATTTTTTCCTAACAGTATCAGAATACAATGAGCGCCCGAACAATAGCGAAAAATTGCCCATCTCCGCAGGACAGAAGCTTCATGATACAGGGTAAATGAATCGTTATGTCGCGAATTTGACGCGTTCCGCAGGATGTATAAGGGTTGCAGCAGGATCTTGAAGGGCGGGGACCGTGGTTGGTCGTGGCTGTACGCGAACAGCATACTCGACGCCGTCATCAGATATGTAGCTTGGTGGTCGATTTTCGATGATAGGGCGGCTTTCTCCGACGACAGAATGGTGATTAGCTGGTGCGAGGATAGGCCAGATATCCCTGCTTTGGTTTACACGTTGCCAGTAAAGCCCGTTGGGGTTGATTCTCTGCAGTGATATTAACATTGGGCCTAATGAAGGGTATATGAACACCATGGGAACGTACCACGCTGCTCCTCCAGAGACCGTATGCCGGCGGAGGGGAGACAATGGGTTCCTTTTTCTGCTGGGCATGTTCTTGGTCACTTCTGATAGCGATTTCTTCGTCCCTCACGAGTCTCACAGGGATAGGCCTATTAAGCGGGGGAAATCGTAGCCGGGGTCGACGACAAGCGCGGGAAGTGGTCGCATTTCCCCGTTCCGGGCGCGATGAGATCACGACAAAGAGGATAAAAGAGTGACAGAAATATATCGTCAGAAGCATCAGAATTAAGATCAGCGAAATGTGGAATGCGTGGCCTGAGGCTGCGGCCGAGAAGACAAGTGCCAGATCTACATCGCAGTAAGTTAATGTGCCCGGTAAAACGATACTATTCCGGGAGAAATTCTCACATGTCGCTAGGATGGTCATTAGGAGCACACCTGACGCTATACATTGCATTAATTTCCTCCTCGCAGCTCCACTTTTCGAGCCCGGGCCCAAGGAGAACAGCTTAGCCCATGTCGCTTTGATGGATTGCGGCTTCACCCATTCCATTGCGGGACGGGCAATGCCTCTAGATGCCGTTGAATGCTCGACAGTCGAGTAAGAGATGTGGTTACGCCAGCCCGGTGCTTGCTGATCTATAACGGAAGGTATTCTTGCATGCGGTCCTCCTCTCGAATCCAGGTGCTGACTTGGAAGAGCCCTGTCCTCTGCGTCTGCGGCCAAGAGATGTAGACTGAGACGAGCAGCCGGAGGAGTTGAAGGCACATCTCCGTTTTGCGACGAAAGAACAGGCGTTGCGGAGAATATGCTATCAATTTGGCTGCGAAAAATGTCGAGATGTTCTGCTGTAATGATCGGTGCGCCATCCTCCAATGGAGCTGAGTGAGCCTCCATCGTCGCTATATCGCAATCGCTTAGATTTAAATCCGGCAGAATTCAGATTCGAAGAGCCTTGATTGACTTCTGCTGTTGGAAATGCGAAGGGTATCTAAGATACAAAAGAAAGAGATCCTTCCCTGGAGCAAAAGGACCGCGACACCGACTATGTTTGAGAAACCCCAGCAGGAGTTTTTTTTCATCGCGTGAAAGAAGTATCTGCAGTGCCGCAGAGGAAGAACGAAATTCTTCGGGTCAGAATAGAAAAACACAACGCGATAAAACCCCCTTGTTCATCAATAAACATTGTACCAATGAAACTGGGCTGATTCTGATAATCAAACTCGCGACCACTGACAGCAACGACGGTGTAGGTTTCGATGAACCTCAAGGATTCGAGCTATTCATGTCCAATTATCCACCGCAGATCGCCTTAGTCGGGCATCCCCATTGCCAGGGAGCGGGGGAAGAGTGTGAGATGAGAAACTTCACAATCATTGGGGTGGAGGAGCGGCGAATTCGGGCTGCTCTCACAGAAGCACAGATAAACAGATGTCTCAGCCTTCAGGAAGCCCAAACCAATTGGTGGCATCTTGAGGCCATCAGTATGAAGCAATCAGGTGTTTCAGCGAAGCTCAAACGCGATCTGACATTTGTTTGCACAAGGATTAATCGGAGCCTGCGGCGTTTCAGCCCCTTGACTCGCCGCTTGGTGGCTTCAGAATCTTTTCCGTAGTCACTGGTGGGACGCGTCGATGGCTGCTAAAGCCCGTCGTCAAACTATAGGACTTGCTTTAATTCATCTCGCCAACCATTCCGGTCCAACGATTGCTAATTAAATCGAGAACTTGAAATCTGTGGTTGATCCCAGCCAGAAACGCGTTCAGGGGTTTGAGCGCGTCGGCGCCACGGATTATAGTTTTCCCGATCTCCGGGTCGGTGGAGGAAAAGGGGCAGTTTTTCCTGCATCCAAATTTGAACACTTGGTTTGACAAGAGTCCAACGGGAATAGTTTCATAAAATTGCAATTTCCATGCTCAAAAGATCGTTAAACTACATTCATGAATCACAAAGATCTAACGCCCACATTCAAGCCACGACTCTGCCCCATCACTTAGTCGAAGGATTGGGGCTAATCTTCTGATCAGGGAACTTCCTAAAAATATCCGCAATATGATCCATCGGAGCAGTCAGGAGCCCAATGGCAGTCTCAAATGGCGGCTTATCTGGCGCAGAAGGGTGGGACCGGCTGGGAACAAACATCTTGGTCCGGTGGAACGAAGTGGTGAGCTTCTCGCTGTCTGCCGCTTCGAGAGCGCTCTCGAGTTTAGGGAGATCATCTTTTTCTTCCTCTTCGATATGCTTGGAGAGGTTCTGCATGAGGCTCTTGATCGTGGTCATGAAGTGTTCATCGGAAGGCCTCATGTTTTGAAATTGTTTTAACAACTCCTTCACCTAATTTGGTCGAACCGATTGTTAGAATCAAGAGGGATCAGAGGAGCCAAATCTATATGGGCTTTGACTTGTTTCAATAGGCTTACCACTTGATGCTCCTGGCGGTCCTTATCTGCCATGGATTTCCCGTCAGTGAGATGCCGTTCAAAAGCTGGATATACCACCAGCTCTTCGCCGATGGAGTGCCGGGCTAACTCCCAGGTGAACTGGTTCTGATATCTGACCTGCTCATCTTCGTTGGCCGGGTTGATGATCTTCTGATAGCAGGCTTCGATATCTCGATGGTCTGATTTGATGGCATCGGAAATCTTCGTCATGTTGGACTGGGTGCTGCTGAATGGTCGTGCAGTTGAGATTATATATAAGGCGTTGGGGCCGGCGTATCTGGAGCTGCATAACACGGCCAATCGTCAGCGTCAGGGAAATGACCATACCATGGCCTTCAGGGATAGAAGGGACTCAGCGTACCTCAGAGATGGTAGAGATTTATTGACTTGGAGGCCAGAAAGACAGAATTGCTGCGACGTAGTTAGTTTTTATAATTCCCATTACCTCCCAAGCAAAACAGCTTCGTCATTCAACAAAAAGTATTCCGGGGGGGGATCCCTACAGATGCTCGAGCTCTTGCCATGATTTGAAATATAATTAATGTGATTAGCCAACGGTACACTCTATGAAATCAAAATCCAGAAAGGTCATGCTGGTTAAGTCAAAAGTCTGGTAAATATAATGCTCCTTGTGCCGCTGCAGGGAGGAAATCTTGCTCCGACCACAATACAGGGAATACAAAGCAGCTCTACCATGGATTGCTGCGACGTCAGGCGGTTACCCTTTTACTGGGAATTGCGATTGTTGGGTTCTTTGAATATGCCTTCGGGGTTCGAAATACTTGATTCTTGATTCGTGGCAAGGTTGTTTGTCGTCAGGGGCGATGTCTAGAGTCGGTAACGAAGCTCGACAGGGGGCTTAGAGTGCTATGACGGCCATGAATACGGTTTACCAATTTTGCCCAAGGCTAGCCCTACGCAGAATTCGACCTATACGGGCATGGCCAGCCGATGGATTATATGGGAACATTAGTGGTAGGTTCCTGGCACTGGTAGGCTAGCATGGAGGAAGATTTGCCTGTTCCAACTCCGGCATGAAACGGATAGAAGTAGGATGAATGACATCACCTTAGATGCTGATACTACGTCTGGACGAATGCCTCGTTGTTCCTTTTGGCAATTTAACGGCTGTTCCGCGCATCTCCGTGAACTCCATCTACTGCGATAGCTCCTCTTCAACTGGTATATCCGAGCAACTTCAGCAATGTCACGCAATATCTGTATCACGGCGGTTGACGGTCATACTGGCCACCTCATTGCCGAGCTCCTTCTCACAGATGAAGGCTTCAAGAAAGGGCTGGGCTCCGTTGCAGGGCTCTCGCTCCATCCCCATGCGCAACATTGCACAGAGCTAAGCAAGGCCGGGGCAAAAATTATCCCGCACAAACCCGGCCGGGTCAAGGAGATGGTCAAATCATTGCAGCAAACGGGAGCTGATACACTGTGCCTCATCCCACCAGCTCATAAGGACAAGTTCGACATCACCGCCGAGCTGATCACTGCAGCAAAGAAGGCGAACATTCCGAATGTCCTCTTTATCAGTTCAGCGGGAGCCGATCTTGCAGAGAGGGACAAACAGCCCCGGCTGCGTGAGTTTGTTGACCTGGAGTGTATGTTCATGTCGAGCAAGGGAGATCAGTCAACATCAGTTGGACACTCACCTGTGGTTATCCGGTCAGTTTTATACACTTGCGGCCAGATGTCTGAAAGGGAATTACTGACGTATCAACAAGCGCTGGATTTTATGCTGAAAACATCCTGCTTTACAGCCATCAGGCTCAGCAGGAAGGTTCGCTACCACTTCCTATCGGACAACAACATCATTTCGCACCAATTGCCCTGGGAGTAAGTCTTTCTTCCCATACAAAGAGCAGGAGTATGATTAACGATAGAAATAGGATGTGGCTCAAGTCGCAGCACACATATTGACGGGAAAGGGGCCACAGGGCTTCAGTGACAAGCACAGGGGCCAGCTCATGGTCGTTACTGGCACGGTCCCCTTTTACTTTCCTGGCCACAAAACCGCAGCTGATAACTCGAAAACAGGTCCGAAGCTTCTTTCCGGAGAACTACTTGCACAGGATGCCAGCAAGGCACTAGGCACGAACCTGCAGTTTGAAGACATTTCCGAGTACGTCGTTCATCGGAGATGGATTAAAGTGACCACTGACAATGTGCAGAGCCGAAGCCAAGAAGGTTCTTCATGCCCAATCCGCAAGTGACGAATCCGAGCTCCAGTATCTCCTGGAGTACTATTCCCTTGTCCGCGAAGGGAAGACAAATTATATCTCGACCACCGCATTTCACGATGTGACAGGAATTCATCCTCAGGAGCCAACAGATTTCTTCAAGACGTATAAAGACGAGTTTCTCCCGCGTCACACGAGTAAGAAGAGAAAGACGGAGCCGGCGTAGATATCATCCCTTTATTGTTCTGCTAGCCATGTAAGTACTTGACGTTAATACTAGTAGTTTATGCAATTAAAAGAAGGTCATATGAAGTCTGTTTGATGTTTATTATGACGTCATCTTGTGATGGTAGAAAGTTGGCCTGGGATTCGAAGTCCCAAGGATACTCCGATGTCACATCCCTACTCCGTAGAAAGGTGCAAACCTGACTGGTTAAACAAATATAAATTAAACAAACATAAAGAGACTATTTAGCTACAAGAATTGAGCGAGCAAACATGCGGCATTAATCATGCAAACCAATGAGATTTCAGGTAATAAACCGGGTTTCGCCGTTTCGCATTTCTCCGTAACTGCGAGTAACTCGGAGCGCCAATGTACGACTTCCTGTCCTCACCTATTCTGGATATCTTATCATCGTCTCTTACTGCAGCCATCTGTCCGTAAAGTAACCCGTGGCCAGTGAGAAAATCACTTTATGCAATAAGTCGATAACTTGCTCGTTGACAGGCCAGGTCCTGATGAAACGTCAGCACTCCGAGTCTGCTATTCAATCCAAGGCAAAGAGTCTCACCAAGGCCAGGATCCAACACCGGACCATATCTCTAGCGTCTGGTCTATCGCGAGTCGAACGCCAACAAACATGAAATCCGCAATCGGACCTCGAACCCCATTGATGCTCATCAGGGCTCTGACGGTTCCCGCTGCCGCGCCCTGGCCATAGTGCATGATCCAATTGAGGCTGGTCATGTCACTGTCAGTTCGAGGTCCAAGTCCGAGTAAAGTCTGTAAGGTTCGGCCGGGGACAAGGGAGTTGGGCCGCGCAGTGAAATATTGCTCGACTTTCTCTCCAACGGTCATCCTATATATATTTGTAAGTACTAGCCCGAATATTAAAGGGACACTGCGAGATGGGAATCAACGTACACTGCAACTCCCATTAAACCTGCGCCCAGTCCATACATGACAAGGCCACTGCAGGAGATATTGGGCTTTGGGCGCCCGGGGATTGTAGTACGACGAGAAGACATTGTTGAGAAGTTGCAAAGAATCAGCTGTGTTTCACAGATCTTGAATAAGATGAGAGAGAATGCTTCAATGAGGGGAACATAGTCCTGGGGCAAATCACGCAGGTAGTGAGTGCTCTTAAACAGCAGCCAGAGTAATGACGTCAGGGGGCGGTCGCTGGATTCCCCAGGTCTATCAGGGAAGTGTGAACTCAAGAAGAGCTTGGTTAGAAGTCAATAATTAGGTAAGATTTTCGGGTATATACTCGAAAGGAAGAATACTGTATCCTTGTATCCCAGAGCAGAAGTACAGAAATCTGCGGCCTCCCCGTGTTGGTCCTGGCAATGGCAGAGTATAAAGTAGCATGAGGTGGCATCATATTCCGATAATCTCACAGAAGCTGAAGCAGAGGATGCTACTGGCAACGTCTCTTCTCTGCTGGCGTGTTTCCAACCGGAGGCCACACAAGGAACCTGGTTGGAGCGAATGCGGTGACAGAAAAGGAGACGTAGGCGGCGGAACTTTGGACTTGCTTGGCAAAGACAAGGGCGGAGCGGAACCCCTGAGGAGGGTGGGAATCTGCACGGCGAACAGAAGTAGCTGCATGTAAACAAAGAATTGAAAGATTGGGTATATAGTGAACAAGAAGATCTTATACAAAAGCCACGAAGAATAGCAGCTGTCCAAAACAAAAAGTCGCGCAATTTTTTTCCCTCCAAACGCACGATTAGGTGATAAACAGGTTGCTAATCGGTACACCTTGAGACCGCATTTCATAGCGCTTCCTAATACCTATGCCAACTGCGTGTCTGAAATACTCGTATGCTTGATCACCGCCTCCAACCATGACCATACTTATTGGGTGAGGGCGAGGTACACCGTCTGCGACAACTTGCAGCTCGTCGAGCAGAGGACGGATAAGCCATGACTCGTCCATTTCTAGAATCGGTGGTGAAAACGGGGAACTGCCAGCAGTTGCCGTTGCTGAGAAAGTCGGAGGCCGGGTTGTCGAAGTACCGCCTTCCTTAGGCTTCAAGTGCTCCGGGTCCCCAGACTGAGGATAAGAGACGAGAATCACGAGCTGTAGTGACTGGCGCGAGGGACGGAAACCGGGTATGTTTTTCAGTTTCTGTGAGAAACTGCACCCACCGCGCTTCACGATGATGACCTGGTGGTTTCGCGGGATGGAGGCAGGGAGACGGTGATTGCAGAGTTCGTCGGTGAGATAAATGCTTGACCAGGAGAGACGGGTTGTTGCCTGTTTATCTGCGAGCGTAGATTGCCATGGTGCCGGTAGTGGAGCGTCGTCAACATCTGGGACGGGTACCGCACCTTTGCCTGTTGCTATGGTAGCGGGCATGGAGAGCCGGGCGACGGAACGACCGAACAATGCTGCACCGGCGGAAGATGACATTATTTCGTCACGGAGGAGAGAGGTGACTTGGTTTACGAATGCAGAGAAAGCTTGTTTCATCGTTGAGCTGTCGTCTAGTCGGGCGTGGAATTCGTCTAACAGGGCTCCGGCAGTAACCATTGTGTTTTGAGGTGTGGCCGATTCAGCTGAAGAAGACGGGGAGGAGGATGTGTTCTCGTGGATTGCATCGGGTTTAACGTCGACGACAAGGTCCAGCATGGACATATCGCGAATTTGAGCGAAATTCGGGTCAGACGGGTTCAACACGCTGGTTGTTTCACGAGAGATGAAGACTTTCTCATCTTTCCCTAATGGGACATTGTTGACAACTTGGATCCGAAACCCGTCGCTGACGGCCGACGAGCTGTCTGAAAAAAGCGCCATATCTTGGACCATACCGAGACGAAGCCCACTGATAGATTTGACCCAGATTCCGTTCTCAACCCGCTCCAAGGACGAAGAACTAAGGATTGAATTTGCCATAGGAGGAAATGAGAGGTCGAGAGTAGGTCGAGCGGCCATTAGAGCACTTGTAGCGTTGTGCGGTACCAGTTCAGGAGGTAGCGTCCATGGAAAATAGGTATAGTTGGAAGGTGAGATGAGGTCAGAAAGCGTAGTACGCGGTCGGTCTGGGGAGTAATCAGTTATAACAGACTCAACCACTCCTCGTGAAGGCATGAGATCCAAGCGGGCGAGGCTTGCGGCGTGGAAAACGTCATGCCGCGATGCTGTATATGATACACCGAAAGGAAGTGATGAGGGCGGAATGGGGCATGTTTCCACAGCTGCGCTCCGTAGTTCTCTGTGGTTTTCCTTGAACCTTGGACGCAATGTCTCTTTCGCTGACTTCGGAATAAGAAGAGGATGTCCTTCTGTGCTGAACACAAAGGGCGCATCAAGATTGTTCAGCGGATGAGATGGCTCAAACAATAAATAGAGGTATTTCGCCGTTTCCCCTAAGAAGAAGCTCTCCATCCTATCGCTCAGTGCTCCAGTTCGAACATCCTGAAGTCCGGCCCAGCCGCATTTCGTCCAACACCGCCGCTTGATGTCCCTCAAAACCATTTCTCCGACATGGAGGTACCAGTGGTCTTTGGTTGCCCGGTAAAGGTAATATGTGGACTCTGTAAATTCGGGCCGTCCACCCCACCAGCTGAGGCCAGCTTCAATATCTCCGGTTGCGACATTCCATCTTTCAGGTAACGCAGAGAATCGGGTCCAAAGAGCAGCGTTTAGTAGATGAGCTTCGACTGCTCCGTCCAAGTCCCCGGACAGGGCTAGCAAGCCTGGGAAGTAGGCGCTCAAACTATCCATCCAGAAAGCACGGGTTGCGCCAGTAAGAACATCCCCTTGGATGTAATGAGGGTGCTGATAGCTTGAGCCGCGGTAGAGGTGATGCTTTATGGAATTTTGCGACTGCTGCCATACCTTTAGGAAGGTATCTGCTGCATGAGCTTCCTCGGTTAACGGAGGAAAATAATCGTCAAGCTGGCTCAAGGGGCCCGAGGCATTAAAAGCAGGAGGCTGACCCTCGGACAATAAGATGTGTGACTTCAAAGCGTACTCAAAAAAGCTGTCAATTCCAGCCCCAATCTTTGAGTCCCAATATCGTCAGCTTTATAGTCTCCACTGGATAACAAAAAAATCATGAGCCAGAGATAGACAATATGTGAAAGTGCTTACACCTGTATACCCATTAACCCATTTTCCAGAATCTGCATCGATTCCACCACCAATTAAGCCAATTTCGCTGCGCCGCATCCACACCGCCCAAAAGGCTCTCTTGGCAGCTTCTTCGAAACGTCCATCGCCTGTTAGTCTACTAAGGACCGTAAATTCCAAGACGAGGCTTCCAGCACCCGCACTACAGGTTTCAGTGATCTCTGGAGACGGGAAATCTCCTTCAGCACGACGAGATGAGCCTTTGGAATCCGAATTCAATGGAGAATTTGGATAAAAGGGAACTCCATGGCGCAGGTTTACGCGGGGATAGGGCAATCCAGTAGAGGTATAAAAGGCTGGGAGAATGCGGCTGCCCAAGTCCATGGCAAGCCTCAGTAGCTGTCCATTATAAACAAACCCATTGTCCCAGCGAATTCCCGGAGCGCCCCTGGATTCATCTTTCTTATCCCAGAGCTTCGCGAAAGCGGCTTCATGTTGACGTGGTGTATATCCACTAATAGGTAAGTCACCCACGGCAAAAAGATGCGCGCTGAGAAGGCCACCTAGCCCGCGAATAACAGTCTCGAACACTTGCACTTTGCTATCGAGATCGAAACCCCTTCCCCTTGAGCCTGTGCCGCTCGGGCCATCTGATCCATCGCCATAAAGCTCGACGATTTGCATCACACCGTCCTGAAAGGAGCGCCATGCTTTCCGGCTATTCTGAGGGCCTGAGCTATCCGAGGATAAAATTGCCAGAGTAGAGAGACTATCCACCAATGTGAGCGAGTAATTTCCCAGGACATCATTGAGCTCGATGTGCGCGGGGTTCCCCCGGTCCCGGGTCAGTGGCGCGCAGGATATCGGACGCAATTCGTCTTCAGGAAAGGCGTATTTCATGTAATTGTCAAATCCATGGTAGAACATCTGTTCTGCTTCCTCTCTACTCTCCCAGAACATTGAATGTCAGTCACGATCCCAAGGTCAGGGAAGCATGCCCAAGAACAGATATGCAAACCTGAGCTCCCTAATTTGGCTTCCCCTCATTCCCTCCACGCTGGGAAGCCATACCAGCAGTGCATACGCCCAAAATACCCATGATATCACAGTGTAGCTGGACACATGGGGGTTGCGGCATCTCGAGCGCATTACCGGCGTTGCGAAGGTGCAATGAGGAGCATGGGGGCCCGGCTCCGATAGACGAGAGTCGTTCAAAGATCGGAGACGCAAACGATGTCCAGAGCTCCGTCCATATCGTTGTTTGTGATCACAACCTCCAAAAAGCAAATATGTCATCTTTTCGTGATTATGTCAGCAGAATTTGGTTCCGATGTTTGTTACATAATCCTTCTATCCCACGTGACCCAACTAGGACATTCACTTCAGTGAGTCGCTCTTGCCTCGTGCTCCATCGCGAGTCCGCTTTCTCAATCCCAAGCATCACTACTGAGAGTTTTCACCAATCGAGAAACAATTCCAGGGCTGCCACGCGCACGTTCATTAGCGAGGAGAGACTTCGCAGTATTGTTTAGTTCTTACCCTGTTTATTCCGCCCTAGTTCACCGCCTTAGTGAGGGCCTTTGGCCAACTTTCCCCTCCATCATCTTCCGGCGTCAACCATCACGCCTACTAGTCTTTTCTCTCTTATTGAGTGTCTCTGGCCTGCGTCTAATAAAAGACGCCGTATCGAGGAAGGCTCATCGCTGACTTCAGCCGTCACTACGAGAGCTAGATCGATTGTTTTGGCGCGCGATGATAACAGATGTTGGGTTTGTCCATCTCCCCGAGACGAGGGCCTACAGCAGCAGACATTTTACCCAAGTCTGACCACAGAAAGTACATCAGCAGAATTGCTTTGCTCTTCAATCTATGATGAGATCTTTTCTCACTTTTGAATCATCAAGTTTGCTGAGTATCTCAGCATCTCAGCAGAATCTTATATATCCTTCACTCGAAACTCTCCTTGCAAATGGATAATTTGATTCACCTGTGCATCACCTGTCACCTTTCATTTGATGCAAACATTTCAGGCCTTATAATCCTCTTCATCATCCTGAGTTCCATAGGAAGGAAACAAGAGCAGTGAGAAGAGAAAAAATCAGTTTCAAGATACATACATAGTTCCATCTGCTTCAGACTATGATGGGACATTCGACGTTTATTGCTTCGACGATGAAGGCGCGTATGCGAGCCCATCATCCAAACGCTGAGAGGGCTCTCCAACGGCAATGAAAAGCGTCATTCAGGGCAATGCAACCCTGTCTCAAGAGCAGCACATCTTCTACAAGCCTCCTCTCATCGGAAACTCGTGATCGACTATCGCACTGAATGGGCCTTTATTCGCGCCGATCTCCAACTCCTCTTGCTAAGCTGGAACAGGCAGCCATAGAGGCCAGACCTCAGCCTCCAGATGAATCCGACGAAGGAGACACAGTATAAAGGGGTAGTATGAAGCAACATACGTGACAGTGTGGAAAAAGCTGGGACGCCGCAGCCATGTCATGATGGAGGATGAGATCATGAACGTGAAGGCACCTTGGGCCTTCGGACCGCACTTGTCGGTGAAGGAGATCATTGCGTCTATCAAACCTGGCCGGGACTAGTTGAAGTTGTCAAGCAACTGTCGGTAATGAAGGACAGACTCAGCATCATCCATCCAGTTCGCCTTGAAGAATGTGATCGGAAAGAATATGCCGCCTAGGCAGATTAAAATTGTGGCGGCACCGTTTGGAGCCGCCGAATGGAAGAACTACGACGAGATGGCCAAGCCTCTCTACAACAAGCTGATCCGACTCCCGAATGGCTGGATGGCCTGGGACACTGGAAAATAAAGGAGATCCGCAAGTTCGCCAAAATGTTGATGGATGGAGCTGGTTTGGAAGTGCTAGCAACAGAACATTGCTACCAAGAGGATTGCTACAAGGATATCTCTCAAATAATCCATAAAGACACCAACAAGAGATGGGTGAATGAAGGAGATACCATGAAAGATTGCTCTCATCTCTATCTCAAATACTTCAAACATATGCTGGTGACAGAGATCATGAAACATCAGCAGGGACAAGGACAGAATGTTGTGGTCAAAAATGTTGCAGTGCTTGTCACAGCTCAATAACCGAATTAAGATATCAGGATCAAAAGGAAAGGATGTATTTCTTAAGCCACAACTAGTATGACAATAATTCATGTATGATAATGTACAGACAGGTCCCTTGCCTCCCATTAATCTATCTGCTTAACTACTCATCTGACTGCAAAGTTATTACCAACTTACAGGTTTTCATTCTCCCCCTTAAGGACTCAGATCAAGTAGTATTTTGCTATATTACATATTACCGCCTTATTCTTCTTTTTATACAGTACTCTATAGTTTAACCACGTCAGCCTCGTTTCAGGGCATGCGGATGGGCCATCCGCGTCACCCGTGGCTGGATGGCCTGGGATACTTGAAAATACAGCATGCTTGCGCGACTGATGACTTGGTTAAGGTTGGTGGACAAGAGTTTTGGAAAGAGGTCACACAGGATGATGTGAATGAGCTCACTGCTCCGGTGTATGTGGATGAGTATCGGGTCAGTGAAGGCGCTTCTCGGAGGGAATGAGGCACGTCTGAATAGGGGGTTTCAGGAGTCTGTGGCGCCGGGTTTACTGAATTGGACAAGAATTGAAATGATCGTTGAGTCGAAATTTCACAAATGGGATAAGTTCAAAATCGCATCGTATATTATTTCCTCGAATAAAGCCCAGCCAATGGAATATTAGTTCCAACCCATATTTTAGATCTTGTTGCCAAGGTGTGTATGCTTTTGTTCCTGAACGCCGGGTTAAGCCAGTGCCATGCAATATCATTAAACCATAAACCACCGGAAGGCAAAAAGGAGAAATTAAAGAAAAGGGGAGATATGACATGTTAATGCCGTCGTTAGACCTTGGCTCATGGCTGGTAAGATCCGGTTGACGGGCTGCGAGCTGGGGATTTCGGAGTATGACGGTGGTGCGTGAGTTGACGAAAAGCGTAGCACAAAGGAGGTATATGGTGTGTCTCGAAGTCCCAAGGTGAGGTAAGGAGCTGATAGCACAAAGGCATACGATCAGACTAGGAGTATATTTAATACAAGTGGGTCCTGAAAGCGTCAAGAGCGTCGTCTCAGTTTAATTGCTGGCTTCGGGTTGACTCGAGAGGAGGGTATAAACGGGGCCAGGGAGTTTTTCGCGGCCTTTGAGGAAGTCGAGTTCGAGGATGAAAACAAAGCCCAATAGATTTCCGCCGAGTTTTTGAACGAGGGATCCTGCTGCGCTTGCTGATCCACCTATATTCACAACGTTAGAGTTCGCGTCGCGTCTAGGTTAAGGGACACAAAAGGGACTCACCTGTAGCGATGATATCGTCCACGACCACTACTTTCTGGCCAGGTTTGATTGCGTCTGCTTGGATCTGGAAATGGTCGGCTCCATACTCCTTCTCAAACGTCTCCGTCTCGACCGGACCAGGCAACTTGCCCTTCTTTCGAACCGGAACGAAGGATGCACCCAATCTAAGTGCCAAAGAGGGGCCAAATAAAAAGCCACGAGCCTCCAATCCTACAATGACGTCTGGTTTCTGGTCTCCGTAGGCCTCAAGAAGGTGAAGTTCCAGACCCCTGAGGAGGGCTTCGTGCAGCGTAGCATCAGCGAAGATGGGCAGGATATCCTCGAACAGGATGCCTGGCGACGGAAAGTCCTTGAACTGGCGAAGGGCCGCTCGCAGTCTTACCTTAAGACTGGAGAGTTCGGAGGCGCGGGAGGGATTGGAGGAGGGGTATCCGGCGACTTGGGAGGGGCCATCGGAGACATCGGATTGCTCACGATTTGACTGCTGTGTCGAAACAGGATTGCTCATAGTGGGGTGAGAAAGAGAGGACACCAGCAGTTGGACAAGAAAAGGGGAAAAAAGGGAAGAAGAAGAAGGGGAACGGAGGCCGGTGGAAAAGAGGGGAGGCGGTGGGAGTGAGGAATTATGTATGGGCTTTCGCTGCAGATTGAAAAAAATTAGGACGGGGGTGAAATATTTCAGATGGCGTCAGGGATAATTACAGGAGGAACCAGGGGGTACCGCGCGAGCAGGCGGATGCCACCAGGGCTCCAAGGTACACAGAAGTACCCCCCGTCCCCGTAAGTAACCCAGGCACCGACGCATCGTCAGCCTGGGAGACATCGTTCTTCGACTTGATATATTTCCCTTCTTCCTCTGCTTCTTCTTCAGCTTCATTCTCACATTCGATACGAATCTTTCGCCCTGTCGTTCTGCTGGTACGTCAGGCCTTAGTAATGGGAACTCAAACAGCCAATTGACGCCCAAAATGGCGACAAATCATCGAACATCCAAGAGACACGCAACAGCGGATACGTTGGCCAGATCTGATCCCCAGCCCGACCCCTTCAGACTCCCATGCCGTCCCCCCAACCCGCTGGTCCTTTCGTGTGGAAATAAGAAGGGCGATTCGGATGCCACTCCTGTGTTTATCCTTGCATCCGTGCGGCCATTAAGTGTGCCACCACCGCCTGAGGATGCGCAGTACCGATGCATGTCCCTTGTTAAGCTCCCATATCTGAGCTATCAGAACGCATCTTCGCGATAAGGACCGGATTTGTGTCAAGATGGTGCGATTTATGTCCGTGGTCTGGACATTGGTTCATTCTCCGCCTTCGATTCCAGGATTCTCATCATCCTGCACCAGTTGCGTCGGATCCTGCTTGGCCAAGGGCACCATCGGATGCTCCCTGTCGCAACCCACCACAAAGGTCGGTGAGAGTTTTCCTGGATCATCCAGCCAGTCGCCAAGGAAGCCACCGTGCGATCTTCCGTTTCGCCCTGCCATCTTCCTACCCTTTCCCCTGGTAGAAAGTGAGCCGAATGGGGTGGTCAGATCTTGCAATCCAGAGGGATCCTTGTGGGGCAAGATAGCTGTCGACCAATACAAATGGGATGCCGTCTATCTCTTCTGAGTCACCCTACAAGGATAGCATCTGGGGGTCACCAACTCTGAAGGACAAGGACTTCGATGATGATTTGGACTTTCCAGAATCGAACTGATTGGTGAAGTGCCATCGGCCACGCCTCATGAATTGCGGCCTTACCCAGTCGCGCCCGATTTATGCCAACATCATGACAATACGCTGCTTCTGGGTGTGCGGGAAGGGAATAATTCCATTAATTGCCAACGTGGCCGAGGTTTGACAATGATGCGTCCCGCCGCGGAGACCCAAGGTTGACGTGCATACCCACATGGCATGAATTGAATCGATCCTTGCCAGGAGCAGATCAGACAATCAGCGTCCTTGGAGGCTTGTTCGCCTCGGCTCCGGTGCAGGACGGAGGGCACGACTGGAAAAGGACAGGAAGCCTCTATTGTATGCTCTCCGCCTCCGTTGTTTGATAGCCTTTAGGACGGAAGATTCCAGCTACCGACAGGGTGATCGGAAAGCCCTATTATGTTGTGTCACAGATGAAGCCTTGCCAGGCTTCATGTCTGACAGCGAAGGAGCTTGAAACACATGCGGGGATTCGTTCTACAACTAAATAATCCGGGGCCGCATTCTAATCCAAACCGTGGCCAGATTCCATAGTGCCACAAGGCATTGTATTTCTGTACCACTCTCATAAGGCCGGATGCAGGATCCAACGAAGCTTTTCTTTTTGATCTCGGAAAAAAAGCTCTGAGAACACATGAGGTGTCCTAGGTCAGACAGCTCACTACTGAATGGCTGTCGTTTCCCTCCATTCTAAGGCGTGCAGAATTTACATGGCTTAGAAGAGACGGCCCCTTGGTTGATAGGCGGCGGGGCGCCTTTGCTGTCAGATCTCGATGTACTGATAAGCACAGTTCTCTGTATCGGCTATCTGCTGCGTATTCTTGCATCTGATTGCTCAGCTGACGCAATCAGTGTCCCTGGAGACATTCTAAGATAACTCTCAGCCCTCTTTGGCTACTTTCGCGTCTGGCATCTTGGAATCGGGCTTGATCAACTTTCGAGTTATCGTCAAGGCAGATACACAGGCACGTACATATAGTTCCTTTTAAGGAGGTGCTGGGTCTTGTCCCCAGATTTGGGATTTATGATAATTCCCATTGAACGACGGTTCATTATATCCAATTCATAGCAGAATTAGACAATAAAAAACTGCATATTTGATGAGCGTTGGACTACACTGTGCAGGAACCTTGGAAACATCCCGCACTTCCGCTCGTACGAGCCTGCTGTACGGACCTCCAACGCTCCTACTCCTAGGAAAGCATCACCAATTTTCCTTCCGCATTCACTGGGAAAACATGGTATATAATCCTTCACTGGCTACTGCTAAAGATAGTAGAAACAACAACCTCTTCTTCCGGCCTTACTACCATACATTGTGTGGTAGTTGAGAAGAGCAGATCTTGAAGGAAGCCCCGAGCCATGGCTTCGTTTATTGCAACAGGTGAGAACCAACCCTACCCACACCGGCATACTCTAAAGGGGCACCTGAATATTGGACAAGGCCCATCCTGCGTCATGAATCATCACCGCTGATAGCAGAATTGATAAGAGCTTTCATCAGGCTTCCGGCCCTACCGTGGATCGAGGAGTGATGACAACAACAACAACAGGTCAGAATGCCGTCAGTCCCTTTATCCCTCGAGATATATCTGGAGACGGGTTTAGTATCTTCATCCTCTTCTAAAGATGATACCAAAGCTGTCCTCATCACGCACCTCGATTCCGCAAGTCTTCCATTAACATCACAACAGATCCAACAAGGCTTCGAAAGCGGAAAACCCCAGCGATGGAAGGAAGATCTCTCACTTCCCAGCAACAGGCGTCTTCATCGGCTTCCGCTTCTCAGGCCTTCAAGAAGCCAGTGGATGAGAAATCAACCGCAGAGAAGACAGAAGGGGCTTCAAGCAAGAAGGTAAGCAAGTACCATACAACTCCAGCGACGGGCGAAATTTCATTTCTGATGAGTTTCATGAAGCCCCAGGCGAAGGTCCAGTCAGTCCGAGACACGCCACGCCCTGGCAGGCTGCCCACTCCGGACATGCCTGAGATCAAGTCCGAGTTTTGTCCCTGTTGCATGGACGACATGAAGGAAAAATGCGGGCACATAGGATAACAGGTGAGACCAAAGGACAGGCCAGGCATTCAAGCACTTCCCAATAAAAAGTGGCTGTTGCTAACAGTATATTGCAGTTGCTCCTATTCTTTGTGTTTTGTTTGAAGGTGCTGGATGGTTGGCTCTGGTTGTGTCTTTTCTGCTTGAACTCTCTCCTACCTTGCAGAGATTTGATGTTTACTCCAAGAATAATTTCCTCAGGTTATCACTCATGTTAATATATAGCAATCGTCTGCTTCTTCAAAAGGAGAAATATCAGGTGAATTTGCATTCTGAGGTCACGAGGACTGTTCCTATACCCAATGTAGTAAGCCGGGCTGCCAAGCCAAAGCTCTCTGTCACGTGGCTAGATATGCGCACGGGCCATGTTCGCGCTTATAAATAGGCAAACTGAAAACACAGAAGCTTCAAAATTCCTCTTTCCCTTCTGATTCTGGCGGTCACTCACAACTCAGCAGTGGCCTTCTACCTGATGCAAATTCCATAGCCTGAATTTTTGAGAAATGTTCCCTGGCAGGGTAGCAAAAGACGATGAACCTAGTTCAAAGGATATTCTCACTCTAGCACGGGGATTCAACGCCCTTCTTGAGACCGCTAAAAGGCTTACGAGGCAGGAACAGCAACTTCGAAGCCGATTGCAATATGCTCATGATGAGGTACGTACATTTTTTTTACTATTTTTCTTGGCGTTGAACCCCCATGCTTCCCCGGCATCATCCATTACATGATGAGACAATATGATTAGCTCTAGATCAGGAGTTGCAATAGCAGCGGTGACGGACATAACATGTATTATCTGATATGGATATGGTTTCTTGCTTAGCTTCTCAGACTTATGATGGCGATTCATAACTAACTGGCCTTGGCTTTTAGTATGCGAAGCTTGCGAACGAACTCGCAGACTCAGACCCGCGACATGCAAAAGTGCCCGCGAAAATTCTCACCGAAGTGGAACTGGACGGGAATGATGTGGGCGAGGCCGCGGCAGATCCGATGAAATGGATCAAAGACGCTGAAGAGGCGGGATACATAGGTTGTTCCGGAGCCGGAGCGGTAGTTGAGTGTGTTGAAACTGCAAGACGCCTTGAGGAACTCTACGATCGTCAAGTTGAGTATCAAAAATCGAATGGATGTCCTCTCGCCCACGGTTCCAATGCCATCAAAGTCTCCGTGGAGCGGGATTTCACCACGACCACTGGCGTAAAAGGTAATTTAAGATGTCCGTTTGCCAAGTCAAGTGCGAATGCTGCCAGCGGTAGTGGTGGCGATGGTGGTCAACCAGACGTAACCGTAAATGGAGAAGTGGAAATGGAAATGGAAATCTGCGGCCAAGATCCTATCAAGGCGGAGCAGTCTCATCATCCGGCCGCCGCGACGATGTCGGGCGGTTCTGCCTCGGTGCGCTCGACGAACGCCGCTCGATGTCCCATTCGTTTCCTGGGCGATCACTCTCCAGAGGAGATTGCGGAATATTTCCAGAAGCACAAGCATGAGATCCCGCGCAGTCACTCGATATGCATCCAGCGATATCAGAAGGATTCGCAGAGCCTTCGACAGCTGGACGAAAAGTACGGCGATCTGGTTAATATGGTCAGCGGACTGGGGGTTTACCATCAACCGTATCTGCCTTCGGCGCCGGACCTTGAAGCAGAGCAGAAACCAGCATCCAACACCGCAGCCAGGGTTGAGAAATGGGCCAAAGACCTCAACGATGAACCTCCCAAGGGAGATGAGCCTCTCATCTCTGTTGAAGTTGACGATGGCGGTGATGGCGACGACGGTGACGAGGATGATGCAAGAGAAGGACGCTTCGAGCGGTCGTTAAGGGACGTGCGAGTCGGCGAATCTCCAAGCAGGCCGTGGGGAATCCATGTTCCGATTTCGAAACAGCCAGCCATCAACGGTGTTGAGGCATCGGGCCTACCTCCTACAAACCCTTCATCAGATTGGTCTGCCTACTATGGGTCTGCCGATATTCGAAGGACGGAACCAGCTGAAGAGAAGAAGCCGTCCGAAGGTCCCGGGAAATGTCCGTTTGGCCACACGTCGTTTGAACTTGGGAAGGAGACGACTGCTAATGAGCCGCCGTCCCCAACCGGTGGACACGAAACCCCCCGACCTGGAGCTCCGACGCCGGGTATTGACGCTGCAACTGCTCTTCCGGTGCCGCCGAAGACACAGAATCCGATCGTCTTTCACGGTCCTGTGTTTTTTGGGTATAGCGCGGAGTCTGCTGCGCTCTTTCTTGAGAAACTGGGGAGTGTGGGCAAGCTGTGATGATAACCCTTTATGTTTGCTTTCTTCCTTTTCAATATGTTTTTGTTTAAGTATTGATACCCTTGTATGCATTTGCGGAGATACCTTGTGATACTTTTCTGAGAACGCTACTGTTCTCCAAATCAGGAGCATGATAGCGGGTGGGTTTTAAGGTCAATCAGCATGAATTTCAGCGATACTAGAAATTGAAAGGTAGCATCATGGCATCGTTTCTTCTTTGTGTATTTCATTTTTCAGCTACGTCTGCCTTTCTCAAGGCGGATTCCCTCATCTCAATTATGCCAACGCAATGCACTCAATCTCCACCGGCACACCCTTGGGCAACTGGTGGACAGCAACACAGCTGCGTGCAGGCTTATGGGCAAAGTATTTCTCATAGACGCCATTCATCTCCGCAAAATTAGCCATATCGGTAAGGAAAACCTAACCAGAACTCTTGTCAGCAACAGGAAGTATATCTAGGAAAAAGGCCCAACAAAAGTAATATGTACATTGACCTTGACGACCTTCTCCAACGAAGATCCCGCGGCATTCAGAACGGCAACGATGTTCTTGCAGCAGAGTTCCGTCTTATCGGCGATGCTGCCTTCGATCAGGGTTGCGGAGGCATCGGCGGGGATCTGACCGGAGACGAAGACCTGCCCGTTTGCAATCACTGCTTGGGACTAGTTTATAATACTGGTTAGCTCTCAACTCTGGCTCAACTGGGTTTATCGTAGCTCGTGAGCTGGGTGCTGCGGGGAACGCGGATGACGTACGTATGGTCCGGCAGCTGTGAAGAAATTGTGGTTAGTCGATGGGGAGAATCAAAATGAGATCTGTATCGAGGCATTCAGAGGTAGAAACATACGTGGGCAAGCATCCTTCGCGAAGACCTTCGTCATATCAGCCATTGTTCGTCGAGATCGCGGGATTGAAGCGTTGAAGTTGCGGGGTATAAATTGTCGACGGCGGGAGGAAGAGAGCAGCAATTGTCGAGATGTCGATGCTGAGAGACAACGAGTCTGAGGGATAAGGAACGATTTAAAGCTGTTAAACATGAGTGAAGATGAATGCTGTTCAACGCATTGTTGTCAAAACCCGTCGGGAAGGATTCCCGGCGTTCGGGCAAGGAGCGGCCGGTGTGGGGAAGAGGGGCACGGCGGGATTATGTAAGACCCGGCAATTTATATCTTCGTTTGTCTCCGAGCAATCTTCATCTTCTCTTGCCAAATGGATGAACCGGTGGAAATGAAGAGTCTGCTAGACGATAACTTCGTACTGGCAGAGTATATTTGTCACTTCGACGGTTTCCTTGCGCCCTTTGACACCAAAGCTTCGCTCCCATCTTCGTGTTTCGCCTGAAGGCCGAGAGAAATCAAATCCCTTCAGGGTAGCTGAGAAATCAGGAGGGCCGTGAAGTCTGACTCGGGATAACATGGCTGGAAGATGAGGAGTTCATTCTCTCTCTCGCTCTATCTCGGACGAGAGAAATTGCTGGCAGATGGCAAGGATTCGGTTCCCTCGGAAAAGTAGCAGCCAGCGGGAAAGTCGGAGGCCGTCAACATGCGGCTGCTGAGGAGAAGAAGATATCATGATGTTCGGATGATGGCCTGGTGAACTGAACAGGGACCCGGAAGGAGAGAAGATTTTCCGGGCGGCTCTCTGACCATGTTGTTCGCCTGGACTGCTGAGGAGCCTTGGGTGCTTCGACGCCAACCGTTCGTGGGGCCCGAAAGATGCAGGCTATGCAGTTAAGAGAGACGGTCGATGCGACAGCCCTGGGAGCGCTGTTATAAAGGCCGCAACCCCCTCTGGCAGCCTGCCGTCTTGGTCTTCCTCAGCATAGTATGTTGCTGGTCTTGATGGCAGTATTTTCCCAATGCAGTGATTTCATGCTTTCTTGCTTCAATTCACAAAAACTCCCTGCACGTCAGCCTATATCGGGGGGATGGGGGGTATCCCGACGGTATCCTCCTTTACAGGCGGTTTTAATGACAACTTTCTTTTTCTTTTTTTAATGGACAACTTTCTCAACTTTCTTTTTCTTTTTGGAGTCTGCCGTCCGAAACGTGTGCTGATGTGTCCGGGCACCAGGGCAGACATTCCCTTGCGGATATTGACAGTCCCAACCATGCCTGACATATCAACAACTCTCGTCTCTTTCAGCCCAGTTTGCCCTCTTGGACCGTGATGCTCGCTGCTGTCAGCCGGAGGTTAATCTTCGTAAATCGCGGTGACTGCTTGGCATGACTGGCCCATTGGCCCATTGGGCTGTTACTCCCGCCTGTGGCTGAAGCTTAAAACCCGCCCGAGCCTCTCGTTGCCCGCCGAAACATTCTTAAATCTGCTCAATTGTCCTCATTCCCTGCAGCCACGTTAGGAATTTAGAGCATGGCGGGGCTCAATCTGCGCTTGCTTTTGACTGCTGAGACGATTTCTGGTATGAAGTGGCTCAATTGAGTTTGATTTTGCCGCTGGCACATGGGGCGTCCCCTCCCACCGGGCCCTTCAATGGCACTCAATGGCACTTTGATAATACGTCTAGGCCACGAGGTGTCTGGGCCAGCGGGAAATGAGCGACTGTGCGGAGGAGCCATGATAAATATAAATGGGGGAGAGCGAGCTCTTTACCCGTCCTGTTTGCTCTCCTCGATTTCGGCCATAGTTTCAAGTTCGTGATCCAGGCACAGGATATCCTCTTCAATCATGGCCTCTCTCGCCGTCATCGTCACCACATGCTTCTTGCAACTGGCCTCTGCACATTTCCATATCGATTATCCGTACTGGAGAGGTGATTCCTTCGACACTCAGTACACCCGGCCATGTCAGTAATTACCCTTTCTCCTAACTACCAACAACATGCTAAACATACCTGCTACCAGGCGGCGGTGTCAATGTAACAACCAACCGGACCGAGTGGCCTGTCGATGGTGGCTCACTGCTCTTCGCCCCATCACACCACTGGGCAATTACCTATGTCAACCTCGCTATCGGCGACGACGAGACGATGGTGTTCGACATCCCCCTTGTCGAAAACTTCAATCAGACCGGAAATGGAACGTTCTGCTTCCCGAAGATCAAAATACCCAGCAGCGCGAACGTAACGGCGGGGACGAAAGCTAGTCTTCAAGTGATCCAGTTGGGAACCACGGGGTCAGCCTTGTATAACGTAAGTTTAGCAGAAGTAATATTCCTTTGGCATTTCGCGATTGGAAAACTAATGTTTTGGGGATTTAGTGCGCGGATATCACCTTCTCGGAGTCGGCGAAGCTGCTTTCGTCTGATAAATGCAAGAATTCAACTGGCATTGGCTGGGAGCCTCTGGGTTCAACGCATACCTCTCACCCTTCTTCATCCACCACGGGAACTGCTCCGTCACCTACGGGATCCAGTGGTGCCGGCCGGGTGTATGGACTTGGTAGCATGACGGCTGTTTTGGGGGCGGCCTTTGTTGTCATGGCCCATATACTGTAGTTCATGATTCTTCTTTTTTTTTTCTTCTCTCATGATCTTCCGAGATGCCCCTATAAAGCGATTCATTTATCAGCCCACCTAAATCTTACATGAATGTACGAATATATTACTAATACCCATACCGTTACTCGTTGATTACTTCCATTTTCAGAAGTAATATTCTATCCTGGGATGGCTCCCGTCTCTAAATGCCATCGAGATGCCGCGGCGCCTTCCTGGGAGGAAAGGTCGCCTCCCATGCGTACTGCAGTCTGAGCAAAGTTTCCTCCTTGTGCCGCTTTGCAAACGCAACGAGTCCGAATGGTCGCCCATTCAGATCGAGATATGAGAGCGGTAGCGTTGCAAGCGGACAGCCTACAGCCAATGTTAAAACATTGACTTAATATCTCAAAGCAGTGGTGATAAGTACGCACCTGTTGCTGAACTAAACGCCGGCAGCAGATTATCTCCGGGCCCAATGATGACATCCACGTCTAATTCCATGAATATCTTATCCAGCCCTAACGCCCCGCCCCAGTTCCTCGCATGCTCGGCAGTCTGCTCATACACCTCCGGTGGAACGTTCGATGCTAGTGCATCGAGGAGCCTTTGTTGCGACTTGGCGCCTGAAACAGGTTCATATTAGTTTGGGAAATTCATCAGTCGAGGGTGGGTTCTGACGTGCCTTCCGGAAGCTCCTTGTCTGCGTGTTTTATGTTGTAATCGACCAGCTCCTGGAGGTTTCGCACTGGAGAAGTTTCTAGATCCTGAAGATAGTGTCCAAGGTGCTTCTTGAGCCCGCCAACTAGAGAGAGTGGTCATTGGTGTGGGTTGTTTGCTGTGAAAGGGGGATTAAGCGTACTATATAGTGTACTTAACGCATTCTCCCCGTTGAACTTGAGTTCTTCCATCGAAGGGAGGTTTACGTTTTCATGAAACGTCTTTGCTAAAAACTTAATTTTTCGGTACGCGCCTTCAATTTCCCGTTTCTATTGGCAAAATGAACACTATTAGCCGGGCCTAATATCCAGGGAATGTCAATAGAGGCTCGTGAGTGACTTTATGCTTACCATCTGTGCTATAGCCTCTTCGTTCGGCACAATCATTTCCTCCCCGTAGCTTTCATACTCAGAAATCGCTGCGACCTTTAAATCACTAAAACTCGGCACAGCCGGCAGAGTATATCCATCTTTAGGCATTTTTGTCTTTGATGGATCAACGATACCACTTAGCAGCATACTCAAGTCCGCAACAGACTTGGCCATGGGCCCGACTGATTCCGCAGGGGGATAAATAGGCACGACCCCATCGGATGGGATTATCCCCACTGTTGGCTTGATGGTGTAGAGCGCCGCTCGTCCAGAGGGGAATGACAAAGAGCCTTGAGTCTCAGTGCCCAGGGAAAAAGGGGAGAAGCCAGCGGCGACAGATACAGCAGGGCCAGATGAAGAGCCTCCACAGTTCTAATAAGATCTGGTTAAGCGCTGGCCTGAAAGAGGGACTCAATGAGCTGCCTACGCTGTGGCCTCCTAGCCCATCATCATGCGTGTAGCCGCCCTGAATATATGGAGATTGCGTCTGTTCTCCAACGGCAGACCAGCCACATGGGACACCATTCCCCCTGGGGCACGTTAACTAGCCAAACCTTCCACTCTTCATCACGAGGAATCGCATACTTGCAGTAATTCAGTTCCTGATATTTGTCAGCGCCGAGTGGTAAACGCTTAGAACAGGGGTATTTACCGACAGAGCTGCTTTTCCAAGTATTATGACCCCAGCTTGGATAAGCTGCATTCGCAATCCCGCACGAGTTAGCCAAATCTTCAGCTCTTGTATCCTCCTTCAAGCTACAGTACCCTGTCAACGACGGCGGCGTTACGCCGCGGAGCTGCCTCTGCAAGAGCCAAATTTCCCGCAGTCGTTCTCATTCCCATGTCAGGATGTGTATTCATATTATCCTGATAAGAAGCGTCAGCATCGTTCGATGACATTCACGAGGAGGATTCGTACCTTGATCAATATCGGAATGCCATGCAGCTTGCTACGAACTTTCCCCGCTGCACGTTCGTCATCTAGTTCTTTCGCTTGACGAAGCAGATACTCCCTTGGAGCTGTCTCGTACACGGCTTTGAGGTAGCCGTTGTACTTGTTGATTTGCTCCAGATATGCATGGACGAGGTCGGTGCTTGTCACTTCCGAAGCTGCGAGACGGCTGCTGAGTTCCATCGCAGTGGTTGTAAGAAGGTCTAGAGAATCCATAATTGCACTAGATATTGGATTCGAACAAAGTGACTAAATGATCAACGAAAGAATAGGTAATAATTTGCGATGGAAGTCGAAAGCTTTCGGTTGGCGGGGTCGTTGAGGTGGAGGTTCAGGACATCAACGCCCCGAGACTGGGAGCTAGTAAGTAAGCTGGAAGCTGCGTGTGCTTATTTGGATTTGCGATATCTAAACATGTCAATTGATTCTTCCTGGCTCACTGACTCCGGTAATAATTGTCGCTATGAGTTTCTAGAGAAGATAGAATCATGCTAAACATTAGTGGCGAATATCAACAAGACATTGCTCCGTGGATATCAACAAGAAGGACAAGACAAAGAGGTAGGAGATTAGGAAATTCATGACTGACAGACGCGCCATAAAGCATTAATAGAAGTAAAACGAGAATCCGCCAACACATGTTCCTTCGCCCAGCCTCGTTAGATCCCAGACTGGATTATCCGTGAAGAAAGTAAACCCATGTGAAATCATATCAATAAAGGAACCCCCTTATCTTCTCGGCAATGTACCGACCATTCGACCACCACCACCAGCCATAAGACTTTGCTTAACAATCAGATCAGCCGCAGCAGCAGTCGCCAACCTCTCCTTCTGTCGACTACGATCTCGCAGATACCCTGCTGCTTCAGGCCTCATTCGTAGAATGCGTAGAATCATATCGTCGTTCGGCTCTGCTTGCGCCTCACGCCATTTTTCTTCCTTGGCCTTTTTCATGGTTCCAAGATTTCGTGACAGCATTATGCTCTTGCCACGACGAGCGGATGGGATACCAGCAAGAGCTCCGCCGGCGCCGAATGGGCTGAGGGACGCAGACGTTGCTGATAATCTGTTGCGGTTGGCTTGCTGGCGCGCAGCAGTGGCGCTGGCCATGCGCTCCGAGATACGAACTAGGTGTTCGGTGGGTTCGAAGTAAAAGAAGAATAGTGTTTGAATTTCGTGGTATTTCGGTGATTTGAGGATATCAAGTGGGACTCCGTTTGCTTCGCCCGTTTCTTCGTCGACCGCGTTGAAGAAGTTGAGTAGCAGAACTAGCCACTGCGAAACAATATCTGTTTCCTGCTGCGTGAGTGGTCGTTGATTGGAAGGCTTATCGGACAGAGGGGGAACTAGAAGACTCTCGACAGTTACGAGAACCTCTTTCCACAGTCTGGCCATGACTGTCCTCATCGACTCTGCCGTGAGTGTTTGATTCATAATAGAGAAGTTATCATCAAAGTAAGTAAAAAGAGGAAGCAGCGCGCCTTCGATCTCCACAGGTGTCGGAGCTTGCTGGGTAGGCGCTCGATTTCGGTTAAAGTAATTGGAAACAGTAGACATGCTGATGCCTTTTGACAGCATTGCTTTTAGGGCTCGACGAGAGAGGCAGTGGTTGATATATGCAGAAAGCTGTATATACGGTGAGCGGGCGTCCGTCAAGGCAGAGATAATTGAATCAGACTTACCTTCTCAGTTGTCTTCCGGGTCATTTCCCTTTCCGTTCGTTTTAGGGTCCGGAAAGTTTTCCCAAAATAAAACTGAATATCATCACGTTCCCCTTCCATGCTAACGCGAAGCAATAGGCGGCCTTGGGTGTCTAGATCCAACCAATATTCCCGCGGCCCAAAATCACTAAAATGGGCCGGATCTAGTTTCACGGAAGTGCGCCCAACGTAGTCATGGTCTCCCACCGCGTCCCAATCCCAGACAGTGGCAATGATATTTAGAGGCGATTTTGTCATTATATCAACAGCATCATCCCATCTCGGGTTGAGGTTGTCGTAAATGATCCGGGTTTTGTAGATGCGCTTTTGGTATTCATCCGTCAATACCACGTACGGGTCGCTCAGGCCATCCATATCACAACCCTTCAAGTCTTCGGCTTCAACTATCTTCACTGTGAATACATAATTCGTGACCTTGCGCTGTCTCTTGGGAACGGGAGGAGCATTTTTCGCAAGAACTTCCGCACAGGCATCAACATTGATCTCCTTTTCCAACTTGTCAAGTTGTTGCAAGGCGTACACCACATTGTTGAGCTTGACAAATGACTAGAAGAGAGTTAAGCAAAATCCGTTATATAAGGCTTAGCAGACATACCTCGGGGAAGAAGTGAAATGGTTCAACTTTGTCTTTATTTGCCCAGGCTTCCTTCGCCATTTGCATCCACTTCTCCTGTTTTGTTTGCCGGGCAGCGGCCTCCTGTTCAGGAGTAGGACGATCCATTTCTCTGCTAAAGGACTGCTCGAGAATCTCGCAATATCTTGCGAGACCATTGCCAATTGAACGTGATATCGCAGTCATGAACTTTGCATATCCGACATCGTCGTCCCAGTTAAGCTGTGTGATTTGGTCGACGACCTGATTTAAGGACCGGAAAATATCAACGACGGATACACTGTGTCGTTGTTCTTCTGTCGGTATATCGCCTGGCGAGTCGATTCGGACTCGAAAATCATCTTGTTTGACAGCTTGCTCCACCCATCCGATAATACTGTCATCGGTCTTTTGTATCCATCGTGTGACAAACCCAGCTAAATGTTGCTCTATTGGTATGGGAAATGGGTCGCTATTGGCTTAAGTGGTTAATAATCCCCTTGACCGACATGCTACATACAGATAAGGAGGACTTACCCTGGAAGGGCCTGTGAATAAACGCTCCTTATTTCAGATAACTCTTTATACAAGTCGAAGCCATCCTGGATTTCAATTTCTTCGCCCTTATCCTCAGCCTGCTGAAGAATCCTTATGATAATATCGTTCGCATCTTCCGCATACATCGGAAGGATACAATTCACAAGGATATTGAAGGGGTCAAGTCTATCATGGTTAGTACCCTGATAAACGTTGCAGGTGGGATCTCGACTTACCCCATTATATCTGGAGTCTTTTTATATCTTTTTTGGATTCGCTGGGCCAATTTCATGACGCTCTTGCTAAGCTGGATCACATGGATAAACTCCCACGCTTCCTGCTCAGCAGGAATCTCCTGGTTGAGTTGTTCTTGATAGCGCTCCTTGGCCTTTTCTACTAGTCCTTCGTAGGCATATGATCGAAATTGCTCTCGTTCTTCAGGATTTTCTGTGAAATTTGGATCTGATTCGATGTGGTTGTCCAGCACGTACAGAACTGGAGCAAGTGGCGGGATTTTATTATCGTAGCAGTGCATCATCACTTCATAGAGGTGTCGAATAACAGAATCATGTAGAGAGGAAAGAAGACGTTGTAAACAAGTAAGGTCGGTCAGCGTCCACTTGTTTCTGTCATAGAAGACTGGAGCTACGAAGCTGCTGCGCTTGTTTTTCTCTGCGGGGGGTTCTTTCACGAAGAGGAAAGCAGAGTCGAGTGTCTCCAGGTCGATCTCCTGGTCAATATATTTAGTCCCAAAGACATCGAGAAACAGAACGGCACGCGTAAAATTGGGTATTCTCCAACGAAGCGCAATCTCGTTAAGGAGCTCCGTGGATTGTTTTGAGAGTAGTTTCATAGCAGGCAGCTCAGAAGTAGCCTCTGAGGGTTCTAGCTGCTTGTCGTTCATGTCGTGGGTAATGGCTTGAGCGAGGATGAACCGATAATACGATCTGGGGTCCGGGGGGATAAACCGGTAGACCTCCGAACTATCCGAGGAACTGTCAGCCAACGATAATGAAGCAAGATCCGGCTGACCTATAACGTAAGACGAGGTTTCCAGAGTAGGGGTTGATGCATGTTGTGAAGCATCTGCTTGCTGATTAAACTGGGGTAGTCCTCCGCCTGGCGTGCTTTTGGCAAGCTCTGGATTTGACTGGACAATGGCAAAAATCATCTGAGAAAGATCTGGTCCTTCAGCCTTTTTCCAAGCCTCATACGCTTCTTCGGTGTCGAAATCGCCTCTGGCAAGCGTTTTCCCGGTGTTCAGATTGAGATGTGTCTGATACGTTTTGAGATCCTGGAGAGCATCTCTTGCCGTCCACACACTCTTATTCTTATTGATATCGGATTGGACTTGAGATTCCCTTAGCCCAAACATTTTTGCTACCACCTGTACCAGTGGCATATCCTTGACATCGTAACTCAACGGCGCCGAAGCCTCAACCGAACCCTTAGTCCCGTCCTTTTGGGATGTCCCCGATAAATCTTGGTCATGCGCAAGTAATTTTGTCTCTAAAGTGGCTAGCCTGGTAGCAAGTTCAGGTTTATCCCTGATCCAGTCGTGAGCCTTCAGGATAAGGGTAATAAGCCTTACAAAGAGCGCAACATGGCGGTCGACCATCAGTTTCCAGCTTGTATCATCGGGTTCCTTTCCTTTGGAAAGTTCCTTGGTTGCAGTGGAAAAGAATATAAGAACAAGATCTTCAACTCGCCGATCCTGCTCCATTCGTTTCTTAAAGCTCACTTCTTTCAACGAGTTCAAAAACAATGCAAATGTTCTTTTAACTGTAGCATCCTGATACTCCTTCTTCTTTTCTCGCCCAACCATTACATTTTCCAGACGTTTTTCAAGTTCGCGTATAAAACCATGTGGGAACCTCGTGCTCTTCGAGTCTCTGACCAGAGAGAAATCCTTCATAAGATCCTGAAACGACGTTGACGACCGGTTGATTTGTGATTTGGGAGGCGGTGCGACGCTCTGCGGCCTTCGAGCCGGCGGGTGTAGGAGGTAGGAGAGAAAGGCAACTCGGAGAGCGTATGTGTATGCGTCATTGTAACTGACTGGCCGCTTCGGGGCAAGAGAGATAGGGCGAGATTGGCGTTTGATGCGCTGGCTGCTTTGGCTATCAAAGCGCCGTGCGATCCCGTGAGACGGCGCAGAGGACGTCGACATTGGTTTTATAGATTCAGCGGTTCTCACGAAAGACTTGGGTTGCGACCAGGGGGCGGTGCTAGAGGATTCGGTGCGCAACACATATGTCGTTTCGCGCGTTGGACGTTGTTGAACTTCAGCTTGTATTGGATGCCAGCCTCGCAGAGGCCGGAAAGAAGGTGTATATGTAGATATCTCGGGGCAGAGTGTTCTGCAGCGAAGCTCAGAAAGTGAGCGGCAAACGGACAGGAGATGTGGTGAGTTGACGATCGTTTCACGTTACGGACTGGGCAGACTTGACCAGGAAAGGGAATCTGGCCGGTTGGAAGCAAAAATGACTGTTGGAAGTAGAACAATAAAGAAAGGCCCTGTGACGGACAAGAAATTCAGGCTCACCCTGCAGCAGATTCTGAAATTAAGTGCCGTGTGGTTCACAAAGATTGTGCTCTGACGTAGGGCCAAACAGTGAAGTGGGCGCCAAGCCTTGATGTCTCGTGAATACTGGGCCTGATATTCAAGGTGAATCAATTGTCCTGATTTGCGCCTGCAACAGGTTATTCTACAAGAACTCTGCAAGCTGGAATGAACATCCTGATGAGTATAACTATGTATTGATCTGCTGGCATCCACTCACAGAACCATTTCTTGTTGGATAGTTAGTGCAATGGAAAGCAAAATAGAACATGAAATAAAATAGATTGTGCCCAGTTCCAACAGAATTGATATTCTATATACAATACAGGATGCAAACCAGACAAGATCACCACTTGTCCTCACCAGGTTTCCGTGCCTAGATGTAGAATTAGCACAATATATATGAGAATGGTCATTGCCTCCGTATCGAGCTTACCGGCACTGCATTTGGACCCCCAAGCTCCCTCTCAAGTCCGTCTGTAAATGTACGGGGAACGCTGGGCTTGTCGGGGTAGAAAAAGCTGACGAAACCGCTGAAGAGGAGTACGGTCGACACCGAGCATCCTAGCAGAAACCAAGCTCGACCAGGTTTGAAGTGGGTATAGGATTCAGTGCTGAATGTTGTGAGAATATCGTTATCTTCGTGAACCGGCTCTCCGAAATTTCGTCGGTCCTGTGTATCCCACCAGCCGCCGTACGGGTCGCGGAACTGTCGTTTCTGGGCAGGAGGGTTGGGATAGCCTCCGTTCTAAGGCACGCCAAATCAATCAGCAAAACATATCCAGAACATGCGATCAGGGCGACAGCTAACCATCTCGGGGTCCTCTATCTCGGCTCTCGACGCATGACGAATCTGGGTGAAGGCTGGATTGGCAGCTCGGGGAATTTGGGTAAGAGACCGGGACGGCAGCTGGACCGCCAGAAGCCGTCTGGAAAACATCTAGCAAAAGAAGCAGGTTAATATTCAGGCAGAGTTCCCAAGAGACTCCCTCACTTACCATTGAAGCTGCCTCAGCTAAATGCAATTGCAAGTCGACAATGCTGCATCTCTCTTGTCGTCGTCTCATCATCGGTTTGTCTGGTGCGGCGGCGCGGGGATCACGTGCCTTACCTAATCATGACTAGTGGGAAATTTGGCCATCTTGGGGGTGACAATCGAATCCTCACACAACATCTCGACCCAACGCGTTTTTCCCGTCGCCAGCAACGTAATATTGCCGATAACTATGCCAAATCTCACATGTGAATTAGGTAGCTTAATATCTATCTACTGATGGTAAAATTGGCTGGATTCGACGCGTTTTCGTTGAGAAAGTAGGGGTTGCCTCCGCGTATTGCCTCCATCGAAAGCCCGAGCAAGCAAGAAATGCAAAACGGGACCTCAAACGGCGTGTCACAACCCAACAACGTCGTTTCTGAGCCTGAAGGCAAGCAAGTCGCCATCCCCCTTGTGAAACATGTGCTGACAGGCTGATAGCCGAATTCAAGGTCGCCGTCCCAAACGGCGATGCTGCAACTGATCACCCCCAGGCACCGCCGCCGAAAAGGCGAAAGCTTGGAGGTTCTGAACGATCTACTCCGCGACCTCCATCGCCGCCCTGGAAAAAGGCTGGAATCGATGGGCCAACGTCGTTTCTCGAAGGCGGTAAACGCAGATCCACTCGAACGAATGCGGTTCCGTTCGACATCCAACCCAAGTCCGATAAGCGACATCATCGTGCTGCCCAGAAGGGCTACCTCAGCAAATCGAATCCAAACCGTACTGCTCGAAACAACGAGACGGGCCCTTCTTCCAAGACAAAGCTCGACTCGACGGCCAGGCGCGTCACCAATGGGACTAGCTCTGTGAATGGGTATGATACACCTTCCGGGCACCGGGGCACCGGGCGAGCGCTGGGTGTCACTAGGCAGTCCACGTCTCAGTCAGGAGCCAGGAGAAGTTCGATCAGGGGGGAAAGAACGAATCACTTTGGAACCGGGAGAGGGAGAAATAATTCCGCTACAGGGCGAAGCGAAGTCGGGTTTGAAAAAGACACCAACATGGCAGCATCTTCTACGTTTTCTATGCCGTTGAGGAATGGGCGTGTCGTGGAGGGCGGAGGGGAAGTGGAGGGCAATGGAGTACAAAGGGAAAACGAAGCCCCGGCGCGCAGACCTCCCAGGTTGCGGTTTAGAGTGCATATGCCTTCGTTGGGAATCCAGCACCCATCTCACGTTCTCCGGCCGAAGAAATATTCCTCATTTCGTGAATGGGTGGAAAACGACACAGTAACAAGCAATGAGCGGATATTTCCCACCGAGGAAGAAGCGTTGCGAGAATCTCAAATGCGACGACGAATTCTAGCAGCCGGCGAACATGGCCAAGCCCTTGGGAAAGACCGATGCTCCTACTACATGCCCGACCCGGAAGACGAACCCCCGCAACAGTATTCTCACCAGGATCACTTTATCGCCCATGTCTTGAATTTCAAGCATCTCCTCGACAAGGAACAGAAGAAGCATCGTACGCTAGCACGAGACATGGCCCGAGCCTGCGCAGAAGTATGGAGACGGCGGCACAAGGGCCCCGAGGATCTGGCCAAACGGCAAGAGGAAGAAGTACGACAGAGGCGACGGCAGCTGGTAAAGGACCTACAAAGGCAGTTCGATTTGGTTCGTGCGGAAGTGGAAAGGGAAAAACTAGCTCGATGGGAGGAAGAAAGGAAGGCGAAGGAACAAATGGCACTGAATAATGCATTGAAACAATCCACTATGCTATTCGAAAAACGAAGAAGCGCCATAGGGGTTAGTGTCGATAACAGTGAAACCGACGACGCAAGCGATGCCGCCGATTTAGATTCCGAAGACCTCTCGACAGATGAATCGGATAATGAAAGCAATATGTCATCACATACTTCTGAGAGCGACGACGAAGCGGAAGATGATGCTGATGATGCTGATGCCAATCTTACCGCTGAAGAACTTCGAGCCAAATACTCGCTAGCTTTGACAGCTGCCCCAACTCCGGAGCAGGACACTCTTTCCTCTCAGCTCCAGAACGGCCAACCCGAGAAGAGTGATCTGAGCGACCACGACTCCGAGGGTAATGCAACATTGGACGAGGTGGATTCGGTGTTACTGGATGATAGCGACCAATCTACAGATATGGATGATGATCTAGGGGAGAGTGAAGAGGACGAGGATGAGGACGCAGAGTATAGTGATGACGAGGACGAAGGCCCCGGACTGTTGGGATTTTTCTCGGCAAAGGACCTCGGCGTCACTGCAGAGGCCGAACATCGACAAGGCATTCCTAATGGAGAGGGGGAACCCGGTAATGGTGATGATACCCGCCATGAAGCAGATAACGATGACCGCGGCGATACGGATGAAGTTCATTTCGTCCCTGCTGACGCGGCCCCTGTTGATGAATCTGGTCCTCGCCCCAATACTTCGAAATCTGTGCAGTCTCCTGACGGCGGAATCATTTCAGACGGGCAAAAGGCAACCTCTCAACTCCAAGACCTATCTGCTACGCCAACCGAGGAAGTAAAACGACAGGCCGAGGATCTCAACGAAGACGCTCTCCCTAACACCGTAGACGCAAACGGCCAAGACCCTTCGGGTCTTACTCCTGACTCCGCATCTCGTGAGCCTTCTGGCGCCGAAACGGCACCGACGTCGCAGACTCAAGCAGATTCGATTGATGGCTTGTCTCTTCATGCCAATGGTATTCAAAGCCCCAGTGGTGAACAGTCTCCGTCTCATCCGTATTCTGACATCAAGACACCGATACCCCATTTGCTCCGTGGCAAACTACGCGAGTACCAGCATTACGGTTTAGACTGGCTTGCCGGTTTGTATACCAGCAACATAAATGGTATTCTTGCGGATGAAATGGGCTTGGGGAAAACCATCCAAACCATTGCTTTAATGGCGCATCTTGCAGTCGAGCACGAAGTGTGGGGGCCTCATCTAGTCGTTGTCCCAACCAGTGTGATGTTGAACTGGGAGATGGAGTTCAAGAAATGGTGCCCTGGTTTCAAAATCCTCACTTACTACGGCACACAAGATGAGAGGCGGCAGAAGCGCCGAGGCTGGATGGACGACGATCGTTGGCACGTCTGCATAACATCGTACCAGCTTGTTCTACAGGACCAGGTGATGTTTAAACGAAGGAATTGGCATTATATGGTTCTCGACGAGGCGCACAACATCAAGAATTTCCGCTCTCAACGCTGGCAAGCACTCCTCACGTTCAAAACTAGAGCTAGGCTCCTCTTGACCGGTACACCACTTCAGAACAATCTGACAGAACTGTGGTCGCTTCTGTTCTTCCTAATGCCGTCTGGTGAAGACAATGAAAGCGGCCTCTCCGGGTTTGCTGACCTCCGAAGATTTTCCGAATGGTTTCGCCGGCCTGTTGAGCAGATTCTTGAGCATGGTAGGGACACCATGGATGACGAAGCGAAGAAAGTAGTGACGAAGCTGCATACCGTCCTGCGCCCTTATATTCTTCGCCGCCTCAAGGCGGACGTGGAGAAGCAAATGCCTGCAAAGTATGAGCATGTCATCGCTTGTCGATTGTCGAAGCGCCAGCGTTATCTCTATGACGGTTTTATGTCAAGAACCCAAACAAAGGAAACCCTTGCATCTGGCAATTACCTCTCCATAATCAACTGCCTAATGCAACTCCGGAAAGTTTGTAACCATCCGGACCTTTTCGAGACTCGACCGATCATGACATCCCTCGCGATGTCCAGCCCTACAATAGAAGAGTATGGGATCAAGGAGCAACTCATTCGCCGCACTTTGCTGTACGATGACCCGCTAGATAAACTGGACTTGGACTTTCTCAACCTCGTCCCAATATCTCGAGAGGACACCTCGAAGGGACTTGTGGACGACAGTACGCGGATCATGGCATATAATCCGCTACGAGTGCTGCGCGAACGCCAATACAATCGTACGAATTGGAATACAGAGTTCAACGGGTCTTCCTTGCAATCGACTCTGACCTCGATGGAAAATACAGCTCGAAAATGTAGGATGTGGGAGCTGGAAAGGTGTCTCTACTTTGAGTCGAAGCGGCATGGCAGGCGTCCGGTATATGGTAAAAGCCTAGTTGACCTCCTTACCATCGATATAAATGTCCAACTCGGCTCCCAGAGGCGGCCCCCGCGACGTCAGATGATCGACTGGCTATCGAGACGGTCTTCGGTTCTGGAGTCGATGATTTTATCGGTGGAGAGGAGGGCTCGTGAGGTTGAACCAATTATCCAGAAGTTCGCTTGTATTACTCCCGGAGTGGTCGTTCCAGCTGTCACCACGGCGGCCTTGACGCCAATCGAGTCCCGTTACTTTAGCCCTTCGCAGCGAGTTCCCGCATATGACCCCTTCCATGAAGCGCAGATGAAACTCTCAATCGCTTTTCCTGACAAGAGACTGTTGCAGTATGATTGTGGGAAACTCCAGCAACTTGATAAACTCCTCAGGACGCTTCAAAGCGGTGGTCATCGAGCATTGATATTCACCCAAATGACGAAAATGCTTGATATTCTCGAACAATTTCTAAATATTCATGGTCATCGCTACCTACGCCTTGACGGGTCCACCAAGATTGAACAACGGCAATTGTTGACTGAACGGTTCAATAACGATAACCGCATATTAGCCTTTATCCTCTCTAGCCGCTCTGGCGGCCTGGGAATTAACTTGACTGGTGCTGACACTGTTATTTTCTACGATTTGGACTGGAATCCTGCGATGGATAAACAATGTCAGGATCGCTGTCACCGAATTGGTCAGACGCGCGATGTCCATATCTACCGCTTTGTTTCAGAATACACCATTGAGTCCAATATCCTCCGCAAGGCTAACCAGAAGAGAATGCTTGACGATGTGGTTATTCAAGAAGGCGAGTTCACCACGGATTATTTCCAGAAATCAGACGTTCGGGAAGTATTAGGAGAGGAGATCATGGAAGGCCAAGACGAGGCTAGCGCCGCCATGGATAGGGTGCTTGACACCAAGGTTCGCGGGGCCACCAAGGTCTTTGAGGAAGCAGAAGACAAGGAGGATATCGATGCGGCCAAGACAGCTGAAAAAGAGCTCGAACATGTCGATGAAGGCGACTTTGCGGAGGGGAGCGTCCCCCAGACACCCGGCCAAGCCACTCAAAGCCGGATTGGAACGCCAGCGACAACTGATTTCGCTGGCGACGAATCGACTCCTCAAGTCAACGGGGATGCTGAGACCCCCGGCGCCCCATCTCTTTCTGGCGCTGACGATACAACCAGCGCCAAGGGGCCTCGAATCGGCCACATTGACGACTATCTTGTCCGGTTCATGGAATGGAACCTCAGGGATGCGCCGTTGCCTCTGTCTGCGGACAAGAGCAAGAAGAAATCCAAGCGCGGAAAAGAACACCGGATTCGGCGGCACCGATGATAAATTTCTCTGTCATCGCCCGCAGAGCCCGCGCTTCGGGATCCGAGCAGCTTGACTCAAGCACGCCCCCCTTCGGAGTTCCGCCACGAGATGGCGATTGATGCGTTCGTCACATTCTGACGAGGAACCTTATTTTTTCCTTTTTATCTTTTTTCCCTGCCCCTTTTATTCGACGACTGTCTTAACCACCACCGATTAATCTTCATTTTAATGCCTTTCCTCTTTTGAACGCTATTTCTGTCTGTTTACATCTTCCCAGTTTTCATCAGCGGCACCTCTGGGCGTGGTTTACATGCATATTTCGTGATTGTACCTATAGTTACAAGGGGAGGCTCCCCCTTTTTTGGATGGTGAATGCATTTGCTTTGTCCACAGAAATAACTCTGCAGGGGTGCCTGCACTCTGCATTCTGTGATACTTGCGTAAGATCTTAGAAACCATCGATCGACAGACTTACTTGCAGCCATCAGCCATTCAGCACAATGCACAGGCGCATTCCTCGACGTGAACTGCATGTCGTGAACGACTCGAAAGCCCTTTCCAAGCCATATCCAGTTCTCCGTCCCGCTCAATGATTGGCAAAAACCCACTGGCTCGTCTCTACACTAATTTTCTTTTCTCCCTCCCTTTCTTTGCTTTTTCAACCTGTCGCGGAGAAGAGGGCGACAGCCGGCTGGAGATGGCGTCATTATCCGTGACAGCCTGACAAGGGGCACACAAAATCTGATCGATCTGCTCGAGCGAGGGGAAAGCCCGTCTTCAATAGTTATTTTACGGGGGTTTACAAGCGTAGACGACCCAACCGGTTGGTAGCAATCTCGGTATCAGGAAGTATCATGCTTCCATTGAATTCCGCCTCACCACTGACCAGTGAGAACGCTGGATTTTTTCGGCGGAGCTTTTATTTGCTTTTTCAGCTTGTTTGCGCTATGTCGAAAACGGCTCATGGTGATGTTCTGAGCTGGCGAACTATCGCTTGTGACGGGCCGGGCGAGGATGTCGGGGTGGAGAACGCGAGTCAGTTGAAGCTCCAGGATGCTGTGGCTCCAGGCTGCACCCTTGTTGGAGATCTCAGAGGAGAGCGGTCTAAATCGAGTTTCTCTATATGCCGAGACCTCGAACCGATGATGCTTTCCCCTTGATGTGGATTATGCCAGTCTCTTGGTCTGATTGCCAATAGAATTTTAGAGTATCAGTATTATTACATTTATCTACCTATCATATCCGGTCTCCAGCTGGATGCGGAATGTGACATTCTTGAACAGTTCCTGCTATCAGACACTATCGAAGAATATACTCCATAGTGCATCTTGTTTGAGATGAGGCTGGAACCGCGTTTCATTGCACCACTCTGGGTCTTCGATGCGTACTTGCAGTGAGGCGATTTCAAGTCTGTCTGTTTGAGATAGATAACCCTTTGTCGCCAGGATGAAATGGTAAACGGTATACCCGCCCGTGCGTCAGCAGTGAAACCTCATTCCATTCTGTACTCAACAAGGAAATCAGGCCCGGGTTCCCATGCAGCGTTAAACCGATCCCGTAGCCGAGGCTTGTATCCTTTCACAAACCTACAATGCGCAAAGTGCTGCGTTATAGTATCTAGGCTGAATGCCTCGTTTGTATCGTGATCCATCTTGTACTCCAGAGACGTATTGGAGGCCGTGTGTAAAACACAAGCACTGTAATACACTCCAGATTCTGCAGTACGCCTGCCGGAGTCCCAGAACGGGAACTCAGTGGCCGCGCGACACTTCCACTTGCGAACCCAGACTTCGATGCCAGGGGTGCTGAGATACCGATGCGGGGGAGGTGGGGTTTGGTGCTGAATCCGCCACACCATACATTTCTTCGCATAATCGTTTCTATCCGTCGCATTTCTCATTTGGGATGGACTTATCCTTTCTTTTTGCCGCTTAAAATCTCAGCTAAAAGCCGTTCAACTTGCGCCGCACTGACCAGGGTTATGGGACGTTGAAAGTAATACGACATGGGTGGTCGAAGAAATTCTCCGTAATACCCTGCGGGGGATCGAATTGTAGGAAGGAATTGCCTTGCTTCTTGTGGAGTTACAACAGAACCCATTTCAACCAAGTGGACTGGCATCGCCTGGAATTCATACTTTTGCTGAAGACACTTCTCGCAGCAACGGGCGACTGTTGGAAGAAAAATGGAAGGTCCAAACGAGCCACATCCACGGCAACTTGGTTGGCGGAATTCTGCAAAGAGTTGGCAAATGGGGATAGCTGATGACATGCCAGCTCTGTATATTACCTGCAGGGTTTGCAGCGCGTGCTGCCTGAGCAGACTGTACTGGGGAAGAGTATCGACCGATAGTTTCAGAAGCGAATTGAGTTGACGCATTGTGTCCAGACTTTCAAGGTCTAGCTGAAGTAAGATCTGGCAAAACACCTCCAGAGGAAGTATGCTCAGCATTCTGTTGTCTGCCGGCGCGGGCTCAACGGGAGTTCGGCGAATTTGACCTCCTCTGCTTGGGTTCTTCCGCCGGTTTCGGTCAGCTAGCAGGTACGACGGCCAGCGCGAACGCCAGGGAGAGCTCTTAGGATATGCATTGATTTTGTTTATCGCGGGTTTCGCGCGGCGATGAGCAATGCCAGAGGCCATTGTCGAACGTGATCAATTGCGCGGTATAGGAGGAGTAAGATGGACAAGTGCTGAACACAGGATCATGATTGAGCGGTCATTCATTAAACATATGCCGGCTCGAGGAAGGGTACGGAGGTTTGGATGCGGTGGCATCATACTTCGAGGGCCAAAACCCCTGACCAGAGAAGGTAACCAAGCACCCAGAGAAGTCTTTTGCTGCTGCTTCTCTGATCAAGTGCTCACTCAAGCACCTAGAGGAAGGCATCCTAGTATCACTGCAACGAAGCTCGGTGCCGTGAGCGAAGCATAAATCTGTGTTTCGTCCCAATTCCTGAAGGAATTGTTTTCGTCCGAGCCGTTGAAGGTGGGCGTCGGTCTCTTGAGGATGTTTTACTCCACGGAGAAACCTTTCTTTGTCCACTTTCCTTGGTCGTTCCGCTGTCTTAGCCCAGTGCGAGATGATGTCTTCTCCTTGGGCTTTTCAAGTGGCTGGAGGAGGAGCATTCCCAGGAAGGACCCCGCCTCATCGAGATGAGGCGGTCAGTCCAGGGGAGCGGCCCACTCTGGAGGAAAACCGATCACCACCAAGAGGCGATGAACGAGTCACTTCGCATCGATCGATGTGGGGTTCTAAAAACAGACTGGCCGTTTCTTGAGGGATGGATGTCGCGGGTTTTAAGCTTTTTTTCAAATCCCTTCCGCTTCGGCCCCGCGAACAAGGCCGAAGATCGGTCGTCCTTGGCACGGAGATGAGGGCTTCAATTGGGGGAAGGCGAAGCGCGATCTGATCGGAGGTCCATCTGGAGAATCAACGTGTTTCCTCCTCTTCGAAGCACAAACAATGCACATAATTCGCCTGCATTAGAATCATTGGTGTCAGAATTATCCTTTGCTCTGGGCCTTCCCCTTTTTGATACACGAGTCATGATTCAGGGGCAGTCAAAACATCGTCTTTCTCAACCGCCCAACGCAGAAAGATTGGCAGGAACGCGGAGAAGGAGTCGGAGGTTGTGAATCGTGATGAGCCCGTAGCCGCTGCTATGCAGCCTATCTTCACACGCGGACCCATCAGGCATCACATGCAGCTTCAGTCAATCGTTGCAGCAGAAGCGGTGCTGTGGTACTTGTTTTCTAAGGACCAATCCAGCATCTCCTTCTCACTCTGCTTCGTACTTTGAGTGCCTCGGCCATTCGTTCCATGAGTATACAGCGAACGACGCACGAGGGCCGGCCAAGGCTGTTAGGGGCAACACACTCCTGTGCCTTTCATTTCTCTGTCTCTCAGCTTCGTCTTACTGGATGGATGACTTGGGGACGGTACCAGACAGTCGGGTCCATGCACTAGCAGCGATTGGCCAGGTCGGTGCCGTCATTCAGGAGTGGCTGTTCCAAGGATCTTCTCTCTCGACTCTGTCTGTCTTTCTCTGAGTCTTCCTGTGGCGTGTTATCTCCGTGTTGTCGTCTGGTCTGTCTGGTCTGATGTCCGCGCCAGATGCCAAGCCTCGGTCGGGGGTGGCCGTAACTTACAGCAAACCCCGATAAATACAATACCGTACGCAGATCTTCGCTGGCCCTCCCTGCCTCTTGTAAATACCGTACATCCACCCTCGATTGCTGGCCCATCATCGTCTTGACTTTTTCGACGACATCCCTTCATCTTCTGCGTGGACGCTTGAGAGGAATATGCGAACGGGCATTGCTGCTGGAAGCCGTATTATCTGATCATCGCTAACGCAGCGCCGTGCGATCCTCCTTTCACCCTTTTATTGGACTTCGACAACGCGCAGCTGTTTCGTCCGGGATTGTCTCTGCCACCGCTTCGCTGTCAGCTCCACGCACTGGGCGCAATATAGAATCTCCTATCTCGACGAATACGCTTCAACCCGCAGAGCTCTCACTCGATTCAATCTGCGACAGATGCCCTGCATCCTCCTGTTAAGCCGTCGAGTTCTAGCCAGCTGCCCGCGTCGACGTCGAGACCGTCCCTTAAATCAGTTCCGCATCCGGAATACCCCGTAGTATGAAGACTACGATTTCGGCAAACGTTTGGGAAAGCAAACGCAGCGAAATATCCAATTTGTATAAAGATGAGGAATGGCCGTTGAAACAGGTCATCAAGAAGATCCGAAGTCCGGATTTCAACCCAACGTGAGTTTCCTTTCTGATCAACGCTTGCTTCGCGATATTAATTATTTGGTCAGCGAAACCCAACTTCGCAGCAGGTTAAAGAAATGGGGCGTGACAAAACCTTCACGTCAAAAACGGCGGAAACCTAAGAGTGCAGAGGAGGCGCCGGAGACCGCTGAAGAGTCCGAACCAATGCAGTCGCAAGAAGAACAAACCCCTTCGGAACCGATGATGTCCCCGACTGTACCAAGCCCAGTCGCTCGGACAGATACCAATTCACACGGAGACTGGACCTTTCCGATGACCCCAAATCAGGAATACATTCTCCGGAAGTCTTCCCTCCTGGCGCATAACCAGCTTCAAACACCTTATATGTTGCCCAATAGTGAACTGATCACAAATTCTGGCGATGGTAACCATTTTTATGCGACAACGCATTCCACCTACCCCAGCTATCAGTCGCCAGTTCTTTCACACCCTAATCCGTACTCTGACACGACACCGGTATCTAACGGGAGCATCCGTGCCAGCCATATCCATCAGCCAGTGATGTCGACGCCTTACGCCCAGAATAACGGCGCTCAACATTATTCGACCGGCTTTCCTCACCACTTCCAGCCACATGGTAGTGAGCACCAACAGACCTTTGTCCAGAGGGCGTCCTGGAACTTCCCACCGCTACCTGTTGAGAGTAATTTGCAGAGCAACTATTACTCTCCGATGTCGACTCCCATCACCAACCATACAGATAATGCTCTTCCGGCACAAGAACAGGACTCCGGCGCGCATCCGTGCTTGCAAAATATTCTGCCTACCGAACACGAATTCCTACAGGCAGCCTCCAGTTTAAAGCCGTGGAGACGCGCCACGGCCATGCCGCAGCAGTCTAATGGGTCAAGCGTTGCCAGAGTCGACAACCCTCCTTCCGTGCGAATCCATGCGGATAGGAAGTCGAAAGCCAGCGCACCAGGATACTCGCAGCGATGGGCAGCCAAGCAACATATGATCCCAAAATCAGATCCTCCGATTGGCACCGCCTCTCATGTTTCACAGTCAAATACTATTTCGGCTTCCCAAAGCGAAGCGGAACGCGACGGATGGACCTTCTCAAAATCAAATTTCAGCTTGATGCAATAACGGGATTCCGTCAGCCGCCTAATCAGTTAATATCAGCGTTTAACCATGATACCCCAATATGTCGATGCTTTTCTTTTCATATACTTGTGCTGACGCTTATACCACCTAAAGTTTTGGACCTTTTTGCGTTTAGGCTCTGCTCTGCTGCCTTGGGATATACAGGCTTGGGTGAAATTGGAATTCACCGTGGCTTTTTGGTCTGGCGTTGGTGGAGCGGAGTTTTCTTCAGATGGGTGCAGGGGATTTCTGGCTCTTTCATTTTGACCTGATAATCGTTCTATTTTTATACCTTACCTCGTTTCACTCTATTGAGCGATCACCCATTTTTATTTTGTCTGAGTCTTTGCACATTTACCGCCCGGTCTTTTTCCTTTTCTCTGGGGGATGTACACAAGATATATTTTCTCAGTAGATTTACTCTGGAACTGAGTATATAATTTGGGCGGCGGCTATATCGTGAACATAGACTACTGATATCGGCCAAGATTGGAGTTTTTCCCTGCTTTTTCTCTCGGTTTGACATATTGGCAGGAGCTTCGAAAGACAGAAGGTCTTGTAAAGCAGAATTTACGTAAATCAAGACAGCTTCATTCACAGGTCGATGGGAGCTTGGTGATCGCTTTGGAGTGCTGCGATGCCCTGAGATGCCTCGGCATCTTCCCCACACGGATATTCCAAGCTTCGACCATCGGCTACTCCGGCGACATCCCTGGACCACTACTTGAATTCTTCAATGAGAGCGAGTAATCTTTGTCCAAACTCCATTGTTACTTGATTTTAGAGCGTTATTCACCCAGAAACTCGCCGGCGAGTTATCCAGATCACTGCCATACAAGCAAAATGCGTGCTATCCAGCTTACGGAGTATGTCAAGGTACGAGAAACACCAATCCTGCCGACCTTCAAACCATACGGAGGAGCTTACTGAATCATTCGTCTTGCGCATAGTCTCCCCTCGAACTCACCGTAACAACCCTTCCCACCCCGTCCCCTTCCCCAGATAAATACCTAATCAAAATCCACTCCGCCGGCACAAACTTCTTCGACCTCCTTCAAATCCAGGGGAAATACCAACACCAACCACCCTTCCCGTGGATCTCAGGCATGGAATTCGCAGGCACAATTCTCGCAGTTCCAACAACACATAACGCCTCTTCATCTCCTTTTAAATTCTCCGTCGGCGACCGCGTCTTCGGCGCCGCACAGGGCGCATACGCAACCCACATTCTAGCGCCGGAGGCCTCACTCCTCCCGGTTCCGCAGGGTTGGAGTTTCGAGGACGCAGCAGGCCTATTCGTGACCGCGCCCACTTCCTATGGCGGACTCGTCCATCGAGCTCGCGTCCAGAGCGGGGAATGGGTTCTCGTCCACGCCGCCGCGGGCGGAGTGGGGCTCGCAGCTGTCCAGATTGCGAAAGCGAGAGGCGCAACTGTGATTGCGACGGCGGGGACGGAGAGAAAGAGGGCTGTCGCGCGCGAGTTTGGCGCAGATTATACCGTTGATTATCGCGATGCGAAGTGGCCGGATACCGTGAAGAGGCTTTGTGCGGAGAATCGAACGGGCAATGGGAAAGCCGGCGTTGATGTGGTATATGACCCCGTGGGCATGATTGAGCAGAGTCTGAAATGCGTGGCGTGGAATGCGCGGTTGTTGGTGATTGGGTTTGCGGCGGGGAAGATTGAGAAGGTTGCGTTGAATAGGGTGTTGTTGAAGAATGTGAGTATTGTGGGCATACATTGGGGCCAGTATGTGAATTTTGAGACGGAGACGGTGGGAGTGGTTTGGAAGGGGATTTTTGATTTGATACGGCAAGGCAAGTTTAGGGGTACGGCGTTTAAGGATGAGAGCTTTGTTGGATTGGAGGCTGTGCCCAAGGCGTTGCAGGCGCTGGGCGGGAGAGAGACATGGGGGAAGGTTATGGTGAATATCCCGGAAGATGATACGAGGACTTCGAAGCTGTGATTGATATCCAGAGCTGTACATAGACCAATTTTCAAATTCAATGTCACTCTTAAGAATACACTTGAAATCGGTATAGAAATCAAGCAAGCATTTCCCAAAATAACTAATATAATGTAGCGGCGCAAGGAGTCATGCTCTCCGTAAAATTTCCCCTCAAACGTAATAAGAACTCGGAGAGCGAGAAGCATGAACTATGAAGGCCCTTTTCCCAATACGGGTATTCTTTCTTGCAACCCATATTTTCTTCTCTTCCTGTTGGGAGCCGTGCTATGAAATAGCCCGTCTCCTACTTAGGAAGACGTTCCGCCCCTCTCAGCTCCAGCCTGCACGAGCACAAGACGTGCCGATGTGCGATGCCGTTCTTCGGTAGAAGAGTTCGTGGTTTTCGGGAGCAGAGCTCGGTGGAACAGCTGGGGGGCGGAGGATTGCGGTGGTTTTCAACATGGGAGAGGACCAGGCATTCTACCTGGGGAGCGTATGTGAGGAGATTGGTTAGCATGGCGTATATTGGCATCAGAGAGGTGCAGCGGAGTGGAAGGAAGGGTTTTCTGGCATTGTCTCTGGATTGCCAGCCCGTAAGAATCGAATTAAATTGGGACGACAAGTGACAGTATGAAGCACGCGTACACTGAGCATAACAGACAGGAACCTGCATTTCATGAAATTGACGGTATCGCATCGAAATCCAGATCTCAACTTGTCGAAGGATGTGAAAGCGGTGGTTGAAGCTCGTGGTCACGAATTAGGCGAATGCCAAGATATTATTTCTTGGCGGAGACTCTTGGCAATTTTTACGACCCTGACCCACAATCATCGACTCCTCCGCGACATTAGAATAAAGTGAGGTAATACCAGATATATTAATTGGGGATTTACTTTAAACAGCCGGAACTGACCAAACCTCGCCAATTAATCATCTGGGCCTCCTAAATGTTCGGTTTCTCGTCGATATCAACAACTGGAATGACCGTGTCACTCAGCTTCACTGCGGCCGGATTACTTCTGGCGATGCCAGAATATTTATTAATCCAACCAAGCACCTGTTGGTGCCATACGAGGCTGTTCTCTGGCTTCACCACCCTGCAGTAATAAAGTGGTACGGTTAGCAAAGATGTCCAAGAAGGACGGAAACCGAACCTGGGGCTTGATTTACCAATGGTTCTCATCCGGAAAGTTGAGCAAGCGGCTCGGTACACCACGTCCTTGAAGAATGTTGAATATGGAGATGCCTTCGGAAATGTCAACGCGGTAGTCCTTGTCGTTGTGCACGATGAGATGCGGTGTAGCGAAGCGGCGGATATGCTCAGGGGCGGACGGATCAAAGCGGACCCAATTATCATAGGCATCCCAGTAAGTGCCATTGAGCTAAATAGTTCCAGTCAACATTCAACTGATATCGTATCAAGCAAACGGAGACCACTTACATCCCGGTTCATATACCAAAGTTCGTCTGTGTTAATGCCAGCGGCAGCGACGAATGTTCCCTCATGAGTCACTAGAGCTTTGAATCTTCTGCCAAAATCCTTGCCCTGAATCCAATTGATCATAAATCCGCCGTAGCTAGCGCCTGCCGCAATGCCATTGTCGGTATCAACATAATCAAGCTTATCGCGTACGTATTCCCAGCACTTGACAAGATCCTCGTATGGAGCACCACCTAAGGATACCTAATTAGAATATATGCCCTAGGCAAAATAAAGGAAATGGTAATAACATATCATACCCCAATCATTCTGAACTGCATCAACCAATTTCTCACCGAAACCGGTGCTTCCCGTCGGATTAGCGGCTATCACAACATAGCCTTGATCTGCCCACACTTTGGGATTCCATCGAGTGCTCCAAGTATTCGCCCACGATCCTTGTGGTCCACCATGGATAAGGAAAGCCAGCGGATATTTCTTATTTGGGTTGAATCCCTTTGGCTTAACAATCCATGAATGGATCTATCAGAGGTTAGTAGGTGCCGTTCTTCTTCAGTGAGCGCTTAATACCTTTTGTCGATGACCGCGGAAATAGAATTCGTCAATATCTTTTGGCCCCAGGCCCTTCTGTTCCAGGTCCACTTCGTTGGAATAGAATAGCTTTTGTATGGAGCCGTGCGGCCGGGTGATGTAGTAAAGAGCGTTCGCCCAGATAGCAGAGCCGGTAACAAGCACGGCCTTTGAATCTCCAATCAATGAGAATGCAATAACAGACCCATCTTGTTTAAAGGGACGTGGCTGGTAATGCCTATCAGCATTGGAAGGAAGTGAAAACAGTCGGTACGTCGCTCGATCCTCAGCTGTGATATAGAGAGTCCTGCCATCGGCTGTCCACTTGGCTGCATCAGGAGACCGGTCCCAATTCTCCGCAATAGATTTGATCTTCGGCTTAGAGCCACGGAAGCTTGCGATAAAAATAACGTTTCGGTCTGATTCATAATTGTCCTCCTGCATCTGGAAGTAGACGAGCTTCTTACTATCGGGGGAAAACTTTGGAGCAGATGAAGCGCCATGGAATCCTTGAACAGGATTATCGGGCCCGTTGATAGGTTTTGCCTTGGAAGAGCCATCATGAGGAACAATATAGACGTAGCTGGTTGTAAAATTTGCCTTTGGTTTCTCAGGAGCCTTGCTGACGAATGCAACCGTATTTCCATCAGGAGAAAGATCATATTCTTCAGGCCCCCCAAGAGCTCCATTGGGGGATTCAGCATGCTTCACTGGAGCAACTAGATTCTGCAATTCCCCATTGAAGCTATACTTAGGCCCCTTCTTTGTCAAGGTCCCTGAAAAGACCGCATTAAACTCAGGGGTTAGGTAGTAATCCCAATGGCGAACAAAGATGCTATCATAGATCCGGGCTGTACTCAGTGGCTTCTTTGCCACTTCAGAATTGTATAGTTTTCCATCAGCTGTTGATTGTCCATAGAAGACAAACTTGACATCTCCATGTTTAGATGTGACAGCCTTAAGCCCAGAGACCGGTCCGGGGATTCCACCAGCCTTGTATGCCTTCTCAAAACTCGTCGTGTCAGAGATCCAGAGCTCAGCGCCGCCCTCAACCTCAGCATTAGTGCCATTGATGTATAGAACTTTTGTCCCGTCTAGCCAGACAATCTCAGAGACATCAGGGTCCTTCGTGAGCACACTGATCTTCCCAGTTTTGAGATTCAGCAGGTTCCATTCATTCCTCTTGGTTTTATGCTCCTTGAAGGAATATTGGGAAACCTGGAAAAGCGCGGTTTTCTATCCATGGGACGAACGGAGTCAATCAGGGCCGTAGGATATGCTTATTTTCTAGGGACCATCGAGCTTACCCCTGCTGGATCTGGCACGGCTTCACCTCGTCGTGGTGCAGACAGAAGCTGTCTGAAAGGATCAGTCTCGTCAGCACTAGTAGTTCACTGCGATAAATATAGAATCTTACTCTGGAGTGATCGCCAGTCCCGACGATACGAGCGCCAAAGTGGCAATCATCCATTTCATACCAGCCATCATCACTACTTCGAATATTACCCATCAACAAAGCAGTGATACACGGATCCCAAAGAACGCAACCGTCACAGAGGGCGAGAAGAGAAATCACCTTTTGACACCTTCCCCTCAATCCGACAGAAACCGAGCTGGGCCGAAATTACCTTACCAGCATCTGCTCCAGCGCTGTCCGGGGTGATCGACTCTAGACTCGCAGGAATTTCCTCATCCCGGTCACCACTTCTCATTGCAAACCGGCCTGCAGCAACTTCCTTTCCCACCCTCTTTTCAACCCCTTCGCTTGCGAGGGGCTCGAATGATAACGACATTGCTTGATTCTGAAATGATATCAAACCAATGCCCACCCTACGAAGGGACACATTTTCAGCCCCATAGCATTCACAAATCGTGCCCTTATTGTTTCTCATATAAGCAGGCTTCCCCTTGCTTTCCAGGCTAGAAAGGCTCCAATGTCCCGAAATTTAGCCTGATATATTTCATAAACTTCTGTCTTTCACTTCGGGTCGCCCCAATATCCGTGGTAAAGCGTAGCCATGGCAGGAACCTGGTCTTTATGATGACATGGCATAGAAAATCCCTCTGCAGTACTCGTACGGAGTAATGCACCACATGAGCTGAAGTAAAATCTCATGCTAGGAATGATCATGGCAGCAGCTCAGCGTCTTGCTTTGTTGATCAACACGAAATTTGGGCGGCCTTCCAACCAGAAGGCCCAATAATTATGCAAAGGGAGTTGGCATTCAATGAGAGCCGGTTGCAGTGCTGTTCCGGGGAGCCTTATGTAAGCCAAATTTCCCACGCGCTAATCAAATTAGGATTAGCTCCTTTCGGCCTTGGCACTGCCTCCCTGCGGAGGGGTCTGAACGGATCCATACATGACAACTTCAACGTCAACCTCACTCCAGGGCTCCTTCAACATCGATGGCTGATCGAACGAATACGGAGCCCTCAGCAGATTCAGTCCGCTGCCACGCAGCAACGAGGGCATGACGTTACTCTTTATTGCGATGCTAGCGTCGTCTATATCCACACTGGCGAAGATTAGCTCTACTAGCATAGCTGTTAAAATTAACGGCCCGCTGGCTCTGCAAAGCATTTTATGCATCCAATCGGTCAGCCAATTTACGAATAGTCATAGCAGGGTTTAGCAGTTCAAGAGACGGAATGTCTTTGCCAAATTCCTTGAACAACCAGTTCCTCAACTCCGCGGCAACCATGCTGTCGATCCCGTACCCGTTGATGGAGGCGTTGACATCGATATCCTCCAAGGGAACATAGAGCAGCCGGGAGAGCCGCAAATGAATATGGTCTAAAAGGGATAAGGTCTCGACGTTGCTATTGTTATCGGGTGTTTGTTGCTCTTGGCCTTCGACGGGTATACTCTTGGCCTGGATGATGTTCGAGAATCTCGGATCGTCTGCCCAGGCCATTTCCTCAATTGGATACGTTTTATCCAGCTTTTCGAGTCCAGCCGGTTCAATATCAACGAGGAGATGGCTAGCAGCGGCCAGGTCGGTATGTTCGCCTCGCCACTCAGGGCTACCTGATTGAATACCAGCTTCACAGAAGTGAAGGAATTCATCCTCAGTTTTGCCGTAGAATCCATTTGGGACCATCGCCTGTTGATATCTGGACACTCCATGTTAACCCTGGTATATCTACCTGCACGAACTGGCTAACTTACTCTGGAATATAACTGACGATTCCCACATCCAGAACCTGACTCAAAGCCAACGAAGTCGCGGGAAGGCCAAGGCTACGTCGGTAGCGAGCAAACGCATCCAAAACGCGTTTGATGCAAGGTAGTTACTCTGCGTCGCCGTTCCAAACATGACTGTCCAGGAACTCCAAATCTGGAAGAATTCCAAGGGCGCATCTTTCAGTGCTGTGTGCAGATTTAGCGTGCCAACCACCCGCGGTTTAACCGTAGCATTAAACTGTTCGAGCGTCATGGATTCGAAAAGGCAGTCCTGAGGAAAGGTTAGTCCTGGCTTTATACAGCAATCTACCCACCGGGATGAGAGATTTCGGTAACTTACGTTAAGCTCCAGGGCACTTGCACAACACCCTTGATGGGCTTGTCGCAGCTTGCAACGGCATTCCGGACAGTATTAAGTAAACTAACGTCGCCCTTGAAGATTGTTGTCCGCACTCCCCGCATATTCAGTTCTTCGAGGAATATTTTGGCTTCTTCGCTCACCATCCCACTGGGGGAAAGATATGTTAGATCTCTGGCCCCTTGGCGCACTGCCCATCGACTGAAGGAACGGCCCAAGCCACCGAGGCAGCCAATCAACATATACGTGGCATTTGGATCAAATTTATGCGTGAACGGGTCAGCGCGGAGCTAGTTTCACCCGGAATTAGCCACTATTTGCGACAGTTACATGCATTGCCAAATCGTACCTTTAATGGTGACTGATTGCTCTGGTTATAGCTGACTACTATCTTGCCGGTGTGCAACGCCTTGCTCCAGGTTGAGAAGGCGTTCTCGATGTTCGAAATGTGGAAAGCAGTATAGGGCAATGACTGGACGAAACCGGCACGCTTCAGCTCGTCCAATTGGACATCAACCTAATTACCGTTAGACCTATGTCGACTGCGTCGTTCGGCTTACTTACTCTTCTATCATCTCTGGAAAGTCCTTGCTCAAGATCTCGAGGTCAAAGGATGCAAAGACGGCATTCTTTCGGAAAAACTGGAGGTCCAGCTTGCCATTGTTTAGAACTTCAGTTCGGCCAATCTCTATGAAACAACCACAGGGTGCGATACAGCGACTGTATTCGTGCATGAGCTGTCCTCTGGCGCTGCTGAGGATAACATCCACACCTCGCCCATTTGTCTGCTGGAGAATTTGGTCAACAGCTTCCCGATCAGGGGAAGAAAATATGTGCTCTTCAGGGATCTCAAAACCCATCTCCAGAAGTTCTTTCCTTTCCTCTTGTGTGCCCACGTTTGCAAATATTTCGGCGCCACACATTCGGGCAATTTGGATGGCGGCCTGTCCTACGCCTCCAGTTGCAGATTGGATCAAAACTTTGTCACCCTTCTTGAGAGATGCCAGATTCAGAAGGGCATATATTGCAGTGCAGAAAACAAGAGGCATGGTGGCCGCCGCTTCGAAGCTCTCGTTCGGTTGCATTTTTGGCAGAATATGGCTTTGGCGCGGACGAAATTTCCAAATTTGGCGAAGGACTGGCAATAGACTCGATCGCCACAAGCTAGGTGCGAAACTGACGAGCCAACTGTCTTGATTATCCCAGCGCACTCGGCACTGAATGTGTCTGAATGATGATGGCAGTGACGCTGGCAAGATCCTTGTTGTTCATTCCCGCTGCTTTGACTTCAATCTCGATACAGTCGGCGGGAAGGGGGTCGTTGAATTCCTCATCAGGGCGGAAATATAGGGAGCTGAGAACACCCGGCTTCTCAACGTCCAATCGGATCGGCATCTTCTCAACGCTGCTAAGTTTAACCTCCTGGAAAGATGTTTGTTCCTTTGCCTTTGCCCTCGCAGTTTCATTCAGTAATTTGTCTTCTGTCAAACGACTCACATGAACGATGTTATCCCTGCATCTAAACTCTGTGTCGTTTGTGTTTCCTTCCGGGTTCACATTCCTAGCCTCAAGGAGGTGAATCAACTCGCACACCTCCAGATTCGAGGCAACCTGAGATTCGTCAAGGTCAAGGAGACTCAAGCGCAGTTGACCAGCTTCTGTCTTGAGGCCGGGCGCCAAACCAGAAATCATTGCATACTCTGGGTTTCCTTCTTTCAACAGCGATCCTCTTGTGACCCAGAGCGCAGACGAGGCCCCCTTAAGGCATGTTTTTAGTCCGTCCCATTCGCGAGGTGTGGCATCAAGGAAAAACGGCTTATCAAATTCGACAAGGAACAGTAATCTTGAATACGTGAGTGCCTCAGGGTTATCCATTGAAAGCAATTGGACTGGCGCCCCCTGCTCCGCAAAATGAGCTTCAACAGTCCGCACACCGTTTTCCGCGCCGCGGCGGTACATCTACCTTTAGTTAGAAAGTGATCTTTCGAAAATTGGCACATGACGGAACGGTCCACTTACAATTGACACTCCTTCCATTGGCATGTGCGATATCCCATTCGTAGTAGGTGCCGGTTCCTTCGCAATTGCGACAATAACAGACACTGATCTATCTTCACCAGGGTAATCATCCACACAAAGTCGACGCCACTGAAACCTGAGCGCGGTAAGACTCGACGCCACATCTGGTTCGTCAAGAATGGCCCATCGAGACGAGGGAACTCGGGATCGTTGTCTCCCTTCCAGTAATCGGAGAAAGTGCCAAGAATCAAGCCTGCGCTGATATGGGAATTTGACGTTTCGAGTAACATCAGTTTTCCACCGGGCCTAAGCAGATTCCTGAGATTCCGGAGGGTTTCCTGCATATTGGAAGTGACATGAACGACATTGGATGCCACGATTAGATCCCAATTCTGTTCAAGGCCCTGAGAGGAAGCCGGTTTTCCATATCAAATGTGCCGTAGGTGACTCCTCCGAAAGACATGAACCTATCTTGAGCTGCAGTCAGAAAAGAGGTTGTTGTATCGGTGAACCGGTACTCGGAATACTGCCTCCATCGGCTTTCACCATTGAGAGCGGGAAGTATAAGTTTGGTGGCGCTACCCGTGCCCGCTCCCACCTCCAGAATCCTGAGACCTGGGTTCTTATGTGCAAGCAGGGTTACGATAGAGCATAACCGTCCATTCCGTTCGGTGTAAACTTGGCCCTTCTCGTATAGGTTTATTAATCGGTTGTCCTGCAGAGCGATCTGTATTCCTGTCGTCTCGCCTTGGAATATCGGGACGAGATTATCATAAATATGCGACATGAGCTGGCACTCAGGGGCATCGTTCCATCGATCTCTTGTCTTGGCTATTTCCATGGAGCGTTGATGGTCACTGTAAGCCATGATCTTCGCAGCGGCGGAGCTAGGATCCTCGAGAGTTGCCCGGAGTTTCTCCGTCGTCCAGTCTAAGAATCGTTGTAGATGCGGTTCCTGTTCCCAGTCAGCCTTTGACGCTTTAACAGTATGCGGAGTCCTACCTTGCTCCCGCCTTGGAAGATAGCTTCATTTTTCACACGGAAATCGATCAATTGATGCAAGGCGAGATTGTCAAGTGCGGGAAGAATGGCCTCGTCACCGATACCAACAGGGGGGAACAATCTGGCGACATTCTCTTGGTTCAAGAAATCATAGTCCGGCTTCCACACCACGCGGGTATAGGGACACGACTCCACTGGCTCCCATTCCGTTTGCTGCTCTGAACCTAGTAAGAAAATGTTGTCCACTTCAACAACCGGCCGTGCGGCGGAATTCAGAACCAATGCAGCAGCGGATAGGCCTCTGATTCCCTTCAGGTTAGCCCGTGAAATTACTCTCATGGGATCCTCGGTTCCAAAGGACTGTGAAGGGAAGATTCTCAAATCGCCAACACGGACAGGCAAATATGCTCGTGCCATTTTCGCGGGATTCGAGCCGTGCGCCGTGAGAATAGCAAGTCGCAGAGCTGCATCCAAAGTCGTTGGATGAACGATATAGCGGGATTCACCTTCCATGCTACTCAGGGATGACAGGGGCTTGATACGAGCCTCTGCCATGTGCGAGTCCCTGAACGCCTTGATATGACACATGCTTTGGAAGGCAGGTCCGTATTCAAGTCCTACTCGCGAGGTACCTTCATACCAACGAGACGCCGATACAGGCTTTCTAGTCCTGCCAGCCTGCTTTACATCATCTATCAAGGAAATGGGCCGATGTGCTGTAGCATGTCAGTGTGAACCCCCAGCATTAGGAAAAATGCCGAAACTCACCACTGGATGTGAACATGATCTCAAGGGAGCCGTGGCAATGTTCCGTGAATACACTCTGCCCATCCGTTGTCTTGACTGATGTCAAAACAAATCCGAATGCCCATTCAAGTCGTGAGGATCTATTTAAGCTCGTCTTGTGAACGTTGAAGATAGTTTCGACCCCTTCCCCTTCCTCGGGTACTATCAAGGCATTCTGGAAGTTGACGTCCCGGAAATGATAATAACTGACAGCTCTTGTATTTTCGCCACTCTTCTCGACGATTTGCATTGCGGCTTCTAGGGCCATGGAGAGATAACCTGTGGTAGGGAAGACTATGTCGTTTCCAAGCTACACGCTTCCGTCAGCCTTAACCCAGTTAACGAGGACGAGTTTCACTTACGCAGTGGTCCGCTACCCATGGAACGTCTTTAACCCGCAGTATGTTTCTCCACGATGGATCGTTGGCTGTCCCTCCAGGAACACAACTTCCCAGGAGATCATGCCGGGGGTGCGTTCGGAAGCGCCATTCGCGAGCATACCAGTTTTCGTAAAAGAGTATCTTGTCCGAATACTGCCATTGGTAATGAGGAAGGTCCGTGATAACGTTGCCAATACTAATATTGTTGACGGCGTTCAAATCGATGGCATAACCTTCCATAAACAACGCTCCGGCAAGGCTCAGAACGTCAATCAAGTTGTCACTCCCACGCCGTATTGCCGACATGTACTTCGGAAATTCAGGAAAACTATTCGAAATTTGAGTAATCGGACTCTGTAAAGCACTATGTGGCCCGATCTCGATTAGAATATCAGGTTCGTAATCCTGAACTAGCGAAGCCAGCGCTTGATGAAACAGAACTGGCAGCTCCAGATTTCGTCGCCAATGGCTAGGCGACAAAAACGGTGCGGCATGCTTGTCTCCGCTAACCGACGAAAATAATGCAACATGGGGATTGGTCCCCTTTTCCTTGCGCAGAGGTCCGTGTTCCTATGCTACAGTCAGCCAATCTTCATATTGCGGGCCCAATGCGTTCATGTGGTGGGAGTGATATGCGTTCCCGCCAGTTGATAGGAGGCGAGCAAACTTCTTCTCCGAGTCTAAAGATGATTTCAGCTCGGAAACAGCATCCGCATCACCACTGATTGTGAAACTCTTCGGCGAATTATAGCATGCTATTTTTGCGCGGCCCTTGAGTTTTGCAAGATGCGGTGCTGCTTCTTCCTCTTGAAGTCCGATTGCGAGCATGGCGCCCCGGGTGGTGTTCAAAGCCACGGCATTTCCGCGTAAATAGGCGATGGTTATGGCATCCTTTTCTGTTATAAGGCCAGCAGCATACGCTGCTGCGATTTCTCCTGGAAGACTGTCAGACAAGACTTTCATCACATCGACAAGTATTGCACACCTGATGAATGCCCAACAGTTGCTATTGGTCGCAGATTCCAACGCGAGAACATATTTACGAGGCCAATCTGGATTGCTGTCACCAATGGCTGGGAGATCTCAGCTTCGTTCACTCGACTCTTTTCAGCTGGCGCGCGTAGGATGCCTGGGATGGTTAACTCTCCGAAACGCTATCCCATCAAATTCATCAGTAGGAGCTCACCCTCAATATTCCAATTCCGTTTGGGGTCAAATTTTGCGAGCACTGCATCCAGCCGTTTCACTGTTTCCGCGAAGATTGGAACCTCGTCAACCAGTTTGAGACCCATTTGGGGCCATTGTGGTGTCGTACGAAGCCCATGAAGAGTTCTGCAACGCTTCGATGATACCACTTTCCATGGAATCACTTGTCACTGCTGCTGTCTATCTTCAATCGACCCAATAGCTCGAGAAGAACCGGACACTTTTTTCGCTACTTCCTGGGAGTGGTTTCAGGCGTCGACCACCTTTACTGATGCTCCTGGCCATTTCAAGTAATGGACTTATGTACAGTTCAGCTGCTCGCGTCACTGCGTGCAGCAATATCCTCTATCATCACCAGGGATTCGACAGCAAGTTCTCATCAGCTCTGCAAATGCGGGCAGAACAGCATGATTGCCCCGGATGCCGTCGTCGGCAGCCATGCCTGGAATGAAAACATATAAGGAAATTGACCTCGGTAGTCAGACTATCAGGGATGTATTCCTCATTTTGACAGTTGTGTCTTCGCCCTACTCTGGCAGCGTGTGATCCACCCACGTCTCTTTCCTCGAATGCCAATCATTTTAGCAAGCCGACCTCTGCGTCCCTAGCATTGGGCGCCGGATTCTAGATGTCATCGGGGCTGTGGAGGAAATATCTGCCCAGAGACCAAGGAAGCGACTATTTCTGGGCAGTCCCGGTGCCTATTGCCGTTGCATGCGCGAGTTTGCATCGTTGCCAGCGACTGCTGCGCAGCTATCCCACAGCATGCACAAAAAGGCGCGGTTATCCACGCAAATGAATATGGTGATGTCAGAGTAGCCGGAATTCACCGATCTTCCCCCGGACTCAAATGTCATCGAGGCGCGGAGAGGAGCGGAAGGGGGGGAGTGGGGCGGAGCGGAGTATTTTGAGCCGCAGCAGCTTCTCACTCAGGGATTTTTGACGTTTGCCAAGAGAGGAGCGGAGGGCATGTTTGATATGCCGTATCGCAATGCCAGAGAGGATGAACGGGTATATTGACTGGAGTCCACATACTGGCTATGGCCGATGGAGAGGAGGAACTTGCCTTTGTAGAGCCACAATATGTATCGAGAGTGGAGGTAAGATTTGAGCTCTGCGCGAGATAGGGCTCCCCATCGCAGAGAGCCTTGAAGCTGCAGAGTAGCCATCAGACGTCCGCCTGAGGGTCTAAAGCCTTCTCGACATTCACGTTGCAGTATACTTCCTTCAGGCGCATGTCCTCGCTCGGATCGCGAGGAGAAAAGGAGGTTTGAGACCACCAAAAATAGCGGCTCCAGTGAGAGCAAGAATGAAGAAGCGAATACGGGTTCATCATTCTCTGACATGGCGCCAATCCTCATGATCAACTTCTCAAGATAAGTCGTTCAAATTAATCGCGCAGGCCGGAGTTGAGCCCGAGTTCGCCTCGCATCGGGCGAAATATATTGAAACCTTCAGTAAAAAAGGAACCTGCCCGTCAAACTGTCAGTTATGTCATAACCACTGCGATCAAGATCAAAGAGAATTGCCGGCCAAGACAAGGCTTAATTGCTTTCATTTCGAGGCATAAGGCTTTGTGTTTGCCACGAATAGTCAGCATTTAGCAGTTGTTCATCGCCTGTCCTGAGACTCACTAAATTAGATTAGACATCTACTCCGCCACAGAGAAAGCACGGCTCGCAAGGGAAGAGGACTGACACTGCCCTGACAGCGAATGATACAGATATCCTGCTGTTGCAAATCATAAATACCCAGCTGCTTCTCCAGCTTCTTCCCACGTTTCAGACCTCCTGCGGCCGACTATTTGCTTTTTATCCTCACCAAATATTTCCAACATCTTGCATCTTACTACGCCGCATATTTTATAGTGGTACAAGATGAAGTTCTCAGCTAGCGTTTCCACAGCGCTTTGCGCGCTGCTCCTTCTCTCCACTTCTACCACAGTTTCGTCGCGAAATCTATTCCAGCTGTCAGACATCTCGAGAACCACTATTGAACCGCGAGAGAATCCAGAATATGCCTCTGTCGCCATCGACCGTCCGAAATTCGCGGATCTAGAGAAGAGGAAAGGTGGTGGCGGAGGAGGAGGAGGTAGAGGAGGCGGCGGTGGTCGCAGTGGTGGAGGTCGTGGCGGCCGTTCTGGCGGAGGAGGTAAAGGAGGAGGTCGTGGTGGAGGCGGAGGCGGAGGTAGTCGCAGCAGTCCAAATGCGCGTCCTAACAGGTAAGATACACTCGTCCAGGCAAGATATAAAAGGGCAACACTAACTAAATCCCGCTTCGCAGTAACGTCGGAGGCAGTACGCGGACAGGGTCTGGCGCGCCACGGGCTTATGGCGGAGGAGTCTATGCAGGCGGCGGCGGAGTCCCATACACTTCAGGCCGCAAGTCACCAAAGGGCCTCATGCCATTCTTCCTTCCTCTCGCCTTCCTCGCTTTCTTCCCCGGTCTCTGGCTCTGGGGCGCATACGCCTACGAAAGCTCGCATCGGTATCATTACCACAACAACACCTCCGACCGCAACGAGTCAATCCCCGTCGTCTGCCTGTGTCAGAAATACTCCGTCTGCGGCTGCGATGATAATGGGAACTCGACGTATATCGATTCGCTGGTCAAGAGCAAGGGTGCGGATGGATTGCCCAAGAATACCACTATTGTGAAGGTAGTGGATGTTAATGGGACGACGACGCTTTATATTAATGGGACGCTGCCGAATGGGACTACTGCGCCTGATCCGTCGATCAAGGAAGATTCAGCGATGGGTCTGAATGTTTTGAAGCTGAGCGGGTACTGGAGCATGTTTGCCATTGTGACTGCAATGGTTACGGTTCTCTAGAGGTTCCCCGTACCGTGAACTCTTTCATTTTATCCCTGTTACGAAATGATTTGATGCATTGGATATTATACCCCGGTTCCTTCTTTAGATAATTTGGGTCTGGCTTTACGTCGTTCGGGCTGGCACAGGTGGATCGTTCTGCTCTTTTTCTACTATTCTTATTGAAGACACATTCGTCTTGTATATATTTACGCTGGCTGTACATTATTAGAGCTTTATCGAGGCCGTCATTCCCCAGAGTTGATAAACTAATTCGTCGTTGAGAGGTATTGTATTGTACATAGAATAGAGAAAACAGTCGACTACTCATTCTTAAAGGCAGCCTCATACCTCTTCCCTCTAAATCCCCACACCCCCCAATTCCCAGACGAGACATCGTGCGGATCCAAATCATTCAGATCCCACCTCAGACTCCGAAACCGATTCTCCCCAGGCTCGAGCAACAAGTCCACCTCGCCGCCGCACTTGTCCATAACCCAGTTCAGATCTCGATGCATATCCCACTCCGTATACCCCGTGCACAGAATCGGCACCTTGGTCTCGAGTAGATGCGGAATCGTCGCTTCCCACTCATGCGAGCTGGCCGGGTGGCCGAGACCGGGGTGGAAGAGCATAAAGCAGTCAAAATACGGGTCGTACGGCTGGAACATGTTCGCCTGATGCATGGTGTGGAAGTAATCGACGTATGTGGTGATTTTGAGCTGGGGTCCCAGACGGTCCTCGACGATGCCGCCGAATGGGTTGCTGGCAGTGCGTTCGGGTAAGGGGAACTCGGAGTCCCGGTTCGCCATGGCTTCGGGCCCGATGAAGATTAGATTTACGCTTGCGCGTGGGAAGAGGTGGGTGAGTTGCAGCCAGACGTCGCGGGGCAGAGAGGATTCTGCGCGCGCACCTAGGACGAAGATGCGGACTGGAGGGGCCTTGGGACGGAGACCGGCAATGCCACTGCCTTCACCTGCCTTTGGCGGATGTAATGTGTATCGCAGAGCTAAAAAAAAAAAGTACTCTTGTCAGCCATGAACTACCATGCTAAAGAACCGTACTAACCGCTCAAACTCTTCAATCCCTCCGCCGTTAACCTCCCTCCACTCCGCACATTATACGGACTCAACTCATGCAACACACTGGCAATCGTCACCGGATACGTCAACAACCTCGTAACCTGCCTCATCATCCGATCATCATTGACCGCATTGAACTCCCTCGTATACAAGAAAGTATCCCAATTCGTCATGTTCACCACAAACTCCTCCTCCTGCTCCATCGGATACTCAAACTCTGTGAAAAACCGCCCAGAGTTCAAATCATGATCGTCCTCATTAATCTGCCTCATCGTCTCGCATACTTCTAGATGCGCTTCGAAATCATCCATCCAGTGCTCTTCGCAGCAGTATACGGGGATCCCGCAGTCCGGACACTCAAACTGGGCGTGCGCGGGCTCCAGGGCACTCGTTGCGTCCGTTGACTTTCGTGCTTCGTTATCGTGCGGGCTCAAGGGGGCGCGAGTCTGTCGGTGGTCCGGATGGGGGCAGAACGCATTTTGCTTGATGAATTCCGCACGCTTGCGGATTTCCGGGACGGGAGAATTGCTGTACGAATGGAACAGATCGTCTGGTCTAAGCACCCGCCGCTGGTATTCGGATTTTGAAGCTTGCTTTGGCGCGGTCTGGGGGTTCTGGCTGGTCGCCTGAGCGGTAGAGACGGATGCTAGCTCTCTCTTCCCAATCTGGGGGACTCCGCGTCCTGTTCTGAGTTGCGGCGGGAGGTGGTGTTTCGAAGCAGACGAGCCATTAGAATGGTAAGTTCGTCGAGCAGCACTCGGGAGGCATTGGAGACGGAGGACAGGCGAATGCCTTTGAGAAACGAATCTAAGTGCACGCACGCACTTCTGACATGTAAATTCGGCCGCCATTGCACCCTAGGTCTTCAGAATGAACTGGCTCGATAGCTTCTTTTTCTCCTGCTGCGACATTCAGGCTGGAAGGTTTCGGGAGAGCAAACTGTCACGTGACTCTAAACCTTCGCCCTCCGTTATCAAGTCTCGTCCGGATGCTTCGTCAAATTATCATGTCCGTTACATCTCTAGAAAGGACTTTCGCTATACTCCCAAAGACGACTGTAATTTCCTTGCGCTAAACCAATACATCAACGGGGAAACTAAGAGATCCAGCTCACTGGAGTTTAGAAATACTATCTTACGAAACGCAAGAATGCATAGCAGACTTGTTGAACAATTAAAAGATATCCTCACATCTTTGCCAGTCGTTTTTCTCCCTGCAGCCCCAATACTCCCCGTTATATACCCAGTATGGCTCGCCTGTAATCTCACACTTCCCCTTCTTGAACCACTTTGGTTCGAAATCTTCACCCTTAGCCTCGCGTTCCCTACGCTTGGCACGTTGTTTTTCCTCAACGCGGTGCTTTTCCGTGGCTGCAAAGTCATATTCGCCGTCTTCCATTGCACGTTGATCTGGACGCAATCGCGTGTCTGTTGGGGGTAAACATGGCCGAAGCGTGTCGGGGACCGCATTTAGAGTGACCACAAAAGGAGTCAAGTTGAAGGGGATTCCACTCGGTCTTTCGTTTGCTTGCCAGACTAAGAACGCCTGCGCGGAATCCGGCTCTTTTGAAGTGTCATCGTCGGGGGAAACAGGTCCATGGAAACCGGGGGTCAATCGAGCGTAGATTTTGTCGTTCCATCGGCCGCCAATGCTCCATTTCGGTATACCGGCTGCGTCAACAACCTTGCCGCTCACCTGATAAGCAGACGACGCAGTCCAGCCACGAGGTTTAAAGTCCAAGTTGCACACCTCGCCGGTTGTCCAGTTCTTAATTACCATAGGGCCATAATTGTCGACGGTGGGATTCCCAGTGATAATACCGATGACAGAAGACGTCACCTTCTTCCAAGTGTAAAGTTCTTCACCACCTGTGATCGGGCGTAATCTCAGAAACCAGGTGCCAAGAGGATTAATATCAAAGGATTTGCCATAAAATTTTGACTTCACAGCCGATTCGCCCTAAGGAACGTGTCAATATACTTGTTGTAAAGACAGACATTGCTCAATACTTACGTAGTAATCCCATTTTGGGGATTCGGCGTAGGCAGCGCCAATCGGTGGGTGATGGCTGACTTGCTCGATGAAGAATCGATACCCTTTGTCCGGTCGAACATATTCAAAAGTTTCACCTAACAGTGGGTTGAATGGTTTTGCAACACGGCCAATGGTAGATGCGTACTCGCTGGCAGCAAACGCGGCGACATAGACCATACGCTCGGTAGGATCAGCTCGATCAGCAGCAATATCCAGCAGATCCGTATATTCCATATCTTCGGCAACACGTTGGAGCAACGACGTAGGCTCATTAAACGAAACTGGAAGGGTCATCTTGGTCATATCTTTCCCAATCATCGATTTCAAAATGGCCTAAAGAAAGTTAGCAATCCGACACTTTATCTTCCTTGAGTTGAAACCCACCCAAAGCGAGATTTTTGGCCGGTTATCAAAATCCATTTTGAGGCGCGTCCGTATGGGATCTTCATAACCCGCGAATGACGGCGATATTTCTCTGTGTTTCAATGCTCGAATATCAGATTCGATGCCATCTGCCGGTACGTGTTCTTCCCTCTTGGGTATCACAACTTCGACTTCACCGGCATCAACGGCATCGAAAAACTCGTCTTCTTCGTCCGATTCGTCCTCAGACAACACGACAAAGTCTTGTAGGGTGGATTTTCTCCGTGGCATCTCCTTATGAATAATTTCGGGGTGCTTCTCCAGTTGTACTTCCTTGACAACCTGTACAGCATCGGAGATTTGTACTTGCGACGCGTCTCGGCTCAGGGGACGGCTGGTCGAAGTGGAAGCATTTTCTAGGGCCTCCTTCAGCGCCTTCTTGGTACGTTTTCGCTTATCCTCAGATTCGCCCATTCTGTTTTGCAGCTCTTCATGTTCTTTTGCGACCCGGGCCATGCTGTCCTCCCACATTTTGCGAGCGTCCGCTTCTCTTTCCAACCTGTATTGCCAGTATGCATCGCGATCCCTTGATATTTTAAGCAAGTCGACAACAAGGGAATTCAAACTGCCAACAGCTCCTTCGTAGGCACTGATGGCCTGTGAAATATCTGGGTCGGAGACGGTTGCGGTGGGATTCTTCTCGGTTGCGGATTGGAGAGCCGACGCCACATTGCTAAGGAGGCCAATCTGCAACTGGACAGATTGAGCAGTGATATTAAAAGCATCCTTGTCCGAAGGCAGAACTTCCCGACTACTCGCATACTCTGGGATCTCTTCATCTTCGATACCTGACTCACCAACACCGGAAATCCGGCTGGTAATTCTTTCGATACCCGACTGTGATTGTGCATAACTCGCGTCAACGCCAGACGCAGAGGCATCATCGTCCCCGGGACCGCTGTCTGTACCGCCCCTGGAAGTTTGAAGGCTCAATTTTGACGTACTTGGCGTATGGCCAAACGAAGGAGGGGCAAGGGTTTTTCCCTTTCCGCTTGCCATGCTCGCAGAATCCACCTGGCTGTCCTGGGTATGCCTCTCGAATTGGTCGATTTTCGCCTGTTTGAAAGCTTCGGCATCTTTTGTTTTTCGACGGTCTTCCTCTTTTGCCTCGTCCTTCGACCATTGGATGGCATTATTCAGCGCCCAAAACCATCTTTTCGCTTCCACAACGTGGTTGGCTTTGAGATGATACTTGACGGAGGATTTTCCATGAATTTCAAATCGCGTCTTATCTTGAGGGTCCATGTTTAGTCTCGCTATGCGCATATTGATTGCTCCTCGACACGCAGAACCAGCATCGTCTAATATGGGTTAGTAGTCTCTCACAAAACGGTCAGAGGAAAGTAGTCCAACCTTGATGCTTGTAGTAACTCAAAACTCCATCCTCCAAAACGAACCATCTTAGTTTGTAACCGCTGGTATAATTGGTCCACTTCTTAAGGTAGCCTCTCATTTCCCTAGCATCCTTTCCACCGATTGTGGCCTCACCACTTCCTTGTCCAGGGCTGTTTCCTAGGATGGATTTCTCCTGGATTCCACGTTGCGCAATAACGGCGGCGGGCGATTTCTTGACAATTGCCCGGATCCGATCGTCTTTAGTGATATCCTGTGGCAGCTTGCCCTTCTTATCACGACGGAATGGATCAGCACCACTCATTAACAAGACCTGTATAAGTTTTGTATCTTTCCTCCTCACCGCTTCGTGAAGCAGCGTTCCTCCCGATAAGGCGGTTGCTCGGTCGGTGACGAGTTCCTGGCTGTTGACATCCACCGTCGCCTGAACCCGGGGTTCAACTAAGACACGGCCCAGCTTATCGTAGTCGCCCTGTGCCAATAAAGATTGGATTTCTTTTGACTTTGTATCAATGAAAAGCGAGCGGGCAAGCTGGAGTTGCTGGAAGATCTCTGGTGTGCGGGAGCAGTCCAGGGGCGTTTGGCCTTGGTAGTTGGCGATGGCATCGTTGACGTTCGGGCGGTCGAGCAGTTCCCGAACAATTGAGAGACGCCCAAGTTGCGCAGCTAGATGGAGGGGGGTATTACCGTCACGATCACGGGAGTTGACATCGACGTCGTCGCCGCTGGATAGCACATAATCGACAACCTGAGGCTCAGCGCATTGTATAGCGAGATGTAGGATGCTTGTTCCCAAAGGCACGCTGTTTTCGTCTCGAGCTTCTCGAATAGCTTTTGATATCGCGGTTGTATCCCCGTTCCGCAAGACCTCGAATAACCGAAACGTCCTAACGGACTGTTCGATGGTGTCACTCTCGCCAATCTGGGGACCGCTCGTCGAAGTAGACACCTTCTTCATTTCCAAGCTATCCTTGGAAGGCGCGCCGGAATTGTCGCCGGCCTCTGGAGGGAGAGATTGGCTGCTGGGATCGCTCATGATCTCGGAAGCGGGTTTCTTTCTCGATAACCGTAAGCTGCTCATGGAGATCGAATGTCGGGACTCGGGGGCGGGAGAGGAGGATCTAGAAATCGGGGAGCCGTTCCTGTCTGCAGCAGTCAACTGCTTGTCATCGTCGCCGTCGTCGCTCTTCGATTTATCGCGGTGAAGGAGAGAAAGCGCAAGGGCACTCTTGGAGCGCTTGTGTCTACACGTAATCAAGGTCAGTTGAAAGCTAGGTCGGCTCGTGCCATGGATCTGAGAAACCAAATGGAAGGTCTGCCATGACGAGCTGCCCCCAGAGTTTAAAGCTGCCAGAGATCTAATAAAGGAGGACGTTACCCTTCATATTTGTCCACCATGTCCAACGCCGTGCCCCTCGCGGTTGGGATTGTTTTCAACTCGCACCAGAACGACCCCTGGCCACCTTGTAAACGCAACTCGAGATGCCGTAGCGGGATAGCAATGGGACTGCAATGGAGAATAAATTATTCGTTGGACAGATAGCTTCAAGTGCTAATTGTTTATTTATCCAGGGATTGAAGAGCAGAAGATTCCTTCCCACCGACGCTTTGGGTTAGTCTTAGGGAGCCGCTGATCATGGCTGACGCACCACGGAGGAGGAGGACTTGGCAGCGGAGCCCGCGCCCGGCGGGATTGACAAGAACAACATGAAGTCAGTCAAGATATGGCATGAGAGAAAGGATGGCTATGAGGATTAAGTATATAGTACAGAGATACACCACTCCTTCTTTCGTCGCAACATCCAGCGCCCCTGAAATCGAGTACAGCCAACCCTCCACGGTATTGGCATGGCTCCAATAGCATATCCGTATTGTATGTAAGATCACCGTCTCTCACCACTGACAAGCAAAATCACACTCCCAAGCTGCCTCCTCATATCCTCCTTCTCCACATCATGCGTATCCTCCACCTCCCCCCACTGCTCCGTCTGCCATCGCACCTCCAAACTCGACGCCTCCGCAGCTTCCTCGATCCCAAACCTTCTCGGCCCCTCAGGCTGCAAGTCGCGGAACTTCTCACTCCACTCAACCACCAGTCGCGTAGCCACAAGCAGACTCTTGGTCGCCAGCGTCGCCCTCTCTAGTCCTGCCAGCTCGTACGCGGGCAGTCCGTAGATCCATCCCCGAATAACATCCTTGGTAGACTGCGGTTGCGAAACAGGCAAGATGCTATCAGGCTCAAGCGTGGGTTTAATCTCTACCCCGGGCCATACGGACGTCGTTAAGAAGCCCAGAATGGGCTGCGCCGTTCGAATCTGTACCTCGCGTAAAGACTCCGGCGCCTTCTCGCTCTTGTCATCACTCCTCCATTCGACGTCATGTATATTCCGTTCAGGCGCCCAGCTCAAGAGGGTATCCGTATCGAAGTATCGAAGGAGTGTTCGCATTATTTCCTCTCGAATCGTAGTCTCACCCTGGCGTTCCTGTCGCACAATATCCTCTGCTCGAGCCGCAAGGGAGGTCAGCGGGATCAGATGCTGCTTCAACGCTTGTTGTGCTGACACCAATAGATCCCATTCGAGTGCGATGGCATGGGCAAGATGCGGTTTCGACCGCGGAATGATGAGGACGTCCCTGGTCACCGTTCGAATCGGTCGAGTGTCAAGAAATACTTGGTATCCCTCTACGAAAAAAAAAAAAGTCAGACGGTTAGCCACCAAAGCACACCCAAGCACCAGCAAAAAGAAGGGAGATAAATTCTTACCAGGGACTTCCTTCACATGAACGTCCTTCCAAAACCTCTTCTTCAACAGATTCGATTTTGCCGCTCCCTCGCCCTCCGCCTCCTTCGACGAGCTTTTCTCATCATGCCCAATGAGTTCCAAATGCTTCTTTTTCCGCTCAATCCGATCTCTGAATTCCGGTGCTGGGACTGGAGCTCTTGGCGGCGGACCGTGGACGTTGATCGGGTGCGCGACGGCGGACTTGGAATTCGACAGATGCACGTATCGGCATTGCGGGAGGACTTCGGCGCGGAGGCCGGCGAGGAAGTATGAGGGCCTCAGCCACGGTGAAGCTCGCTGGAGGGATTTCATTCTGAGTATCAGGGCTTGCGAGCTACTCTGTTTCATCAATTGGACAATTTTCCCTGCACTATATTTCTGGAGCTAAAATAATGTTGTCGGAGTTATAGTCGAAAACGCTGCCCATCGCTAGATGTCTGTCTCGCCGCTATTTTCCCGGCGCTCCCTGGAAATCTTACACACCACGTTTTGACATAAACTCAGAAGAATACTCAGACTGCAAAGATTCATGGTATTGCATCTGAGCTTCGGGCCTACAAATATTATCCTTCCAGATGGACAAAATATTTGCAGCTCCGCCATGCCACTCAAGTAATAGTTTATCAATAGAACTTGAACCGATTGCAACTTTGCGCCTAACTAAGTCCATACCAACGCACACAAAGGTGCTACACCCGTCTCGCCTAGGAAAAGTCAATGAGATACCGGCTGCCGCCATGCGCCAAGTAGAGGCGATTTTCCAGGAACCGAGCCCCAAATGTTTTGCCTCCCCTGGGAAGCGTCAGTTCGACTCTTCGATTGCGGCCGAGCTCCGGTCGCGGGGATAGAGTGAAACGCGTGCCACTGCCAGCGAGAAAGCACTCATTCAAAGCCGGAGGATCGAGAGGAAAATGAGCTTGAATCGCTTGGTGGGCCAGATCACGGAGATCATCTTCTGAAGTTGGGGTAAGAGGGTGGCCCCAGACTTTCCAGGGGACGGAGGCGATTTCAGGTTCCGAGCCAGGCCGAGGGGACGAAGAGATTGCCGCCATGATAAAGGGGTCGACAGTGACCTTCGGCGCTCTGTGAAAGTGTGCCCTGTTGAGAGGCTCTTTGGATGCAAATATAGCATCGACTGGCTGGGAGGAGAGAAGACCTCCGGCCTGCTGTGAAAATCTTTTCACGACTATCAGCCAGTATTTTTGCAGGGCAGGATTCCGCACATCTGGCAAAATGCGGTCCGCGTCTAGCGTGGAAACGATAGCCACGGCATCGGTGACCGGGTTATGGACAAAGGAGTTCAGTGAAATCCCAGGAAACTGGAGCGTCTGAAGTATCTGACCATTAGCACCGTTAATGATTGTAATATTGGGCTCGCCTTTCAGGTTATATGGCGAGAGTTCGAGTAGTAACTCGTCCCCGTTGGAACGCTGCAATAAGTCGTAGTGGTCCTGTCTTCTCGTAAGACGCCAGGACTCGGAGAACCAGTCGTGGGCCCCCTTTATCCACTGTCGGGCAAGAACTGGGGACTGGTAGACAAGCTTGTCGGTCCGAAAGTCATGGGCAACAAGGTTGAGTGAGTTACCATCACCCATTCTTGCGCAATAGAGCCAACGAGCACCAATCAAGAGTGGAATCAGTCCATGTGGAAATGAATCGGGTCGAAAATCTTGCCGCCAAAGCAAGTTTTTATCGGCCGGCGAGAGAACCAAGCTTCTAGGGCATGTTAGACTTGACCGCTTCTCCGCCACGGAGTTTTGTGGATGTGCTTTACCTTCCGGAAACTCGAGTGTTTCTTCGCGCCTCAAGCCGTAAAAGTATAATTCCGTTTCGATTCATGGCCAAACTGGACACAGCATGTCTGGCGTCCGGTGCTCTGAGATAGGTCTTTGCAGAAAATCGCTGTGGTTCACTGATGGATCCATCTTCTAAGCGCTTCAGCGATTGCCAGTACGCACAGCCGTCCCCGCCGTAAGTCCATGTCCAAGCAACAAAGTCTCCCAAGGTGATGAAGATGTCTGCAGTTGAAAATTCGCGCGCTGACGACACCCTGCCACATTGTATGCTGTGCCGCTGGCGAGCTGCATATTATAAGTCAATACTTTTTTTAAACAAAAGCCATGATACATAATCATCTGCATACCCTGCTGCTTGTATAGGTCATAGGTAGAAGAGTCCAACCGAAGACTATTATTCGATCCATCTGGTCTCATGCCGTGGGGGAAATGGACGCGGCAGCCGAGGGTTGTCATCCAGTACTTCGCACAATCCTGCCATAGGTGGCTAACGCGTTCACATCGGACAAGATCACTCGCTGAGAGATAAGAGAAGACGATATCAAGAATATCCTGATTGAGGCACTGTACTGGATCCGCAACACCTTGATTGCTTGTTATCTGGAGGGTGCTCCCTTTATTTCTTATCTTTCGGGCCGGAGCTTCCTCAGTATGGGAAGGACGCTTTCGCTTGCGCAAGTTTGGTCCTGTCATTGCGGCAATGAGTGCGTTGGAAATCATGCACACAATGCAAAGAGAGAAAGTGGCAGCAAAGTCATTGATGGGTTTTTGGAAGAAAGAAATGGTCCTCGGGTCCAACTGCTGCCTAATCGCATCGACGGTGCGTTGTTGGTCAGCGAGTCGAGGCAGGGGCCTCCTCAAGCATGCGACCAACGTGAGGCAGTCAACGGAGCGACGGACTGGACCTCGATTCTCGCGAGAGCCAAGAAGGAGTCCGAATCCCCCATGATCCTCCTTGCGGGCCCACCCCAGAGGAGCTCTTGAGGGCGAGCAAGATGACTAACGAATTCAGGCACATATTAAGGCATCCAGGCTGTGTTTCTCCTTGTTCTTGTTTGGATGAGAGCTAATAGCTCGCCCAACCAGTGAAGTAAGGACAAGCCACTCTGCTCGGAGTCTTTCCTCGCTCCATCAAACACGATGATGAAGAAGAAAGAATTGATTTTAACGAATGCAGTTTCAAGTAACTTAACTTACCACGTGACTATAGAGCCACGCTGAACCTGACGTGAAGCACCCTCCCAAAAGAAGCCAGGAGATGCAGGCCCAGAAAGAGCCGTGGATAAGGATGCTGGAGTAGAATATTGCACTTCACTGTCATCAACTGGCTTGATATCGATCGACGACATTCCACCAGACTTCAACGCAGGGTATCGTGGTCACAGTGGTTGCTATTTTGATCCGGCCGTACAGCAACAAACATCAACGACGCCACGGTTGAACCTGTTGCATTACGAAAGACTTGAATTCTCTGCATGGCTTGTTGACCCGTAATAAGACGCTTGCGATATTGGCTGACTTAACCAATATCTGCTTCGGAATCCGCACAATCTAGTCGGGGGCTCCCCTGTGGCTCTGCGCGCCGCAAGGCCTTGCTGTTAGTATGATAACAGCTTTCCACTGTTTCATTTTCGCTATCGAGGGCCCAACGATGTATTGGTATTGTCCGTTGGACCGCTCGAGGAGCAAGCACATCGGCTGATGGGGCAATGCTCCGGAATTGCGGCAAATAATCCCGCGTCTCGCTTCTACCTCCGTCATCGTTTCCAGAGCACCCTCTAATGTATGACACTGTGTCTCATTCCTTTTGGGGCTTTGCTGTTTCGAAAATGATATATCTTGTATTTTGTTGCATGTGCATGGCTGGCCCGGGTTTCGCGAAGGCGTCATCATGAGGCGTTTCTCGAAACCTCGAGGTAGGGCTGTTCATGTGCATCGTCGGACACGACTCCGTGCGACGGGTGACGTCAAGATATGAATATGCACAAGCCCGTCGGACGATAGGCCGAGACGACGTTTCAACTGCCTTAATACTTGGCGCTGGCAAAGCTCACGGAGCAAGATATTATGACAGGGTTCCGGTAGTTGTGTTAAAATACGCAAGCAGGGACCTGCATTGCTTATTCCAGGAATGGAAAGTATCAAGGCTGCAAATTCTCCTTATCACCAAGCCGACATGACACCGACAGGGACGGACCTTCCTTCTCTGTGCTTCCATGTGTGCAACATTAGTCAAGCGTCGGGGATCCTCACATGGCAACGGTTGATTCAGACCTTAGCGCCAAAGAGGTGGGTGCCTGCATTAGAACGCCGGAGATACGGGGGTTTCTTGAAAGTTTACCCGACGGTCTACCCGAGGGAGATCCCATCTGGCAGAACGAAACAAGGGAACGCAGGCGCGATGATGCGATGACCCCCCGGTCCCTTAATAGGGCCGGTTTCGCGGAGAATTACCGTCACGACGAAACGAGGCCGCGCCGTTCGCACCAATGAAGTGATGCACTGCATGCACGATCCGCGATGCAGCCCTCTGCATGTGTCAGGCCTAATGTAAGGCCGTTGCCTAGACCAAATTATACCAGGTGTTTCAGTCGAGCTCACACATTTCCGATCAAATGAAATGCACGGAAACTCACCAGGATGAATCGAACCCTTCCCTCCTGACACGAAACCATGTGGCAGTATGGACTAAAGCCGCTTGCCCTACCCGGCCAGGCATTGACCGCCTTTGAATAATGAAGCCTGCAGGATGTGCGTTCATTCTCGGAATATCATTCTCGGGACGACTTGAACGAACTGAAGCGCATTCTCGGCTTGCCGACGACGAACAGCCCTGATAGCTCTGCTCCTCGCAACTTTTTTTATTTCAAGCCTGATAACGCCGAGTCCGATGGTAGGTTGCACAAATTCGTAATTTGCCCAAGTACCTTGTGAAATTGATTTCAAGATAGCGACTGGTAGCACCTGTGGTGATGCGAACAATAGATGGATCCGCCCGGCTTCGGAAGGACGGCTGGAATCCGTGACAGGTGCACATGCTTAGAGAAGTGGAATATCGCAAACCTGCCCTCAAATGCCAGTGGGCTGGAAACGGTGACGGGAACAGTAGATCAGCTGTCAATCGAGCTCATCTCGACTGGGAAGACTGGGTCAAATCCCAGTAAACGCGGATGTAATTGAATAAGACGATTCTTCTTATTCCAAAGAGCTAGAGGTAAGCACCAGGTCATTTTTGAAGAAATGAGCCAATATAATACATGCACAGCACCAGAAAGTAAAATATTCCAAAACTCCAGCAACTTTTATCCCAAAACCAAGTAAATATGGCCATAGGAGTGAATCAATGATTAGTGTCTGTTTTGTTGCCCTCTATATTCTAAAAGTTTCCCCAAAAGAAAAAGGTATTTTTCGAATCCCCAGAATCATGTCAAATCGTGGCATCCCAAGAAAAGAAGATATAAAACCAAAAAAGCGAAAATCCTGCGGCTCGTTTTTTCTTTGCAAAATCAAAAAACAGAGCGAAAAAAAGGAATTGGTCCGTGAATCATCAGAAAGACATCCGTTGAACTCCGATCGCCGGATGCTCGGGTAAGAAAGGGGTCCATCACACATTTGGAAGGGCGCTCGGCGAAACTTATTTGTCCTCAAGTCGGCATCTTCAGAGAACTCCTTGGACGGCCGCGCAATCGCCAGTCTGGATGATGTACCGACACTCTGGTAAATGATTTGGCTGAGCGACCGGGATCTTTCAGGGGAAGTCGGCGGTCCAGCTCAGCAGCGAAGAGAGGGAGAGGAAAGAAGAGAAAGGTGAGAGGAGGGGGGTGGCATGCGAATCCGAAAGTCAGGGAACATCCGGATCTGGCTGGATGCATGGTCAAGGTAGGATCGAACCTCTCTCAACCAGAGGGGTTGTGGTGGGGAAGCATCACTTGGAGACTGTCCGACGAGAAATCCCGTCACTGAAACATGGCTGCTGAGAATAAATAGAGTTCGGGAATCCCTAGCGCGCACTCGTTGGTGCGAGACTGGAGAAACGGATGAGCAGGAAGGGCTACTGCTTTTCGCTGAGCCTCGGGTTGACTTGGCTCTCGTAAAGAAGCGGTTTCTCTCTCATTCGCTCAGTATCGCCGCCATCTGCGCCTTCTCGGGAGCCCCATGTTGTCTAGAGGCCAAACGTTAGTCAAACTCTTCGAAAGCAGAACATACGCAGGAGCCACAGAGGCAGTGGGCGGCGTCAATTCAACACCCTGCCACGTTTCTCAGAACGCTGACTGCGCGTCCACCAATTGCATCGCCTTGATGCGCGAATGGGCTTGTGGGAAATTAAACCATCACCGTCGAGTGGAACAGACAAGGAGGCAGGGAAGTTTTAGCGCAATGGGTAAAGGGGTGGGGCAAGGGGCTAGAACCACTCCATTCGGCACGAGGAACGCCGTTGCTTGACATTCGCACAGTGAAGTGTGTCTTTGTCGTATGCCTGGAGCGGTACATCGTTCGTGCAAGGGGAGATGGGGTTCTGCGAAGCGAGGCGACCGGGAAAATATCACTCACCACATTGAGCGTGCAGGCAGCGTAAAGTTTGATAATGCCGTGGAAATATCCAAACAAGATCGAGACCGGTAATAACAGGAAATCCGCAGGGTACCGGATATAGTGGCCGAGCAGTTTGATGAATTTGCTGACGAACATCCAAAGCAAAAGCGCTTGGATTGCGAAGGTGCGGGATTCCCCACCCCAGGACGCTGTGCCTTTGTAGCAAAGGACAATCAAAGCGAGATCGCCAATAAAGGCGGGCGGGGAGAGGGTCGTGAGGAAAACTGCGTATGTGCTCCACGGCTGGCGGCTAAATAAAGTGGGTGTCAACACAGACCCATTCTCGTGAAAAGAAACGAGGAAAAGTTCGACGGGCTCTAGAAAGAGTGGAGCGCAAGACAGCGGAGGCCCTAGTCCAAGTGCGGCAGCTTCTTGGTCTGACAGGGTGATCTGATTGCGCGATTTGCGTCCAGGCAAGGATCTTGAGATCTTCAACGGGTGGGTGGGAAAAAGAAAAGAAAGGAGCTAAAATAGGCCAGAATGCGACGTAATGACGCACAAGACTCCGACAAGGAAGGGGTAAAGAAGGAAAGCAAAAACCAAACAGAAAGTGGAAACGCCTGCAAAAGAAAGAAGCTCCAAGCTCTGTTGAACCGGAGCTTGGAGGTGAAGGGTTGGAAGGTTGGAAGAGAGGTGATAATGCAAGGAGAGGAAGCCCATTACCAAGGAGAAGGAGGTGCACTTACAACCAAACAATTTGCTCCTGGAACAGTGTGGTGAGATTGCTGCGCCAGTTACTTCTCGCCCATCTCACACATTGCTTCAGGAATATCGGGTTATCCTCGAGTGTCGTTTGAATTTCCACGTCGGGGTGATATTGATAATATGTCTCCCAGCCGTGGGTAACCATCCAGCGGCTGATGAAATTATCGTCGTCTGCGTTCAACTCATATCGACCAAACCACCATTCTTCATGCGTGAAGCCGGTAGTGAACTCTCGGTCCTGGAGGATCTTTGTGCGGTATGCGACTGTGCGGCCCGAGAGACAGGGTGTACCGCCATCCATATGTGTTGTTGCAGCACAGTCAAAATTCCGCCGTTCAAGATAAAGTGCTCCCAAGAAATGCCATATCTTCTGCATCGAGAAAAACGGAGCATCGATGCGTTTCAAGCGCTGACAGGTAGCAACACCGCCATAGATCCGGTCCCTTTCAAAGACGGCCAATATCCATTTCAACGTGGTTTTCGGCCAAACCACATCATCATCCGCAAAGATGGTAATCTCTGTTTGCACCTCAGGAATAGCTCGAACCATCTGCCGTCGCTTGTTCGGCTTGGGGATGCTGAGGACTCGGATCCTGGACTTTGATGCGGGCATCGAGTCCAACATCTTCTGCGCATTAGGCAGGTTGGCGTCGATGGTCACAAGAATGATCTGGTATGGCTCGTTGAGGAGTTGTGTACGAATTGTTTCTTCCAATTCCTCACCACAACCTTGGAGCGTTGGGAGGATAATGGTAACATCTTGAGAGGTGAGGGTGGGATTCTCTGGCGGAAGGATTGGGCGAAATGTCCATACGGCGATGAGATTAACCACCAGTCTAACATAACGATACAGACTATATAACTCGTAACATGTCAGAAGCTATACTCCTTTCAATTCGAAAGAATCGAGAACTTCCACTCACAAGAGTATCTTAAAGGCGATAAAGTAAAGGGATTCGAGAGCCATTATGCTTAATAAAGCGTATTAGAACTCCCTCCCGACAGCCAAGTCAGGGAAAAGCTGCGGTATAGAAAACTGGCGGACAAGCGTAGATATAATTTGCCCGATCCTTGACGGAAAGGCAGAGGCGGCGCGAAACCGGTGATTCGACCACGAGATATCAAGAATCGGTAGAGAAAAGAGAATGAGAAATTGAAGGGGCAGAAGGGGCGCGAATTGAGGGTTAAAATACTTCGGGTAACAAGGAGAGAGACAGGGAGGGCATGGGCATAAAGAAGAAGCTCGGCGAGGAGGAGAGTGGTTAATTGTCCCATACAGGTAACTATCGTGCAGCTGGCCCGATGGAGAGTGTGAAAAAAGACGTTAGAGCTGAAAGTAACTGAATACAAAGAAAAGAAAAAAATGGAGTTTTTCAAGATGGGATCCTCACGGACTCGTAGCTCCCCATTTTCAGTCGGCATCCCATGCTCCTACAGCAGTATCTATATACCGGTCGAGAGCAACATGACAACTTTTTTTTTGGCTTCTGACCAAGCTGAGCTAGGGACCATGCATGCATAAGAGTGGGAGCAAAGATCCCTGCCACCCTCGAAGCATGCGGAGCTGGTCAGGGCCACTTTAATAACTGTCAAGGTTCATGAGTGCTGACCAGGGGCTGCATAAAATACCGGTCGTTACATTCAGTCTGAGCCGACGAGCGGATTGGCCCAGAGAGACGATGAACGAGCTGTGTTCAATGAAGAGGACCTCTGACAGCACAAATGTAACAGAAACAATGGACGGGAAGCTTACGATCGCACGGTAGAACACTGAGTTGGTTCTCGCGGTGCCGAATCTCCATAGTATCCAGCCTTCGATCTCTTAAGACACTCGAATGGTATTCTGCGACATGAGCTTTGCCTTGTTATTATTCGATTCTCAGTCGGGCAACAATGGGAACCGGCTGTTGACGAGCAGAAGAATCGAGTGAAAAGCAAACTGCCTCAGTTTGTTGGCACACAGCCAACATCATTCATTGATCCCGCAGTCAAAGCTCTCAGTCTGGCGATGGCCAAAGAGGCAATTTCCCGATCTCTCTTTTCATCATTGGTTGAAGCTCAAATAAGCTCAGTTGGATGGAGGTCGAGGAGAAAGCTCAACGGCCCCACGACAGGCACATCTTTTCATTCCAAATTCGGCTCTTTTGATCGTCAACAAGTTCCGAAGTCGGCGGGATTCGGCGTCCTCCCAGTCAAAGCCGCGGACAACTATTTTCTGTTGACAGAGGGAGAACCGTTGAAAGCGCTGCCACATGTCTTCGGAAAGTTACCTCACTGACACGGGGAAAGCTCTTTCAGGAAGGATTCTGTACTGCCTACGTTCCAGATCCCTAGGAAGTTGCGGTGGCCGGAAATTATTCCAAGCCTCGCTTTTCTCCGATCAAAGAGTGCGCAGACGGGCTTGTGCGGCAACTCCTGGAGCCACCTAAGGATGCAACATGTTAGTAATCCCAGAGGCGGCCGCTCCCTTGGAGCTCGCCGAAAGGCTGCCACTAAAACCGCATGGCAACACAATTTGAGATCCCCTGTCCCATGGAGATCCATCGAGCCGAAGACGACCACCCCCTTGTCCACCACTCCATCTTCGATGACTTTCTCTCAGTGATTTTATGGAGTCGACGAAAACAGTCTCGTCGAAATGCGGGCCTAGGCCTTTCGTAGTACGCGTCAAGTCAGCAACGTGATTCAATTGCAACTGCGAAAGAGCTGAATGCCAGTGGATGATTCTTTCAACTGACTGCTGTTCACTCCCTGACTTCTTCGGTGGTTGAGACGATGTAGGTATGCAGTTATCGTTTTTCAGATATGAATGAGAAGCGATTCGCCGCTGAGATCGCCGAATAGCCATCCTTTCTTCCCAATCGGAACAGGACGAGCTGCGAATATAACCCGGCCTCAATCCCCAAGGTGTGGAAGCGATGGCACAGTCGAGGTCTCGAGCTCCCCAGGAAGTGGTCTGGGTCACGGGACGAGGTCTCCCTGGGCACCTTCTACTACCTTCACACCTCCTTGCTCCCCGTTATATTAACTACTCGCATTTGCCTACAGTGGTCGAAGACGCCCAAGGACAAGCCACGGCACTTCTGGAGCCCCATTAGCTAACATCATTTGTTGGTAGCTAACAGACACGATGCGGTACAAATACCAATGGACGAAGCTGGCCAATTGGGAGCGATTTCTACGTTGCGATTCTGAGACACTGCTGATGTGCGCTCAAAACGGTCTTGCTAATGCTGCCACTCAGAGGAGCTTCCAGCCATTCGTGGATGAAACCAACGCTAGAACCCGAGCTTTGGCCAGTAACTACTTGCGCGCGAGCCTCCTCAAGATCAGCGCCAGGCAGTCTGGCCGCCTGCTTGAGCGACAATTGCATTCCACAATTCCCGAAACTACAACTTGTTTCTGCAGAATCCCATTGCCTAGACTCATTGGGGTACATATACACTGCGACTTTCGTCCCGCCTGAGATATTTGCCCTTGTGGTTCTCGGGGTCTCAGCCGGCCAACATACCTACATCGGTATGTCTAGCCCTGCCGGGCCAAGGGCCAACTTGCATGAACACCCCTCCAGACCTCTTCTCAGCACGCGTCATGCGGGGTCCGTGAGGCATCCCTGGACGGGATTTGTCTTGACGTTTACCCCACCCCACCAGTCCTTGTCGCCCCAAGGTATCTGACGCCCCGAGGCGAATCTCCTGCTCAACAGGAGTTAGCCGCACAATATCTCGATATCTGTATAACAGGATCGGAGATACCTGTCAACCTTCTCCCGGGTTTGGGGTTTGAATTACCACTGCTATGTAAGCCTTGACGCGAGGCCATACAGTGCAGAGGAGAGATTCCCTGAAAACACTGAACGGCCGTTTATCGAACAGGGAGAGAATCCTTTGAGGTTAAACGATCGTTGCCGTATTCTCAATTCGCGAAATTCGTTAATATGGTGCTTCCCCAATATTCTGGGTGGATCATTACGTGATTGCATATGAATATGCAGGAAGTATGGCGTGCATAGTCCTCTCTAACCTTAGAGTTGCGAAAGTAGGGATACGGCCAAGGGTGTCTGTCAGGATTCGGGCCGCACCCCTTCTGTGGGATTTCTCGAAGATTCGCCTCGCCAGACTCTCAAATCAGTCGAGCTGTCAATACTGACGCAGCGTCAAACTTCACGACAATAATGGCCGGCCTTGCCTCTGCAACGGCACTCAAGTCAGGCCGTTGAACCCGAGGTATCTTGGCAAAACTCCACTGCCGGTCAATGCTGCACCTTTTTCGGGGTTCCATGCTTGGCTTTCCGTTCCTCGCCTCGAGCCGACGGAGAATTCATCAAGGGATACTCGCTCGTCGGACAACTCTCCTCCTCCGGTATTTGTTCCCATACCCAACGTCGTATCCAGCACAACGAGCTTCCAGCCTTGCTTCCATCTAAGTTCGTACCCATGATGATGCGTCTGCAAGCATGCCGTATGCCTAATCTCCCTGCAGTTCCATGGGGTGTTCTGAAGGCATTTCATTATCTCATTGTGCAATCAACCTTGCAGCGGCATGAAGTTCTGCCAATGCTAGTGCTGGGTTTGCCCTATCTCAGGAAAAGGCTGCCAAACAATATGACGGTGCATCCTTACTGCATTCCTTGCCGGAGTAATTGAAGATTCTCAGCCAAATCATGCATGGTGCGGGTCATGCCAAATACTAGACCAAACAAAAGCCATACTAGTGGTGGGAGCATCATCAGCACTTTGATGTACCAGTGGACGTCATTGAATGATGTATATGTCACAATTATGATATGATAGCTACATTATCTTCAGCGCTCAGAAAATATAAACAAAAAAAGGCATTTGCTCTGAGTATCAATAAGGATCCAGCAGGAAGGTTATTCCAGCAAATCAAACCTCCCTCCATGGACAAATCACAGCATCCAACATCGAACACAACTCGGGACATCACTTCAAGTCACGGCCACTTCAAAGCTGCCAAAGGATGTGGGCAGACGCCGTTAGTTCTCCCTCTCTTTCTCTACACTTCACTACCGTCATAGAACCTTAAGCATGGCTTTAGGAAAGGGGCCACTACTATCTTGACGGAATTCAAATTAACTGCTTCAAGGAACAGGCATGAGACCAACTAGTATTAAACTACATGACTCTATTGAACTCTGCCCTTTGCATTATTTACATGTCTCTGTCTTATTGTTAAATGCAGAATTTATGAGCCCATCTACTCTGGTTCACAGTCTCTTTGTTTGCCAATTTCTTGCCATCAAGATCAGAAGCCATGATGGAAACTACTACGGAGCCAGCATCCAACTCAGCAGCTGATTAGCCATGGACTAGAAAGTTCAGGCAGTTCAAAGGGCATGCCCTCAGAACTGGTGCTGTCACATCAAGAAGACACAATCAACAAACCAACACTGCTTCCATACCTTGGGAGGAATCTTCATCTCGCAGTCAAGGAGTTAGATGGCAACATGGTAAAGTCATCTTCCCACTGAAAAAATCTGCATGTCTTCATGACTGACTGAACTTGATATAGAAAACTTTCAGTCCCTTCATCATTCAGGATACAGCTTCAACAAGAGAGGTTTTTCAGATTGTGGCAAGTTTGAGTTACTCACTCATAGGCTGAGGAAACCTTTTACCCCTGGCTCAGGGATGGAATTCTTTTGCTGCTTGCCAGAGATTCAACAGCAGATGCTGAAATGCATTCCACTCCTGGCATTGAAAAAACCCAAGGAACCCATCAAGCAGCTTAAATGGAAAAGGAAAAGCATGAGAGGGAGGTTGTTCAAGAGACAGTCAGCAATTGAACAAAAAGGGAGCAGTTCGACCTGCGGTAGGCCAGATGGGGACGCAATGGGAATTCACTGTGGATTGGGACCAGAAATTGAACACCATTTCCCGATGTTCACTAGCCAAGCAGCCTGAAGAAGGGCCCAGTGATCCAAGGAGAAGTAATGGCTGGACCATAACCTATGGTTCCTCATCTATCTCTTTCTAAGTTCTGATAAAGATACAGCAGCTGAGCATCTTTCTTCCACCCAGCTATGAACACATGCATCCCTACTTCAAACAATCCTCTATCACAAACCAGGCCTTTAAATGGTTGGATAATGTATTGTTTTCAAGTTTCAATCAGCCTTTTTACCTTATCCGCCTGAATGCTTTTGTTTGTCTGCAAGAACCAGTTTGTATATTTTTATGTCTTCGTACTCGTATTGATGAAGAACTTGAGATCTTCCGATGATCCTGGGAGTGGCTTGCAGGGGTGTGTTGAGCTCTTTGAATGTCATCAACCTTAGCTATGGCTGCATCAAGCCTCGATATTTCGCAATTGCGGAAATTAGGAGGATGTTTCGAATCCGATTCCTTGTCCTTTTTTTCTCTGTGTGAATCAAATTCAAATGGCGGTCAACTTGCGAACTTCTCAACTTGAATGACGCCAACTTCCGTTGTATTGCTGGGCTGTTTCTGTCCTTGTCAAGTTTAAGCTGTTAGAAGACATGTATTTTAAAATCCACATGCCAATTCATTCATCCAACCGGGTTAAGCAAATGCCGAGCAAGGAAGCGAAGTTCTCGATTTGCCCGGGGCCCCTGACAATCCCCATGGATGCGGGTGATCCCCCTGTCTGGCTGTTGCTGGCGGCTGTTCCAGGGACCTTGCCTTGTCCCCTGCTGGTTTCTGCATGGCGCCATGCGCGCCGGATGCAACTCAGCTGTTTCCGCGAGAGTCTAAAAAGTCCGCGAGGCCCCGTTTCTGGAACCCCCCCTGGGCCTAGCGATCTCGGGACGGAGCGGTGCGGGCCTTGGATGCGAAACACGGGGCCGAACTTGCATCGAATTTTTTTTTCTTTTTTTTGCGCTTCTTCATGACCATGCTGATCCATGACACCTCGCTTGCATCGGCCGCGTGGATCCGATGATTTCTGCTCCTGCCATGCTCTAAGCGATCTTCTCCGTTTGGGAAGCTTCTTTTTTGGCTTTTTTCTTTTCGGAGATGATGACACTTCCCACGTTGGGATTGTTTCAGAACTCGCACGATTTTTTTTGACTCAGAACCAGAGTGATCGACGGAGAAAAACGGCACACGAACGCCCATTGTTTTTTCCTTCTCGACGGTTCTGCTGCATGGGGTTCTGCAGTCAAGTCAAAGTGGAGCTTGCCATTCAGCCGAGAAGTGGGAAGATGATATCGTCGTATGCAGATGATCAGGGGAAGAAGACGGGCAAGATGCCAACACACTGAAACATCAGGCCAGCCCGCGTTGGGTCATGACATATTATTGGAAGCCCCTCTACCGCTCGTCAGTGCTCACATGATAACTTATGTGATATCTTGAATCGAAGATCTGAATTGCATCCCAATTGGAGTTATCGCCGGCAGCCGGAGGTTGACCCCGGTACTCGGAAGTAACTTTACTTCTTCGGCCCGGCCCGAGCCCTAATTTCGGCAGTTATTGCTTTTTCTCCAGCCCCGAGAAAAAGCAATAAGGAGAGACGAGAAATCAACAATTGCAATCCGGCCAGCAAATATATTGAAGTTTGTTCTATAACTGTGAAATGTATTTGGAGGTAATTAGCTAAATCCGGCATTCAATCCCTTTCCAAACTGCTGACGAGACATGACTCGTTCAAAATCAATCCTACTCTACTGGCGGAACCCAGAGCCACCCCTTTCGATCGAAACAAGCCTCGAATTCCACACCCCCAAACAATCCAATCGCCGCATGTAAATCGAAGTCCCCCTCGAGGCCCTCAATTCCACCAGCTTCTTCATCCTTCTCCTCGTGCAGTTCCCATTTACCTTCCATCTTCCCATTACGCGTAAAGAAGACTTCAACGGGGATATGCGGTTTCCCATCCGGACGATCGCGTCGCGCAGCCGGCGAGCCAGGAAATGGATTTTCTCCGTGCCGATAAAACGTTACGCCCAATCCAACAGTCTCGCCGACCTTGAACTCCTCGGTGAATTCCATTCCACCCCACGAGTCGTTGATGAACCTGGATCCGTCGTCTGAAAATACGCCGAGACTACCTCGTTCCCAGCCAGGGGAGCGCCACGAGGGATACGGGTGGGCGACATAGCCGATGGAAAAGCCTGGAGTTTGACTATCCGTCCCCTGGTAGAGGTTGACGAGCTTGACTTCGAAGTAGATCGTCTTTCGCACTTCTGTTAGGAGCGGCGAATCTTCTGTTGCGAAGTAGGTTGGGTAATTTGTCCAAAGGATACAGTCTCGGTTACGGTCGACGGTGCGGCCTTTCCATCTCCCCAGACCGATGGTGGAGAGGGAACCGTTGTATTCCTGAGGTCTGATGGGGACGAAATTTCCCTGCTGGGCGCTCTGGTAGACTGATGCTGAAGGCTTGTGAGGAGGTATAAGCGGTGTTGAGTCGCAGAAAACATGCGCACGTTCAGCTTCCTCCTCCGGCGCGTTGCCAGTGTTGGAATATAAATAAGCGTGGGTTGGTGGTGGTGGAAGTTCCGCGGTGTCGGGAACTGCTTCTTGCCAGTTATGCAGCGGAGGAGGCTGCTGCCAGTCTTGGTTATCTGGAGCTGATCCCGTATAGTAAGCTGGAGGTGGTCCTAACGGGACAGGAGGAGCTTGTTCTGGGGCCTTGCTGGAGCTGGGTCCGGCTGTATCATGGGGTACTGATCCGAAGAGTCTCTGTTTCTCTCCGGCAGTTGACAGATTGGAATGGTCCATCGTAGCAGAGGGCTGGGGTCTCGTCTCAACCGGACGAGGTTTCTCTTTCTCTGAGTACTTTTGCTTAAGAGAACTGTTATCCAGCTGGACAGGTCGGTTTGGGCTAGGACTGGGTTCCTCTGAGACCCTCGAACCCGAGCAGCATAGAAAACTGAATGGCATCTCAACTTTCTTTCAGATGTTGCGGTTCTTTCTTTTCCTTTGGTTTGTTGTCAAGCTGGTGGAGATGCTTTTTATAGATCTTCCAAACCTTTGTCCTTGATTTCAGAAGATGTCAATCTGACCGTTGAATGAATGCTTTGAGAGGTTGAATGAGCAGATGAATGACGACACTAGCCGAGGCTCCAATTGAGGCTGTGCAGAAAGTGGCTATGTAACGGAAAATACATTCTCCGGTAAGGACAGTGCGGAACGGATTAAGAATGTTCCAGCAAAGAGCCTCATCTTCATCAAACGCCCAACAGGCCAGCAAGCAGAACAGCCATACCAGTCAACCACCCAGCAACCGCACCCAGGCCGTCACCATTCACCTTACCCGCCGCTGCAGAACTCGTCTTCTCATTCCCATCCCCATCGCCGTCGCTACCTCCTCCCCCTCCTGCCGTCTGTTTCGGTGGAGCCATGGTATATTTCGAATCAACAGCCGTGCCAGACGGATAATAATCCACTCCATCCGCACATCTCATAAACTTCTCCCCCGTCCGATCATCCTTGCACGGCTTGATGAGGCATTTCCATTCATACTCGCTGCAGTCAAAGCAGCAAGGGTTCAATTTCCCGCATGAACCTGTGGCACGGCGATACGTGGGACCCACTTTGCACGCGTTGCGATAGTCGATGGATGCGCTGGCGGTTGCGGTCAGACAGTCTACTGGCTGATAAACTCTGGATGCAGAGGCGTATTCGACGGGATCGATGTCTGTGGGATTGAGGATTGCGGCGGGGTAAGTCGTCGTTTTTGACTGGTAGGGGACGTCTTCCTTGGTTGTGTATGCGGTAATGGGGGTGAGGGTTGCGGCTGCGGGCGCGGGGAGCATCACTTGGACGGTCTTTGTGGTTGCTGGGACAGCAAACTCCGTGCCGCCTGTTCGGTTGGTGCAGCGGGAATAAGTTATTGGTACTGAGTAGCGCGTGTAGATGGTGGTGCTCTGCGATGGCACTGGTTTCCCGACGCCGGTGGGGAGTTGCGCTTCGATGTAGGTGAAGAGATGGTCTTTGGTTGAGGAAGATACTTTCAAAGGAGAGGGCGCTGATGCAGAGGCTGCCAGTGTGACATATTGTTTGGATGTCTTGACCCATGGGGTCCTGGTGTAGTCCGATCGAGTAGTTCCCTCCCGCTCAGTTACTTCTGCCATCTCATAGTAGGAGGTCACCACATATGGAGTTGCGTGGGCTGCGCCGAGCAGCAACAAGACGGGGAAAATGGACCACATTCTTGTTATCAAGTTGTTTGCACTTGGGTTTCCCGCCGACAACAGCCTTGGGGCCTGCTCAGCATTTTATAGTGGTCTCAATCTTAAATCCTCGTATTTGGGCCCGAGGTGTTGCGGATCTAAAAATGACCATTGGAGGTTTCATTGGCTAAGCTATGATAAGCTATCCTCTGAAAGGTCAAGCTTCGACTAGTGGCTCCATGATATCTGCCTCGCGAGCCACAAAAACTTCAGACACCGTCACGATCTTCTACTTCAGCTCAATGTGTGCCGAATGCCATGCGGCATTAAATCCGAGTCTGTTGCCGCGTCCGCCGAAAGCGCAGGGCGCGAAAGAATCCTTCAGCTCGACACGAAGCGGAAAAAGGCACAAAGAAGTCAAGCTGGGACCTGAGTCCGCTCATTGACTTTCGGCCTGCTTTTCTCTCCACTCATCAAGAAGCCCTCGATAGTCGGCAGGCCCATATGGCTCAAACCATTCCGCTATCCGCCCCCTTTTCCGATGAATTCTCAATCCCAAATCCCCAAGCAGCCAGTCCACGTACGGCACGAGATCGAAGACAAAGTCGGGCGTGTGCCGGCTTCCAAAAGGGTATCTCCATCTGCCGAACTGGCTATGTATCATTGTGTCCCATTTGAGATCCTCTTCAAAGGTAGGCGAATCTGTATTCAATTTTAACTTGCCATCCAGATATGCCGTGAGCCAGAGGGCCTGTGTTTGTGCGCACGTCAATGACGAGAAGTTTGAGATCATGCCGGCGAATCCAATGCTGTGGTCGTGAATGAACGCAGGCGGAACCATCAAGCGGTAGAGCCGAAAGGGTTCGTTGGTTTTGGCTTCAGCGGCCCTCGGGGATCCGCCGTAGGGATTCTTAACGACGGGTTGGTGTCGAAGCCGTGGAAAACGAGCAAGAATTTCCTCGTCGGCTTTCGCCACGAGTTTATCGGGTTCTTGAGATTCGTGTGGGATGCCTAATCGTGCACCTATCCCATCTGGCAGGAATCGTATTGACGGGAAGGATTTCCAACCGGTAGAACAGATCAGGGCATCGGTCTCTATCGTTTTCCCACCCTTGAGTTGGATAGTCCTCCGTGAAAGACGGGAGATATCCGCAACGTGGACGCGGATTTTGCCTTCGCGAACGAAATCAAAGAAATTGGTTGGATAGTTGAGGATACTGAAGCTGCTTCCGGACCAGAATGCCTCTGTCCACGGCTTCAGTTTCTTTGTTTCTGAATGCCGGTCATAGCCATTCAGCGTCAAAACATCGTTGCCCAGGACGTTCCAGAATTGATTTACAATCCATCTCCCGATGGGCGTCCGATGCAGAAATCCTCTGACACTTCCGAAGCCATCTGCGTCGCCCCAGGAACACGGGCTGAACCAGGTCAGAAATCTTGTATTAACCAGTTTTTCCAACCATTTCTTCAATGGGGTGACAAAGGGCGGAGCAATCCAAATTGCGCCTCGTCCGGATTTATTGACGATCCAGTCGACTTCAATACCCTTTGATGCAGCCATATATGCAGCATCATACCCGGATTTTGATCCTGCGAGGATCACCACTTTTTTCGCAGCCTCGATAACATCCTGTTGCGCGGCCAGGTCCTTGCTATGAAGCAACGGTGTCTCAAAATCTTCGGTGCCCTCGAAACTCGGCACGAACGGTTCTGAGAATGTGCCAGTTGCAATGATCAGCTTGCGTGTGAGTATCTGGCTTAAGCGAGGGCGGCCTCGATGATCATCTCCGTCGCTCAGATACGTCACGAGCCAACGTCCGTTGTTCAGTTTCTCGACGGACTCGACTTTCGACTTGAAGCGGATCCTCGAATAGATTCCAAATTCTTCTGCATAGGCCCGCAGATAACGGTGCGTAGCTTCGCCGGGAATATGCTGGCCCGGTTTGACTCCGAATGCTTCTCCATCCATGGGGAAATCACTATACTCATATGTTCCAAGCAGATTATTCAATCTGAGGCCAGGATAGAGCCGCTCCTGGGCCCATACTCCTCCGATTGAGGCAGCATAGTCAAGCAGGACCACGTTGGCAGAAGGGTTCACGTCCCGGTACGTTTTGGCGGCGGCCAGTCCGTATACACCTGACGAACCCAGTTAGCATAATGAATAGTTGAGGGTATCATGAATGAGTGCTCATGTCATACCTGCACCAATGACTAGTAAATCAAGACACTCTGTCTCTTCCGCCATTCTGATCAACGTGGCTTTCTGTGAAAATAAAAATTGATTGTTGGGCTGTTCCCGGTCAACCCAGTAGATGTATTGTGAAGATGTACGGCGTCAGGTTCAGTCAGTGCAAGGTAGGAGAAAGGAAAGAAGGCTGGCAGTGAGCTGAAGCTGCCATCATTGAGCCTTTCCCTCTTATTATCTATTTCACTCTCCCAAGAGAAGATTTCTCTTCTCTTTCCTCTAGATTTTTGGTGACACAGTGGCTGAAAGCCACAGTCCAGGTAAAAATCGATTAGTCTCCAACCACGAACAGGGATCAAGTCGAACCCCTGAGCTTTAATGCTTCAAATAATCCTCAGGCAGCTCGACTTGAGGATATAAGATAGAGGCTTTTGCTGCTTTCTATGGTTTAGGACTCCCACAGGCCGACAGAGCCACTTAGTTAACTCCAGTGAGGGCGCCGAACAATTCTGATGCAAGGAACTCTCGGCACTGGCTGTAACTACAATCTCTCTTCAGCAGCGGAAAAAAAAAAAAAAAATAAAAGGTGGGGAGTGGATATGGCTCGATTGCCATTCGGATGGATATCGGCATTTGAAGGAAAGGAAATGCCCAGTGTGTACATCAAGGTCTCTGACGAAACCCCAATTGATTGCAGAAACCAAATTTCTCAGACAATCCAGTCCGTCAGGATTCGGTTCCTTTGACTGCTCAAGGAATTGGGTGCGTTCGGCGCAATGGGTTGTTTGCTCTTTGCTAGGAAGTGTTGGGCGTTTTAATCCTCCACTTTGTCCTCCGTGGATGTAGAGCCATGGTCCTCTTCTCCAGGGTAACTTTTATATGTAGCTATCTGTTTGACATGAATGCAGCTTGGTTCATTTGCATGTCTGCGAACCTTACTGACAGCTCATTCAATAGTAGTATTGCCTTAAAGATTTGTGCAGAAGATAATCGTCTTCTGTTTCATCATAGTATTCGAGTCTGTGTGTTCCGAGGTCGGAAGATCTCACAAGCTCCACTGGTGTATACAATCTCACGACTATGATGGATCCCCACCATTAGTCAAAAGGTATCAGCAAATGTAAAGTAAACCGCAGAAATTCCGCAGCATCGACCTTAATTAGAGATCTTCTATTTCGAATCCCTTGCTTGCCGGCTCATCTCTGAAGTCCCTTGAATAATCGAAATGGGCGCCCAAGTAAGTACTACGTCATACACCAGCAGCATCCGACTCCGCACAGATATAAGAGTATAGCCGACAATGGCTGACCATTCCACGGTCTGAAACAGAATCTCTCGTTTATCCTAGAGGGTGTAAAGAAGGTCAAATTTGAGGACCGAGCGATTCCAACACTCAAGGATCCCCACGATGTCATGATTAACGTGAAATATACGGGCATTTGCGGCAGCGATGTAAGGTCAATCCACAATTCTTTCCCTACCACTCGAAATATCAAATACTAACAATCTTCCTTACAATAATATAGGTACACTACTGGGACCACGGCAGCATCGGACCCTTCGTCCTCAAGGAGCCCATGGTCCTCGGCCATGAATCCTCAGGCATAATCACCCAGATCGGAGCAGCAGTCAAGTCGCTCAAAGTCGGCGACCAAGTCGCGCTGGAACCAGGTATCCCCTGCCGTCGCTGCGAGCCCTGCAAGGACGGGAAATATAACCTGTGCATCGACATGAAGTTCGCCGCGACACCGCCGTATGACGGCACGTTGGCAAAGTATTATGTTCTCCCCGAAGACTTCTGCTACAGGATTCCGGAGACTATGGAGTTGAGGGAGGGAGCGCTGATGGAGCCCCTGGGTGTTGCGGTGCATATTACGAAGCAAGGGGGTGTGAAGCCGGGGGAAACTGTGGTGGTTTTCGGGGCAGGACCGGTGGGGTTGCTGTGCTGTGCTGTTGCCAGGGCGTTTGGAGCGTCCAAGATTGTCGCGGTGGATATTCAAAAAGGTAGACTTGAGTTTGCGAGGAAATATGCCGCGACAGGGACGTATTTGCCTGATACGGCGTGTTCTGCGGAAGAGAATTCTGAACGGCTGAGGCGCGATCATGGCCTTGGACGCGGGGCCGATGTCGTGCTCGATGCTTCGGGCGCAGAAGCCTCTGCGCACACGGGGATTCATGTCCTGCGTATGGGGGGCACGTATGTGCAGGGAGGAATGGGGAGGGATATCATCAACTTCCCGATTGCGGCGGTGTGTACCAAGGAGTTGAATGTGAAGGGGAGCTTTCGGTATGCGAGTGGGGATTATAAGCTCGCGTTGGGCCTGATTGCGTCTGGCAAAGTTGATGTGAAAGCGCTGATTACGAAGGAGGTCGAGTTTATGGAGGCGGAGCAGGCGTTTCTTGAGGTCAAGGCTGGGAAGGGGATCAAGACACTGATCAAAGGGGTAGAGGAATAGGTTAGAGTCTTGGAGACGTGGAAATATGCTTAGGGTATCTCTCGATATTAGCATTAATAATAGGCTATGCTTGGGTAATTGAAATGTACAAAAAGAAAGGTAATGCGGCCTGCATGTAATCCAAGGCATGAATTTGGGGCAATGTGCTTGTTGGCATGGGCTAAACAAAAGAAAATGTGAAGATTGGAAGGAATGTAAGGGTATCATAACAAGGACGGTGTAAAGGTATCTGCTGAGTGCTGCCGGGGAAATTGCGGAGAAAGAAGACGATAAGAAGCAAATCAAGAGAGATGGCGAACCGAAAAAGAACCGGACTTGGATGCAGACGTGCTAGCAACATCCGTTTCTCCTGTTTGATCCCCCGATTCCGAACACATCTTCCCACTCCCTCATACCAGAGGACCAGCCACTGTGCGCTGTTCTTCTGCGACTTTTCCCATTCCACGGCTGGACCATGGAGTCGTCGATGGTGATATTGCTGCGGATACTTCCGCCGTCGCTGGTTCCCATGCCAAACATATCTCCATACTGAATGCCGCTCTGTGGATCGTCTGGATCTATCTCTCCTAGCTCGATCTTTGTCAAAATTATCCGCGCCAGCCGGTTGAAAAGCTCATCAACACCATCACCTGTCAGTGCGGACACTTCAACTGCAACCGGGATGTTGGATTTGGCGGCCCATCGCGATGCTTCTTCCAAAGATACCTCACGGTCTGGTGCCACTGTCGCTGTCATTCTTGTCGCCGCTGCCGGGCTGGTTATAGATCGCAGCGAGCCACCGCCGGAATCGAAGGGAAATGGAGACTGTCTGCTTGATGTGCTTGACGGCGTAGCAGCGATTCCTCGAGAATCATCCCAATCATCGCCGTGAGCCATAGGGTCGGAAGTCAAATCGCTCTTGTTCCCGGCAAGTAATACAGTCAGGTTTGGAGATGCGAGCGCCCGGGCGTCAAGGAGGAATGTAGGAAGGGCGGTAAAAGACGGGTGCGATGCGACGTCATAAATTAGAATCGCGCCCGCCGCGCCGCGATAGTATGAGCGTGAAACAGAGCGGAAACGCTCTGTCCCTGCCGTGTCCCATAGTTGTAGTTTGATCCGTTTCCATCTCGATCCCGCTCCGACTTTGACGATCTTCGACGAGAATTCGACGCCGATGGTCTGTGAAGATAGGACTCTCCCTGAGGACGTTCGACATTCTTTCGTGTAAGCGCGCTGATTATACCGGCCTTATCTTTATCGGTAGGAATATGGGCTCGTAAAGAAAAGCATAGGCATACATTCACTTTTCACGAATCGGTGGAGTAAGCAGGACCTATTCGCAGAGCGTCAGCGCGCGGGGACATCGAGCAAATGGGCAAGGCAAACGAACTTTCCAGCACCGCTTGGACCGAGCAAGATAATTTTGGCGAGGTAGTCGTACATGCTACCCAGTTCCTGGTGAACGCAGGGGAGGTATTTCAGCTCTGGTCACAGAGGGGACATCGAACGTCGGACATCGCGGAATCAACTCACTTGGTTTTGCTCTCGAAGAGACACTCGCGAAGAGGCATTGGAGTTACCCCTCTGACGCACCATAGCGCCGGCGAGGAATCAAATGATGGATAAGGGGGCGAAAGAAAAGGTGCAGAAGATGAATTTGCGAGATGTTTTGCTTCTTTGGGGGGGCAATCTATCAAGAGACCACGACGACGTCTGAGCTAGTTCACTCACCTTCACCAGTCGCAGTTTGTTTCTTCTACAACACAGCAACGAGCAGTCACTGAAATGGCCTATACGCTCGAGTAGCAGCTTTACATATTCCAACAGCGATCCAGACGACTGTTCATAGCATCATCGAACATCGAGTGGTCCAAGGCGAGATTATCTTATCAGATCGCATGCCTCAAGCTCTCGCAACAAACCTCAATCCGCGACGACGTTCTGGTCTTCGAGACACAGAATTGCGCTCAAGATGCAACGTGAGAGTCACAGCAAACCACTGGATGTCTCTTGACACTGGCCAGAGAGAGAGACTTGGAGAGAGAGAACCATATGAGTCCGGCAAGCCGCCCAGAAAGCCACCAAACCGAAAGTTAAAGCGGCTGCATGTTTTGGCCACTGGGAGCTCGTATTCCCTCGTTGCAGCCTGGAGTCTCTGTGCCGCTTTAAGTGTCGCCCCAATCCTCGTGTTTCACCATGGCGGGTTGTTGGGCTTGGGGGAGACACAGCGTGAAGTGAAGGAGCATGATGCTCAGGCTTGAAGAACCAAAAGCCGTTCAAGAGGGGCGGCCGTTTCTGGATTTGGAATTGCTCTTGTTTGCTGTGAATACATCTGGCAATATCGCCCCTTGAACCGCCAGCATTTATCAAGCTCCAACGAGCCCTATTTCAGTTCTGGTTGAGTGACACCCTTGGAAAAACTCGCTGGTGAGATAACCAAGTCATAAACATCGATGGCCAATTAACAACCCTAGCAGAAATCCGGCCTATGCACAATCGGCGAATATCAAGGTTGTTCGCTCCTACATTAAGTATCAGGCGTGCTGCCGAAGCATTACGGGGATAATCCCTCTCATGCACGGACAGCTTGTCGTCAATATGCCTCCCGCAGTCCCCCAGTATAGCTATGATATACTCTCTGCGGACACATTCTCAGATATCCCGCAGAGACCAGCACCATCCACAGGTGTCCAAGACTCTTCCGTTCTGCCAGGCGGATTGCTCTGCGGCGGATTCCTGGCCTGTAGCGATGGCGATGGCACGAACGAACATGAGGGGGATTCAAGGGGGCGGATGCCACCATCTAAGAGGAGAAAACGGCCTACAAAAGAGGCCACCGCCAGAAGCCGCCAACATGGAAAGGAAGGTGATGGTGAAGAGGCCTCCAAGAAACGTGGCCGGCCAAGAGTAAGCACGGCCGATGAAACGGGTGCTGAGGTGAGTCCCAGGTGTATTACCTAGAGAAATGTGGAGTTTATGCCTCGAATACTTACTTACACGTGCATCAGCGACGCCGAACGCAAATAAGACTTGCGCAGCGAGCATACAGGCTACGAAAAGAGGAAGTGATTACATCTCTCAGCAAGCGTGTTGCTGAACTGGAAAAAACGGTTGAGGAAATGAGTAATACTTTCCTCAGCTTTCATGACGAAACACTTGGTTCAGGAGTACTAAACGATAAACCGGACCTTGCTCGCCAACTGCACCATACGACTCAGCGTTTTCTGTCTCTTACATCAGCTATTATGCCCGATTCTGGAGATGATGCTGCGCAGGAGGCAGAGAAATCCAAGGAGAATGCGGGTCACGAAAGCCTAGATAGCTCCAGCAGCAACTCGGAGACAGCAAACGCGCAGTTGAACAACAGTCCTGTCACTGATAACAATCGAATTTCCTGGACTGGGGTATTGCCATATTCCTCCAGCCCTGATTTCCCTCCTCAGCCTGCTGCATCGGACGAACATGCCATGTTCTTCGATACGACAGACAGGCAATCTGAAGACCTGTTCTCGCGAATCATACCTCCACCTCGGCATCTAAACCCACGTCGTCCTTACTCTTATAGCTTCCAAGAAAGCAGTTTTTTCAGGCGGCTTCATCGAATGTGTATCGAACAAGGCTATGCCATGCTCTCCAACCCAACAACTCCCGTCAATGCAATAAACAGAAAATTCAAACTTACTCTCCATCTCGCACCTCGAGATCGATTGGTCTATGCATTCGCGTACCTCCTTCAGAAAACAGCCAGCGAACCCCTCGAATTCTGGAACAAGCCCTTTTATTATGTAGGCGGCGCCGGCACGCATTACCCTCACATGGACGAATTCGGAAACGTCATATACCCGCCTAATATGCATCCGCCTGAGAAAGCGCTCGGACCGTTTCCACCAATAGACGCGGTCCAGCGACTCCATCCCTTCACGAGTGTGGAAGAAATGACTGAAGCCATCGGGTTTGGTGGCCAGTGGTTCGACTGCCATGACGTTGAAGGCTACCTGCGCGAGAAGGGACTTATTATTTCCCCCCGATCGAGCTTCGTCGAAGTCCCGCCCGCTTGCATTTCCTCCTCTCCAACCCTTGATGGATTGCAATCTTCATCAAACTCGCCAAGCGGCTCTCACAATACAGACGATTCGTCTATTTCCGCCGGATACTCTCTCGAACCACAACCAGAGGAAGTCGGCTATCTGCCAGATCAATATGCGATATGTAATCAGACCTTCGAGTTTCTTGGCCTATCTCCTGATCCCTCTTTCATGCCGGACGGTATTCCTAGACGCCGGACGTTGGCCCAGCCTCGAGATACAGGCGCGTATACTGACGTCGCTGGACAATCTGTCTCACATCCGCCTCTGATATTGGATGTAGATCAGTTTATCAGTGGTAAGTGGATGGCACCTAACACCTATGGATGAGCTGTCCCCCATCCGCGTGAAAGAATACAACAGCTAATAGACCTTATTCAGAGCTTGGGCGACGTGCTGTCTGCCTGGGTCGTGCGCCAGGGTTCCGTCGAACTGACGTAGATGCCGCGTTAGCAGCATCAGTATCCAGACCAACTTGCTGAGTTGATGTCTTGTTGGGGATCTTTGGACTCATATCGATTGGGTTGGGCTTGGCACACAATTGAAATGTACATATATTTTCACGACATCTCTTCTCCATTCTTGTGGATATGCCAGATGTGATTCTGTCTCAAAATATCATTAAACCAAAATATCCAGTTTTTTAATAAGAGTGTAGATAACAAACTACCTGAACCCCATCAGTCATGCTTCGTATATGGAGCAAAATAATCAATACCAGTATTCCCCTCAGCCGAAACGGGAGCAACGTCCGCCATGTTGCAGGTATACAGGCCGATGGCGTCCAAAAATTATAGGGTCTTGTCTATTCCTGAGTTCCTCCGCTTCTCCTCCTCCTACTTTGTACAAATGAGGTATTAAGAATAGTTACTGAAGAGTTAAAAAGCCGAAAATCCAACGCAAGAGGTAGACTAGAAATAGAGAAAGCGGGTTATTGGACCAAAGAAAATAAGAAAAGAGGGCATTGGAGGATTGAAAACAGATTTAATGGTTTCTTCAAATATAATAAAAGTAATGAGAGTAGTTAAACTAATTTGCTTTCCTTTGATCCTGTTTAAATCAAAATTCTCAGAAAAAAGGATCAGAAAATACTTTGTGGTTTGAAGGTCGGATTATCCTGTAGGGGGTATATCTGGCGACATGTCTTTATTCATTTCCATTTGTACGATTGGTCATTAGATCGTTAAAACCAATTAAATTCATTATTCGTTGCGGCGTCATGTAAAACGAGTTTAGAGGAGAGGTTCCGTTGGAGGTGAAGGTTCGGCGGTGAGGGTATCGAGTTTACGTCGAGCTCCGATAACATATTAAAGGCTTTCTTTTCTTGGTTGGGCCTGGGGTCATATAACAGCCATCAATGGTGACGCTCTGTGAGCTTTACCAAGGCAGTCCACCCTGCACAGCAGGTTTTCGACATTCGATGGTCGCACCAGCAACAGTTGGTTGATTGATTCAGCGAAACGGATCTTGAATTGGGCGGGCGTGATTGTCTCGCCGGTGCTTTCCCTTCCTTTATCCCGAGATTAAGCCGGGAGATATTCTTAGGACCAGTCTCTGACTGGTGCAATATCACACCTGCGTCTGAAAAGTTCGAAATTTCATCTTGACTTTTGCCATTAGGATTGGAACCTGGGCCTGGCTGTAGAGGCGGGGATATTATTTTGGCGTAAGCTTCGGATGGCATGTCGTGCCAGAATTTGCATTGACAGCATAGTACAAACATCTTTGCTACCTTCTGGCCAGCATGGTATGGATGCTGACCTTTGAAGCTGTTAAAACTTAGCACGCTCGAAGTGGAGGGTATATAATCTGTCGTGGGACGAGGTCGCGGTCTTTGATTGTAATTGCTTGGGCCGGCCGTCACGCGCTCTCTGGAGGAGTTTGGTGAGATTGTGACATTGGTGACGAAAGGGAAGCGCGGAGATGGAAGATCTTGCGGCGACGGTTCTGGAGGTGACTTGGGTTGGGAAACTATGGGAGCGGATGTTCGAGTTTTGGTAGGAGGGCCCTTGTCGGGACTGTCTGATACTGGCGGAGTCTCGGCTGACTGAGTGCGCTTTCTTAGCTTTCCGCGCTGGTCACCGCTGGCTCGGAACTTTTGTTTAATTTCCGTCGAATTGCGACTAGTGCGAGTCCGGGCCGTTCCGTTTTGGGCAGACGAGGATGAATAGCTTTGCTTCTCGCCCCCCGCGCGCTCGGAGGAATGTGGGGTGACTGTAGCAATTTCGGACGCACCGTTTATATATGTGGACACCGGAGCCGACTTGCGTTGTGTATATCCAGCTCTGCTCGGGCCATCCTTACCACCCGCCTTATCCTTTCGATGAGGCCGTAGCATACGACTGAAAGAAAGTCTCCGGCTCTCCGCCCTCGGTTCTACCTGGTCCACCGATATTGAATGGCGGCGGAGCTTGGGTGTGCGGTGAGTCGCCGCAGAAGCTTCTGGAGCTGTGGCCTGTCTAGGCGCTTTCTCATGTTCCGGTGCGACTAAAGGTGGACCAGCTAAAGGAGACGATCGAAAAGGTGAATCTCGACTGTAAGATGTGCTCAGAATCTGGTGGCCTGGTCGAAGCGGAACCGACTTCGCAGGGAGTACCCCATCAAGAGGAGCAGGGTTCCCCTGCAAGTCAACATCCCTGGGAGAAGGCTGCATTGGCTGAACGCCTATCGATTCTTCCGGTTCCTGGCTATTCATGTAGGGTTGTGGCTCAAGCACCGAATCTTGATTTGCTTGGTCTCTTGACCGCTTTTGGGAGGGAGAAAAATGTCGAGATTCTGAATGTTGGAACGATTGTTCAGCATTGTCGACCTTGATGAGGTCCGTATAATCCTTTTCGGTGATAGGAGATGGCTCCAGCTCTTCAGCGGCATCTGTGAAGTCTTCGGAGTGCACTTCTGGGCTGTCAGGCGATTCAATCCAAGTGTAATCATCGGGTTCTATCTTGCTATTACTTTTTAATCGTTCTGAACCGGCAATGGAAGGGCTGGATGAGTTCAAGTGGGTATCCGAGGTCCCAGTTAGCATAGGAGATCTTTTCAACCCAGAATCCCGATCAGACCGATCTGAATGGTCAGAGTAAGTAGAAGACCGCGTCCTTTGGCTGGCGACCCGGTTAATTTGCTCAATTGTAACATCGTAAAAACCGGTGCTACGTCGAATAGATTCTCTGCCCCCATCCCCGTGATGGCTGTCATTGAACTTTGAATGATCTTGCGTAGTAACTGTAGACTCCTTGGGATTCGGATGCGTAGTTTGTTGTATTTCATCTATTCGTTGATCCAAAGCCCTCGCGCTGCCGCGTAAATCAGAATACTTTTTGCGTGAATGTAGCGAATGTGTGGTAGGATTCGGCGATGGCGCGTCTAGATGGGAGTTCTCGGTGGGCTTTTCATTCTTCACCCCCTTTCGTGGCCATAGACTTGAAAATCTCGACTTTTTCTTGTCGGGAGAAATATCATTTTTAACCTTCCTTCGCTCGTCAACTTCATCCTCGGTCTCACGCCCATCGACCGAACCAGCCCTTGACGACCTCCTTGACCAAAACGATCGAATCGACGACGAGGTAGATAATCGCGGACGACCACTTTCCCTGCTAGATGCTCTGCTCGAAGGGGTTGGCGGCTGCTTCTTTAATCGCCGTGGCTCTCTCATAGAAACGGGAGGATATGTCTTCCTGGATTCGTGCTTTAACTTCTTCTCCAGCTCCTTCTTGTCTTTCTCCATCTGTTTTCTTTCCTCTTTCTCGCGCTTCTTCGCAGCAGCCCTAGACCATGAAGGTGAGACACATATTTGGGAGCTGATGGAGCGCTGACGATCGATGACATCCTGTTCAGCGGCATGCTCAGTTTCATATAGAACAGGCCCGTGTTCGTTGGCGACCTCATTTTCCCCCGTTGGTACCTCTTCAACATTCGTCAGTGTCTCGGCGGGTGGTTGGGCCACACTATCTCGTCGCACACAAATATCGGAACTCCGATACTTGGAACTTGGAGTGCGTGACATTGAGCGCAGGGAAGTGGTACGCTCCAAAGCCTCTAGAACAGCTGAGGATTCCTCTCTTCTCCCGTTGTACTATAAAGGATGTTAGAATTTTCCTGGCTTCGTCTGGAGGACCACTTACTTGAGAGTCATTATTGGGTAGCAAGATACGCCTTGGAGGGGGCGAAATTGAGACGAAGCCCAACGGCTGCACCTGCTCTGTAGCCATAGCGCGTTCCATTGTATTCGACCGAGTATCGGGCGGGTAGGATTGAAAAAGTAAGAGTTGTATAATTGCTAGCTTGGCAGCACTGGATTGTAGGCATAGAGAGCGCCAGGAGTGAATGGATCCTTGAGCGTGGTCTCAAGACGTAGATGTAGGTTGCTGAAAGCCGTGTTTGCGAGCCTGTCAGGTACGGAATGCCAAGTATAGCGCACGCTACCGCGCCATCGAAATGTGAAGGGAGGCCTGTATACACTGGGCCTTAGTGAAAGTAGAGGGGAGTTGGGAAACCAAATAGGAGCGAGTGAATGCCCTCAAAAGAGATAAGACACAATGGCTCAAGAAATAAAAAGATATTAAGTTGCAAAACACAGTAGGTTAATGGTCGCTTGTGCCTAGTGGAAAGAAACACAGCAATCCAAGCATCATATGATTCATCCTGGAAATTTCGTATATCAGGTTAAGAAATGTGGGAGGACAATGTACATGTCAATAAGCAGGAAAGTCTGCCACAAGAGAGCTGGTAAATAAGCCGAATTGCAGGCACTTGACAAAGGATGGGTAAAGCAAATGTTTCAAAAGGGTTGGTCTTAGTCGTCGTCGAGGTAGAGGGGCTGAAACTTGTCCAATATTACTGGAACTTCCCGATCAAGGGGCAATCGATCTCATCCAGAAGAAAAGAAATCTATTTCGAAACAGATTGGGTATATGGCTAAGAGGAAATCGGAGAAATTGACGGATCCATGTTCGAGAGGATTGGCGAGTCAATGGCAGGCTGGCAGCTCATATCGCGGTGATAGATGCTAATCCAGGCCAGCTCCTCCGTCAGTAAGGGGTGTAATCCAGGAGTCCGTTACACGAGCGTTTCACAACACACCCTGGGTAAAGGCAGAGATCGGGCAGAGTGAAAGGAATTCAAAAAGGATTTCCGCATGTGAGGGGAGAGGTTGAGAAATCGCCACAGTTGGGCATTGTCTGAGATTTGGAGCATTGACTGGTGGTGAGACGTTGGCTGTCATGCCCGCGCTAGCCCGGAATGGGCCGAGGTCCACTCAACGTCACGTGGATTCTTCTATAAAAAGAACAATTTTGACGCTAAGCCAGAAATGCCTGCATCCAATCAGAACCGGGAATGCGTTTTACATAATCTGTACCTGAAACTCTCTCTCTCTCTCGAAGCGCTGTGTTTACCCCTCCAGCAGGTAAATAGGGAGAAGGGCATATAAACCTCACTTCTCTCTTCTGTTCTTTCTTTCATCTTTTCTCTCTAACTATTTTCCAGAGTAAAGAAAAATAATCTCACTTCAGGTCTGCAGTTCTGCACTTGTGCAAGGAAAACGTCCTCTCCACAGTCGAGTATGTAAGGTCTATCTCCCCATACACCAAGTGGGGGAGTTTTCCAAGCTAACTCCAAGCTGAAGACACCATGACCACCAAAGGCGTGGAAGCAATTGAGCAGCTCTCAAAAGCACTCAAGGATACGGATCTAACAACCACAGCAAAAGAACCAGAAACTCCCAAGACGGAGGATGCCGCCAAACAAAAATCCACCTCCCTCCAAGCCCTCGCCCAATCCCAAGCCCTGGACGAGATCCTCAAGTCAGACTTCACAGATGACGACTTCACAGCCCTGAATCCGGCAGTGCAGAAGCTCCTTTTCTCGAAATTTCGCGACGAGATCACCCGTCTGCGTGCCGTTGAGCGGAATTGGAGATGTGTGCGTGGTCGATCCCCACGTCTCGACGTCGACCTGTATCTGAAGTATGGACGTAGTCAGAACCGCAATGCCTATGCGCAGCGGGACAGGTTCAGAAGGCTATGGGAATATAGCGAGACAGAAGATCTCAATATCGATCAATACACCGCCACTACCACCGAAGGCGAAGGCGGAGCCCAAGTCGAAAACCAAGGAGACGACAACGACGACAAAGACGAAGGGCAACACCGCTTCGAACTCACGCACTGGAGCCACTTTGAGGTCTACAGTGAAAGTGCAGACGGACCACTCAAAGTTCAAGATTACGACGAGAAGCCCATGATACTCAACTACCCGTTTAGCTTCTCCTTTTACCAACGCATCACCTCCCAACTGCTCTACTACCGTCTCGCTGCGACTTTTGGCATGCCACCCGCTCTGCCAGTCGATGAGTACAAGATGTGTTGGACTGCGAATTTGCGATTCCGTGATAGCCCTGGTATGCTGTTTTTGTACGATTTCAAGGGCTCCGCTACGTGTACCTTTAGGGGAACTAAGGAGGCGAGCAAGGCTGCGATTGAGTTGCTCAATTATTTGGTGTCGCTGGAGTGTATGCATACTTATGACTACCTTGTCGCTGGGATGATTGCTTGAGCGGTACTGAGCGGTGGATTGATCGTTCTTTTTCGAAAGAAGCCTCCGTGTGTTTTTTTTACGTTAAGGCTAGCTGGGAATATTTAAGACAAGTTCAATCGTGTGTTTCGTAACCATATTCCTTCTCTAGAAGAAAATGCAACGATGCTGCAGAGGGTTGACAACCTGCCCTTACTGCACAGGGCCATAATTTGACTACATCATGAATATATGAATGAACCTCAAGACCGTAAGGCTAGCGCGCACAGCAATGAAGCCAACTTTAGCAAATCTTCGCGCCCTGCGGGCCACTCGCCGAACTCAGCTCCTCGCAGGAAGGGTAGAAGAAAGCAGCAACAGCAATGATCACATATGCCGCAATCAACAATGCACCCTCCAAATAATTCGACCGTCCATCAAGGACCAGAAAGTTGACAATAAACGCCGATGCAAACAGCGACACTGTCTCAAATAGACTGAAATAGAGCGACATTTCTGTTTTCAGACACCAGCCTAGCAGGACCACAAATGGTGTTACAAACAGGGCAATTTGTATGCTGCTTCCGAGCGCAACACCAATAGCGAGATCCATTTTGTTTTTGCTCGCGACCGCCACGGCTGTGACGTGTTCTGCTGCATTGCCGACAATGGGAAGGATAATCAGGCCAATGAAGGCTTGACTGACACCAGTGTTTTTGACCATGTAGTCGATACTGTCGACGAGAAATTCTGCGCATGCGGCAACGAGACCAGTGGATACAATAAGCAGAATCACTGCGGTGGCGCGGGAAAGGCGTGGTTTTCCGTCCATAGTAGATTCCGGGTCGTTCTCATCTGTTTGGCCGATGGGCATAAGATGTGGAAGGGGATAGACGGAGTGAGCTGGGACGGGCCGCGAGCCTAATCGATCTGGGAGAGAGATTGTACGACGGAGAGCGATCTGTTTGCTTGACTTAACGGGTGGCTCGCCAGCACAGTTTTGCCTTTGTTGAAGGCTAGGTATGATGCGCGGTAGGAGGTTATTGTTAGATAGCTGTCGAAACGTAAATGGGTGTTTTGGCGACGCTGTTGTCGCGTTAGAGCCGTTTGAGAATTCAACACGACGACTTGACCGGTCGACGGCCTCTATCTTGTCTGCCGGAGAGTGAGCATTCCGATTTTTTGAAACTTCATGTGCTGGGGCTTTGCCAGAGCATTTCTCTGAGTCCACTTTCGAATCCTTCAGACACTGCATAGGAGCTCCGATGGCTGCGCCAAAGTCTCGTGTATTGACGCGGGTCGACTCGTTTTTGTCTTCATCATCGTCTGCATCATCTCCACTGCACCCAACATCCATACGCCTGTCTTTCGGTAGCGAAGTGAGCTCAATTGAGTCAACAGCCGGCGCGCTTCTGATGGAGCGGGAGCCTCCTGATGTAGTACGGCTGAGGCTGCCGTTTTCTGACACAGGTTTTCCCTTCTTACTACTCGTGTTGGATTTGCGGCGCTCCTTGCGTTTAAGAGCTCTGCGGATTCGGCGGCTTGTTTTATTAGATCGCAAAGTTGCATCCGTGCCACTGTCGCTCGACGAGTCCGAATCAGATGAGCTAGAGTGTAACATATCTGCTAGAACACCTGGGTGCGATTCTTCGTCTATGCGAGCCTGGGGCGTGCTTTCGTAGATATACGCATGGGATTTGAGCTGGAAAAACAAATAGAGGCCGTAGACAAGCAGTAGAATCTGTATTTATATGAGATGAGAAAGAATAAATGGGAATTTGGTCACATACCACACTAGTTCCTCTACTGACTTTCAGGACTACCTCGTCTGCGGTAACCATATTATTGAAAGAAGCATGAAATGCTGTCTAGCAAAGAGAATTGGTCAGAAATGTGTAATCTTTATATCACAGTTCCATAGCACATACCGGTAGCAACAGACTCATTACACTGAGACTGAGAAGACAGGCACTCATTTGAGTGATTGCCGAATTGTATAGCTAAAACACAGTTAGGAAGAAGAATACATAACGACAACTGTGCGTGGCCTACCTGTTCCCGGAAACGAAGGCCACCAAACACGAAGCACATGCCGAGAATCAGTAACAAGTTCGCCAAAATCGACCCCAGGATCGAAGCCTGGACGATGCGGACTTTTTTCTACGAGTTGTTAGCCCCACCTCAAATTGGCTGAAACTCCAAGATAGGCGCCACTTACTGCAACAAGTGCAATACTATAATCCCCAAGCCAACCATGTCAGTATAGATCAAAAGGGAGACGTGAGGTACCCTGGATGTCTGATCGATGCCACAGTAGGCTGAAGCATCGCAACTAGACCGTTGTGTATATCTGCAAAATTGGGGGACAAACGTACATACTAAAAAGCCGTTAGTCAAATGCCACGAATGATAGGAGGACATCATACAAAATAATCAATTCCACCGCGTTACCAAAGGTAACATTTAGCAATGCGCCAATTTTATCTCCTAACTGGCTGGCAACGCTTTCGGTTGCGAAGCTTAACAGGGATGCCAATGGAATAATGGCCACGCAGTTTATTGCGAATATAACAGTCGGGCTGATAGGGCTCTCATCTCCCATGCTCCGATGAAGAGCCCCGAAAACGATGCCAACAGGCACGAAGAGAAGAAGCCAGTTGATATAGCTTGAACGAATAATAATCCATATTGTATGACATATCCTTTTAAAGATAGGTTCCTTTGGCCCAGGTGTTAAGGGGGAAATCGCCCCTTCACGATGTTGGGTATCCGATACGGAGTGCGGCTGTGGCAAGCTAGAAGGGTTCCCATCGCTGATTTCGGCGTCGGGGTGTTTGTGACCGGTCCGATTGTCCTTATCCGTAGACTGTCCATCACTAGTGCGAGGGTTAACTTGGGATAAGCTGTTGGTGACTGGTAACACAGGAGTGTCGCCGTCGTTGCGATGGATCCCGAAGATGTGACCAATACGTTTGAGAAGTGGCTCTCCGCCAGGAGGTTCAATCATCGAGGTGTCGAAAAGTACACGGGTCTTTCAGACGTGTGGGTTCTTGACGGAAATTTCTGGCTTGAGAGAGGGTTAGAAAGAAAAGAGAGAGTGTGAGATCGAACGGTTGACAGGCGGCAGATGCTGGTTTATTTATTCCAGCCCAGAGAGCTGGGGTTGTTGATGGTGCCTGTGGTACACACCTAGACCTGATTTGACACAAAACTCACGCTATTTGGATATGAGTCCAGTCATAGCCCAAAGCCAATGCTGCAGAAGCCAATCTCGATGTCAAAAGAGCAGCGAAATTCGCTGTATCCGGCTAGTCAGGCACTGTCACTTCCCGAACTGGGGCGAGATTGACGCCTGCCAAGACAAAGCTTGGCCAACTTCGAGCTTGAGCCACACCCCGGCAAAGCCACAATAATGACATCATCACTTTCATTCCCCTTCCAGAATGACGACGATTGTACCCCGTACGCAGGAAACAACAGTTTCAGGATTTATAGTTGTACAATGTATCTCGATTATGCCATTAAAGCTAGAAGGCATCGGAATATACGTGTACAACGCGGTGACACAGAGATATGAGTATCATATTCATCGGGACGAGCCCGGAGGCTTAGTCTAGAATCATGATGTCAGCTTCAGGTTAAAGGATTCTCTTTCCCCGATCTGCTACATCTCCAAAGGCCATTAGGCTACTCGCCTGGAGAACATCAGTGACAGTACCTGTAACGCCTTTAAACTTGAGTTTCCTCCTTAGCTCCGAGTCCATTTTGAACCAGGCTTCTCAAACCCGCGGCATACTTGGCATCATGTGTTAGGTAAATTGCCAGGAGGCGATCACCATGACTTGATTTCCAAGATGTACGGAAACTAGTCAATGGGCCTGAGTTCATGAAGAGAGGAATCAGTCTGTACGTGTATTTACTTGCGGCTCACAAGGACGATGGTACCAATTGTGGGGACACACGTGCACTGCCGGGCCGAGAGTTTCGCCGAGCACTTTCTTGCCCTTCGGCCAGAACCCCAGCGCCGACATCATCTTAGCCGGTCCTCCGTAGAAATTGGAGCTCTCCCCAGTCGGCCGACAACTGCCGGTGTTTCTCCTCATTCCATTATATTGTTCAAGCTTCGCTCGGTTTGAGAGGTTCTCTCGTTAGAGAGCTCTTCAATTGATGTTTCTTGAGGATTTTTAAAGCTAGTCCTCCACCATGTATGGACCGCGCTCCGTAACGTCGAAAACAGCTCAAGCAGCCCGTTATCGGCCCCAATTGACCGGCGGCGCGCGGGGTTCGGCTTCCAAATCGACGGCAATATGTAGACGGCCATTCAGGACATCGTCCTCTCGCAAAGAAGAGGAGAAACCGTCTTTCACCGGCCAGCTCTACGAAAGTACCGCCCAAAGAGTCCAACGAGAACGGGAAGACTTACGCCGATATGCGCGGATGCAAAAGGAGCCTCAAGGTTTACGCTACGCAGCAGTTACATTCAGTATGGGAAACTTCGGCTATAGACACACTGCCTTGTTATTGAAGCTGACAGAGACATAGGCGTTTTATTCTCTTCGCTCGTGTGCTACTACCTGGGAACCTTGAAGCCCGCAGAACTGCCGAAATCCTCTACCACTCCGCTACATAGCGCCCAACGATCGCACCATAATACTGCTCCTGGGAACCTCCAAGCTGCCTGGTCGGACTTCGTAGCAATTGTGGGCAAGGAAAATGTTTCGACTGACCCAATCGACCTTGATACCCATTCTGGCTCGGAGTGGTCGTCGTACACGGCTAAGGATAATGAGAAACCCTTTTTGGTGGTATTCCCCTCGTCGACCGAAGAGGTATCCCGGATTATGAAAGTTTGCCATGACAGGCGAATCCCCATCGTGGGCTATTCGGGTGGCACTAGTTTGGAAGGCCACTTTTCTCCCACAAGAGGAGGTGTATGCATCGATTTCCAACGTATGGGAGAGATTCTGGCTCTCCATAAAGAGGATCTCGACGTGGTTGTGCAACCAGCAGTTGGCTGGGAAGCATTAAACGAGGAGCTTGCGCAGCATGGCCTTTTTTTCCCGCCTGATCCAGGCCCAGGGGCTATGATTGGAGGTATGGTGGGTACTGGCTGCTCTGGGACAAATGCGTATCGATATGGAACGATGCGAGAATGGGTACTTTCGTTGACTGTGGTCCTGGCCGATGGAACCATCGTGAAGACAAAGCAACGCCCACGGAAGTCCAGCGCTGGGTATGACCTCACCAAGCTCTTCATCGGCAGCGAGGGAACATTAGGCCTAGTCACGGAAGCGACATTAAAAGTTACCGTTAAACCCAAAAGCGAGAACGTCGCTGTTGCTTCCTTCCCCTCAATCCACAATGCAGCTGAATGCGTAGCCAAAGTCGTCGGCGAAGGGATTCAGATTGCTGGCGTCGAAATTCTCGACGACGTACAAATGAAATGCATCAACGACAGCAAATCTACCTCCCGATCTTGGAAAGAGGCGCCAACGCTTTTCTTCAAGTTCACTGGCACCCCCTCCGGAGTTAAAGAACAGATAAAACTCGTACAGGATCTCGCGAAAAGCTCAAAGAGCCAGTCCTTTGAGTTTGCTAAATCGGAAAACGAGATGCGCGAATTATGGAGTGCAAGAAAGGAAGCCCTTTGGAGCGTGATGGCTATGAAGCGCGACGAGAATGATCACGTCTGGACGACTGATGTAGCTGTCCCAATCAGCAAGCTGCCAGATATTATTGAGCAGACGAAGGAAGATATTGTGAAGAGCAAGATATTAGGAGGTATCGTCGGACATGTTGGAGATGGTAACTTTCACGGTAAGCATCCCTGATATATCAGCCTCCGGGTATACTCGCTAATACGCTGTCCATCAGCCATCCTCCTATTCAACGACAAGGAACGGGATATTGTTGAAGGAGTTGTGCACAGGATGGTTAAACGGGCCGTAGAAATGGAGGGAACGGTGACAGGCGAGCACGGCGTTGGGTTGATAAAACGAGATTACCTGAACCACGAACTCGGGGAATCAACCGTCGATCTCATGCGTAAGGTAAGTAATCAATCCAACCTTTCTTCCGATGTTGTAGGAATCTAATTATCTCGTTACCGACAGATCAAACAAGCACTTGATCCGTTGTCACTTCTAAACTGCGATAAAGTCGTTCGTGTTGATCCTCCGAAACGCAGCGAAGTCAAAGAGTGGTAACACCGTCATTCAAATAAGACTCCCTTCGCAACATGTGAATATCAAATGTAACAACAAATACAAGCACATATTCATTTAATTCCACCTTCTGGACACTATTTCAGCTTGCATCTTGTCTCTTTATTCTCACCCTTCTTCATTGTTTTGTGTTAATCCTATGCTTCCTGTAGTGACGGTGAGTTTGACGGGTTTTGAACTTGATGATATCTAACCTGAAAACAGGCGGCAGTGCGGAAAGCTCGTTTGTATGACTATCATCAAGGAACTGACAAAAATAGGCACAATGCAAGCGAGTGGTGGAAGACTTCGAAAACGCGGTTTCCAAAGCTCTTACCGTCCAGAGCTGTATGTAGGCCGTTCTCCACGATATGCGCAATTGTCCCGATACCAAGAGGTGAATAAGCTGGAAAACATCTGGAAGCATTCCGCCCTGACGGGCTGTGTACAGCCATCAGCAAAGCGGCGGCCCGGGTCGTAATTTTTGTGGTGCGGGTCGAGCCCCGGCTATCTGTCTGGGGGTTGTCTGGCAGGCTCTCTAATTATCAGGGAGATCAATTTGCGCAGAGACGTCACGATACCCTGACCACTCTGCTCTAATATTAAGGAAGGCATGCCACCGCTGGCTAAACTCGATATAGAGCTGTTGGTGTGCTCCAGGGAGCCGCCAAATCTGCATCTGCTACCGTCCGCACACTAGCTGTCCAGTGCAGGTGGAATCATGCGTCTGCCTGGCCCCTATCCCCTCAATAGATGCTATATCGGATGGCGGGCCCGTTGGCCCCCGGCTACGAAGTCCAACTATGTATATGGAATGGTGTCCAACATAACTTTGTGATTGATGGTTATTATGTGATGTATTGAAACTCGCAAGGGGAGTGTGGGACACGTGGAGGAGTTTTTGCTTAAGTCAAATCCCTCCCGCCTTTGATCGTCAGCTCGAGTATCCTGCATAGTTCTGTAAATCATGTTATGGATGTGGTCCCTCATAGCAACTTATTTGTCACTCTTGCTCACTGCTGAATGAATGATGACTGAATAATTAGCATAGAGATCTTCCAGGCTAACTAGTAATAAATGAAGCTATCAGCAGAACAGATAATTTGATCAAACAGCAGCGACCCGCCGTTATCCGTAATCATATCAGCATAGATAAAGTCGCCGTCATAAATTTAGTTTATCGGGGATTCATGGGGTCTCCAGCAGTGACCCGGCCAGCCCCAGAGCAGAGGGGGCATTGCACCCGGCCGTTTCCATTACAGCTCGTACAAGGCAGACGGTTCCTATCATCATCAAATCTTCCACTGTCACCCATCCCGTGACATGAGTCACACGTTCGGTTTCCGGTTGCTGCGCAATAATTACACGGTTCAGTGTCCATTTTGGAGACCTGGTTGGGCTCAGTTTGCAGTACCAGGCCAGGTGATTTAGGACTTACGGATTCACCGGGTTATTGTGATTATGTAGTATTGAATGTAGATCAAGGCTTTTTTCCTGCTGACTACTAGTACGGAGTATTAGCCCTGGTATATAAAAACTGAGATAAATTAGGGATCCTCTCACCCTTGAACGGAGGATGGCGATGTTGTCGTTCTTCAACCTTCGTAATCCAGAATATTGAATAGAGCTCCCTGAGGGTTAGGAGAAAGGAAACCTGGTTATATTGTTAGGCATAGTGTCCAGATTCGGAAAACCTCGATATGCGGTTTCTATGAGGCGGAGCTTTGATGGCCCCACGTGGCACCATGCGCTTGCTTGCGAGATGTAGGATAGTTGTTGCACTGCCTGCATGTGGGTGGGTGCTCAATTCTCCCTTAAGCATACGCCGGCCCGAGCACGCCCACGCAAGCGACTCACCCAAAGTAGGGCTGTTGGGCATCTATAGTAAGGAGAAATTGTCAAGTAAAAAGCATCCATGTGTAAAATCTTGACAAAAAACTTTGAACATAGCACACCACAGCATAAACAATGACTGGGCTTTACTTAATGAAGGTTATCATAGGTGCTGCTTTTGCAACATGCAAACATCATCAGCATTACATTTTGCCTTGGCATGCCAGCCTAACAGACCTGATCACCAGTAGTGAGGTCATATTACAGAGTAGGTTGCAGCACATGCAAAGGGCAGGGGTATTGGCTCTGCCATGTCATGATACAGCGCATACTAGTATTTCTTTAGGAGACACACCATCTCTGCAAAGACAGCTATGCAAGCTGTACTCAGTAGCCATCTAGCCCACAAATCAACTGTGGGAATACTATGACCTAGTCAAGAAACACATGGCTCGGACTGGGAAAAAGTTGATGTATTCTGAGCTGAGGCTTTGGAGATGTACACTGGCATGCAACAAACATAGAACCCATGAAAATGCACACATCATTAAGCAGAAGTTTGTTAGATCTTCTCTCACCAACTTTACTAATTTATAAGCAGAATAGTTTTTTACCAGTCTTGTAGATGTATGATATAAGATACATCATCACTGATATAAATATCTGTGAAATCCATGTACCGTTAAGAAAGTACTCTGTCAAAAATATAAGGTTGCCAAGCTTTAACTAGTGCCCAATTTCATAATTAAAGTTTCCCCGCCCGGCCCCACCCCTGGCACTGGGGTGTTGTAAATATATATCGAAGAACTCAAGGACCGCTATGGATGAAGAGAAACCCTGGGGATCAAGTCTTACTCGGTTACTCAATTAATTCTTGTTATGTTGCATGAACTCACACGCTCTTCTCCTTTTGATCTCCACTGCCCATAATGCCAGATTTCTATCTTCCACCCAAAGGTGTTTTATTTCGCCTTATCGGTTATGGAAGTGGTCATGTTGTGTTCTCCAACTTCAAGCCGGGTGGGGGTCTAAAACACTATTCCAAACCGAACAATGTCTACAGCGATCAGTGGTTTGAGCTAGAACCGGGAACGGGCAAGCATGAAGGCTATCATCTGATAAAAAGCTTCGAAACCGACACTGTGATGGTTTCCAAGCCGTGGGGATCTAATGTGGCGGTTGGCATGACCGGTCAGAACGGGGAAGACGATAACAACTGGTTCAAAATTGAACCCGGGGAACGGAGCCGTCTAGGTTACTTCCGTCTCCGGAACTATGCGACAAACAAGTACATTGTGTCTCGTGCAGAGGACGATCGCCTGGAGGACTGCGATGTAAACTCCCGGCTGGATGATAGCCAATTTTTCTCCTTTGACTTTGAAGATATGGAAATCGATCGCGTCGACTATGACACAAAGAGGGGACTCATTCGCGGCACCGATGTACAATATCTTGCAGAAGAGGCCCTGGCAAACAATACACCTTCGCCACAGACCATGGAATTCTCCCTTGCCGGCGAGAGATCCGAGTCCAACACCTTCACGTATACCGGTGGATTCACCATCCGCGTTGGAGCAGTAGTGAAGTGTGGCCTTCCTGTGCTTGCTAAAGGCGAGATTAATACCGATGTCAGCACGACTCACAACTTTCAGTGGGGCTCGTCCGAGTCGAAACGCAACAACTACACAATACGATTTCCTATCGTCGTCCAGCCTTATACCAAAGTCAGCGCAACATCCACTATTAGATCCAGCAGTATCGAAGTGCCATGTACGATCTATTCAAAATCTCGTAAGACTGGATATGAGGTTTCCACCAAGGCCAAGCTCTCTGGCGTTAGATACTGGGGCATCGAGCGGAAGCTTACCGCGGAAAACCTCCCCCGGCCCCAGAATCTTTCGACTTGACACAATTTATTGACTCGACAGCAAGCTTAAGCTCTCTGTCAGGGTAACCGGTGTTGGATTTATGATCAAGTTACGCAAATAGAAAGGTCGATGCTTGACTAGTTGGGAAGTACTTATTGCAAGAGATTTTGAGCCATTGAAGTTTTTTCAGCCTTGCCCTGAAACAAACGATGTCTGCTCTTGTTCCACACTTTCAGAAGGTTTATTTTAATTAGCTTGCCATTCACTTGTACTGCATGTTTGCTTTTGAATTGGGGTCGTGCCACAATGCATGGGCTCTCAGTACACCAAAACTCGATGGAAACCATGCGGTAAAATAATTATATTGAGATTCTCGGCTTGAGGAGGTACTATCCTTGGGATGATCAAGGCACCAGGTTTTGGGACTTCTCTTCGTTCTATAGTTCGTACCATACCGCAAATTATACTTGATCAGTAAGCACTCTTTCGTGCAGTTAAATGATAATTATGAATGACGCTTCTCATCAATTGGCATGTAGGAATGAACACATTCAGCCTCTCCCCAGCCAATGTCCCTGGCACTATATACAGAGTCCAATATCGGACTCTGGAGCTCTCGTCTCGCAAGCAGCGACAAAGAATGAACCTGATTGATATCTTGATGTTGGATTGGCTCATGAATTGCAATTTCTCCGACGCACGGTGGTGAGAATGCAGGAGTTTGTATCGGCAAAACATTCCGCGATCCCGCCACTTCACCACACTCGCAGTCTCACGGCAATGCCAAAGAATTTTTCTCCCCTCTCCTCTCCTGAAATTCTCCCCAAACCACGCCAGAAGAGGCTCAACTGCTCTTGGCAGGGACACCACCGGGTCCGGCGCGGCGCGATTGGCAGGTTAATTTTAGCATGGCCCGAACCGAAATTCTCCCTCGTATAGGCCGGGAGGTCCCTGTTGTTGTCAACCCAGAGAAGTCCTGGATAACCTCAGGCCTGAGGCTCAGGGGCTCGGTCATCTTCTAGCTGTTGCCCCGGCGTTCGATCTTGAGCCGGGATCGGGGAAATCGCCGGAAGCCGGAGCTCCGACGGACAGGGATGTGAGACACGCCCTTTCGACTTTTGGTGTCATGGAGCCCGCGTTTTTCGCCGGAGACGCAGTTTCCAGAGGATTTACATCGGATTGATACGAGCCGGAGGGCCGTTCTCATTGTCAACTCATTCGCAAAGACTCCACGTTGCTCGTCACTCGAAACGATGAGCTTCGAGAGGGGTGTTTGCTTCAAGTTGACAAAACAAAAAAGAAAAGAAAAGAAAAAAAAAATGAGAGAAAGTCAATGGGCATACGAGCTTGTGGATCCAAGCCATGCGGCTCAGGTTCCAGGAGCCTGTCACAGCGGGCCCGAGCACAAGCTCATCTTGGCGTTGATATTTTGCAAAGCTCCACCATTCTTCACGAGTCAGAATGTGATTGCAGGAGGCAGGCATTGATGGGAGTGAAGTGTTCGAAACCGGAACATTTCCCGCCTCAAAATGCTTGGAAGCGAAGCCAATTTGCTCGTTGGCAGTTCCCATCCAATCGCAGGCGCTTGGAACCTGCAAGCAATATGCCCTTCCTCGTTCAAGTGCAGGACGCTGTGGACTGATGCTGACTTCCAAGACAGAAAGGGAAATAATCGTCCAAGTTCTTTTCCGAACACGAGAAATAGGGGGCGTTCAAGAGTCAAGATATGCTCTCAAATCACGTCGAGTTTGCCAGCCTCAAAGGGTTTCTGCCTCAGGGCTCGAATGCCCAAGAGCCTATATAAATTCCTCGAGGCGGGAGTCTCCAGCTTTGATATTTTCTTCTCAACCATCTGCCAAACTCCAGTCACTCTTTTATTTCCTTGAGATACCCCGTTGCTCTTTTTTGCGCATCATATTTTCGCCATTCTTTACTTTCACTCCAGAAACTCTTCAACAAGTCTGACTTCTTTCGAAACAATGGCCGAGCAGACCTCGTCATCCTCAAACTGGACGTTTTCCTTCTGGGACTGTTTCAGCCCCATCGATACCTGTACGTGTTGGGATGATATGCACTTAAGCAGGAGGAGTGTAAATCAGAGCTGATCTATTTCCGTTTACTCAGGTCTTCTGGCCTACTTCTGTCCATGTATTCTCTTCGGCAAGACCCAAGCACGTATCGAGGACCCGAGCTTGAAGAATTATAGTCCCATCAACGAGAACGTAAGTTCAGTCTGAATCAGCGTCTTACTTTCTTCCCATACTTACATATTCCCTCCTACGGCAGTGTCTTATCCACTGCGGTCTCGACATCTTCGCAGCCAGCTTCATCATTCGAGCGAAGAAGCGCGATGATCTCCGCAGACAGCACGGCATCACCGAAACCCACCTCGAGTCCTTCCTTAAGATGGAACCCGGTCACATCAAGGCCAAGCATGGTGTCGAAGGCAGTCTTGCGGAAGATTGCCTAGGTGCCTTTTTCTGTCGCTGCTGTGGTCTCGTCCAGGAGGAAAAGGAGGTGCTGGCACGTCTTGAGAAGGGCGGCGACGGTGGCTACAAGATGCAACAGGGCATGAGCTATCAACAACAAGCTTGAGCAGGAGGGCAGGCTTAATTATCTAATTATCAGTCAGTCATCATGGTGCAGCATGGCTAACACCAGGCCAATTAGGCTGCTTGCTTATGATGGAAGGAAAATAATTGTGTGATGGAAAGAAAAAGCACCTAATACCCATGTTCTTTTTTGTTGTGGATCACAACATACACTCTCTTGTGCTTTGACAATTTTTGTTATTCATGGACAGCTCATGGAATTTATGTTTGTTCTGTTCTTCATTTTCAATATATCTGGGTTTTCCTCTCATTTGTAAGATGCTGATTCTGTGATGAGGTTGCTTCCTTAATGACCCTCCTGCTTTGTCAGATCTGCTTGCCTTGACTTTTATACCTACGCGTGGCAACCCAAGTCACTGTCAGGCTGTGACTCTGGAAAAACCATCTCATGCCTCATATTTATACCTTCTTTTCCGTTAGCCAAGAGGTTTGGCTAATCTAGGGATACGAGATGATACTTACAGTTCAATGTGCGCCTCTGCTCGATGTTTCTTGTTCTGTTGCTCTTTGCCTGTCTAACAGCAGTGGGCGCACTACACTCACATACAAAACATTCGCTCCGCCCCTTTTTGGGCTCTAATCCCTTGTTGGCCGGAAGTAGGAATGGGGTAGAAGTTCTGGGTAATCCCGCCACCTTATATGAAGACTCTAGGTTGCATGATAACTGCGGGGAGTATTTTCTTTAACCTGCGTTTTCGAGCTTGTTCTATCGGGGACAACAATGCTAATATAAAATATAGGCACAGATCCGGAGCTGGTTTCCAGAAGAAAGCAGCAAGTCACTTATCTGGAGGGGTAAATTTCAATCCCCGAGAGAAATTTAGAGGTCACAGCCCTACTTATATTGACACGATTTACACAGAATAAGGTATAATCTCCACCTCGGGATACTTCTTACTCGGACCATTAAACAACGCATCATCCTTCCCCTTGAGCGCAAACTCGAAGAAACCTCCCACAAACCCATATAGAATCTCCATCACCCTCTTCCCCTCCATCGGGCCAGCAAGTCTTTCTCTCGTCTTTTTATCCATCTGACCTCCCACCCCAGAAGCATCCAACAGTAGCATAGCATCCCAATACGAACCATGCTGACTCGGATGCACCGTCAACTCTCTCGCCCACACCTTATCATGCGGCGGCTTATGCATCTCCTTCCAAAACTGCCCCCACGAAGGATCCATCTCTGTAGAGCTGGTGTTATGTCCCTCGGAGCCAAATAGCACAAATGCCTGCTTTACAAGATCTGAGCCGAACCCGGCTCTGACAACGCGTCCGAACTGCATGCCATCGAGATTAATACCGCCTGCGACGCGGATGTCGTTGGCGATGGTCGTTGCGGCGGCCGCGCCACCAAAGGAGTGTCCGAATACACCTGCTGGATGGCGAGGGGAGAAACGGTCGATCAGGAAGGACATGTCAGCTGCCCGGACATCGAGGGCCCAGGTTGCTCCCACCGGGTCGACGCCGGGATTCGCGACGTGGCCACCGGTGATGATTTCCCCGTCCGGGAACTCGACGATGTCCGTCTCGTAGGGGTGATCTACGGTAAGGACGGTAAATCCCGCGCTAGCGATGGTCTGCGCAAGGGCAGAGTAGAGCAGTCGAGTCGTATTATATCCGCCAGAGAGGATAAGAAGGGGGAATTTCGGGTCATGGCCGCCTTTTCTCTCCTTATCACGGTTGCAGCAAACCGGCATCATGGCTGCTTCCAAGACTCGTGGAAGCCAGCCAACGGTCAACAAGACCTCATGCTCCAACTTTGCACTCGCGGTCGGCATGTACGGGACATGGCAGATCTTGCATTTCTTGACAGGGTCGAAGCGCGAGACCATCAGCCTGCGAAAGTGCGTAGCATTGAACGGATCCAGGCGGGATTTGTCGACAACCTCAAATGCGTCGTGCTTAACACTATATGGGCCTGGTGGTTCTGGCAGGACGAATTTCGGGACGGGGTCGGATGAGTTTTTTGCTGTGTTTGCGATGCCGTTGACAAGTCCAAAGGCCGGCAGGAGAGCCAGGAATGGATTCGTGAGGGATTTCATGCTGCGCTGTCCGGCTCAACCACCATGAATAGATATTCAATTCTTTTTCTGTCCGCAGAAATTGTCCACGGGCTCGTTGCCGGGATCAGCAATCGCCCGTCAAGCTCACTTTATAGCAAAACTGCTCGACCATTCTCGGCTTTTCGGCGCGCGCGAAATACGAAGGGCCCGAGGAATAGCGTGTTTTAAAGCCATCTCATCTGCATGCTATTCTCCGTCGTCCAACCCATCGCGAGGAAACTCACAAGCAGCCTCGTTTCTCCCCACACAGTTTTGCCCCGATGTGGAGATGGAGGTCCGAGACAGGGATACGATGCAACCCTCCTCAGCAGTAAGACGTTTTTCCTCCACAGCGCGTTCTGCGAAAGAACCAAGTTGGCGATTTGTTGATGCTGGACCGAAGTTCCGCGCAAGAAAAATTATCGAGATGGCGCGGTGCTGAAGAATTGCGCTGAAAGAAAATTATGTGCTGAAGGGCGTATGAAAGGCAGGAGTTTAACTCGAGTTCAACCCCAGACAGTAAAGAAGCTGAACTGGCTACTTTTCCTCTCGATTAGTTCATGGCTTCTCCCAACCAAGAGCAAATTCCGGTTGCTGATGCTGGCACCCTCTCTTGGAACGAGGAGTGATCTGGGATGGAATGCAAGGTCTAAGGAACATTATTTTCTATCATGAAGAGCAAGCAACTCCCGTTACTCATAAATTACCTTGAGATGACTTTCGAGTAACGTCCTCATCCTACCCGATGTTATGCATTCAACAGAAATCATCGCCATGCAACCTGAACCGTTCTGCCAACTGGACAGAGCATCGGAAAACCGTCGACATTATATTGAAAAAGGAGATTAAGGTCTCTGAAGGCTATTTTGAGAATCTTCTGGGAACTCAATTCACCTGCTGGACTGGCTTGGAGGGCTGCAAGAAGGACTCTAGTCCGTTATAAACATGTACAGGACATGTGGCGGTTGGAGCTTGGAAAAGGCAGTGCTCAAGTGGCTGGCAGACGCCAACGAAGACCTATATGGTCTGCAGCGAGAGATGACATGCCTCTATCGACCGGAGGGATCTGTTGGAGCACAAACTGATATCGGTTCGTCAAATTATCCGACCACCACTGGAACCCCTAAATCAGGCTGGTGCCAGATTGTGGTCCCGAGAGAAGAGAAGAATAACTCGAAATACGATACCGTTCCAGAAGAGGAACCTTTCCATACTCCAAGTCAAGTTGGACCTGGCGCCTATTTCACCTCCGCATATACCTCCAAAGCATCGTGTAACCGACCAAAAAGACCCCCATGCCAACTTCTCAGCTCCTCCCATTCGCTCTTCGGTAACGTTGCGAACATCATTCGCAGCCACCCACCAACAATCAAGTCCGCATAGCTAGCCTTTGGTCCAAGCAAGAAGGGCCCACTCGTGTCCCTTACGAATAGCTTCGCCAAATCACCTAGCGCATTGCGGAATGAATCCTTCAACTTCTCTCGCGCCTCGCCAACCAATGTAAAGTCGTCCCAAGATGAAGCACCCGCGCGCCGCACAAATTCCGCCTTACTGATCTCAGCAGTAGCTGGATCAAACGGCATACCCTGAGTTGAAAGCTGTACATGTGCAGTAAATACTGCGTCAACGCTTACGTTGAACTTGGCGTATTCAGGGAATTCCTCACGGCAATCTGATAGAGGTATAGGTATCAGAGGATGGGAGAAAGTATAGTCGAGTTTCTGGGGTGGGAAAAGGTCGCCCGCACCCGAGTCCGGGTACGTGCGCTGTAGATATGTCGCGATATCAAAGGAGTCGCCAACCAATGAGCCAGTGGAGGGGTCGTCGATGATAGGCAGGGTATGGAAGTCGGTGCCATCAGCGAATTTGCGACCGGCTGGCAGCTTGAGACTGCGGCGGACCTTTGAAACATCGGGTAAAGGCACCCATGAGGTTGTGTATGGGACGGCTTTGAAGTTGAGTGCCATTCGGGCTTTCCAAGGGTTTGGCGAGCAGCAGGTTTTCTCCACGGGAGGGCGCATGGCAATGTCGTAAAAGACAATGGGCGGGCTTGAGGGTGTCGACATGGTGCGGGATAAGATTGCTTCGGCTGGATAGCTGTCTCGTGTTTCTGAAGAGGACAATGGCTTGATGGTTGACGGTTGATGTCGCTCACCATGCTTTGAATGCGTGGGGCAATCCGGGGGAGATATTCGCTTGTACCGAGGTATGTTGGTGTGTGAGTGCCAAGACGCTAATTTAGTGACTTATTTTGGGAGGCGCCAAGGCTGCCTCCAACCTCACGACATTGGTGAGAGACGTTACTACATAACTACATGGTGCTTATACATATACCTCAGTGGTGAAAGGGGTCCTGAGAGACCAAACTACGTCTACATCCTCTATCTTACGCGTTTCGATGAGGTCAACGTTGTAAAAGGATTTTTCCTGCCTTCAACGGAGCGAGGGAGACACGTGAGCACCGTTGTTCATGGAAGAGAGCAACTTGAATTCAAAACCAACAGCCTCCCTTTTTGCCCCGTCTTCAGACGGAGGGCATAATGCATAGCAGATGCCTGTCTCTTATTCCTGTCGCTAAGGATAGCTTCATCCCAAGCAACCTCCTCATTGCCGGGGTGCAGGGGAAGGGTGTTAGATGATACGAGAATTCCGCTGAGAGCCGTTTCCCCAAAATCCCCATGGGGAGTGTGGAGCATACGAGTATGTTCTGGCGTCGGAGATATGAAGATCTCCCGCTTTCCCCAGTTGTTGAAGCATGGAAGTCTGTCTATCCATACTCCTTGGTTGCCACAGGCGAGTGACGCACTCAACAACGCCGTTTGATATACTTACACTTAGAAAGCTCAAACTCGCTTCGGCCCCGTTCAGATACTCGAGTGGCGTCCGAGTATACAGTGCTCGGTGTTATCTCATAATGCTACGTTGGCTTGAACTAACTTCATCGACATTCGAACAAGAACACGAGAACCGGAACGAACGGAAGGAATCGTTCTATGGTATCCCACCTTGAAGCCCCGATCAACCGCTGAGAACAGCGTTGAACTGCCTTCGTAAAGGACGCGTCTTCGTTTTGAAGCAGGCTATCATCGCTCACAGGCCTTTTTCGACAAGGATTGGTATTCAACGCATAGGATGTTGCAGTGTTCCCCTCTTTTCGTTCGTATTTCGTCTGTTTAATCAAAGACTTGACGGAATGAGATATCGGCAATCCATTCAGCAGAGCAGAAAACGGCTATATAAAGGATGGTCACGACCGCTCTGGGGGAACAATTGTTCTCGCAACCATCGTCCGCAACCGCAACTGAAATTCCACGCTTTTTACGACAAGATCCTCAAAATGAAGGTGAGCAGCTCAGTATATGTGCAAGGCCTGCATGTTCTCATCTTCTCATCTTCCTCTTCAGCTCTCCATCGTCCTCGCTACGCTCGCGATTGTTCCGGGCCTCATGGCCCTCGCGGAGCCAGACCTGACTTTGGATGAAAGAGGTCTTCCACCGGCAAGTCTTCCTACTCGGAGCTCTGACCCGCCCAGCTAATGTCGCATGACCTTTGCCATTTATAGTGCAAGCCAGCCAGCTGCAGGTGCAAGAAAGGTTGGCCCAACATGGCCTGTGGTGATGGCAAGCGTGGCTGCAAGAAATATGTCCTTTACAACTGCAAGAAGAAGTGTTCCCACGGCCAGCAAAGGATGTGCAAGCCCAAATAAGAGTGAGCTGCGCAGGAGGAGCTGGATGCTCTCCTGGTCTAAGCTGACTGCCACGGTGCTTCAAGGGAATGGGGGATTGGGGCTGGTTGGTGGGGCAAGGGATAGTGGATGATTTAATTTATCCATCAGATAAATATGAGAGACGGCATCTATATTCAGAGCTCGTTCCCTTCGCCTTCGCTTCCCTATATTTGCCAGTAGAGAAGGCTTTAATCATCAGTCAGGATAATGATGTCACGGCGAACCCCCTGCGCTCGATGGAGTTGGACTAATTTGCGAGCGAGGAAGAGGTGCTTTGTAGGTATTGCTTGTTTCGGCGGCAGGAGGCAGGCGAATGGAGCTGACAGTTCTGGGGGCTCAACATCTATCCCCGCGAGTCAACGAAGGGCGGGTTGGTGTTGAAGTTGCCCGGTTTGCCGTCGGACTACCGCATAGGTGTGAGTAAGATAACATGCTTACTTTCGAGTTCAAGTTTCAGTATGCAGTGTGCACTTACGTTACAATTAATGTGCAGAGCTATTCATATTCGTAGTATATCTTGACTGGCTTCTTTGCCTTTCTTTCTCCAGAAACCAGGCTCCCCGCCTTCATTCTCCATAAACATACCAGGGGGCCGTAGATAAAGATCCGGCCAGTGTACGTTTTCATCCAAGGTAGAATAATACTCCACATATTCATCAACTGGCATGTAAGTCCACCCAACATCCTCGCTATCATCGTCACTCGCACCATCCTCCCAGTCAGGATGGATGGTATACCCCCGTTGGTCAGGAGGCAGGTGACCAAACTGTAGTTCAAGAATCTTGACAACAGGCGAATTCATATGCTCCAGAGACTCAATGCATATATCATCCACGAAGAGACAGTAATTGTATCGTGAGCCATACGAGGTAATGCCTGTATCGTCTGGCACAAAGGCTTCAGGATCGTTTCGTAGGATGGCCTGGTAATCAAACTTGTGAGGTTCGGCCACCTTATCTTGCAACTCATCAGCCACCCAAGCGCTGAAATGATCGCGAATTTCATGGGATGTCGCTCCATCAAATCGAGCTTTATCATCCACCACGACAAGATCATGGCGCGGTAGAAGGCCCAAGACGTCATGTGTGGAAGACTCCACAATACCGTATATCTCCTTAAGTAGTCGTTGCCATGCCTCATCATCGCCGTATGAGCATCGATAAATGACAAACCCGCAAAAAGGATCTAAAAAGGCAAATAGATTTCCATTCTGGCAATTTAAATAAACAAATGAGGCATAATGAAAGCAATCAAGTCTTAGCCTCTATTAAAAACAAAAATTTCATAGGCGTAAATCACTCCATGGGCTTTGGTTTCCGGATCATGGACACGACTCTCACAGGTTGATTATTCACCCCATTCTTAGGACCGCTGTCACCATTTGTTCAAGGAATCCGTTTAAGAAACCGGATTAACCCCCACGAGACCAGTCCAAAAGTCTGGATAAACCGGTTCTAATCCCGTAAACACCAAGTCCCATACCAAAATTTGGAGCTAGATGGCCCAAATTTGCTTTCATGTGGTAGAAAGATTGTTCCGTGATACGCACAGGCGTCGATTCTGCATGAGGGCCTCTCCCGCCGTTGTTGACAGGTTTCGGCTGGGGAAGCGATTCCTGAGGGTCGCGATCAACCAATATTCTCAGCCGCGGAAAGCCTGCGCACTCTTGTATCAAAGGGTATCCGTTGCTCCCGGTGCGGCCCTGCGGAATTTCATGCCAGCAGATCCTTTAGTCGAAGCTTGTAAGCAGAGACGGACGGTCCCCGACCGCTGTGTCCGCCATAGTTTACACTCCGACCAAGTCATTGTTGTGCCCCTAGGACGAAAAATACGCTTCATTATTGGCGATGCTATAACCATGTGTACATCCTCTCCCTGCTGTGTCTGCCCCTCATCCACCTTCTTCAACTCAACGCCATGGGGCTCGAGGCGTACCGAATTCGGATAAGGTGGCTCGGTAGGTAGTATCTGTAGTTCCAGGGCCGTGTAGCCCTGCGAATTTCCACAAGTGGACATGGCGTGCCCCGGGGCCCAACATTCAATGCAGATTTCGCTTAGAACCACATACGCCGCGGTTTCGTTCGTGTCGCGGAGGCACTTCGCCCACTCATTCCCAGCAACATCCAGCTCCACCGACCCTCTGAAACCATGGTGGAAAAACGCGACGCGTAGCTTTTTGTCATTCTCGCTGAACCCGGTTTCTTCGAGAACATACAGAACATATTTCACCAGTTTCGCAATATGCTCTCGGTCATCTTTATAAGCAACCCACAGACTTGACAATGCATCCGAATTGCTGCTGCGCAAAGCCTCTTGGAAGGCGGCACCCCACTCGGTTTTCGACCAGCCAGGTGCCCAAGGTTCAAGAAGTTGTTGAACTGCTTTGTTGAGCAAAAGAGATCCAAGAGTCACACGTCTAGCATTTCCGGTACAGTGACTGACCTCAACCCCGAACAAGAAGTTCAAATCAGCCGTGTCAGCAGTCTCATACTTTGACCATCTTAAATTTAGGTATTCTTTCCACGTCATTCCCGGCAGCCGTGTCTGAGACATTGTGAATTGAGCTCCAACTATCTTCGAGAGGGACATTCCAGCAGCTCTGCCGTCGTTCATAGCAGGCCGCGTGTGCATCCCGCCCAGGTGGCGTTCGTAATTTCTCTGAAATTCATCAAGGGAGTATGTGCAGTCACTGTTGTCCGTAAGCCGAGCGCCGATCAGGAGAAGATTATCCTTGCGCAGCCATAAATCACCAGGCAGTGACTTCACATGAGCGAGCATTCCCAGGCGTGTCGCCTTTTGATAGTGGCACTTCTTAGCGTTCCGGAACGTATTTTCGTCACTTGGAACCCGATAAATATATCCCCCTAGGACCTGATACCACATGATCAGCTCATTATTATCGATGCTAACTTGCACGTCAAGGATCGGGCGCCAAATATCGTTGAATTGTATGATATCGGTGAGAATAGAGAGGGGTGGCATGGCATCGTTGCCTCTGGCCTCGAGAGGGCCGTCTGTGGCCATCCGAAACGTCCAAACTTTCTTGCCCTCGAGAAATTCATCCAAGCAAGCAAGACGGCTTGATTGGAGTATAAAACCGAAGAGGCCAGTCACCTCAACCTTGATATGGCTATGCTCTCCAATGTCAATGCCGAGATATTCTGTATGGCACCCGGCGTAAGATACCAGAGCTAGATCCAATATGATGGCCGTCATCCAGCAGAGCAGGCCGGAAGTGCGCTCGGTGAACTTGGGTCTGATTCCGAACCGTCCAAGAATGTCAGAGCAATGCTTCTCAACTTGTATCAACGAACGGAGAAAGGATTCGTGAGATAGTTCGACCAGCGCAGGCTCTAGGGACTCTTTGAGATTGCTAATCGCTTCTGGAGGGATGCGAAGTATCTCCGCCAAGTCATGTTTCGGATGTTCCAGCAACAGATTATAGGAGTCATCAACCAGGAGAGACTGGCGCATGTAATCCAAATTGTCCAGGTCTCCACTGAGTATAATATAGGTCTTAACGAAAAGTGACAGTCCTTTTATTTCGTCCTCACTCATGCAAGATTTCCCGTGAGAACCGCCTTGATCAACTTCTAGTGTCGATGTGCCGAGTCTCAAACAATGTTTCCACACTTCTGTAGGCACTGAGAAGGCTTCCCCGTAAGATACATTGGTGCGATACCGTCGAAAGGGGCGTATTTTCCTTTGGTACGGGCCAGCTCCGAATGTTTGATTACTCGTTGTCGTACGTCCTCTATGAATTGGAAAAAAAGAGCCTGGTCTTCCCGCCCCAAACTCCGATAGTATTCAGCTTTCTCCCTTTGGGAACTCAACTTCCGTTCTGTTTCTCCATTGGTGTCCGCCGGCGCAACGGTTTCGGCGACAACTCCTTGTGAATCGTGGAAAATTTCCCCCTCGTCATCATCCCTGATTTCAGGCTGCTGACATGGATGTTTAGTGAACCTTTCCAATGATCCGACCCAGGCTTGATCGCTCACCTGTTCCTGAAGGTTATCATTTTCCCCATCTATTGCTTTGCGTTCTGGGGTCATCGTGTCATCTCTCTCTTCGAGCCCTTGGCGGGGAGCGGACATGGATAGAAGCCGTTCCATTATCCTTCGCTTCGCGTCGAGATGGAAACACCAATGTGTAGTAAATGCTTGAGCGCGGGAGCCGTAAACAATCTTCCCCGAAATGCAACTCACAGTGCTATGCCAAATAGACTGATTTGACCACCAAGGGCGAACCAGCTTTTATAAGCCATAGAGGGAAACTATTGATTATTAGTTGCGAGGGAGGTTATTTGTCTGAACACGGAAATACTTACCTGGGAGGTGCCGGTCGCCATTCTGCTTTCAGTTGTTGGGCCTTGACCTGATCGCCCACAGGCAAAGGAGTGATATGCCGTCTTGAGTGATGGCTATGCCTTTTGTGGGGATGTTTGGGTCTTTCCAATATGGATTAAGACTGCAAGCAGCTCAATTCTTCTGGCTTCAGCCTGCTTCTATGAAAGATATAGTGCTCTCTTGAATGTTCTGTGATTGTCTTCCACTCGGAATTTCTTTCTGCATCCCGGAGACCCAGCTCTTTTTTTTCTTCTTCATTTTTTTTTTTTTTTTTTGCATTGCTTTGACAAAAAGTGAACCTGCTACACAGCAAGATATTCCACCTGCGAACATATCATGTCTGGATGAATAGTTGTTCAGATCGTGAAGTGGCAGTCTCAGCAGTAGAGCCGGGTATACCCTTCAAGGCAACCTGTGACTGGCTTGGCTAAGGATTTGCGGAATGTTGGCTGACCAGGCCCTGGTTCTGTTCAAGGACCCCGTCAACAAAGATGGCACCACCGACTTGACCAAAGCAAAGGCCATGAAGAAGAGACAACCCTCCTCCATCTTATTTGGAACTGAATTGACAAAACACTTGCCAAACATATCAAAGAAATGTAGGAGCAGAAAGACTGCCAGTCAGCCTCGATTGTGCTTTGGAACATCTCGTGGACAAGGGGGGTGGCGGAAAACACCAACATGTGTGCACAGCTTTGAGAACCAATAATTAGATCCATTTGGTGTCTTGCAAATCCCCTCAACTCTCTCATCATGTTCAAATGGAGGTTGTCGTCCTGTCTCTCGAGTCTCGGCTGGTGGTCTCGTGCCGCTGCTGCATCAAGCTAGCTTAGTCACAAGCTCAATTTGCTTGGCGGGCCTCTTCAAAAAATTATTGGCAAAGGAAACGAGCTGATTCGGCGTTGGCAGACGCTTCCAGGTGCCCGTCTATTTTGAGACACTGAGATTGGGGTGAACAAGCATCCACAGAAGCCGAAAACAGCGTTGAGATGCCTTACTCCTTGAATCTCTCTCTGCTGAGAAGTACGAGTAAAACGATCTCGGCCCCTCCCCCAACTGCACTGGAACCGTTTCTGAAGGCGATCCTTGATCCTTCGAAAGGGCTGATCGCAATTCCTGCATTCCAACCACTGGCCGAGAACCAAAGCTCGCCCCCTCTCAGGTGGCGCTCGATCTCCACATAGTTAGACTACTTTAAGTCAATTAAGGATCCGAGCAGCAGAACCTTAAACCCGTGGACCGCGGGTATGTCCGTGTTTCTCTCGGCTTGGAAGCTCGCACGCATGTGATGGTGCTGAAATGCACCGCATTCGCATCTTCATATGCCAAAAGATTGAATCTTCCCCGGACGGAGTATCCCCGCGTGCTTCTTCCCCATCTGGGGTGTTGCTCTGTACCCGCGCTGGGCATGAATAGACTTTCACTCTCCGTGGGGATACTGGCGAACATCAGAGGAGACTTCGCTGCAGGACCCAAGGGCGGCCATTGGGGGCATCGAAGTTTAACGGCGAATTGTACGGAATAGAAGGCCGGAATCAAATAATCGTCCAAATGCGCCCTCCATCCTAATATTTAGTGCATCCTCTCACCCTGCTTTTTGCCTCTTTTCTTTTTTTGCCCTCGTTTCTCTCCGGTGGCGTGGCATTCCCCATTTCGCTCTTTTTCGTCGTTTATCCGGCCTGTCGCATCGAAAAGATCTGATCTGATTGACCCTTGTAGCAGTTAGAGAGGCAAGGGTAGGGATTTGCTGCACCATTTGAAGGTATTTTACCCTTCAATCCAGCTTGCGCTCCCGTGAGATCGCCTCCTCCGGGAAGATTACCCTGTACGACTTTCAATTCTGGCGTATTTCCCCTTTCATCTCAACCGGGCTGACCTGTGAAACCCCGATTTTCCGAGCAACAGCACAACAAATACCCCCTAATCTCGCTTTTCTGCCCTCTTATTCCGGGAGTAAAGACCATCGAGGGAAAACCAGAACGAGACTATCATCATGGACGATAGCGTGGACAAGCCCAGCAGCGGGGTAGAAACCGCTGGTGCTGGCCCCAAACCCGGCTTCGCTTCACGCATGGGTGCTCACTGCAAAAGATTCTGGTGGGCGTATCTCGGCGGCCTCATCGCCGTCGTACTGGTCGTCGTCCTGCCAATGTAAGCATTCTTCATCAGCCGAAAACACCGGGTTCATAACTGATACTGATACTGACATGACTGTCCAGCATCTACGTCGGATTTCCCAAAATGGCGCAGAAAGAAGTCAACAAATCCACCCTCACGATCAACGAGATGCAAATTACCGACCCCAAACCAGATGGCTTCAAAATCCATCTTGTGCAGCGAATCGGCTCGGACAGCAAATACCACCCCATGCTCGATGCTTTCGATGCTGCGATCTCGTTGGATGGAGATAATACGCCCACGTTCGCGACGTTCCGTGTCCCGGCTGTCAAGTCGCATGACGGTGCGGTCGTGGAGATCAACCAGGATGTGGTCCTCAAGGACATCTCTGCGTTCGCTGGCTATTCGAAGGCTGTCATTCAGAATGAGGAGGTCAAGTTGAATGTGGATGGAAGGACTGGGTTGAAGCAAGGGTCTTTGCCAAAGACGACGGTTGACTATAACAAAGTCGTCACCATGAAGGGTATGTTGGACCCCCTCATTGAATTTGAAGCGTGCTCAGGACTAACAAAAACTGCAGGTCTCAACCATCTCAATGGCTTTAACATCACTGATATCGGCCTGATCAAAGGCAAAAGCAAGGGCAAGAATGCGCCTAACATGGAGGGAACAGTCTACATCCCCAACCCAAGCGTCATGACTCTCACCATGGTAAGCCATTCCCACAACCAAAAATTAAACTAAAATTCCAACCCAAGGAACGAAAAAATATACTTACCAAAGAATCTCCAGGGAAACATCACCCTCTCCCTCTCCGTCAAAGGCGAAGCCATCGGTACCTCCGTCCTCGAAAACATCGTTCTTAAACCCGGCAACAACACAGTCTCCATGCACGCAACGGTCGACTACGCCAAAGTCGTGGGCTTCATCTCAGGCAAAAACGCCACCTTCAAAGACGGCCTAGTGCCCATCGACATTGTCGGGAAATCAGTCACGTACAATGGGGAGGAAATCACGTATTTTGCCGATGCGCTGAAGTCGAATAAGATTACGACCAAATTGGATGTTATGAGTGCGTTGGCATCAAGCTGAGATTATGATCTAATTATGGTGGTTTCATGTAATTTTTATGAGTTTGGATATTTATGATAACCCTCTTTGGTTTGTGGTTTATTGGAAATACCCCTTGAATGAATGGCTGTTATTCATGGAATCCTGATTGAATGGGATCTTATTCTCATCAGATCATCATTGCTCAGTGATTGTACTTTATCTTGTAGTGTATCGACTCAGGGTCTCATAACAATATAGTCTAGTCCAAAAGTAATACATGCTCATCAAACTTTACCGCAGACCATGTAAGGCAAGAAAACCAGCCGCAATTAGACTTCTCTCTCCAACCGCATCCGCAGGGCCATGCCAATAGAACAAACCCGCAAGTCCCAGCCATGCCGCATATTGCGCCTTTTCTCGCACTGTCTGTACGGAATCATAAGTTATGAATCCGGCAACGGGGTCAACACAGTAAGCAGCGCAAACGGCCTCGTCGTAACGTTCAACTGTTCCGGGGCGGGGGAGGTCGCGGTAGTCAAAGACATGCTCGGGGGGAATTGAAGAGTCGCCTCCTCCAGGAGACGGTTGCGGTGCGGACGGTTTTTGACCAATGCTATTTGTGCCTGGAAAACAACGACCATATACCGGAATGCCGAGGAGGAGCTTTATTGGCGTTACGCCCTTTTGAAGCATATAGCGGATGCCCAAGAAACAGGATTGCATTGCTGCAGGGCTATGTGGCTGTATGGAAGTCCGGAGTTGGGATTGGTGACCGCTGTGAGATGTCCAGGGGCCAGAGAAATCGTAAGCCATCATGTTTATTAAATCTATATACTGCTGCGTGTGTGAGAGGTCAATATGTTGCAATGCCCATTCTCCGACAGGGAGCGCAGTTGTGAGAGTGTATTGCGGCGAAGGGAGCTTGCTTCGAAGGGACGATAGGAGCTGCACATAATCCTGCCCTTCCTGGGGATTAGAGGGATGTTCCCAATCAACTGCCACCGCAGTTAGCTCGTCAGATACTTGCTTCGGAAGATCACAAGTTCCAACTCACTATCAAGTCCGTCAAGACCAAATCTGTCTACCAGTTCTTTTGCGTTTTCCACGAATTTCTGCACCGCTTGTGGATTTCGCGCCACCTTCGCAAAGTGTTGGCTGCCCTCTCCTCCTCCGCCAATCGAAAGAATCACCTTCATCCCCGTGTATTGTCTTTTAAGCTGTGTGAGCGCCCGAATACAGCCAAGGACGCCGTCTACCGGCATACGTTCGTCCGCCCATTCATCACTCAGCTTTCGCACCGTTAACAAACGATCGAGAGTAGACAAGGGGGTATAAAATCCTCACGTAAACCGTACCGTCCAGCTTGACCCTACACGCCCAGTTAGCCAGTCCTTCACCAGCGAGAGCGGAGTTGTACCATGCAAAAGCATAAAACACATGCGACACAAATTGAAGCTTCAGCGAAGAGGGTGGTTGATTCTTATAAACTCTCCAGTTGGGATAGTAAATCGCGTTGTAGTAAACCGGCCTATCACTTGCGCTGTTGTTGGCGCCATCGACTCGAAAGCCATATGTTGGCCCTTCCTGTGGCAACATCGTACATCGAAGACTACCTGAGATAAACGGCAATTGAGGGTTCAGATAGGGCTCGGCGAGCTTCCAGACGTGAAGAATTAGATGTGTTCGAGGATTGGCAGGTAAGATGGCGAGCTTCAGGAAGGTTCAAGGCGGTTTGCACCTGATATTCAATATCTCGACTAAGGTTCCAAATCGGGATGGAAACCAGAAGGGATATCAAGCAGCCTTCAAATGAAGACGACGGATTTTCTTCGGTCTAGCAGTAAAAGTTGACAATCCGACATACGATGGTCTTGTGAAGGTTTGACTTCATCTTCCCCACTCTCAGCTTTGTACCAACTGGAGGTGGCCAGCGATGCATCACGTCTTCTATACTGTTGACCGGTCCACACGATAAAGAATCTAAAGCATAGCAGAACTAGTAGGGCATACATTAACTTGGGTATCATTTTAGTCCAACAGAGCGAACCCTTGGCGTGTCAACACGCACCATGCAAATTTAACGTCAACCTCTTTCCCACAGGACCATAAAACGCCGTCCCAATGCAAGATTGCTAAAAAAACAAAAAGCAGGCGCACTCGCAAGGCGGAATCTACATTCCCCTCTTTCCCCGATATCTGCCGCCCATGAATCTTCCACCCCGACCACGTTCTCTCCTCCACTCGCGTTCCCTCTCTTCCTCCCGTTCTTGTTCCTCTCTGATCCTCAGCCTTTCCCTCTCAATCTCCTCTGCAGTCTTCTCTACTCGGATAGTCGGCTTGGGTAAATTTTCCGGCCACCGCGGATGAGCGCCCTCCTGACAGGCTCGACCCTCGGGACAGAATCCAGCCAAATAGAAGCGACAAATCCTCCTCCGCGCATGCTTTTTCGCGCACAACGGCCCCAGAGGGCAGAATCCCTTATCGTAGTGTTCGCAGGTGGGTAACTTGGCTTCTTCGGGCACATGTTGATACAGACAGTCGTCGCCGTTGGGACAGTAGCCACTCCGTGAATATGACTGACACTCCGGCATGCGTCGGAGGTTATATTCGTGTAAATACTCGCATTTGATTCCCTTCTTGCAGAGCCCCTTCAGGTAATGTTTGCAGACCAGACTGCCATGTGTCGAGGAAGGCGCGATGGCGGGGGACGTAGCTGTTGAAATGCGTGAGGGAGTCGGATGTCGGTCTGGGCACATGGGACCCAGCGGACAGAGTCCTTCTCGATAGGCTTTGCAGACGGGGACATCTGTTGCGAGGCCGAAACCAAAGGTCTTGTGAAGGAACGGGCTGAAGGCGAATTTCGTGAAGCTTGGGTCGCGGGGGGCGTCTGCAGATACGATGCGGTCGGCAGCCGTGTGGACGTCCGCCATGATGGCGGTGGGATTGTTGTAAGGGCTCGAAGCTGGTTCTTAAATTCGAGGAAAGATTGGTGATATGGGAATGAGCCGGCTCTAACAGTATTTCACACAAAGCTCAGATAGCTCCTCAATTCAACATAATATGAGCGATCGCTCTGGAGCATCAGCTGAATGGGAGAGCTCATACCTGGGTAGAAATTCCTGGTGGACATGGCGCTAGTCCCGGAAGAGCACCAGAGCACGCCGCATTGTTTGGCTTATCTCAGCAGCCCAAACAGCCTTGGCGCGGCGTCGTCGTCCTGAGATTCATGTCTGGTCACGACACGATCTCTACTCATTCGTGTCACTGTTGAAATGGGGTTTACGAAAGAACGTCGATGTTATTCTTGTTGACTCATCGAAATCCTCCACTCTGGTGCCATGTCAAATGGACTCGCAATTATGTGTGATGGCCAGCAATGATCAACAGCCTGCCAAATGCGGGCAGCTCAAACTAACGACACAACTTGCACGTACTGGCACCCCATGATAAGAGGCTTTGTTGAAGGAATTTCTGAAAACAAATCAACTTTAGGGGCTTTTGTTTGACATCAGAAATGAAAATGGCATGATCATCATTCAGCTGCTGAGAAATCAGTCGCAAGGAAGCCTGACCAGATTCAGTCCAGCTTCTTGGCAGGGACCGGAAGCCCGTTCCATAAATGGGACCACCACGGGTTTACCGACTCCGAGCAAAAAGATCTCCGAAGCCGAGATGCTGAAGCTGGAGAAACTGGAAGACAAACGTGTTAATTGGAGGAAATGGAAAAAAGGAGCCAATTTGAGCGGAACTTGATTTGTTGGTGCCTTGACAGACTGCTCTCCCCAATGCAGTGTTTCTATTACATATCAGGGCCTTGAGACTGGACCTTGGATTTCACGACATCTCAGTTCTATCTCTTCCAGTTCTATATTCTCCTTTTCTTTGGCCCGGATTCATCAAGGGCGGCGTCGGAGACATGTCTGTCCTCCCCTTCTCACAGCAGGGCTCCGGTTCCTTTCTGCAGATTATTCTTTATGCTGCTGGTGCATCGATATTTTCGATTATCATCAATGTCCTCTGGCAGTTTCTCCCCAGGAAGGCATCGGAACCTCCCCTTGTCTTCCATTGGATCCCATTCATCGGAAATGCGGTCTCATATGGGACAGATCCGCGGAACTTTTACGAAAATTGCCGCCAGAAGGTGCGCATGTTTCTATTCCATACAACTCGAGTACGCGGCTGATCTGGGGGTGGCTCTTTTAGTATGGCGATATCTTCACCTTCGTTTTGCTCGGAAAGAAAATGACAGTTTGTCTCGGCATACGAGGCAACGACTTTATCCTCAACGGCAAGCTGCAAGATGTCAATGCCGAAGAAATCTATGGACCCCTTACAACTCCTGTCTTTGGCAAAGACATCATCTACGATTGCCCCAACGCAAAGCTCATGGAACAGAAGAAGTTTGTCAAATTCGGCCTCACGCACAGCTCACTGCGTTCTTACGTGCAGCTGATCGAGCGGGAGGTTATTGACTACCTTAAAACGGCTCCAGCCTTCAAAGGACGTTCAGGAACCGTCAACATTCCTGCTGCGATGGCCGAAATCACCATCTTTACCGCCGGGAGAGCTCTTCAGGGGACAGAAGTGCGGAAGAAGCTCACTACCGAGTTCGCCGAGCTCTACCACGACCTTGATCTAGGCTTCCGGCCAATCAACTTTCTAATGCCATGGGCTCCCCTTCCGCAGAACCGTCGACGAGACGCCGCACATGCCAAAATGAGCTCCGTCTACCTTGACATCATCAACAGACGACGAGAGTTGGGCATCCGGCCTGCGGATGAAGATAAGGATATGATTTGGCATCTCATGGACTGCGTTTACAAATCGGGACAGCCGATTCCAGACAGGGAGATTGCTCACATGATGATCACACTGTTGATGGCCGGCCAGCACTCCTCCTCTTCCGCGAGTTCGTGGATCATGCTCCGCTTAGCATCTCGCCCTGATATCGTTGAGGCCCTGTACCAAGAGCAAGTACAAAACCTCTCTGGCGCCGACTCGCGGCTGCAACCGCTTCAGTACGACGATCTCGACAAGCTACCGCTGCTTCAAAACGTCGTCAAGGAGACCCTGCGTGTCCATTCTTCCATCCACTCCCTCATGCGGAAAGTCATGAAGCCCATGCCCGTCCCTAATAGCGACTACGTCATCACCCCTGACAAGGTGCTAGTAGCATCCCCCATCGTCACGCATCTCAGCGAGGAGTACTTCCCGAATGCAGAAGTCTGGGAGCCACGCCGCTGGGAGACGGCGACGGAGGACGAGGAGGGGGAAGACATGGTCGACTACGGATACGGCGCTACGTCCAAGGGTACGCGGAGCCCCTATTTACCTTTTGGAGCTGGTCGCCACCGCTGCATCGGAGAGAAGTTTGCGTACGTTAATCTGGGCACGATTATTGGTACGCTGGTCCGACATTTAAAGCTCAACACGCTCGATGGCAAATCCTGGGTGCCGCAGACGGATTACACTTCTCTCTTTTCGCGACCTATGCAGCCGGCGGAGATCAGGTGGGAACGAAGGTTTCCAGAGGCGGACTAGATATCAGTACATACATAATAGATAATAGGAACGGGTGCATTCTGTAATATGCTATATCAAAGATATTTTCATTCAAGCCAAGGCCGGCAATCTTGTAAGTAAGCGGAGCAAGAGTGAGGCTGCATGCATAGAAAAACTGCTTCTGTAAGTTGGTTGGTGCGCAGAGCACCCAGCCAACGCTACTAGTCCTACCCATCATAGTCAAGAGGGAATCTCGATTCACCCAGAACTCTTCTTTGCTGTCAGGAATCTCTCTCAATTGACCGGCGAAGTAATATATTATAACAGGCTGCTGTTTGCTTTCGGTTCGGAGGTTTGATTTTCCGACCTAAGTTATGCCTAGCCGCCAGGTGCCAGAATAGGGGAATCGAACCACCTACTGCATCACTCCACTTTCAGTTTTCATTATCGGTATACATACCTCTCCAGCATTGAGCTCGCTCAGTTGCATCAACCGAAGAGGTGCGGTGATAATGGCGTTAAGGTTCCTGCAAGGCTTGCATCTTCATAGGCCAATTCCCTCTGCTGAGAGGAAGCCATCGTACTGGGATATGAGAGACGGCTGCTGTGCCACACTTTTGTTCGTCACACCAGACATGGGGGGTGGTACCGTGATGGCGGGGTTCAGGCCCCTCGGCGGCTATATCAATGAATACCTACGAGTATCAGGGTGCCTCATAGTAGCATGATACTCTGGATGTTTAACCTTGGAGCATGAATATCTGCCTACTTCACAGACTTTCTTGGACTCGATGCATCATCGGCCATGCCTCCTAATAAGCCCAAACTTGACCGCAGTACTCTCGCGGAACAAGGTGTTACTTTCTCAGAAGGGACATGGGGCTCCGAAGATGACGGTCAGCCTGCGCAATTGCCGCCCCATGTTGAATCATTGAGAGATGCTCTTTTGTCCTTCGAGTCTCTTGTGCCGGATACCCATAGGGAAATGTTTGACCAGGAGTATGAAAGGCTATCAATCCCGTTTCGAAGCAAGAGCAAAGGAAGAAGCGTGGTCCCACCGGACTCAGCCTACTTTGCAGCGTCTGGCTTACCGACCGGCGCTATTGACATACCGGGGACCGCTGCCTATATCGACGGAGAAATCGTGATGTTTGAGACCATTGCATTATCCTCTCGACACCTTGTTTTAGGAAAATCCTCGCGAACAAGGTGGCAGCTTTTCCTGTGGGCCAATATATTCCGAACTTTTGAAGACACGGCTTCGCCCCTCCCCCTCATCAATTATGAGTAAGTAGCGCCTAACAATATCTGCTATGTATGAGCGCTCGTCAAATTCTAATTAAAGGGTTGCAGTTATGTCTTTGATCAATGGTATTTGTATGGGACCCTGCTCGGCCTAATACTCCGTTTCCCCAAATGAGGAGGATCTAACTTCGTTTAAGGGAATGGGATGTCCATTGGGACGAAGCAAAGAAGTATCACAACGCTGATGCTTCTATAACGCTACCAACAGGCCCCAAACCCGACTTCACATACGGGATTCCAATCAAAACGCCTCGCGATTTGGATTACCTTCCCAAGGGATTCCGTGACCTTGAACTGGTAACGAATTTCACCACTGAAATCCTGGGGAATCTGCGCTCCTTGAATCTCGTCTCTTCGCCATCGACCGGACTTCAGAAGTGGACGGAGGATAAAAATTTCCCACTCAATCAATCTCATTTAGTCTGTTTTCCTTGGGCGACAGTCGAGCTCAGTCCGGTCGAGGAAGAGCAATACCCGGAAGATTTTGCCTACTGTCAAGGTGCCAACGCAGCGTCAGCTGCCCTTACCCTGCTTGAAAATCTAGACGAACGCTCTAACCGGTCCGACCATTATCCAATACCCCCCGTGGTCATATTTACTCTTGACGGCCCAGAAATAAAAGTGTGGCTGGCTTATTCCTACACCAAGGAGCATGGATCAACTCGTCATGTAAGATTCCTACCCGAATCCCTTTGTGTGTTGCTTATTTTTGGAATATTTCTGGAGAGCTAACATGTTTAACACCTGTAGCATATGGTGTGTATTTGGACCACTTCGCTGAGCCTTACATGGGGTGTCATTGCAACACGTCAGATCATTAAAAACATGTTATTTTGGGCAACACGAAGCTTAAAGCCACAGATTTCATCCATGATCAGCCAGATCCTTTATGATCGTCCTTTTGCGCCTCGTTGTCATCGACTTCCAGAGCTTCCTGTCCGTGAGAAAGCTTTGTCAATATCCACCAAGTCGGCGGCCCCTGTTGAGCCAAATTCCGCATTAGTTAAGTCCTTGGGCAATGCGATTCTGCCAAAGACAGCCGGAGTCAGTTGGCTGAGTCCTACAAGTAAAAAGTTTCTGGCCAAATACATCGTCCGCATGCTCGAAAATAAGAGGACGCAGGGGCAAATTGCCGCAAGATTAAACGAACTTTTTGGTCGTAATTCCGACGATATAAGGGGACTGGAGTTCTCAAGATGGTTGTTTGAGGAGGCTCTGGATAAACAATCTTGGTACAACGGTGACGAGGACCAGAGGAAAGTCGCTGTGCATGATGACGCTTCAGTCAGTACTCCAGGAATTGGAGATAACTGCCAGCTGCGCACCTCCGATTACCCTCCATCAACCAAACGGTTCTCTGAGTGGGGAAGACTCGTCAGAGTCAAATTACCACCAGTTGATAACAGGATATCTGGAAACGTCAACGACAACGACAACCGAAGTGTGGATTGTCTGCTACCTGAGAGATCGATCGATGATCGGCGAGCTCAGGATAAGGAGACAGCGTAGAGTAGTCTGGAGCCAGAAGAGCACGTGGAAGCAGCATCCAGCAGAGACGGAGAAGAGCGCAGAGAGGACAGTCAGGAAGAATTGAAGACAAGGGATGAGAAATCCGATATCAGCGTACGTCAGATAGTTGAAAGGCAGAAAGCCGCACAATTGGCACGTCGGATGCCATGGAGGAAAGGGTTAAAATTGAACTGAGCGGGCTGCCGCTCCTGGATGCAGTTTGGGATGCTTTAGAAATGTGGCAGATCAATCCAACGACTGACCATCAGGGGCCATTCCTCCCGGTCCTAGCACAGCCTGATCAAGCACTGGAGCTCGATGACCGCGATCACATAACGCCAGAGCAGGTAACGGGAGGAGAGAAGTGGGACGATATCAACGAGGCTTTGAAACGTATACAGGAATCTATGGAAAGGAGACTTGAGATGTTTCCTTCTAAAGGCTCTTGAATGCCGGGGTTCTAAGAGAGGCCTCAAGATACTTGTATTGGCTATCGGTTATTGGGAGCATCTTGTTCCCGTCCCCTTACAATAAGGCATCAGCAGATTTTACTGCTGTTCTCGGCCAGCCCCATTGAGCGCTACACCTGCCTTTGGCTCCTCGAGCCTCTTTCTCACGCATTGTTTAACTTGGCTGGCTTGTCTCCTAACCCCCTCTCTTAGTTGCTCTATTATCTTTTTCTCTCTCTACAGTTTCACTTCACAGTTTAAGTACAGCACAGCCTCAAATCATGCTGGATCTGTTCTCCGGCCAGATTAACTTGAGATAGTTACTTTCCTGCTCTGTCTGTTGTTACAAATAGATGGTGACATGGAATGAATGAAGCATGCCAACCAGCTCATATTGCTGTAGCACAAAAAGTAATGGGAACAAAAACCTCAAATTCTTGCCTGATCAGGGGTTGAGTGGGTTGAAGCATCGGCGTCATCTCAGATCTTCCTCGGATGTCTGATTGGTTGCGATTTTAGCGGCTCCAGATCACCTTTTGACGTTTCTTCGGCTTTCTCGCATTCTCGCGTTTCGTGAGATCTCAACCCGACACGAGGCATGGCCCGTGTGCAAAACAAGCATTGCTGCTTCGCCACCCCGTCACAATTTCGTTGGATGAGAATCGATGATTCTTCAAATTTCTTGGCAGATTGGCGGTGTTACGAGAAGCTTTCCTTTTTGGGAAAGGTTCGTGGAATTCAGCCTTTTCTGAAGAGATCGCTTCTCGAGATATGGAGAGAACCTGAGGCTCACTGACATAGCCGCCCGTCTCGTGTTTTCCTATCAGGCTCGTTAAGCGAAGTCCGAGGAGAAGAGGGAGAGAGATGGAATATATAAAGGGGGAGAGAACATGGCCAGCCCATGTTCGACAGTATTGATCCTTTCTTTGGCAGCCCGAGTATACCATCTATAGTAACTACCATATCCATTTCACATACAATATACCCTCTCGAGCCAGATCTGAATATATACAATGGACACCGCCAGTTTCGCAAGCGGCCGCACCCTCGTCAACGACAAGGAGATAAAACTACGCACCCTCAAGTCCTCCCCATCTCTCTCCTCCCTCAGCACCACCAGCACCACCAGCACCACCAGCACCACCATCAGCAACTACTCCGACCTAGATCTCGACACATCCCTCCCCTTTACCCCCGGCACCCACCTCACAATCCACGCCGAGGGCATCCGCTGCCTGCGCCTGCCTACCTCCCCACCCCAACTCAGGATCCCAATCTACAACGCTGACGGCAGCATCGCGTATGAATCACTGCGTCCGAATCGCAGGGCGGGGAACGCAATTATCTCGTCGCCTGGCGGAGGAGAGCTGCTTACTATCTCCTACTTCTTTGGACCGGGTCGGGATCCCGTCATCGAGCCTGTGAGGGATACCGATAGTCCGGTTTCATTCACGGGGTTCAATGGGATCCAGGTGAAGGGGAAGTGGACGTCCCGCACCCAACTTTTCACAATCGTGAATCCGAAGACGGCGGCGCGGACAACGTATCAGTGGCGGTATGTGGGGAAGAAGGGAGCTTCGAAGTTACTTGTCCTGGAACGGCTTGATGGGGCGGGCAAGAGGCCTGTGAGGCGGCTTGCGCAGCTTGTGAGGGATAAGGGGACGAGGACGGAGGGGACGAAGAAGAGTACGGCGGGGAATGGGGGCATGTTGGTGTTTGATCGGGGGGTTAGACTTGGGGATGAGGGGGATGAGGAAGATGCGGGGATGAGTGAGGTGTTGGTTGTGGCGACTTGTTTGATGATGTTGAAGAAGGAGATTGATCGGAGGAGAGCATTGCAGATGGTTGTGTTGGTGTCGGTTTTGACTTGAGACATTCTCTGTTATTTTGTTGGAGTTTGGACTCGATATCCTTTGGGGGAGCGTTGCGTTTTTACAGAATCCTTTAGATAGCATATCTATTCAATAGTCTTTTTTGATTATATTAAAATACTATATTGAGAATGTCCCTTCTCTACAGTATTGGACGTAGGACCAGGATGGAACGTGGGGTTTCGGCCGTGCAGCATGAAGTGCACATCTGCGGGTGAATGCGAGGCCCGTCCCGTCTGTGGCGGCGGTGATGAAGGCATCGCAGCGGAAATTATCCTTGTGCTTATGCAGGTACCTGGATACTCGTTTGATGGGCGTAGAAAGACGGAGATGTCTGCGGCGAGTTTGAGTAGGATATAGAAGAGAGCGAGAGCGCCAATGGAGCCGAGCTGTGTTCCTGTCGGCATTGTGCTTAAACTGATGTGCACTGGCATGTTGGCTTGTAATTCTGAGTCTGTTAATGGAGAATCAGTGTAGATAGAGAAGGACCTTGATATGGACGAGATGAGCTCCACATTTTCACCAGGCAGGAGTTACACAGCTTTCAAGGTCCGAATCTCTCGGGAGTTGTAGTGAGAGATGGCTTTCTTTGTCCCTGTGTGACAGCCTTTCTTGCTTCAAGTTCCAGGACTACGATTCGGGATGTTTGAAAGGAAGTTGAATTTGCACGATCCAAGACGATGGACACACTTCGGCGACTCGGAGGTTCGGGAGGTGCCAGGTTTGTCATGCTCACATAAACCAACTGACGAACCAGGGGGGACCACCGGCCAGGCCCCAGAAGCAGCCTGAGGCTCCCCAAGAATAGGCTTTGAGGGGCAACTGGCCCCAGCAACAAGTGGCTGCCAAGCTCGGACTAGCCGGTACATCGCGACAAAGTCCCACTCTGATGACAGCATATGTCATCCTTGGCTAAGCATTTTCACAGCCAGCACAACCCACCTGGAATCCCTCTCCATAATACTCGTAGCCTAGAGGAAAGGAATAATGGGCAACGGGAGGGAGGTGGAGCGTGGGAGTGGCTAATTCGCCCAATGACTGATGATTAACTAGATGATTTCTTAAGCAGCAAAACACGCCTGCCGGCAAATTTGTCAGGTGTCTGTAAAGCTTAGAGACGCCCGCCCACAACCCAGCAGAGGTACATACCCTTCAGCTCTGAGGTCTGTCTCAAGCTTCGAGAGGAACCCGCGGTGGGCCATGAACTGTCCCCTTCTTCTTGTCTATGATGAGGTCTGGGCGGGACAAGGTAACTTACCAACCCCCCCCCCCCCCCAACCTCAGCCCCTCCTCCCTTCTCTCGTCCCTGCTCTCTGATATAAAGTTCCCCTCCCCTTCCCGCTTCTCCTCTTAAGAGCCCAGTTTCTCCCACATCCAACTCTCACTCACCTCAATTCTTCCTCCACGGCATTGAACACCTTCAATCAACCTCAATTCATTCCAGTTCAGCTATCTTGCTCTCATCCGCAGCCATGGCGCCCAAAATCGCGATCATCTTCGTAAGTTTGGCCTGCCTGTTCAATTGAGCTCGTGTCTTCTTGCATCTGACCACCACGACCAGTACTCCATGTATGGACATATCCAGCAGCTTGCTGAGGCAGAGAAGCGGGGAATTGAAGCAGCCGGTGGCACCGCTGACATCTACCAGTATGAGTCCACCAATTGCCGTTGAATAGCCTATAGGTTTTGACTAGCCCTTAAGAGTTGCGGAAACGCTTTCAGAGGACGTTCTCGGCAAGATGCACGCTGCCCCCAAGTCCAACTACCCAATTGCCGAACCCCAAGACTTGTTGGCGTATGATGGCTATCTGTTCGGAATCCCCACCCGTTATGGCAACTTCCCCGCTCAATGGAAGGCCTTCTGGGACAAGACTGGAGGTCTGTGGGCCAAGGGTGCTTTCTACGGCAAGTACTTTGGCTGCTTCGTCTCAACCGGTACCCCCGGCGGTGGTCAGGAGTCGACCGTCATCTCTACCATGAGCACCCACGTTCACCACGGAATGATCTTCGTCCCTCTGGGTTACAGAGATTCCGGTATTTACCTCACCGATCTCACTGAAGTTCGTGGTGGTTCTCCATGGGGTGCTGGAACTTTTGCCGTTAGTATCTCCCAAGACGCGACGCTGGAGTTGTTGTTCTAACCTTGTATGTTGTAGGCTGGTGATGGTTCCCGCCAACCCACCGAGAAGGAGCTCAAGCTCGCAGAGGTCCAGGGCAAGGGTTTCTACGACACCCTCGCCAGAGTCAATTTCGCCTGACTTGAAGGACCCAAAGAAGAACCTAAAGAAGAACCCACAACGACGGCAACGGCGGCAGCGGCGGCGGGAGGTGAACGTCGTCCTCAGAATGCCACTGCACAACCTACCCAACCCACCCCGACAACGACTGAACACGAACCCCGTGGCCCTTGCGGACTACCCAAACGGTGTACAATTCTTTAATCAATTATGAGGCGGAGGTACATATATTACTAACCCCTGTTAGCTGTCATTTCCCAACTTCCATGTGAATATTTCGGCTATTATGAAATAAATAATGAACAAATATATTTTACGTTGATAATTACCTTGAACTTCATTTTGTGCTCCATTGCTGTTCTTGTTGATTCTTCTGGGTGATGAGCTAAAACACGCTAAACTGTGTTGGTGCTGGTGGCATCAAGCAGCGTCCACTTACATCACCAGCACTTCCACTGCATTCCACAGCTGCCTTGACCTCACGACCTCTCAACCTCCTCGTATATCTCAATATTTTCGCGTAAATTTGTTACATTGCTCAAGTCTGCCCATGAGAAGCCATCCATAATAGTGCTGAAGCTCACCCTGTCCTTCCACCGCCAGTGATGGCGCCCACAAGACCTATCCTGCTCCGATTCGAGAGTCGAAACGGTCAGTTCAGGCTGACTGTCGAGCCAACTGAGCTTTTCCCGTCACTCCTACCCAAGGTATTACTTCTCAGACCGATCATTCAATAGGCCCCTTTGCATTTCGAGCTACATTTCGTTGGGAATCAAGCTGTTACTAACTTGCGTGATCTGCTAGGTTCTAGAAAAGCTCCCGCAGAACGTCGATCCGTCCTCCGTTGTATTGTCGAATCGACCGATAGGAACAGGTGGCGAAGAACGGAATTTGAATGATTTACAAGGCGTTGCTATTCAGAAAGTTGGATTGTCGTGAGTCCGCCTGCAGTTTAAGAGCGGGGCAGACCTGACAAGATACCAGGCATGGAGATAAGTTATACATTGGCTATAATGAGCAGACCTCATTAGCAAACGGCGACGCCGAAAAGACTACGAATAAACCCCATCGTTTAGATGGACAACCTGTGAAGCAGCAAATACCGACCCCACCACAACCTACCTCCCCGACCGCCCTGATCAAGAACCCATGGGAAGTCGTGCAGCAGTCTCCGCTTGACGACCGGTTAGACCAGAAAGATGGCAAGATTCCTCGAGGACGGGATTCGAAAATGTGTCGCCATGGCCCCAAGGGGATGTGCGATTACTGTATGCCTTTGGAACCCTACGCACCAGAGTATCTGATGGATAAAAAGATCAAACACCTCTCTTTCCACTCCTATCTTCGGAAAATCAACTCCTCGACGAACAAACCCGAATTGAAGAGCTCGTACATGCCTCCATTAACGGAGCCATACTACAGAGTGAAAAAGGATTGCCCTTCGGGACACCCGCCGTGGCCAGAGGGGATCTGCACCAAGTGCCAGCCGAGCGCCATCACACTTCAACCACAGCAGTTCCGGATGGTGGATCATGTGGAATTTTCTTCTCCGGACCTCATCAACTCCCTTTTAGACTTTTGGCGAAAATCTGGCGCTCAACGACTTGGATTTTTGTACGGGACCTACGAGGAGTATACAGAGGTTCCTCTCGGTATAAAAGCGGTTGTGCACGCTATTTATGAACCCCCTCAGGTTGACGAGCTTGACGGGGTGACTCTCCGGGAGTGGGAAAACGAGTCAGATGTGGATGAGGTTGCCAGACTGTGTGGGCTCCAAAAGGTCGGTGTTATATTTACTGATCTGCTTGATGCAGGTGCTGGGGATGGCACCGTTATATGCCGGAGACATATCGATTCATACTACCTCTGTTCGCTGGAGGTTGTCTTTGCAGCTCAGTTGCAGGCACGATACCCAAAGGCGAGCAAGTGGAGCGAAACAGGGCGATTTGGCTCCAATTTCGTCACTTGCGTGCTGAGCGGAGATGAAAATGGCGCCATCTCCGTCAGTGCATACCAGGCATCGAATTCTGCTGTTGAAATGGTGAAGGCGGATATAATCGAACCGTCTGCGGACCCATCAGTGATGCTGGTCCAACAAGAGAGCGAGCTCGAAAACACAGACACGACGCGCTACATCCCAGAGGTCTTCTACCGCAAAGTCAACGAGTATGGTGCGAATGTACAGGAAAACGCCAAACCAAGCTTTCCGGTTGAATACCTTTTTGTCACCCTGACCCACGGCTTCCCTACCGAGCCGAACGTTTTGTTTACCGATCACACGTTCCCGATCGAAAACCGCGAAGTTATTGGAGAGAGTCAGGATATCAGGAGAGTCGCGAACAGGCTGTTGGCCCACAAAGATGCCGATGCTGCCATTAATGCCGTGTCTAATTTCCACTTGCTCTGCTTCTTACATGGGCTTGGTATTTTAAGCAAGGTCGGTATACATCGGGATTTTCTTGGGATTGAGATACTGACTTATTTTGGTATAGGATGAGGAGTCGCTCCTTTGCACCGTTGCCCAGACCCACGATCCCGCGGATAGCATGCAATTGCTCAATACGCCGGGGTGGGCCACATTAGTGACAATTTTGCAGGAGAGCGGTGAGCAGCCCCCTAAACGCTCCAGGAATCAGAATTCTTATCCCCGTTCTCAGCATAATCCTTCGTGCCATGACTCTCCTCCGCCTTTCAACCATCGCCAGTATTCGGATAGTGAGCAACTTGCTAAGAGGTTCAAGGGGGCTAGCTTAGGGTAGCGTCTTTCCTACGTCGAGTTACGGCCTCGCCAGAGGCTTCTTTTCCCTCCATCGACCATCCATCTTGTGAGTAAGTAGGTTAGGACACGAGGATGTCGGGAGGTTTAAACCCTTGCATTCACCTGGAGGCTTGTTTTTACACTTATCTATAGATTGGCCAGGGCTACAATGAACCCAATGAACGCGAGTGTGATACAAGAACTATACTATTTGACAATTTGGACAGATCCTTAACAAAAAAGAGGTACTAGTTCCGAAATGACTCGATGCGCCTATGCTTGCAAGAATAAACCGAAATTATCATGAACGAAAGACTCGTCTTGCATTCCCCTATTTCCTCAGGCTCCTACCATGGATAAGAACCCAACCTAATTTCAATTCTTATCTTCCTTCCCCTTAACCAACTCCCCCAGTCTCTTCTCCAAAAGCCTCCTCCCCTCCAACGACTCCCACACCTCATGCCCGACCCCCCTAACAACATCCCACGCAACAAGATTATCCGTAATCTTGGTCAAATCCTCCTGCTTCTCCGCCCACGTCTTACTCCTCCTCACCTCTCTGCCCGAACTCACAACCACCAACGGCGTCTTGGGTGTCTGTATATTCCTCGCACTCGCAATCTCGCTCCTTGTCATCGAATCCGCCACCAGATTCTCCTGCAACTTCGCCTTTATGAATTTCCCACCCTGGTACGCGCGGATTCCATACACTCTGTCCTCGCGCGAGCGACCCTTGAATATGGCGCCGAATAACCGGTCCAGACCCAGCGGAGACAACACGCCGCGGATCCAGAGCGCGAAACCGCGCTTTGAGCCGCCGACGTGCGAGTGTAGGAGGTCCTCGTGCAGTGCGTCGATGAGCATTATACCCTTGATATCGTGCGTGTGTCGACTTGCGAAGATCCGGCTGTAGATCCCGCCTACGCCTGCGGAGACCAGGATCCAGGGCCCCTCTTCGTCTGCGAGTGCGAGGGCTTCGGAGAGGGCGTCTGCGGACATTCCTGCGGAGTGTGGAGAGGGGGCGTTTTCGGACCAGGCTATTCCTGGTCTGTCCCAGTAGCAGTAGCGGGAGATTGTGGAATGGTGGTGCGCGTCTGAGACCCAGTTTTTGAAGGTGTGTTCGACGGGGGACTCGCCGGCTTCCAGCAGGATGGTGGGCGTGTGTTTGTCTGTGGTATTCCCGACGCAGGCGAGGTGGACTTGGTACTTGTCGTTGTCGACGTAATATTTCTTCCCTGGGGGTGGGAGAGAGGCGTCCCGTGCGCGCAGACAGAGAGTAGACATGAGCAGGATCGCGATTATGATTGTGATAGCCATGACGACCGTCTCGAGGAGGACGGCAAGCCATTCTCGTAGCGGACGACGCCGTTCCTCGCGTCCGGTGAGTCTCTCTTCCTCCTCGCGCTTACCCCATGCTACTGATCTTGTCTGCGCGACGAGATACAGCGCCATGAGCGTCGCCCATGCCACAGAGGCGATACCAACCCACCCTTCCTCAACACGGAGCCTCGCCACGCCCAGAATGATGAACAGGTTGACTGCCAAAAACACGGAGAGGAGAGCACCCCATATCGTCATGGGCCGCGAGGGCACGGAGAAGAAGATCAGTGCGATGAAGAGGTTTGCCACTGTCAGACTCGTGTACGAGAAGTCGGAAAATCCGGATCCGCGATTGTTCATCATGGGCGGGCTGACGAATATCGAGACCAGGAGTAGGACCCACCAGACGAAGGAGATTAAGAGGAAGAGAACTGTGAGGGAGCGCAGGGCGCGGATGCTCCAGAGGTTATAAGGGGATACCTATCTGGTCATTAGCAGTAATCTCAACAAGGAAATTGAATAAAGGGAGTTCTCACGGCTGGATCATCAGGGCTTAGATATGCATTCGGCGGATTCAGCAAACGAGTCCGTTCATCGGGGTTCTGCTGGTTGTTATTTCGACCTCGCACACTCCCACGGCTCCCCTCTCGCTGCCCCCTATTCTCACTCCCTCCCTCTTCATCAGCGTTGCGTCTTGAGCCCCAGAGTTTGGGAGCCATGACAGCTGAGCACGAAAATATCCAACCAAGGAAGAAATTTTAAAAAATCAGTAGAGACGCAATAGAAATGGAGCTATGCCCCCGTTAAATGTAGAGCCATATATACCGCTCATTCCCAGTCTGCGGCCAACATCGCAACTCCGGCGTCTAGATATCAAGGTATATTTTGGTGGCGGCCGGGCTACGTCATAGGCAAGTAAGCTTTAGCACGTGATATGGGGTAATCTTAGTCAGCAATTCGGCTGGGGTTGGCCATGTGTTGCTCGTACCGTATATTCGTCTATAATACAGTCCATTGCATCTGCAGGACAACGACAGTTTCGCATTTACACACAATATACAAGCATTAAATTGATATCCTTTATACTGCTGAGACTGCATGGCAGAGCATTGCTATATTTACATTTACACTTGCTACACACTCTGGATTCGTGGACTTATACCAAACATCCAACCCCACCAGTGCTCTCTGGCAGTCGGATCAAACAGATCAGCAAGCATAACTTGAAGCTCAAGTACGAGTAATTTGTCAAGGCTGATAGTATCTATCTATTCCAGAGAGAACAGAAATGAGTGATCTCCAAAAGTCCTTTGTTAAAGCTCGATTGGCCAAACTCCCGTCTGAACCGCCCATGTTTGACGAAACGCTTGAAGAGCAGCAGCATGAGGACGACTCTTCTTCAGCGTCATCTGCATCGTCGACGGGGACGGTGAGGCCGTCTCCCACCCAGAATCTATTTGCGAGGCCGAGCGGGTACGTCTTTGCCTTCGTCAGCTGATGTACTTTTATTTCCTGATATCCTATATCTGTGACTTTACGTTCTATTATATACCAATTTTCTAATGCCTCAAGCTCTAAAGAACCCCATATTCAAGATCAGATATTTCGTCACTCTCCTGGATGGACTTCTTCGACAGAGAGCTATTTATCGAGCGGAAAATTGGAGACTTAGATATCATTCATCACGCCTACATTATCCCGCCAGTAGATGCTGGACCACTATTCGTCACCCATCATGGCGCCGGATCATCAGGTCTATCATTCGCAGCCTGCGCACAGGAGATCACAAAAATTCTTCCCAACGCGGGAATCCTATCAATAGACGCGCGCAGCCATGGGAGTACATCGCAGAGTAGGTCTACGGGCACCGAGAACGCAAACGACACCCACGCAGTCCTTGACCTGAGCCTGGAGACGCTAAGTCAGGATCTGGTGTACGTCATTAATCAGACAAAAGTTGAGATGAAATGGAGCGAGATCCCGCCTCTGGTGCTTGTGGGTCATAGTCTTGGTGGTGCTGTGGTTACGGATGTCGCGAAGAAGGGGGAACTAGGATCGAATGTGCTGGCGTATGCGGTCCTGGATGTTGTCGAAGGTGAGTGAGCCTTTGAAATTTGCAATGCAGCGAGATTCCAATGAATTGGCAGGACGGGACTAATTTCGGTACAGGGTCTGCCATGGACGCCCTTCAAAGCATGGAAACATATCTCTCCACTCGTCCATCGGGTTTCCAGTCCCTAGCAGCGGGTATATCCTGGCAGTACGTCCAAACATCCCTCTCACTCACGCAATAGTCATATCATATAATAACGTTAAATTCCAGCCTCCGCTCCCGCACAATCCGCACCACCACATCCGCCCGCGCCTCAGTCCCAGGTCTCCTGCGCGAAGACCCCTCCGATCCCTCACGGCCATGGAAATGGCGCACCGATCTCGCCGCCACAAAACCCTTTTGGGAAAATTGGTTCATCGGACTGAGCAAGAAGTTCCTCGAGGCTCGGGGGGGGAAATTACTCCTTCTGGCAGGGACGGATCGGCTGGATAAGGAGTTGATTATTGGGCAGATGCAGGGTAAAGACCGCATTTCCCCGTCCCTTCGCCATGCCTAAACTAACATTGGAAACGAAATAGGGAAATATCAACTTCAGGTTTTCCCGGAAGCAGGCCATTTTATCCATGAAGATCAGCCGGGCAGAACAGCACAGATCCTAGCTGATTTCTATAAACGAAATGATAGAAGTGCATTGGTACTGCCGCCCAAGGTTGGTGATATGATGGCCTCGCAGGCGATGGCAAAGGGATTCGGAGCCCGAAAGTAGGAAGATAGCGAGAAGGGGCGGATTTGGATACTGGCGTGGCATAAGTTGATGCATGCTGCTTCTTGAAATGCCTCGATATAGATATGACGAAGAATTCTTGACTATTAAGCAAAATAATCAGGTAATAATAGACTAAAAAAAGTTTCCATTTCCGAATTCAATCAATGCAACCAGCCTAGTTTACAAAACCAAATTCGCAAGACTTAAAATTAGTTAGCCTCCCAGTGCATCATCGCGAGTATGCGCCAAATTCCCAAGTAACCAAACCGTATTGTCCGATCCGCCACGGGAAGTAGTATCCTTGCGCCATTGCTCATTTGGTAGAAAAACGCCAAATGTAGAACCATAATCCTGCCAGGAGGGCTAAAGAAATATCCAATAGGATGAGTAGATGATAAAAATTTCGACGCCATCGAATAAATTGCAAAAGCATCTTTCAAGAGCTATGGCAAATAAGCCCCGCCAGCAACAACCAAGTTCATACCAGTGAACTGAACTTTGTAGACGGGGCTTTTCTTCGTGGGGAACGCACTGATCTGGTCAGGGGTAACGACCACGTCCTTGCCCTTCTTCTTACCGCTTCCGGCACCGAGCCCAGACACACCCGCCGCCGAAGCTTGCGCAGTAGAAGAAGAAGTCGTAGTTCCCGCATCGATCTTCGTTCCGGCTCCTCCCTCAGAAACAATTCGACCATGCGCGCTGGAGGGGTCGAGTGCGGGACCGGCAACGTCCCAAATGCGGACTGTCCCGTCGGCACCACCGGAAACAAGGACGGTGGATTCCGCGCTCCAAGATAACGACCAGATGCCGCCCTTTCCATGACCACGCATACGTTTTAGTAGCCTGCCGGGGGCTAAGTCCCACAGAAAAATCGACCCGTGGTCATCTGCGGAAGCGAGGATCTTGCCATCATTGCTGCATGCCAAGGCTGTAATGTTACCAGTGTGGCCCGTGAACATGCGGACCGCATTTCCCGTTGTAACAGCCCACATGCGTACAGAACGGTCTGAACTTCCCGTAAAAACATAGGCCGAGTTTGGATGGAAGCAAACGCAGTCAACATCCTGCTCGTGGCCGGCGAATATACGTTGCTGACGTATTCTATCAGTGACCCAAAGTCGAGCGGTTCTGTCATGTCCGCCTGAGACGAAATAATGGCCAAAAGGACCCCAGGCAAGATCCCAGACTGGCTGGTCATGCCCCTTGTAAACCACCATGCATTGCCAAAGATCGAGGGACCATAAGCGTATAGTTTTATCACCGGACGACGAGAGAAGCCAACGGGTATTTGTTTTGATCTCCGCGTTCTCTGGGCCCGCAATTGAAGGCGCAAACTTGACAGCGTAAACAGGACCTGAATGGCCGTAAAGACGGTGGGAGTTGGCCGGCTGGGTTTTCCCATCTTCGAGATCCGGATAGGTTGGGAGGATCGGCTTCCCATCAAGGCTCCAAACACGGATATAAGACTCTTGCATGCCAGCAGCAACGAGCTCATTATCCCCGGAGAAATCAAGACAGTTGACCCTAATGTAAAATGAGCATTCAAGTCCCTACCTTCGTCGGAGAAAATACATACCCGTCTTGTGTGTTGTGGAAAGTGAACATACAAACGCTGACAGCAGGACCTACTCCGCCGGTACGGCTGTCAATCTTAAACCGATCACGGTTTTCCTTGACCTTTTGGACTTCCATAGCCACATCTCTAGCCATTGAGGGCGGATACGGTATATCGGCACGGGAAGGAGCATCGAGATCCTCTTCCTTTTTGATCATTTGATCAAAATGCTCTACCAGCGACGGTTGCCCGAGACGAGGAGGTTCCTTGACATCAGCTTCCTCAAGCTCGGCTCTAACATCGCCTTCAAGGGTATTCTCCAGCGGCATTTTGCCGAGTTTTAGCTTCGGAAGTGTCCCCGCCAGTGCGGGATTATCACCCGTATAAGCAGAGCCAGGGTGATGGCCTGGGATCCCCTCATCCTCGGCGGGCATGCTGCCACCCAAGTCGCCTGCCTTGGCTATCATTGCAGCAAAGCTGAATCGTTCATCGGCAGAACGTTCCTTGGTTATGATATTACAATACCCGCTCAAGATGGCCGACATGACGGAGCCTCCTTCCTTTGTTTTGCTCTCCAGAAATTGCATAAGATTGGAGAAAGCCGGTTTGCTCAAAGTAAGGCGATATTTGTTCTCGCGGTATAGCTTTGCAACCGAATTGGACTGGATATGTTCTGGCAAATTTATGGGCTCCAAAGCACGGATATCTTCACTGTGCTCGGGGAGAAACAGCTGCTTGTTGTTGTCGAAAAACTGCCGGGCCTCAAGCGGGGCTAGAGAGGAGATGAGGTTTATGTATGAGTAGACAAAAAGCGGCCAAAGAACTCGACGTAGTTCCGGCTATAAAAAGGGTTAGATCCGTAGCAACCCGGATAGCGAGAGGAGGTACCTTGTAAAGATCGAGGTTGTTTTCAATCCAGTTTTTGGTGAGATCTTAAACATGGGTAAGTTCGAGTCGGCAACAAGTCCATGAGAGCCCAGAAGGGTACCTACCGAAGGCTGGTTGAAATTTGGCACGGGATTCTTCGCTCAGGGGCGGTAGCTGACGGCCATCGATCTCCTGCGTGGCGGACTCCATCCTGAGCATCGCTTCGGTCCTGTTATAACCCTTTTTGGCCAAATAATCGATGACCTGTAGACACAAACAAGTTAGCAACCCCGGCGATTATAAAATAAAAGCCAACGTGTCGAGATTCGGGAAAGGCTTCACCCCAGGAACAGAGTCTAAGTGGAAGGAAGTAGCCATTGAAACACAATATTGAACATAGAAGGAAGAGGAGCACTACCAATGTTGTAGTGTCGGGTTCTCCGGGTGGATACAGGGGATATAGAGGATACACTCTCCCTTCGATGGTCCAAGAATCCATAGGGGCCCTGCACGCGGCTGGCAGCGAAGCTGAGCAAGATATAGGGGACAAAAAGATGCCACCAAGAATGATTGTGGAAACAAACTGGTTGCTTTTGCAACAAGATGCTCTATCAAGCAGCAAAGTCACGGGAGTGTAAGAGGCAACACAGCAGTTCACGTGATGGCTTTTATATAGGCAATATTCAAATCAAAATGTTTGCAAAGGAGACGGGGAACACATCAGGTTTATCAGGACTCCATGGAGGAGCATAGTAGATATCTGAAGATGCGGCAGCCGCAGGTTGCAGTGCGCCTTCTCGGAGTGCATAGGATGCTCTTTCTGAAGGAAAAAGGAGAAAAGTTCGAACATTCCATGAAATTGGACATAACACAAAATTCATAGAAAACAAAGCATCCGACTTACAATCTGATTCAGATTCTGCTGAGACATTACTGCGGGCGAAGGACCTCCCTGAGGAGTCCCGCCAGAGGGAGGCCCAGCACTCATCGGCTGCTGCTGGGGAGCCATAGTGACCGGACTGTTGGGGCCCAGGTTGCCGCTCCGAGGAGCAGGACTGGGGGCTCCTCCGGGAGCTGACATCTGCGTCTCCGCTCCGCTTGGGGAGATGGTCGAGGAGCTTTAACTGTAACCAAGTAAGACGACTGCGGGCAAGGTTCAAGCGGAGAGGGCGTGTTTGTGTTGATATGAGAGCACAAGTTGTGCAAGTGAAAAGGTCGCAACCTCTCAGATGAAAGGCTTTTCTGGTGTTTGATAGAGCAAAGGTCTTTGACGTCGCGACCATTGCCAATCTCGGTTAGTCCTGTTCAATCGAATATGCATAATCACGTGACCCTCCAGCTTTCCCCGGGCCCCTCTCACGAGTGAAAGTCTTCATCGACAGTTTCGAGAGATTGCATGGCTTCAGTGCTGTTTTCCAGTCTGCGCACCGAAGAAATGTGACAATCAACGCTATGGACTCCAGAGAACCCGACAAGACTTTCAGCTCTGCTGAACGAATCCAGCAACTAAACGAAATCGACAGAGTAATGCATACAATATTTCCCTTTTAGATGTCGTACTAACCAAATCCCAGGATGTCGCGCAGCTCTTACGCGCCGCTGGACTTGCTGTCCAGTCTCTCACGAACGCACCACTTCCGCCAGACCGCTCCCAAGACCAAACATCCAGTTCATCAAACTTAGAAGCCCATCAACGCGCTTTCAAGGCCTCATCCTCACAATACTTTGCCCTCCTTTCTTCCATCGACGTGCGACTTCGGCGCCAGGTTTATGCCCTAGAAGAGGCGTCGATAATCCGTCCTGAAGCCGCCATAAAACAGGCAGAAGGCGTCGCAGGTGGCGCCGCTGCGACTGCTGCTGCTGGAGTCAATCCGCTCGATATTGGCTGGCTGAATTCGCGAAAGGATACTGTGGGAAAGGATAAGGAGGCAGAGCTTTGGGCGGATGCGAGGGAATTTGTTAATAAGCTTGCTGCGAAGAAGGATGAGTCCGCTCCTGAAACAGACGGAGCGAAGCCGAACGGGGAGCAGATGGAGGTCGATTGAAGAGATTATTGTCATCGGCGCAAGATTGTGACACCAGGCACCTTATGACTATGGCAAGGATTGGATTTTTGGGCCGAAACAGGAAGACTCGCTTTGATTCTCAGGAGCAGGTGTTGCCCATAACGCCCAGAAGGATACATTGCGTGGGATATCTTCCGCTTGATATCTTGGCTTTTGGGGTTTCTGGAGAGTGCCATGGGCCTGGAAGTCTTCTGACACTCCCTCGAAGCGAAACCGACAGCATGTCGAATAGTTTTTATGCTGCAGAGCGGCCTGGCAAAGGACCTGTCAGGTTTGGCTGATACGATCCATCCACCAAGGGATAGATCAGGACCTATCGATATAACCACGATTTAGTCAAACCCGGTTGCATATATTTGGTATATCGTCCAGTTTACGGATGTATTACAGTCGATGGGACGAGAATTATGGAAGTAGTAAATATGTGCGTTAATCTCTAGCGACAAAATAAGAGGTGCTAGCATTCGACCTCTGATTGGGAAAAGGCATATCTCTAGGGACACGAAGCGCTGGCGTAAATAAAGGCAAAAGGGCAGTCATGGGTTTATCTTGAACGCTCGTTATTTCATCATTGAATTGATCATGTCACGGTGAGCAGAGCGGTCTTTGCTCGTCTCGGATAACGGTTGTACGCCTTTGATTTATATTAGCAGTGAAATTCCAAAATCGAGGCACCGTATTATACATACTTCTCAATTCCGAAACAACATCCTTTGCTTTTCCGAAGTATACTTCCTCTGCGGTAATGTCAACATTGCCACTGCAGTTTCGCGGGGGAGCAGCCAGACTTACGCAGTAAATTCCGCATCTTCAGCTCCATATCTTCCACCAGCCGACCGACGTTGGCCACATGGCTTGCGTCTCCGTCAATCGGCATATCTGCCTCGATCTGTCTGGTCATATTGCCGCTGAGGTCCATTTCACCCAGGACATCCGAGCCCGACGATAGGTGTAAGATAACGGTACTCGTCAGTTTATAGTGACAAGAGCGTCCTCGATCCGTAGCCTCGAAGACATGAATGCTATCCCATGCGCCCGCATTCTTCGAGCCAGGAGTGATTCCTAGATTAAACCGCCTCGTCAGATCCGAATAGACTTAGCACACAAGTCCCAACCCCATACCTTTCTTCAACAACACAACCCCCGCAAACCCATCATCATCCAAATCCCAAAAGTACACACTCCCCACCCCTCCCTCATAATACAGGTCCCGATAGACATCAAACGCCTCATTCGCCTTGATCTCCAACTTCCTCACCCGTTCGCTAGGTACAGTCCCATCCTCAATCGGCGGATCAAATTCATTGCTCCAGGGACTCCGATAGCTGTCTCCGTCCCGATTGTAGTCGCAGAGCAGATACTCGCGATTCGTCCGGTTGCAGCGCCGGATCTCGAGCGGCTGGTCGACGGAGGCGAGTAGGTCTTCGGTCAAGTCGGGGACGAGAGTGGTTATGTGGTTGAGATTGCGTTTTGTGTCGCGCGGGGAGAGGCGACGGAGGAGGTCCCTGCGATTTGGGGAGTGTTGTTAGCGGGGTATAGACAGCAACCGTTGGCGGGATTGCAATTGGGATAGCAGTTTGGGATGGGGAATATAGGATCTTACAATGCGCTATCAAACTGAGTGTCCGCCATGATGTGTGTTCGAGGGAAGCTGAAGCTGGTCTGTTTTGACATTCGTTGTTGACTTCTGGACAAGCTGACGTTCATGTCATGGCTGAGAGGTGTGTGGTGCCAGCGCCGGGGGTGCGTGGTTACAAACACCGTCACTCGATATGCATCAATGCAAACGACATTAAGTGAATATATTTCTTAACAACACTGAGCAGGCAAAGTATGTATGGAGGTACTTATGTATAGTGCTTATAAAGCTATAGAAATCTCACCAATCGCTCAAATTGCTCGACAAAATGGCAGTACAATATCTCATTCCCAAGATGAAACGCCCACGCCCGCTGGAGATTTCCGCAAAATTTAGAGGTCAGACGAGTCACTGTCGTCACAAATCACAAATCGCCTCCTACGTTGCGATGGCCTTGGACTCACATCCTTGTGTTCCTCGGAAGCTGTGTCCTGCTTTGCTGCGTTGTTCTTCGAGCCATACCCAGCAATCAAGACGTCTAGATCCGGGAGATCAGAGTCATCTAGGCTAGCTTGGGAGAAAGTCGGTCCACTCTTCTTTTTCGAAGGCACCAGGGGGGACTGAGTGCACATCAAAGGAGAGAAGGAAGCTGACCTATTTGGTGCGCGTACCTGGTCCTCGACATCTGAGGGCGACGACTCTTTGGCGTACCGCGCTGCGATTTCTTCGAGATCAGAATACGCATTATAATTAGCATCACAATCAGGACCCAGTGCACTGATTTTCCGAAGGGTCTTGGCCACCCTGCGAGTGAACCATCCGTGTCGAAGAAATCTGGTATGTCGATAAGATCTCTGTAGCTCTGGAAACGGATTGTCTCTAGGGTCCTGTCTCCTGTTGCCTGCCAACGCTTCAAAATCGGGATCGAGTTCTAACTCCTCTCTTGAAATCACAAACACCTCATCCAAGGATGGTACATCTGCCAACCGCGGGCTGGGCGAACGAGAAGGTAGAGCTCGCTCAAGGACTCCGCTCGATTTTGTCCTCTTACGCCCAAGTCCGGATGCTTTCTGAAAGCCCGTCTCAACACCATCAGGCATATGGAACTTTTTCGGCGGGCGTTTCGGAGCCTTGCCACGTCGTGACGGTTCTGGCAAGTCAGCTTGTGAATTCTCGATAGGGATTTCAATATGCCGCTCGTCGACCTGGGCCTGGATTTCCCGCGGTATTATGCGCGGCGATTTATCATCGTGGAATGTAAATCGCGTCCCAGAAGCAATCAGCTGCTGCATTTTCTCGTAGCCATCCTTGGCTTTGAGATATGAGTCCTCCTCTTTGCCCTTACAAAGGAGGAGGACGATATTCCCTTGTCTCTTCCTCCCAGTACGTCCCATTCTCTGCAACATTCGGATCGGAGAGGCTTGGGAATCATAGCAGATAATTAGATCGACCTCGCCAATATCCAGACCCTCTTCACCAATCGAAGTTGCGACAATTGTGTTATAGATGCCTGATTTGAACTTGGAAACGACCGCTAGCTGTGTTTTCTGGTCCATTCCTTCCGATCCCTTAGCCGCGGCCTGTCCAACGAAAACGTGAGGCTTGATCATCGGCTCATGCTGTTTAAGCACTCGAACGATCTCCTCCGCGCTATCACGAAAATGACTAAATATCATCACCCTCGTCGACGCATCCTGTCCGGTCCCGCCTGCAGATTCCGTATCCAAGAAATGGTTCAACACAACCTGCTTGAGGTGTTGCAGTTTAGGGTGTCCGATGAAATCTTCCTTATTCGTCCACGTTCGTAGGCGGTTCATGAGAAGTTTAAAGTTGCCATCTCCTGCTATCTGAGAAGCACACTTTCCTCCCTTCTTATCATCAAAGACGGAGCTTTGAAAAGAAGAAAGACTCCTAAAAAAGGGCCCGATGCCGTGATATTTCAAGAGGTCGATGGAATGCGCCAGACTGGCGAGTACGGCAAAGGTAGAATTTACCATCCCTTTAATGCCCCAGTTGGCATTTCTGCCTGCTGGAGAGTTCATCCATTCTTGCCTTGCCTTCGTAAGCCCATAAGGAGTGAGAGACATTGGGTCCCTACCCCAGTAGGCATTGATGTTTCGGAGTTTATCTACTGCGGGTTGCAGCGCTTTGGAGAACAGCTCCATTGCCGTCTCCATTTCCTCAGAGTTGCTGAAAGATACCGTCTCCACGTTCCTCGAGTGCACGTATTCCCGGATATCGAGCGAGTTTTCAGTCCGTATTTCGACCCTCGATATATTGAGCCCGTCGATTACTTCCTGCACAGCCTCTACCGATGAACCTGGCGTCGCAGTCAAAGCCATCACACGAAAACTCTGATTGAACCTCTGCAGGAACTTGACAACTTCAACATAGGCATAAGCACCAGTTGCGCGATGCGCTTCGTCAACCACTAGCAAAACAATGCGTTTCGGGTCCGCGATACCGGTCTTCAGATCGTTGATAAAAGTTTGAGGTGTCATAAAGAACACGCGTTTCGTCTGCCATTCTTCTGCCCGTGTCCCCGGCGGTATACCACCTGTTAGCATAGTCGTGCTTGACCGCGGTATACCCGCAATATTGAAACAAGCAGACACTTGTTGAGAGACAAGCGGTTTTGTCGGCGCAACAAATACGATTTGCGCATCCGTCGTCCAGCGAAACCAATTCAGCATGACTGTAGCTGCAATAAAGGTCTTTCCTAGGCCGGTTGGCAAAGCCACAAGAAGATTATGATAAAGGGCACGTTGCGCAATATTAAACTGATAATCTCTTTTCTTTCCCAGGTTTTTTGGAAACACCCAAGTTCCGAGGGTCTCCTGATTAAGCTTGTGGTGCGTGGGTTTCTCATCTTTGTTTGCCAGCGGCCAGCTGCGTGTAACGGATTGGGATGAAGGCCTATGGCTAGGAGCTATGCCGCCAAAAAGGGTGGTTTGACGATAAGTCTGCGAAGCTGTTGGGCGTCGTGAGGCAGATTGCGATGGCTCAACTTGCGAAGAGATCAAAATGGGGTCGTTATGGATGGCTTCGGGGGATAGGTTAGGCGTAGAATCAAACGCGTCTTCTGGAATATCGTCAAGATCGAACGCATCTTCGAAGCTCTCTTCTGGCGCCGTTTGCGCCGCGACATTGAGCTCTCCAACTTGGTTGACAGGAGGGTCCAATAAGTCCACCCCAAATTCCTCTTGGAAAGACTGCAGAGATGCCGCAATTGCGGCCTCCATATCCCCATCATTCCCAGCGTCCGTACTAATCTCAACTTCCCCATTGTTCTCCCTCATGGCCATCAAACTTTGAGTTTGGGCTTTCCAGCGCGGGCCACGGAGCTTGGACGGGCTGGATGGCGGTTGCGTTAGCTGGCTGACGAAGGTAGACTCTCGGGTAGTAGTGTATTTTGGTGTATACGTCAAATATTTTCGAGCTTGTCCATCATTCCGCCTGTTGCCCTTGTCGCCGTCGCGATCAACACCGTCGTCCAGTCGCCGACGTTTGGCGGATGGAGGGCTCTCTGAGCCACCGGTGTCGCTAAGAAACTCGTCATACTCGTCGAAATCACTCAAGTCATAGCTGCTATCGCCCTGTGACATTGCTGTCGCCGTCGTGACGGCCCTGCCATCACGGTCTGTCTCGCATCAATCTCGCTCGCTTCCGTCGCGTCATGATTGGGCGTGGGACGCGAAATCATGTGCCTGGCGCAGGTGGGATGAGTCAGCCACGCCTTGGCACCGGAGTGGCAAAAACATTGATCCACCGCTTATCTAATTCCATTTTCTCAATAACGTTAGTTCAGCTATCAATAAAGAGGTTATTCTGCATCCCGTCGTTACACAGGAGCAAGGTCAGTTCACCAAGCTGCATTGATCCCCAGGAGAACGGAAAATGCCCTCTTCGGGATTCTTCGACGGAATCAGGTCTCAGTCCATGACGATGATGGCCCGCTCTTCACCACCTGGCTGAGCCCAAGTCCCCGGGCCCCACCGTTAGCCCTCGCGGTGGCTTTTTGTTTCCCTGAAAATGGGGCGATAACCCGGGAGAAACTAATTTAGTCTGGTAGTGCCGGCATGAAATCCGGATTGTCAGCGTGATGAGGAGAAGATTTGCACTGTCAGGCCGGGATTCTCCAGCAATATCTGATAATCTGAATGGGAATTGGCGATCAAAAGACTGGGGGAAAGCTCCTCGCTGTCTGAGACAATTGTCCAGACTTCGGCAGTTTTGACTGTCCCCAAAGTGGCTGCGCTGTGGCCTTGGGACTGGCCCAGTGGCCCGAGAATAGGTGATCCATCACACAGAAATCCCCAAGCCCATTCAGCGAAACCGAGGACGCCACCAATCGGGGCCAAGGGACGCTGCTCAGGGGGCGAAACTGGTCGCAGGTGGACGGCGCTATGCCCAAGTCAGTCGCAGCCAGTTGTTTGTTGACGCGCTAAAATTAATGAAGCGGTTTATTATTTAAGGGGACTTGCAGGCCCATATTTTCCCCGGGCTGCGATCTGTTTCCCGTTTCTTCTGCAAAGTTCCGTCTCACGTTCAATCTTCCCGCTTTCAGCCCAGCACGCTCGTTTTAAAGCCCTGAGAATCCTTCGGTTTTCTCTTGCACTGTCGCTTTCTACCGTTTGTTGTGATACCCTGAGTCCGTCGTTAATTGCGTAGCCTGTCATTACTACACATTCAATCAAATCAAGATGAAGTACACTGGTGTCATTGCTCTCTCTCTCGCCGTCCTGGCCTCTGCCCAGTCTCAATCTGGCACTCCAACCTCGGTTTCCCTCTCCCCAGCTGCCAGCTGCGCCCGAGCATGTAAGTCCAATTCCATGCGTAACTGCATTCATCTGTGTGTCATCGCATTCACTGACCACACTCACCATGCTAGGTCCATCCGCCGATGTCTGCTGCCAGGCCGCCTGCGTTGGAGTCCCCTGCCCTGACGAGGGTATGGCCAACAAGACCACCGAGTGCGCTGCCAAGTGCCCTCAGGGCAAGGGTTCGCCAGAGGATACTGAGGCCTACGCCAAGTGCCAGCGCGCCTGCATCAAGTCCAACTTCTTCAGTGGAACAGCTTCCATCCCCGTGAAGACTGATGTCCCCAGCCCGACCAACTCCAAGCCCTCTCCCACTGGCGACAACGACGATACCGATAAGGAGACTGGTGGTCCCACTGGTGGCCCCACTGGCGGTGCTACTGGCGGCGCGACCGGATCAGGTATGCTGTCGTTGTCCTTTATATCTGAATCTAAACTAATTCATGGTACTAGGCACCGCTACTGGAACTGGCACTGGTTCTCCTTCTGCTTCTCCCTCCGGCGCTGCTTCTTCTCTCCGTGTCGGCTCCTCGATCTTCGGTCTCGTGTTGGCTGCTTTCGCCCTCTAAATCAGTATCTGCTCTCCTATCGGACCAGGCGGTTAAAATCACGACGTGCCGATTGATGGTTGGGTCTCTGGAAACTGGGGTAGGGGTTCTTGCTGTGGGCTATCGGATTGGCATTTGCAATGTTGTTAAACAATAGCACTTAATAATTCCCTTTCTTACTGTACTATTTGGATCTCCTTTTCTGGTGCAGATCTGTGTCTAAACCCAGCTTTGACTCTTAATATATCAATTTGCCAGTACGGAGTATATCATCCAGGATTCCTGTATCTGATATCAACTGGCTTTGGACAAACATTCCAAGCCAATCTTGAAGAAGCACCATGTCTTGTTTCCACTGTATTCAGCTGGACACTCTGTCTACCAATCCACAATAGCTGTCAGTTGATCACCGCATTGTGGGCCGATGAACATCAACGCTTGAAGAGCAAGCAGTGTCCAAACACATACTGATTCACACAACCCCCACCACGTCTTTCGTGTCGTCTTTCGTGTCGTCCACCTCGCAAAACAACTCTACTTCTCCGAACTCGCCTCCGGCACAATGCACCCTACAACTGAAACACCACAATCCTCCTCTCAGTACTCATGCACGATATCAATGATCGAAAATACCTCTCTTGAGACTCAGATCAAGACCCACAAAAGAGCATCCTGCGAGACCACGGTGTGGCCAAGGAACTAACTGAAACACTTCAGATGATCGAGAGCAATGTCTCATATACTCCGCACTACGGAGGTGAAAAACCCCGCGCACACGCGCCATTTAATTGAGAACCGATATCCCGAGCTCGCTATCTTGCAGGATGCAGATAGGATAGATGCGCTGGTTGCCGTGGGCATTGGACGCTGCTTTCTTTATCTGAATGCTGGTTCCGTACGGGGGTGCTTTGATATGCCGTTGTAGCATGACCAGATTGTTGGGGATGGATATGCAGTATCGGCTTTGGAGGGTTGTGATTCAGGTAGGTTGAAGTCCACATGTTCCAAGCCAGAGTTGCACTTTGATATTCCTGTCATCTATACTATCAAGGCTCTCTGGGCAAAACAGGACAAAACAAGGGTAGGCCCACTTAACTCCATATGAAACAAATTGGTAGGAAGATATATAGGGGCCAGGTGATCATACTCGAGATCGCTGTACAATTGAGCAGTGTATGAACAGGGCGGGGCAAAGCCAGCCAAAAAGAAAGCATGTGAGAAAGAGGGAGAGAGAGAAGACAGATGCAAAATTAGGTGGAATGAGTGCAGTATGAAAGCATTCCCAATCTGATACGAAGCAGAAATATCCCAGATTGTAAACCCAACAACAAATAGCAGAAACTGGGGAGAAACACCATAATATGCCAACAGACTGTGAGGTATCATTTACATGTGTGCAAGGGAGGGGAAACAAAAACAATAAACTTCTAATCTTGTCCAGCGGAGTCCCAAAACATCAAAATCCCAATAAACGCCAAATCATGCTGAACTTACTGATGATGAATTAAGTAATATATAGCGCCGGATCACACTCTATCAGTGGCAAAGTCGAGAATATCGCAGTCATCTTCGAAGAATCCTTCTTCTTCCCCGCCCCTGCTGCCCTGATTGACAGCCCCATTTCCGGAATTCTTTTTCCGGCGCGTGGTGATCACTGCATATTCGACGTTTTCACCACCACTTCCAAGGTTGATGAGGTTCTCCATCTCTCCCGTTGCAACTTGCCCAACGCTGCCGCCGTCATTGTCGCCAGAACGCCCGCGAATATGTAGTTTTTTCGCGGATATGGCACCCCCGAAAACCCAAGGCCCCGAGGCCTCAGTCTCCTCCTCATGTTCTGGCGCATAGACCATAAGATTGACCCGCCTATCGGTGTGGAAAGGTTGGAAAGGAGCGTTGGTCTCAATTTCTGCCTGGGAAAGTGGTGGAGCCGTTGGCTTCGAGGAAGATGGCTGCACAGGCGGCGGAACAGACCAGAATCCAGTGACATTAGTCTCGGGTGTTACAGTCAGTGGCTGAGGAGACGGACACGGGGCGCGTGCGTTTGGTGGAAGTCGAATTTCTCGAATTTTTGGCCCAACGACGGATGCACCCTGTTTACCGTTCTTCCCGCTAACCAAGCTGCGTCGGATATGATAAAGCCTGAAGAACCCGGCATCGACGACACCGAGGTAAGATTCGCGCTCATCTCCAAACCACATCACACGCGAGATGGCAGCGTCCCTAGTAGAGCTGAGATGTAAACGGTTCTCCCCAACATGGCGAAGCGAGTTCATCGTTTCGGTAGCGGCACCGACGGATTTGCTTAAACCAGTAGCAACCGCCTTGCTACCCCGGGAAGAAGAGATCCCAAACCCAGCGGTCGCGGCGAAAGCCGCACCTACACTGGGGGCTCTTCCACGAACGGCAGCCAATATAGGCTGAGTTGTATCGCCCACTAACTTTACCGCATTGGAGAACGGGCTCCCGGAGCTCGACTCTAGAACAAATTCCTCTCTGGCAGGGCTGTCAGAACTGCGTTGATGAGTTGCAGTTGGGGGCAGAAAGCGTCGCAAGGGGGGCCACTGGAAAGCAGTCCGAGGAGTGTCGTAAACATGGATCGTTCCCTTTTTGGTTATTGTGGCCAGGTGCTCCCCAACCGGATTGCTCCAGACCACGTCTAGGATGCTGGAGGTAGTCAAACGAGCAAACCTAGCGACCTGCCTGACATGCATGGTAGCCAGGTTCGCGCTAGACGCACCCACAACGGTATCCTCTGCGATGAATGCTCTCGATCTGCAGTGCCGTTGTTGCATCAGGTCCCAAACATATTGTAGGTCGCCTTTCTGACTTGCTGTCAAAAGCATGAGCCCGCTCGGCGAAAATGAGAGGAAGCTACAGCCATTTGGTGGTTGGAACGTTGCAACCGGCGTTAAGAAGGACGACTTCGAGTCATGACTCTCCTCAAGGTGTTTTAAGTCAATGATCGACACTAAGTCTGGCTCGTTTGGAGGTGCTGTCTGGGTTTCCACAGCATGTGTCGGTGGGAGGATAACGACGGGGTGCGGCTCAAGTATACTACCGCGCCTTCCAGCTACCGCCTGATTTGCATGGGTATCTTTATTCCAGTAATTATTCCACGTCTGCATGCCCTGATCTCCGATCCAACGAGCACCCCGGACGACTTCTTGAGTCACTCCTCTTGCAACCTTATTCAGCAAGCTTTCACCCTCACCAGAATCCACCGTACAGGTAATGGAGGGTCTTGGAGGAGGGGTATGAGCATCAATCCCATAATTCCTCTTGTGTCTTGGAGGTGCCAGGGTGGTGCCGCGTAAAGAAACCCGATGGGGCGAGGGGTTAATGATGGCGAGCCAACGGCCACTGAGAGCTAGGATCGGCACCTCTCTCGAACCAGTGGCATGTCCACTGTCACCTTGAACATCGTCGGTATCTGTCGAGTTAGACGAGCTGGAATGTCTTCGGTTCTCTTTTAGCTGGATATTTGTCCACGCTTTCCCAAGACACTGGTATATTCCCGAGGGCGGCTTCTCAGCAGCACCAAATATAAAAACCTCTCCGCTTGTGCCGGAAGCAACCACAACATAGTTGCCACTTGCGTATAACTTCAAGTTTCCAGCCGGCGCAGGAACAGAGACAGCTAAGCTCGGGTACGCTGTGCTGCAAGGTTCCGGTTTAGTGGCGAGCAAGGTTGCAATAAGCTCCTGGGTCCGAAGAGAATACACCTGCACACGGGTTTGCACGTATGGTAGCTCTTCTCGTTTCGAGTACCTATCTTGCTTTTGTGAAATACCAGGAAGGATGTCAGTCTGATCTGATGCAGCGGACGAATGCGAGCCATCTTCCTGGGCCGGCCCGTGCAGTGTAACCGCGATGAGCGGTCGGAAGGCAACAAAAGGGTCCGGTCCGGAGGTCCATGTCAAAATCTTTGCGTCCATAACCCTACCGTTTAACCCCTGGAGAGCCCCAACCGTGCGCGTCTGGTTACTATCCAGGGACATTACCTCCAGCACGCCGTCCCGGCCAACTAGAAAGACTTTATTACTGCTGCCTGCAGGCTTATGAGTGATAGTTGGAAGGATGTCCAGGGCGCAAAAGGAGAAGCCTGTCTCCACGCCCGGTCCTCCGGTACGACCGGAGGTACCTGGGATCTCAATATCCGGAGCAGAGTAAAAATGCGCTTGAGGCATGTGTGGAGGAGGAGGACTGTTTTGGTAAGGATTCACCGGATATCTCGACTGTTGATCTCGAGATTGATAACTTGAAGGACTAGAACTAAGATATCCATTTACGAGACTGACGGGCCGGGATTTCCTGATCGGTTGGGAAGTTGTTCTAGGCGTTTGCGGCGAACCACCCTTTTCCGGATGCAATGCGAATGCCGGCGGTAATTCACCAGCAGTCTCCTCGTCAACTGGATCGTGCGGTGGGCTCTTCCCAAAAGGTATAGATCTGGCCCAGGACCCCGTTCGAGTGGCGATGTCGGGATCCTGCTGCGGCACCAAGGAGTGAAGAGCGTCCAGAACGGGTGCGTCTCCTGAGCTCGGAAGGTCTGGAGCTTGAAGCTGGGCTGGGCTGGAATCTCTTGGGCTGCTCATCATTGCTGGTGAGTCTCCCCTAGACACGAAAGATCGTTAGCTTCCTATTTGGCTTGAAGAACGGGAATGGTGCAAAAGCAGAATCGCCTCAGGTCCAAGCACTCACAGATCATCAAGTAACGTCTTCGTCTCCGTTTTGGCAGTATGATTCTCTTTTCGAACGGCATTCTTGCCATTCTTCCCCTTCTTCTTGACTTGTGCCAGGCCTCCGGGCGTAGACGGCCGTGAGGGGGACTTGCCTCTCAGAGGAGGTGATCGGCTGCGTCGTGAAGCCGGGTCGGACGCCGGTAGCATATAAAAAGAGCCTTTAGCAGCAATAACAGCCTGCTAACGAGGCTGTGGATTTGACTCCAGAGTTACTGGAGGGAGCACTGAGCGGATCCTATAGAAGCGGTGATGCCAGCTCGGGATCAAGCTTCAAGTGGGGTTTCAGCAAGTCTCTACTAGACTGCAGTTCTGTTTGACTGAGAAGCTGTCATTCAAACCAACAGGCTGATATGGATAGAATGTAGAGGCAGAACAGTCATGGAAGTGGTTTGAGAGATGGAAGACAGAGGGGGAGGGGAGCGTGAATGTTACTGATGGTGTAATTCCGATGAATGACACAAGTGATGATGGGACGAATGGACCAGTCAGCGATGCAGTCATCGTGCAGCTGCCGCCGTAATCTTACCGGGTAATACCACGCCCGCTCCCCGCGTTCCAGTCACGGGATGCAAACAGCGCAAACAAGACAGAACACGTGCGCCGCCACCCTTCTGCGGCCACCACCGCCTTCGGGCCTGGTGACGTAAGCGCAGCCAAGGGCATCAGCCTGACAAACACGACAAAACAGCAAGATGGACATTTGTACGAGAGACTATCGACAACGCGCTGTATATGAGGAAGCCGGTAGGTAATTATAGAGAATCTCAAAATACTAGACGTCTATCAAAGACTATCTAACATTGATAATACCTAGTTATAGAACTTTCAAGTTCCTATCCTGCTGAGGCGAGCTTCTGGATAGCGTATGCCGAAACAAGAACATCACACGAGCTTTGAATCCAGTTGATATACTGCGTAGCTTCAACTCTTGATTCTAACACTGTGCGCAATCCAGTTGCCCCAGATCTGACCATCAAAGTATCCCCAGTAACAAATGCATAACGCCTATGCGGATATTGACACGGCTCGAACGCGCACCATATGTAGTTCGGAGTGGCAAGTTAAAAGTATTAAAATACGGAATTATCGATTTAAAACGCGGTGAGGTAATATTGGGCATTGGGTCGCATTTTCACGCCTTCTTTTTCGCGGCTGCCTTTGCCTTCGCAGCCTTCTTCTGGTTGCTTCGAATCATCACAATCCCGAGGAATGTTCCAACAACGGCCGAACCAAGTAGCGTCAGGATGACGGGAATTCGAATCGCCCAAACTCGCGGTGGGAAGAGCTCGTGAAGGGGGTGGCCAGGATCAACGAATGGCTAGGGGGTTTGGTCAACATCCAGAAGACTATCCGTAGCAGTACAAGCGAAGCTTACCATCAGTAGAGTCCAAGCAGTGTAGTAAAGGAAAACCGCGGTCGCTGCCAGCAACATGGCTAGTCCGAAGAGCTGACCAAACTGTTCGCAGACTGTTAGCTTGTGCTGAAACCCGGGAGGATGAGAAGCTCACCATTGCTGCAAGAACTGAGGGTGAGATTCAATCGCAGTACAGATCAGATAGGCCGAACGATACGTAATACTGCAATCGAATTCACGATGACTGCGCCTATTAATTCCAATGCTTCTTGCAACGACGACGCCTTGACCTGAGACAGAGCTCGAAAAGGAGAACAGCAAGTTTTGATCACGTGGTTTCAACCCAAAGCCGCCTCACGAACTTTTGGCGTCGAAGTTGCAAAGCTTCATCACGTCGCCTTCGCCAACACCTGTTGGTTCACGGCTGATCAAATACTTACTATTTCATCTTTTCGAAATGGAGGACCCTGTGGCGCTGCAGTCGGCAGTGCGCCTGCCCACACCACCACCTGGAACCTCCTATACACCGCAGCCCTCTGGCCCTCGAAAGCGTTCCCCGTCGTCCCGTTCACCATCGCCCGATCGTCGACGTCCCGTTCCTCCTGCCCTCGGTGCTTCCCGCGATGAATTTGATGGGCCGCGCCCTGGTCAAGATGAGATGACGGAAAGAGATCGACAGCTCGCGGAGAGGTTTCGCCAACCGAAGAAGGATGGGCCTACGAAGCCTCTGACTGCAGAGGAGAAGCAAGCAGCAGCAAAGGCGGAGTACGAGAAGCTGTTAAATATGCGCTCCGGAGGCACCTATATCCCCCCCGCTAAACTCCGTGCTCTTCAGTCCCAAATCACGGACAAGACAAGCAAGGAATACCAACGGATGGCCTGGGAGGCTCTCAAGAAGTCCATCAACGGCCTCATCAACAAAGTGAACGTTTCCAATATCAAGTTCATCGTTCCAGAGCTTTTCGGAGAAAATCTTGTGCGAGGAAGGGGTCTATTTTGCCGGAGTATCATGAAAGCGCAGGCCGCTAGTTTGCCTTTTACACCTATTTACGCGGCCATGGCAGCCATTGTCAACACAAAGCTTCCCCAGGTCGGCGAATTATTACTAGGACGGCTTGTGGTGCAGTTTCGCAAGGCGTTCAAAAGAAACGACAAGGCCGTGTGTATCTCTTCGACGACATTTATCGCTCATCTCTGCAATCAACAAGTTGCGCACGAGATGGTTGCCGCCCAGATCCTCCTACTTTTGCTTCACAAACCCACCGATGATAGTGTCGAAGTGGCGGTTGGCCTGACAAGAGAGGTTGGTCAGCATTTAGAGGAGATGAACCAGGCCATTGCTCTGGCAGTGTTTGATCAGTTCAGACACATTCTTCACGAAGCTAGCATCGACAAGCGCGTACAGTATATGATCGAGGTCTTATTCCAAGTACGAAAAGACCGGTTCAAGGACAATCCCGCGATCAAAGAGGAGCTTGACCTCGTTGAGGAAGAAGATCAAATCACTCATCGCGTGGACCTTGATGACGAAATCAACGTGCAGGACGGTCTAAATATCTTCAAATACGATGCTGAATGGGAGGAGCACGAAGAGGCGTACAGTAAACTCAAGGCAGAAATCCTAGGCGAAGGCAGCGACGAAGAAGATGAAGACGAATCGGACGTTACTTCAGACGAGGAAGAGGATGAGGAGGACCGCCAGTTGGACATCAAGGACCAGACCAATACCGACCTAGTCAATCTTCGCAGGACAATATACCTGACTATCATGTCTAGCATTGATTTCGAGGAGTGCTGCCACAAACTCATGAAAATCAATCTTCCCCCCGGACAAGAGTCTGAACTACCGTCGATGATTGTTGAATGTTGCTCCCAGGAGCGAACATACTCTAAATTTTATGGGCTCATCGGCGAGCGGTTTGCAAAAATTAACCGCCTCTGGACAGACCTTTTCGAGGCTTCTTTCGTCAAGTACTACGAAACTATCCATCGCTACGAGACGAATCGTTTGAGAAATATCGCGAGGTTTTTCGGCCATATGTTGAGTTCAGATGCGATTGGATGGCACACGTTGTCTATAATTCATCTGAATGAAGAGGAGACAACTTCCAGCAGCCGTATCTTCATCAAGATCCTTTTCCAAGACCTTGCAGAGGCGCTTGGGATGCCGAAATTACAGCAACGGCTTAGCGACGACATTCTCAAGCCTAGCTTTGAAGGTCTCTTCCCAACGGACAATCCACGCAACACTCGCTTCTCGGTCAACTATTTCACCAGCATCGGAATGGGAGCTCTTACTGAATCTATGCGAGAACACCTTAAAAACCTTCCTAAACCAACAGTACCTGCTTTACCGCCTCCAGATGATTCCGATTCCGAATCTGTCAGCTCATACTCGAGCTACTCTTCATACACTGGTTCTTCTCGTTCTCGGTCATACTCCCGCTCCCCCTCTCCCCGTCGCAGACGGAGTGTTTCCAGAGGCCGCAGCAGATCCTTTACACCCAGATCGCGAAGCATAACCCGCAGCAGAAGCTACAGTGCCTCACGGTCACCCTCACCCCCTCCACGGCGCCGTGGCAGACCATCGTCATATTCTCGATCCCCATCCCCTGTTTCCCGACGACGACGTCGGTCCGTGTCCTCTTCGGTCTCCGGCCGGTCTACACCCAGTAGATCGCGATCAAGAAACGGAGCCTCTGGTCGTCGGACTTTCGCAAGGCGCTCGTTGTCTCGTTCTCCGATTCCACCACCACGCCGGCGAAGCGTAAGCCCGGTACCTCGTAACAGAAGGAGAAGCTACTCGCGATCGCCTTCACGCTCCCCTTACCGCCGTCCCTCCCCTGTACAAAAAAGTCGAGACCTAAGATCGCCATCCCCACCTCGTCGAGGTGGATATAAAAGCCGTCGACGGTCTCCATCGCGCTCCGTATCCCCCCCTCGCGGAGGCAAATTTCAAGGACGAGGTCGAGACCGGCGTCCGTCGCTGTCTCCTTCTCGCTCACCCTCCTCGTCTCCGGATGGTAGACGTACCAAGAATAGGTCACCTATCTCTAGGTCACCGTCAAGATCAGTATCACCCCCTCGTCGGTCATACGGTCGCCGAGGCGGTGGTCGACGACGATCTATATCCCCATCTCGATCGCGATCTCCATCTCGACCAACGGCCCGTGGATCTGGACGTGCTCGCGCGGCAGACTTCTTGTAATCGTCATGCGCAGTGCCTGTGTGGGCAAATAATTTATATTTCGTTTTCCTTGGGACAATATTATCCTTTCTCAGGTCATTGCTGTCTACTTTTCGTTATGTCCCTTGGTATTGGGCAAATAGAATGTATCCCACATCTTCCAGCGTGTAATATGACCGGCGTTTTATGACTCGTTATTTCATCCGCTCCGACTTCCGGCATTTGTTGCGAGATCCTTTTGCTAGGAATAATAGCAGCTACCATGTTCCTTTACGAATTTGATTCTTACTTTCACAACTTTGGAAACCTGTGTCAACGTTCAACAGCAGAAGAAGAACCCTTGTACATCCCGTGAACGCTCATGCCGGTCATTGGTGTCGACTTGAAGAGGGACAAAAGATGCTTTGTCACGTTGATAACACTACCGGTTGCAACCTCGCCATTCGCAGCGTGCCGGGCAAACGGTTCATGCCAGGAGTGATCAACACTTGAGCTAGTTCTACGAATGCGTCCGGCGATTCCCTGTCTCTTACAACCAAGCATTCCCCGCAGGGCCTTCTGGAGTCTCCAAAAGCTTAGCCACCAACATCATCTCTATCTACCAAACCTGACGCCTGATGAGTTTTCCCTACTTCTCCAGAGACTACTTCCCAATATATTCTTTCTTATAGAAGAATAAGTTCCTTCTACGATGCTGATGCTAGTTCAACATGGCTCCCCTGAGATGAAACCGCTCGTGACTGCAAGGGGTCAATGCAGGGACGTCGCATCGTCTTGCCATCCTCGACTCGGGATCTCCAGGCTCTTTTGCTGAAGAACTCGCGCCGATGCTGATACCCCGCGGAAACCCCTGGTGATCTGCCGATCATCTGTCTTGTGCCATGAATCGGCTTTGTGGCTGCTACGCTTCGGCATGCTAGCTTCTTACACCATGTTCGGCGTGCCATCGGCCGTCTCTTTCCGCCCTATTAGCGAATATATTCCAGTATATTCGCATATTGGAATGGTCACCGGTCCGCCATGGAGACCTTAGCACTCTCCAGCCGGCTCTCAAAAGGCCAGTCGGAGAGGTTTAAAATCATGATGATATCCCATGGTCTGAGCAGCAGCGGCATACCCAAGATCAAATCTTTGACTCCAAAGAGAGATCCCCTCTTTCTACCTAGTTATCTTATACATATTCATTGATATGTATCTCCCAACTATCCTTGGCGGCCTTGGCCTCATGGCCGCCGTGGCATCCGCCGTCCCCCATACTCTGAACCCCCGTCAAGCCGGCGGCCCTCAAAACGTCGTCTACTGGGGTCAAGGGCGTCACAAGGCCGACCTAGCAGCCTACTGCACACCAGAAGCCGGCATCGACATCATCAACCTAGCCTTCATATTCCAGTGGGGCCGCGGAGTCAAGAGGCCATCCGGCATAATAGGACAATGCTACATCAGCACCAACGGCGAGCCCCAGCTCTGCTCCGAGCTCTCCGCCGCCATAACAAAGTGCAGGCAGGCCGGCGTCAAGATAATTCTCTCCCTAGGCGGCGCGACCAGCTCCTACTCCCTATCCTCGCGCGCAGAAGCAGAGGAAATCGGCCAGTATCTCTGGAAATCGTACGGTCCACCCGGTAGCCCAGGCATCCCGCGCCCCTTTGGCAACAACGTCGTTGACGGCTGGGACTTTGATCTCGAAAGCAACTTCGGCAGCAGCCAGTATTATCGATACATGATTGACGTGCTACGCTCCAACTTTGCCTCCGATCCCAACAACAAATACTACATCACGGGCGCACCGCAATGTCCCATCCCCGAACCCAACATGGGAGAGATCATCGAACATTCCAAGTTCGACTATCTCTTCGTCCAATTCTTCAATAATAACAACTATACCGTCCCCTGCGCTCTGCCCTTCAACGGAAATGCCCCCTTCAACTACCACAACTGGACAAATTGGATCTCGTCCACTCCCTCCAAGGACGCCAAGGTCTTCATCGGAATGCCCGCCTCGACGCTGGCATCGAATGGGAATCCGAGCGGTGCCACATATTATATTACCCCCGCGCAGCTGTCGACGCTCATTGCGGAGTATAAGAGCGATCCGCACTTTGGCGGGACGATGATGTGGGAGGCGGGATACTCGGACTCGAATGTGATTAATGGGTGTACGTATGCGCAGCAGGCGAAGAGGATTCTGACGACTGGGAGGCCATGCTAGGTTGAGGTGGTGGGCGTCTGCCATGCCTAGGAGTAGGACTGTCACTAGGTAGGGCTGGTGATGTCGGCCTTGGGAAGTGGCAGTCGGTTGTTGCGAGGAACATATCAATGAGCTCTCTGCTTCTCTTCTTCCAGATGCTACTCTAATACCATGTACATGCCTGCATACACATACCTACCTATGTACATACATACATACATACAGGTACTTACCTACAGGTACTATGTACGTGACTGTATGTACCTATAAGGTGACCTTACCCGCGTCTGCGAAAACATCCGATGTACCTAATGTAAATAATGTATTCCTCACTCAACATGTTCGAACCCTGTTGACGTCCCAAAGGACGGAATGTGTATGCTATACATACGGAGTATATCGCGTGGTTCAACTGCTACTGTCAGTCAGATGCTCCGCGACTAGACCGGCTTTCCCTACCACCGGCGGTCAGTTGGCTGCTCCGATCAGCCATACGATAGATCCCCACGTTTATGGCCCAGGCCCGCTGACACAAGAATATCCCCACACGCCCCCTTTCAGTTCCCACTGAAATACATACAGAACTCCCAGTACATCACGAATTCCGTCTTGTTAGTGACAATCCCTCCCTTGGGGTGGCTACGGCCGCTCCAATATTCAGAGCAAGGATTGCACCATCCATGTCCTGGCCGGTCGAGGACCAACTCCAAGTACACATCAGCCCCTTACTCCTTGAATTCCACTACATAGTGACTGATAGGATGGTTGTCATTCATTCAGCTACCGTATACACACTCATAGATACGGTTATTCGCCTCCCGGGTCCATCTCCCACTGCCGACGTTTGTCAAGTGGCCCGATATCCCCCTTGGACCGCCGATCTACCAGTGCATCAGGCATTCCATCTGGTCAAGTTTCATCGTTTCCTTCAAGTACAGCAGCTACGCAACCGGTCACAAGCACGGAGAGACGCACACCTAAGAAGCACTACAATATCTCCGCCAAAGATGCAGAATTCTGCTCGGAGCAGATTTTCCCTCATCTATGATTCAACAAGGCCACTATTGATTTTTTCCTGTTGAAAGCAGTGTTTCCAAAAGAGGCCAAGGGATTTCCTTTCACCTTCCTGTTACTTTGTCAATAAAACAGAACAACCTCCCTGAGCTAAAACATACAAATGCTTTGGTGTTACAAACACTATTACAGCTGGAGAATAGTTTCTGCCTCCATGCAGTGGACCGCAATAACCAACTACTGTTAGTGGATGAGAAAGAAGGCCTCCAGGCAGTGAGACCCCTGAGCAGTGACACTTGTAATAAGGGGTGAGGCCTCTGAATGATAGGGCCTTGTTATCTCAGTATAGAACGACTTCAATAATCTGCTGCTTCCTGACACACACTACCAGAAGGAGGAAATTACTATCCCTTGCCTCATTCCTGGTAAGGAGCTCACACTATAAGATTCCATAAGAAGTTCTGACAGGCAAACAGGCAGACAGCATCCTGCACCCATGGGTGGAAGGATACCACGGCCCATAGCAGCAGATAACCAATGAAGGAGGCAAACTTGAAATCAAGGCGTTTTGCTTGATTCTACTCCATAAATTTGGTGCACGTTTCTTCTCTTTGTGTAAAAGAGCAATTTGATTGTTAACGCGCAGACATTTGCTCCCATAAACACAGTACAGAACTGCACTGAAGAATTTCCTTTTGGTGCAGTGGTTTCCACTTTGGTAGAAACATATTCTTGAGGTCCTGAGTTCCAAGGTGTCTTTTGATGTTATGATTTCACAGAGGATCAATGATTGTGATGACTGTGTGACAGGAATTGGAGACTAGAATGGCTCAAATTTTAACATTGCTCAAAGGTAAGAAAGATGGGAATACAATCAGGGTTCCTGCGTCAAAGTGGAAATAGAAGGGTATTCATTAACGTAACAACAAAAGGAAACTAAAGTTGAATGACATTGAAATCATACCGCCTTTACACATCATCAGACACAAATTGAATTGCAGCGGGGTCTTCCATCGCAATTTTCTGATCTCATAAAGGTTAGCATATAACGAAACGGCTTCAGAGGGTTAAGGGGAAGGGGCTAGTAGGCTGCATAGACTCGGGCACATTGTCATAACGAATTATAAACTCACCTTCCTGGTCTGCTTTTACTTGGCCAGCCTTCAACCCAGCAAACGAACCGTTGACTACCAATGGCTGGCCGGACTTCTTACCGGGCCTCTCACTATCCGTCGAGTCCCCCGTGCTGGCGGCATCCATGGTCAGGTCCTCCTTTGAAACCTGCGGACCGGGAGAGTTGGAGTCTTTATTGGATGCCGATTCATTCGGCGGAGTCCTTGCCCGGTTGCCGCCAGGTGTGCCCCGAGTCCTATGCGCCCGTACTCTGATTTTGGATCCCATGAATGTGGAATTGTCAAACATGGAGACCGCCCTCCGGCTCTCGGACTCGGTCCGGAAACCAACCCTTGCATAAGGTCGGGGTCGCCCTTCCACTTTAGTGTCAATTATTTCACAGCGTTCTACTGTACCAGCGGGCTGTAGATAATTCTTTAGCTGTTGGGATGTAGTATTGAGAACCAGATTTTGAATAAACACGTGGTATAACTGGGTAGATCCAGAACTGTTTTCTGTTATTCCCTGGCTGGGCTGGGCAGGCATAGAGTTGCGGAAATTGTAGTGAAAGGGTGGCAGGCAGCTGGGCATTGAATAATGATGCAAAGCTCCGGGAAAAGGTTCAAATGGCGCATTGTAGAACGGCGGTGAGTGAAAGAAAGGTGAACCGTCGGTAGGTAGAATATATGGCATTTGGTATCCCAGAGATTCCGGAGTAAACGGTACGAATGGGGCGGGGCCTGATGAGTTCATGGGGCTCGGAAATGGGGGATATTCCGGCGGGCGAGTGAATGTCGGAGAGGTGGGAGTTCTAGGCGTCCCGTTAGAATATGCAAAGAATTATGAAACGGAAAGACATCTTGATAGGACCTACTCATGGTTCAAAGTCGGTGGGGAGACGGAACCTAAAGGAGGGCTTGGATACGCGGAAGCAAAGGACACCGACGGACTTTTCGTAGGCCCTGCAAGAGGCTTCGTTGGTGCAGTAGCTAGTGATAAAGTCACGGTTAGGCTCTGCCCTTCCCAACCATTCGTTGATAATCTGTCTAGACCGATCAGTTAGGCTAGTGTCATGGCACTATTGGACCCGGATACCGACGATATGTTCTCCAAGCTTCATCCGGATTTTTGATGATAATCTGCCCCAGGCCCGTAGGATGCCCATGGCTGTCATCATATACCACCGCTTGCCGTATGTGAACGGCGGTTTGCCGCACGAGGTCCTTTAGTTCCTGCCAGCGGCATGACGGCGGGATCTGGGTGAGTGTGTTAGTAGGCGGACCGATAGAGGAAAGGTCTCCAACTCACTCCTTGAAGGAAGACTACATATTCCTCCTCACGGGGCCTACTCCCTCGTCGATCATCTTTTTGCCGTGGCGACATAACCATAGTGTCAATAGCAGGATTTGTAGCAAGCTTCCGAACCGAGCCAAGCACCGATCTAGTTGCAACGTAAATGACTGAAGGCGATGATTGCGAGTAGATACTGCAGCGATCGGGGTAAACCAAGCGAATGACTCTCCCGGTGTTCTCGTTCTGTCGTTGACCGGCAGTGGACCTAGTCACGGGAATCTACAAAGGAAGGCTAGAGGTATATTAGAGCGGGATGCCGAAATTTGAGGGTCGAGGGGATTCTGCTTCGTAAATCGTTGCAAATTGTCAAAAAGATTCGAGATCGAATACTCTAATCACCAAGGAGGCGGGGGAATCGGGTGATAAAGAGGCGTCGGGGAAATGAGAATAAGGCAACTTCCACCACAAAGCCTTGTAAGAGAACGAAGATCAAAAAGATCACGAGGAAGCCGGGTAAGCCAGTTGAAATTCCAGAGACGAAGGATATCGATTCCAGGAATTAGCAGAACTCCTGGAAGAACTCGTCAAGGACAATCCGTGTAGACCGTGAAGGAAAAGTAAGCAAATTTCACCAACAAACCTGGGGATATGCCTTCAAATATATTTTGTGTATCCCACCGGATGAGCGAGAATAAGACTATTGGATGGGATGTACGGAAGATGAAGGCAAGCCACAACTGCGTCTATTGTCGAATTATGGACCGGACGATTATAAAATCCCAAGGGTTGGACCTGACGTCTCGCCTTTTTGCCATCATTTCTTGAGCTGGGTACTTTGAATCTGCCCGGCAAGATTTCCAAGACATTGTCTGGATCCAACTGTTTACGATCCGGTCCATTGCCACCGCGGAAGGCTGAGGAAGGATAAACCTGATGCATATAACCCAAGTCCTGTTAATCGAGACAGATGTTCTGTCTTCCAACTCCAGATCGTCGATTTCACAAGGCGTGGCAATGGGGGTGACTTGTCCTATTAACCAACCCGCCGAAGCGGGAGCCAGAGCCTCAACCTCTGTCGCAAACATTTTCTCAACAGAGGTGACCCCATAATCAATTGCTCCACAAACATGTAACAGGTTCAGCATCTGCGCAAAGCCAACAATCCGGACAGCTGGGAAGATCGGACAGATTGGGTTATAACCCCTGTTCGCGCCCCCACAGTAATTGGTAGCTGTCAAGTACTGCGCGACCTGCAGAACAATGGGTAGAAGTTGGCACTCGGCGAGCGGGCATTGGGAATTGACCCCGGAAAGCACAGCGGGCTCTGCTTTTTTCACCTATGGGAACCTCCGAAATGGCAGAGCTCCGAGCAAGTGGGCGAGGCAAGACGATCACGCCTTACCCGAAGACTTCATGTGAGGGGTCAGAATGGCTCGCCAGAGCTTTCGTCTGTTTTTCTTTTTTTTCTTTTTCTAGTCCGAAGTCAGTCTGACGGAAAGAATACGACAGGCTCGAGTGGCTCCCTACCGAGTGACTGCTCAGACGTCGCTGCTTTTGTGAAACAGGCCTAGCTTGAAGGCTTCGTGTCTTTTCTCACAGACATGTCGTACAGAGCACACGGTCCCGAGGGGAGCTTATGTGCATACGAAGCACCATGAGTCCGTCGCCGAGAGAATGGTTGACATTGGAGCTCGTCGTGCGGCCCTCCGTCCCGGCTGCTCCCAGACTCCAATTGGTCAAGGCTTCAATGGGGCGATCGATCTCTTGGCTCGCGATGGTCGGTGATCACCCACTATGGAATCGATTGTCGCACAAAGTGCCAGCCGCGAAATGTGAGGCTGGCTGTCATGACGGATAAAGGGCCGATCATCTCGTGAAAGAGAGCTGCACAGCCTGGGCTGAGGAATCCGATGAAAAGTCAACGGTTGACCATTGATCAGATTGACCGGTGGTCGACAGATGGTGAAGAGACAGAGAGAGAGACGTTGGTCGTTGACTCGGTTGGTGAACTAACACAACCGATCAGAGCTTAGCCCCAAAGAGGGAACCACAACGTCAACTCAATTCTTCCCAAGAGCACACCTGGACAGAGGCCGCGATGAAGGCGTTTGATCAGCCCGGCTGGTTCCTGATCACATATCCATCCGCCTGCTGACTTTCCCGCCCCTTTTATTATCTGATCAGTGATCACTCCTGCAGGGCTTGCTTGTTCATGCAAAGGAAGACATCCATGTGTCATGCTGCATCCGCTACCGCATTTTCCCCCGGAATCTTGAATAATTTTGAGGAATTGATTGAATACCGACTGGTCAAGGAAGGAAACTCATACCGCTGGCTGTGTACCAACGCTCCCCGGATGTTGCGTTGTCGGATCTGGGGTGCAGCTTGCTTTCTGCTGCGGCGCCGATACTAACAGAGAAAAGCGACAGATGGGCCACCGGGACGCCCATCGCCCTTTGAGAGAATTTTAAAGGGAACTGATAAAACGCGATAGGGTTATTTACACTGCAACAGATTCAGCCGAGCTCCGAAATGATTTCTGGAAACATATCAAGAGGATGATAAAGATCGAATAAGAAGCATTTTCGTTATGAATGCTGCTAGGGGCCCTTTCTCTACAAATATTACGGAGTACTGCGGATGCTACTAAAGAAAGAATCCAGAAAATCCGTTCTCCCTCCTTTCAGATGATACCCTTACAAGCACAATTTTCTTCCGATAAACATGGGCAGTTGGAGATCAATCGTTCCCGTTAGCAGGACATGATAAAAGGGCGGACGATGGACTTCGCGCCTCTCGTCGACACTCTCTTCGGAACGAGGCCGCGAACCGATTCGGTTAAGAGCAGATGGAGCTTCGGTTTTGTTGAAGCGCAGCTGCCCTGTATCCTGCTACCAGGAAGGGGAGGAGGCATTGTAAATATGTCTTCTGCCCGGGCATGGAAGCTGTCGTCTTGCCTTGGGTGCTCTCCCGCAACGACAACTCCTCCTTTGAGAAAGGCTAGCCTTCACATCTACCTACATAGGTACCTACCTAATGTAGGTAGTGTGATGGAGTGGAAGCGTCGGTCTTCACTTCCAATTCTACTCCAACATACTAGGCCTGCCTTCCCCATTTTCTTGCTCCTCATTCTTTCCTTCCAAGCGAGTCAGGATACCAGTATAAAAGCCCTGGCTGCCCTGCGTCTCTCGTCTTTCTTTTCTTCTCCTTTCTTCATCATGATCATTCATACTCTCGTCTTTTATCTCCTAATTGTCTCACTCACTTCTTCATCCTTGTGATCATTCACAATTTGATACTCTCGCTTTTTTTCCAAATTGTGACACACTCGCTATCCATTTTTAATCACTTCCATTCGCTTCACATTGTCTGTTACCCATTTCTCTTTTAATCTTTTACATTTCTTCCAATCTCATTTCTTATTTATTCTTCCTACCCGTCCGTTCGTTATCAGCATCAGTATGCTGTCCTTTCTTTTGGTCTTTTTTCTCCTTGTTTGCCACCTCGGTGCAACCCGACCTCTCCCTCTCGAAAACAGGCACGCTCGCAGGTCCGCCGAGTCCTCCTCAGAGGGGACCTCCGCTGCGAGCGCGTTCGGAACGAATGTTCTCGCCAACGTGGCAGTTCAACCCGCCAACAGAGTTTGCAGATGGTTGTACCTCGCTTTCCTTAAGTGGATGAACAGGAACAACAAGTATTATACGACGCCGGAGACTTACCAGGAGTCAGTCCTTCGCAGCCTCGCAATTCTCGAGGCCAACGCTCGTTTAGCCGCCAAAGATCGGCGGGACATTATCAACCTTCTCAAGAAAACTGAGAGAAACACTCTTTAAAAACCGCGTCTTCCAGTGCTCCGGCAGGCCATAGCCAAACCGTTTTTCGAGGGAGTTGGCCTTTTCCTTCTCCGGGACAAGACAGGGGTGGTGGTGGGCCTACTGTAAATAATACGATTTGTCTTCGTCTGATATTCTGTTGAATTATAGAGTACTCTGCACCTAAGGATTTCCTTTTGGTGTAGTGGTTTCCACTTGCATATACTCTTCCTTCTTTCCATCCATTGCTGATTCCTGAACCGTGGATCACAATATGGCGGCGATTCTCATGATGACAGCACATGTACTCCGTAAATAGAGATGAAAATCACTGAGAAGCCAGTGTTGGTTCTTTTCTTCTTTTCTTCGCTAGTCATACCGCTACCATTTAGATTTCGCCGGCACCCGTTGTGGGGAGGCATCATCAAAGTATTGCACCATAGTTAAAGCCTTCGGAAAAACTGGAGAGGGCCGGGGTGTACGGAACCCACGGCAATATCGATCTGTGCGAGACCATTTGGTATCATACGGATCATCACAAGGCCCCAGGTTATTCCATAAGGTTGTCCTTGCTTCTCCATATTTGGCATCATATTCCGGATCAATGATATGCCGTACCTCACTGGTGCAGATTTGACACTTGAAGAACCGTACTGCGCTTTCTTCCTGCAATAGGGAATCTATAACCGACTTGTCGAGGCAAAAGCAATGATACTGTCGGTAGTCAATACGATTCAGTGCATTCTTTTTCGCTTCAGGGCTATTGCGCAAGAAAAGTATTGAAAAATCAATCCTGACATGCAATTCGTCGTTCACAATTCTTGCACTGAGTCTGCAACGGTAGTTCGTTCCGCGTGGGGAAAGATTGTAGTCAAGGCTTTCCAGGGGGGCCCCGTACTCGTCTCCATATCGATGGCGGTTCATCATCCGCTGGGCCCAGGAGAACGGTAGCGGCGGTACTCCTGTAAATTCAAATTGCCGACCGCTTATCCGGTCGCAGTCCCAGAGATCGCTTCGGCGAGAGTGGAAAGTTGCGCAGATATGGCAGAGCAGCCGTTTCGGGAACTGCGGTTCTAGTCGGCGTAGAAAGGCGAGACGTTCCTTTTTTTCTGGGCAACGGTTCAGGCGATGGTTCAGGCGATGGTCTGGCAACATCCATTCTTGCTTCCGAGCGAGTTTCTGGAGAATTTTAGGTCCGTCAAGGAGCTCCCAGAAGGACTTACATGTCAGGGCTAATGATGCTTTGTCCTGGGTGGATAGAGCGTCGCTGGTGCCGATCTGGTATATGATTTCCGATGGGACGTGGTATATTGGTGGAAGTTCTGCGGGATCAGATGGCAGGACTGGCATCGGGTTCAAGCACAGGAGGAATTCGAAGTAGAGGTGGCGAAGCGGGCGTCTAACATACCTGTCGAAACGTTCTGCAGGCGAGGCTCGAGACATGATGGTGGCTTGGAGTCGGACTGGGGCATTTCAATAAGATATCATGATGTAGTGGATGGAAGAAGCCAGGGGGGTTGGGTTCTCTTTTATAAGTTCATTTCTAGGGATGATGTGCGGTTGATGTCATCCGCTTCAGGAGCTATAGTATTCACCCACGTCACTTTCTTAGCTCGATGATAAGCTACTGCTGAAGGGAAAGGGGTTATCCGTGGCATACCAGATTGCTGCCTTAGTTCGACCGCGCAAGTTGCTTTCTGCCTCAGCCAGCTCGTCCTGGATATATGTTGACCTTTATGGCATCATGGCACGATATTATTGTTGGTGCTTCTGAGATACAGTCCCTCAACAATGCAGTATTAGTTCGAAAGCTGACATCCATGATATCTATCTTGCACGTTCAAGTGATTACCTTTTCTGTCAGTGGCTGAAGTGGTGTGGGAGCCGCGCCAAGGGTTGGCTCGTTAACTGGATCCCGGAGCCTCAAGTAAGTTAGTTACTAGGACCAAGGGAGTTAACTTATATTGAAGCTGATTGGAGACATGGCCAAAGGTAAATTGACAAGTGTATTGCAGCTATCAAGCACTTGGACCCATTCCACTATCACAGCAATCTCCTTCTCATTGCTCCATTCTTCAAAATGGGATGGCAACTTGAATACAGAGGCTGAGATTCTCCTTCCTCCTTCCTCCTTTATTGCTTGTCCCATACCTACATGTAGGTATGAGCTGTGTCCAAAGACCATCAATCTCGCCCAAGATTGTACGTTGTGACATGCAACCAGAACGGTCAAGGACAGGGAGCAAAGCTCCGAAGAGACGCGCGCTGTTCATTACGAAGCACAAGCCGCCGGGAACCCCCCAAAAAGCCATCCAGGGAGCCATAAAGTATGTCATCGAAGCGGAGAAGCAGCACCCAAATCGAATCGACATTGTGGAGGGGAAGTCAACTTCTGCTTTTGGACAGCTAGCGACCTCTCAACCATTGCCATTCAGCAAATATTCCGTTCCTAGCCCGCTGTCATTTACGATCATACAAGTAAAATTGCAACATGAAGAACAAGCCGTCACTGGGAACCCGACTTCACCCAAGGATAAGAAGAAACGGAAAGCCGAAGAATTGGCAGCAGCGGCTTCAGAGTGGAATCCAAATTGTGGCAACATCGCTGCTTTCTTGCGTGGGAGAGTCCGCAGCTGGGGGATATGGGATTGATGGATCAAACCGATGTTGCTGCTGGTAGCATTTCTCTTGGTTTCTTGGTCTTTTTTGCGCAGAGTCAGAGGAAGAAGGGTTTCCCGAAACCGCGCAGCCACCCAAGCGCGCAAAGCTGCCCGAGGACAGATTAAGACGTGAACGGGTGCGAAACAGAGCTCTTGTTGGAATGACTGCGACATTGGCGATCGCGTAAGTTGTTCCCAGACTTCTCTATATGCATGATAGCTAACAGATGTCCCGCTCAGTGCCGCTCTTCCATACTTTTTCTAAATTTTGACATGATCTTGGATCCAGCCCAGGATACACCCTGAGCCGAACTGCCGGCCCATTACGCATTCCATAACGGCTCCCTTGCGTCGAAATACCTGTCGTGGTCGAGGAATCGGGACCTTTATGACTACATATCCGGGATACAGAAACTATTTGATGGGAAGACCCAGTCGGGCTACCAATATCCCACGTACATCCATGATACGGTCAGCTATACTTTCTGCTTAGCTATGTACATTGTTATCATCTTCTCTTGTTCTTTTGACCTTAAGTTAATAGGTTTCAGTTTCCTGAGTACTAAGCCCGAGTCCTTAGGAAGAAATTCCACTCAGAAGTTTGCTGGAAGGAGCAATTGCTCAAAGACTAAGCATCAAGGTTCCGGAGCTGATACAACATTTACCTTGCCAGGAATAGGTGGAGATGTCACTAGCGACAGATACCTCAGTGAATTGTGACTATGCCATTCAGTTTTATGTAACAGATAGATTTCTGCCTTGAAATACTCCAGATGCTGTTGATGCATTGATTAATAGATGAATTTTACATTTCAAATATCTTTTGATGCTGGCAGTGGTTACCAGTGGTTACATAGGCCCTCGCAACTACAACAACAATATATAAGCCACTCTCTCAATGAGAGTGTCAATTTATTAGTGAAAATATTACGGAGTAGAGGGTATTTGATTGCTTGCAATGTGCATTGGCCCTCGGGGAGCCATTCCCGGGGCCTGACACTAGTTACGCGCGGAGCAGCATAGACGTATAAGTATTATCATATTCATTGGTTGGTTCCTCCGTGGCGAGTCCAAGGGGCGGAGGTAAAGGCCACTCGGCCGGATTAACATACATACAACTTGGTAATACAGTCGGCTAAGAAATATCCTTTACACACTTCACTCCCGGGGCCTGACTCCTGTCTCTCTGACTTGACACCTTGCTCCAGGGCTTGACCTCGTCCTGAAGAAAAGAACACCTCTTCCATCTCTTCGCAAGAAGAATAATTGACGGCCAAATATAGAACCTAAGATCATGATCGTCCCGAGTTCCACCAGCCATGCAACCGTTCTCGCGACGTCGTGTGTCGGTCTCCAACGTTGAAACGGAGATCAGCGCCGTTCTGAAGTCTCCTGAGCTGCCGTATTTTCCCAAGGATTGTCTGACCCCTCACTCCCGATGTCGGGTCTGGGTTGCCTATCACCACCCTCCTTATTGTCAGGATGTGAATCTGAGGATCCAATAAACATGGCGCGGGTCTTCCGGCGCAACACATTTACCTGTTTGGAGAAAGTCCTTGCAAATGGCAACTTTGTGGGGATCGTGGATGAAGGCGCAACGAGGGCCTTTGAAACAGGTGCCTAGTAGATAAAATGTTAGTATCCAACCAAGGACCGTTGACTTATCCAAAATTCCAAATCGCAAAGTGTTATCGCAACGTGCGGAAAGTTTCGAGGGAGAGAGTTGGATACCCGTCGCAGTGAACCTCTTGCAGAGCTCGTTCCTCTTCTTAATCGCGCTAGGTTTCCTAGTATCTCGATCAGCTTCGCCATATGTGGCCGGAGGTTGGTGACTGTTTCTGTCGCTATTGCTGGTTTCGCGCCCGTCTTTCGTCGTCCGCGAGGACTCGTCCTTGTTGTTGCTGCTTTTCGTGCCCGAGGTTTTTCGCAGGAAGGGATGCCAGCTCTAGCACCCGTCATCCCAGGAGTCTAGCGACGTACCACCACGACTCCAGATGTCTGCTCGTCCATGCAAGATCGCCATGCATAATCGGTAGGTTCGGCTCCTATGCCGGAATGCGACTCTCAAAAACAAACTAGCATGCTCTGCAAGATTGAGTGGCAGGTGGAACTGAGGCCAGGGGCCATGGTGGTTAGCAGTCTCCAGGTGGAATTGAGGCCTCTCTTGTCAGTTTCCTAGAGGCAAGGCCCTGAGGCCTAGGTGTCAGTGATTAGTGCTTTCAAGGAGCAAGGCCCCAGGGCCTTGAGGGTGAGTGATTTCTGAAAGCAACACCTCTGGCTTTCATGAAATAGATTACCTGGGCAAGGAAGTTTGGGAGATAGACATGATATCAACACACAATGGTCAAAGGCTTTGATTTAGCTGATGAAATAGATGGAGAAGCAATGGAGATTTGAACTTCAAGTCCAGCCATGAAACACAAAAGCTCTTGATAACTGCCAGTGTTTTTCTGCATTCAGCAGTGGATAAGGCCTTCAGGTGGGGGGTAAAGTCCCTGGGCAGCAAGATCCTTGAGTGGCCAAGGTCCTGAAGAGTGAGGTCTTCAGGTGGTGTGGCCCCCAGAGAGTGAGGCCCTTGGGGTGTTGAGGCGGCGGAGTGCTTTCTGGAGCACAGACTTGGTGGTAAAAATGTATGTAGTTAAGGCTATGACCGCGCTAAACTATATTGAACTTAGGCCTCTGAGAGGTGGCCTCCCTCGTAAAAATGGTGGTCTCCCTATAAATTCCTAGCATACCCCCTTGCCTGATTCTCGGGAAGAGCGTATTGTTCCTTCCTCTATATTATATGGTTCCTGCCCTAGTATTTTGCTGGTTCTCCCTGCTTTGTTGTCTTCATCTATCTTTCGACTGCAGGGCGTTCTTCCCCCTTTACCGCTGGGGAAATTTTTCGTTGGCACGCCTTAGAAGCACTATGACAGCTCCACAACAGCCCAAAAACCATATATTCACTGCGATCGCAGAAAGTCAACAGAGGAGATGGAGTAGTCCCACCGCCGCGAGCAGAACATCTCCTGAGTGATGTTCACCTATTACTGCTAAAACTTTCCAAACTTTGGTGTATGGTTTTCGTTGTGGACCGCTAGTATCCTGAGCAGTAGCTCAGAAAGTTCCTTGATTTATGTTTTTAGTCACTCAAATGGCATGCAGTGTTGTTGTTTTATTCATAAAGGTCATGCCCTTTTGGTTCATGGTTCTTGGTTGAGAGATCCCACACTTTATGTCTGCGCGTCTCAAAAGTGTTGTTCCATATTGTGTTTTCTAACTCATTGCATTCCATCCTGGCAACCCTGATCAAACTTTGCTCTGTTCTACAGTTTGTTTGTCTGATGCTGTTTGGATGGAATATGCCTAGTAGGGGAACCGTTGAATTATAGGAGTATGGGACTGCACTGAGGGATTTCCTTTTGGTGCAGTGGTTTTCACTTTGATAGAAACATATTCTTGAGGTCCTGGGTTCCCACAATGTGCTTTTGATGTTATGATTTATGCTCTGATCTCTTGGAAAATTGCTGATGCATTTCTAGGTATCAGGAAATTGAAAATTGATTTTATTTTGTCCCTACTCTTGCTTATAGACTGCCGTAAGTAGGCCTAGGAAGGTGCCTCTCATTGCTCGGAGGTTCATTCCCAGATGTCAATTCCATGGTAACCAATTTGCGGCCCAAGCTCCAGTGAACGAACGCAAGGGCCGAGATTCGACACCCCGCGAGAGGTGGCGAGTTAGATCCAACAACGCCTCTAGATCGAAGCATGTTCTCGACCGCTGTCCTGAACCATGGTTCCGGCCTTGGTAGTTAACTTACTCGGAAGATGGGGGAGGAGCAAAGCTGGGGCCAAGTTCTTCAGAGTTTCGGGATCGACGGCGAGGTTTATTTTTTTTGGCCGCCACTTGAACCAGAGGAAGGTTGAGCTTAAATGGTAAGTAAGAGGAGTTGAGTTTTCGAGATGGAGGTGGACTTATCCCCGGTTCGAACTGGGGAATATCTTATCTGGAGAGAGGGGGATGGATGGATGTTCCAACTTTCCAGGGAACGGGCGGGCGGAGGGCTGGGCGGGCTGGTTTCGACGGTGGGATATGCTTGAGGGTGGTCTGTCTATTACCGCATGGATAGACGCTCGCCGGTCGTCTACGCACATGGGGTCGTTGAAGCAATCTCGAGATGAATCCCGGCACCATATCCCCATCGGGAATTCAGACTTCGAGATACCCTTGGGTCTCCCCATCAACCATAGTACAGTAGTATCTTCCCATCCATCCAGACCAATTGATCTTCAACAAGATCCCCGACTCAATCCCATCATCCATTTCACTCGCGTCGGATCAATTGCAACGACAAAAAACCCCCCTCAGCCCCCATCTTGCAGAACAGGGAACCAGCCCCCTCACTCCTCACTCCCGGTCCTTGTCCTGTCCCTGCGCAACATCGATGCTTCGGCCCCGATAACCCCGACCGGCGCTAGGCGATGATAAAAATAGACTCTGGACTTTCCCCCTCTTTTCGCTCTTCAGCCCACGTAGGCACAGCGCATACTCTGACCATGCACATCCATCCATGCATCAAGAGACTCGAGCATAGCGCGAGAAAAGAAGAGAAAGAAGAGAAAAGCGGAGAACCCGCGGTAGTCTCGAGCTGAAACATGCAGACGAAGCCACGAGGCGGGGGCCTGAGCGTTGGGGTGTCGTGATGAGGGGACGGGGCGGCGGAGCTGAGGGAAGAGCCGCTTACTTCTCCTCGTGGAAGTGTCAGGAGGGCATTTCTTTTCAACGGAGAAGACAGATGTAATTGTTCAGGAGTTATTGTTTATATATTTCTAGTAAGAGTAATCTCACAGGATACAGATGCAGATAGAGGTAGTCGGTAAAAGAAAACATGGGTATAATGATAATGATCCTCCACAGCATACTCAAACAGATAAGAAAGAAAAGTAAACCCGAAATGATAAGATGCGTCGCTAAGAATGTAGAGAGATGAATCCGCCCGTCTATGAGTCAGTCGTGTAGTACCCCGTGATACGCCGAAAATAAATACCGACACAGAACAAAGGCCGAAAGAATCAACGGGTAGAGAGGTAAATATTGTATGCGTTGTTTAATAGTGTTACAGGTAACAGGTGCGGGGGGTGCGCAGTGGTCGGTCAGGTCGTTGCAGCTGCTGATGGACGTTCTGGCGGTGACCGATGAGTCAAACGGGGTGTACGTACGGTACACGGCCGGTATTCCCGTACAGGGCGCGTCGTACAGTTCTGGCAGGCGCAGTTTATGTACATCTCGATGGTTGTGCATCCGACCCGGTCCGGCGGTGTGGTCACGAGGAGGACCAGCTGCAGAAGTAGGAGCTCTCGTTCGGCTTTTTTCCACGGCGGGTTGCTATTTTCTCCGCCCTTTTCAGTTCCGCCAGCGGTGAGTGATGGGGGAGAAGGCCCGGCTCTTCTGTGGGTGTTTTTCTTCGCTTCCAGGTGGAGGGAGGAATGGTTTTCTGACTCGTCGATGCGATGTATCAGGAGTTATCCGAAAGAGGATTTGGTGTTTGGTGTTATTCGATGGCGATAAGTCCGATGAGAGAGATGCCCGGCGTAGAAGAAAGTCGTAGCGAGAGTCCAGCAGCAAAATTTGATCTTTTTTAGGTTTTGCATGATTTGTTATTTGCTGAAATCCGTCTCCAGTTTTCTTCTCTCCTTTGTTTCATCGTTTGTACCCGACCATGGAGGCACAGCGGGCGCAGTAGTAGGAGTTCATGCCGAATTGGATCGACTTGTCGAGGTTGAAGGTGAGTTGGCAGCGGGAGCAGCGGACTTCGAAGGCAACGGAGTCGCCAGAGGAACGAGGAGTCATGCCGGGAGTCGAGGTGGAGGAGGTAGGCTGCCGTGGGACTGCGGTGGAAGACATGTTGATGAGTTTGACGCGAGCGATGTCGCAGGGCTCAGTGGGTGTTCAGTCGACGGTTCGGGGGAAGTAGAAGACTCGGCTGCTTTCAGATCAGGACAGATGGTTGCGTGTCTGTTCGAAGGTATATGAAGGAGTTGTTGTTGTTGAGTGGGAGAGTGAGAGAGAGAGAAAAAGAGGCAGCAGGGGTCGTGGAGATATTAAAAGTTTCTTTTTTTCTGGCTGCGCAACGGAAGACGCGGCTGACGGGGGAATCAGTCAGAAAGGCGGCCCTGGGCGTGGTCCTTTTTTCGACTATTATTTGACTTTTCAGCCCAACTAAGCCCGGAACCGACCAAATGTGCAACAGCCAGGGATGAATTTCTTGGGCAGCCTTGTCGGTGTTTTCCTGCTTTTCTGAACCTCGTTAACTTAATCGTAAGCGAGTCAAGCACGCCGAGATCAACGACAACGTGTTTTGAGAGCGAAGCTGGTCTTGAAACTAGCGACTTGCTTCAGGAATTCTTAATCAAGTTTTGCTTCCCCCCTTTCCAATCTCAAGGGATTTCTCCTCCCAGGCCAATCAGTCTGCCCAGACCAACTCTGCCCGCAATAAGGTTCTCATCCAGGTGAATAAATTCAACTGCCTAACTGCCACACCACACAGAGAACAAAGCAGGATAATTCATCTACCTAGGAATATGCGCACTGCCCGAAACTCGTAATCGCGTTCGAGGTACAAACTTACGTGTCCCAAATCATCCCATCAGTCATAATCACCCACGTTGTCCTCTCTGGCGACAGTTCAATCTGATTCCAGCTGCCTGGCCGCCACCACTCACGATATTGCTTGGTGCCTTTTCTTTGAGACTTCCTCTTGGCTCTGGTCGACCTTCTAGATCACTGGTCCATTCCATCAGCCCTATTGGCCCGAACCTCCTCCGCCACCGAGCCAGCCCCGGTTACCTGTACCAGACTTTCTCAATTTCAATGAGGGGGTCGTTCTTCAATCAAGGAAGTAAAGATCTCCCCCTCTCGAAGATATATCCGAGAAGATACTACGATTCAGAGATCGAGAGAGTGAGATCCATCGCGAGAGGGGGCCACCGCATGTCATCATCTCATGTCTGCACGATGATGTGAACCTGCGTCCTGGGCCCCTCTTCGCATGAGCCTATCACGGCCATTGACGAACCTCATGTCCGCGGAGGCAGAGTTACTCCTTGCACTAGGAGTTAACCCGGCTATTTTAGCCGCCAAGTAATGAAACACTGCCATGTCCTGCACTGCCCTGCGCTGCATCACACAGGCATATATAATAATGCAATAAATCCGACCCATTCCCTCCGACAGACGGACAAACAGAGGAAAATAATAATCAGAGCGATGTCTCCGAAACCCGCTTTCGCATTTTCTGTTTTCAGTCCCCGATGGCACATACATGATAAGGCTCCAGGGAGGGCAGGAGAGGGATATTTAAGACTGTTGCCCTGCAGCCCGCCCCGATCCGCCTGTCACACAAGAAGCAGACGCCTCCATCTCAGCCTTTCTCCCTGCAAACACTGACTGGCCAGTGGACAACAAAACTAAGATCGCCTTGATCACAGGCAGGGGAACCCTGCTACCTCCCGCTCTTCCGCTGCGCGACGCTGGCGATCAAAAACCCACGCCCCGTCGGGTTTGCAATCCGTCATGCCCCATCCTTCATCAAAAGGAACTCAAGAGAGTGGGATGAAGAATTGATTTAATCTCAACGTGCATATCCTGTCTGCACCTCCGTACAAGGGAGGAAAAGGATGGGATGCTTGACGGATACCCCTTTCGTCCATCTGCATCGATCTTTATCGGAAATCCTTCCATCCGATCGCCAGCCTGCTTTTCATAGCCCGTCTGTCCCTTGACTATACCTAGTAACCTACCTGTAGGTAGCTACTTGGCAGCAAACAGAGCAAAGCAGATCTCTGTGAAGGGTCAGTGGGCGTGTTTCGATATGTTGGACGGATATGTTTCATAGTGATGCACAAACCACTTCAATAATCATGTCTTCATGAGGGATATCCTCTCCAATTCTCGAGGGGCATGACATCATGTCCCCCACCTTCTCGGGCACTCGGAAATGAGACCAAGAGTTCGACAACAACTTGTTCATGAAGAAAGAGGGGAAGTTACGGGGTATATGATCAATTGATGTGCATATCTGGCAGCTTGCATTGTCATGAAGAGGCAATCAATTCGGGGTACCCAAATCGTGTTCATGTGGGGCTGTGCTCAATCAACTTCTTCCAGTGTACTCCGTAGGCAAAGCAATAAAGAAAGAATACTACACAACAGAATAAATCTCGAAAATGTAAATATGCTCAAGGCGCATTAAGCACCCAAGAGCTTCCAATTCTCAATTCTCCGAGGGAAGAAGGACATAGCCTGTTGAAGAACTTCCGTGGTGCTGCCCCGCCAACTGCCCCTCTCAACCATTCCATCATCCCAAACTCACCATCTTCACCTCCAACCTATCTACAGCCACACGTCAGGACCATTCACCACTATCCCAGAGCCTGACAATTCAATACAAGGAAAATGGCCGGCCCAAACCTCTACTCCTTCTCCGACACCGACGACCTCGCCGCCGCTCTCCGCAAATACATCCTGCAGTCCCAACACGCCGCCATAAAGCGGCACAACGTCTTCCGCGTCGCCGTCTCAGGCGGTTCTCTCCCTTCCATCCTCGCAAAGGCCCTTCTCACACCCAAGGAAGAAGAAGAAGAAGACACGCCCGACTTCTCGTCCTGGGAAATCTTCTTCGCAGACGAACGCGTCGTCCCGCTCGATCACGAAGATAGTAACTACCACCTCCTCAAAACAGAGCTGCTCGATAAGATCCCATCGGACACCCCGCAGCCAAAGGTTCACACCATCGACGAATCGCACGTCAACGATGAAGACTCGCAGGAGGTAGCAGACCTGTATCAAGAGGCGTTAAAAGCCGCCTTCGCAGCCAAGGATAGCGTCAAGTTACCCGTTTTCGACCTCTTGTTACTCGGCTGCGGACCAGACGGACATACCTGTTCTCTATTCCCGGGTCATGAGTTGTTGAAAGAGACGGACTCGTGGGTTGCGCCCATTGAGGATTCGCCGAAACCGCCGCCGAGACGGATTACGCTTACGTTGCCGGTTGTTACGCATGGGTTGAGGATTGCGTTTGTGGCGACGGGCGGAGGGAAAAAGGAGGTTTTGAGGAGGATTTTTGATGAGGGCGATAAGGGGCTGCCGTGTGCGTTGGTGAATAGGGGTGGGGGGGAGAAGGTTAGTTGGTTTACGGATGAGAGTGCTGTTGAGGGGGTTGCGTTTCCTAGGGGGAATTTGTGAGGTTTTTACTGCTATTTGCTATTGTATGAATTAGCTGAATCTATACGGTACTCCCTTTTGTTCTTTTATTCTTAGGGTGCAATATGGAAAAGTGTTTGCCTCTGGTCATTGGAAAGATAGATAATTGAAATCGACAACTAACGAGAATCGAGGGATCAAAGGTGACAGATATTGCAGTATCTCAACAAAGGCACCATAGCCCATTCCTGGGTATCTAGCGGGGAGTAGAAGCAGCGCTTCTTGTACGAAGAAACGAAGTAAAAAGGAACTAGATAGGATGTCAACCAAGTGAGTAGATCCGCTGTATAGTTCTCTTCCAAAGAGATTTCTGATATCCAGTCTGACTGGACTCGCAGCTCCGTTATCAGATCATCTGCCCTCTTCTGCAAGGGAAGAACAGGAGCATCATTTAACAGTCAATCTCTGTATTTGTTACGGAGTATACGTATCACAATAATGGAGTGTGGCCCGATGCAACCAGCAGCTGCGGTCCATTCGCCAGGCCCTCTCAAGGCAGCACATGCGCGCTCTCCACTCCCCTTAACTATCATCCGTCTTTACAGTGTCTGCATCTCTGCATGAGCCTGTTGAATCAGCTCTCGAACAACGGCGAACCACTGGCTTGCTTGCCGCAACGGGTAAGGCCGCTGGGCCATCTCTATCCCGCGCATCGACGGGAAGGCCTGCATCAAGGTGGATCTTGATCGCAGGGAGAAATGACCCATCCCTCTTTGTGCAACGCGGTTCCTCCGGGCACAGTGGTTGCCGAGATAAGGCATCTAGAATCGATAAGAATGCGCAGGAGATCACTACTGATGTGTAGTGGTTAACAAACAAGGTCTGATATTCATCACCGGCGAAGACATGTGTCGACAAACAGCTCAACCAACTCAAGATCACGACTGTGCGAGGAGGCAAAGAGGAATGACTCGGGTTTTAGTCCCCTTGTAAATCGCGACGAAGCATTTCACGAAGTACTTCCATCGCTATTAGAAGTAAAGCCGCCAAGGAACTGGAGTCGCTTTGTGAAGCTCTCCCTCGCCCAAACATCTGACCCGGCAGTTATAAATTGCTTTGCAGTCGCAATACGCAACGGGCTATCGCCAATGGTAGTACGGATGAAGACACGTCGCCACCAACGGCTTTCACCGCCTGGATGAGCTTCTTGACGATCTCTGAGGATGCGTTGTGGGCTGCATGGCACATAATGTGGCAGTTTTGGATACATAGGATCCGCACCGTCGTCGAGCATCTGGACTGCGGTAAGGTTGTTGCTCCTGCCCGCTACCACGAGCGATGTGGCACAGAATTCGCCTGGCTTCATGATGCTTCACAGACAAAGCTCTATTGTTTCTTCATTGGGCTCGCAGTCCCAGGGTATCAATCCCGATAAAATCCATGTCGATACTAGTATTGTCCAAGAGATAGGGTATGATATATTTTGGTTGCTAGGCAGATGTCGCTGCCCACGTCTATCCCGAGAAAGCCCTGCAAAAAAGCCAAATCCACGATTGTACAACAGCTTGAGATGCATGCCACTTGTTGGTCTGTACCAACGCACAAAGAGAAGGAGGTTTGGGATACCCCACTGTGGAGGATTATCTCTCAAGGAGGACGCTGTAGGACATACTCGATAAACATAGACTCTGACATGAGTACAAGGGAGAGGAGAGTTAAATTGCTGGGCTTTGTTCCTTTGATGGATTGCAGGTTCGCGCGCCCCCAATTTGTCTGGCTGCCAAGCCGGGCTCCGGGCGGGGCCTGCCCCTGATCATGGCCCAAGGACCCAGGGGGCAGGCGTTGTTTTGGAGCTCTGCCGCAACCATCCAAGGAGCACATCCTGAAACATAGCCTTTGCAATGTCCGCGCCCGCTCGCTCAAATTCCCTCCGTGATCCCAATAGAAACCTCGCAAGCCAAGAGACTGCGGTATGACTCTTCCAATATACTTTTCTCCTTTCGATAGCTCACATTTATCTCCCTAGAATCTCGGCCCCCGAACTCCTACGACCCGACGCTCGCGTACATCCACGATTCCCAGCCCTGCTAAGTCCGAAAGACTTCATTCTCGCACGATTTCGGATGGATCGCCCTTGGTCGCGAATACAAACGGCGGAAAGGCAGGTCTTGCGCGGCGCAAAACATTATCGCAGCAGGAGAGCGCACGTGGACCACTGCGATTTCAAAGGGAACAAGATCCTACGGGGTTGGAATTAGAGGTACCGGCTACAAAAGCACGAGATGTCACCGAAGAAAGGACGAGTGAGCGCAAACAGGACTTGCTGAGGTTGAGACCGCAGAAGTATGGGGAGAAAGAACATGTCCGGGCTGGTTCCCCCACAAAACGCGTGCTTTTCACGCCAGGAGATGCGATGTCTAAGAAATCCGTCCCGGAGAAATTACCACTGAAGTCTCCGACGCGGCTGGAGAGGTCCGCATCTCTTCGACAGCCCGCAGCTGCCCCCAGAATAACGTCTCCAAGAACGCCTGCCCCTACGAAGCATGTCGCTGAGAAGTCGCCCGTAAAGCCGCTGACGCGGTTGGAAAGATCCGCATCTTTGAAACAGCCAGCGACATCAAGAGCTGCACAATCTCCGAGCCACTCGAGACACCGGAGTCAGGTCATTGTCCCCAGCATCAGACAGGAGGGACGACAATCGCCGGAGAAAACTAGGAGGGACATTGGAACCCCGAGCAAGTTACAAACGACAAAGTACCAGTCGCAGGCAAGTCCTAAGAAATCGGCGCGGGCTGTGGCTGGAGTTACCCGCGCCGCTGGCAATGTTTCCAACGAGACGGCCTTGCCTCCACACATCACGTCCTTACAAACTGAACTCCTTCAGCTTCAGCTCTTACATTCACAAGGTTTACGAGCAAAGGCTAAATGGGAAGCGTCCGCAGAAAACCAATGCAGAGAACTCCACAAATCGGTGGTTGCGACCTATCATGCTGCACTTGCGTCTGGGAAGCTATCGCAACGTGCTCTTAACGTCGATGCCCTTTCCCAATGGGAAGCCGATATTAAGGCTCGCAGGAGTCGTTATGGGTTCTCGGAGCAAGTTCAAATGCTATCCCGTATCATCCATCAGATTACAGATCTGACAGAATCAAAGGATAGCAGGTATAATACTGTGGTTAGAGCTTTTGAGAACTGGTCTGCCCACGTTACCGCAGTCAGAGACAGAAGGATGAATCCATATGAAGACCGGGACTCCGATCTGCAGTTTATTGATTCTCTAGGCAGAGAGTGGAGGGATGCCGTGGTGGTCCTAGCACTCAAACTGGAAGATTATGCACGGGATTTGAATTCGCTGGAGATCAGCAGCAATTGGCTTGAGAACCCAGACTATTCTGCGTCTGCTCTTGTCCAAACTGCTAAGGGTCATAAGATGTTACTGGCTTCGATGATCGAAGAGCTAGACGTTATGAGGGAGACCGAGGCTGGTGTCGTCCGAGCGGAGAAAATGTGGTTGGAAAAAACTGCGAGGCTTGCATGCGGAGATGATGTTGTCAACTCCGCCACGTCGCTAGACGAACCTTTATGGCAAAAGGTCTGATCGCACGAATAGGCCAGCTGTAACCGAAGTGCGGCGGAATAACTTCTCTAGCTGGGTCACTCGCCGCCGTTGATATGGGCCCGCCAGCCTATACTCCTCGTTCCAATCGGCACACCGTCGCTTTTCGGCTCGCTAAATTTAAGCGCTGGGTGCTAAGAGCGTAGAGATGGGATAGCTGGTCTTTACACAGTAGAAGTGGGTGTTTCGTATTCAATGTTTGCGCTTCCTACACGATACCCTTTGGCGCGGGAGTTACAGGCGCAATTTCCCGTTGCAATCATGAGTATTGCTTATGGCTTCAAAGAGGATTAACAACCTCTCTATTTACGAATAATATCTATTAAGTCCAAGGAATCAAACAAATAATCTAAATAAGTATGAACGCCAACAGTTTTGATATCCGAAGAGTCTGGAACCGAGGGATGATATCATCGGCGGTTGGAGAACGCCAAGGAAGCACGTGACCCAACGTCAATGAGGCAACGGGGGGGAATTCAAGAGCAACACTGGATGGAAACTGACATTTCGACGAATATACTCTTCTAAGGCTACCGGATAGCTGCCGTTTAAGCGATTCTGATAAAAGCTATTTGGGCTGCTGATTGCACGGCCGTCAGCGTGCGTTTCAACCATCGATCTTCGCCCCCATCCGATCTAGTTCGACCGCCAGTGAGCTGCCACTGAGGTATGCGAGCTCTCTGAAGACAGGCGAATAGAGCCATCTATTTCCTGTAATGAGTCTAGAAGTGAGAACTTTCTTGGCTCTGAAATGCTGACTTGCTCTTCCGTCAACAGCTCCGATATTCATGGTGGACTAACTTCCACGCGTCCGCCCGGACGACTGTCCTTTGATACCTTGTGTTATCCGGAAGAAGCGAACCGTTCTCGTAACTGACCATAAAGATGAAGTCGACAATCTACGATCGATTGTTGCGGCGAGAGCTGGGCCAGGACCCGGCCTATTCAGGGATCCGTGGTGTATATGGGGATAAAGCTTGGATGGATGAGATGGATATTGTTAACGTGCTGGGTGGGCATACTGGCTGCGTGAATGCTTTAAGGTATGCCAAAGTGAATGGAGCTAGGGCGATTGAACTGGGACGTTCAGCTGACAGTCTACTATACCAGTTGGTCCAGCTCTGGACGCCTACTTGCCTCGGGCTCCGATGACCTACATTTGAACATTTGGTCGTATCAACCAGAATCCTCTACCTCGCCGTTTCTTCTCAATACCTCCATCCTAACCGGTCACTCGGCGAACATATTTTCGGTCAAATTCATGCCCCATTCGGGTGATCGGACACTGGTGTCATGTGCGGGAGACGCGCAGGTTCGCGTGTTTGATATCGAATACTCTGGACGGTCAGCGGACACTGGAGCAACATCTGCCAGAAGCCGGAGGTTCCATAATTTCTTCAAAGACATGTCATACCTCACCGAAGCGAACACGAACTGCCGGGTGTATAGGTCGCATACGGATCGTGTAAAGAGAGTCGTGACGGAATCTTCTCCATACCTGTTCCTTACCTGCTCGGAGGACGGTGAAGTCAGACAATGGGATTTGCGGCAGCCGTCCTCTGCGTATCCATCTCCTCGAGGTGGGCTACGTCGTGACGATTCGAACGTTCCGCCTCCACTGATTTCATACAAAAGGCATCACGTTGAGCTTAACACTATATCTTGTTCCGCTAGCCAACCGCATTATATTGCACTTGGTGGAGCTCATCTTCATTGTTTCCTGCATGACCGACGAATGCTAGGCAGAGATGTTCTTGCTGAGCGAGGCCAAACTGCCAGCCCCATTGACCATTCGGGGCGCGCTGATGAGGCTATGGGGCAGGCTACGCGGTGTGTTCGCCGGTTCGCACCTAATGGGCGCAAGAAAATGAGAAACAGGGACATCGGCCACATTACCGCTTGTAAGATTAGCAATGCTAATCCGAACGAAATGGTAGTGAGCTGGTCTGGGGACCATATTTATAGTTTCGACCTTATACGAAGCCCCGATGCTGGCGAACATAAAGATGAGGAGGGCACAGCAAAGCAAGAGGGCGCAGTTAATGGCAGGGCAAAGAAATCTAAAGAGCGAAAAAGGAAACGTGGCAAAGCAAACTCTACTACTTCTGTGGGAAGTGACTCGCGGCACCAGTCACGTCTCAGGTCTGAAGATGGTCACGGGGAAGGCATGTCCTTTAGGGTTCGGTATGGAAATGGGAGAACTGAAGATATTCCCTTTGATTCGCTTCCAGGGGCATCAGTATCTGACGTTCCTCAAGAAGCGTTGGAAAGGGCTCGAGAATCCGTTCTGAACGAGGCCCAGAAGTTAAGTCTTCGAATAGCCAAGGGTCTCGTAGAGATTCGGAAACTTTTGTTCTCCGTCGAGTCTTCTGTGAGGGAAGCTGCTGAGACGCAATCTTCTCCTGACCCAACACCATACACCTCTTCCTTCACCTCCGTGCTTGGATATGCCGCAACCTATCTTCCTGAAATGGATGAGGTGATGAGAACCTGGAGATATCCTCTCAACCCAAGTCGCGATGATGTGCTTTTCCAGCAAGCTTTGCGCAGAAACCGAGAATCATCGAGACGGTTTGTTCAGGCTTCAGGGGTTTTGGCTAGGGTCCTTGGAGGAAGGATACAGACCGCCACTGGTGGAGAAAGCCCGCAATCAGAACTTTTTAAGGAAATTGTTCCTGCGCCAAACGAGAACGGAATGATTGATGTCAGTGCCCAATTTGGTTATGATTTCTTAAAAGCTATTTTACTTTGGCTTGAGGGCGGGCGTCCCGCTCTCGTTGAAGGATTCAGAAGCACTCCGGCGCGTCGTCACGATATTGCCAGGTTTCCTCTTCGAACCTCGGAGGAGAATGGTATTGAAGACCATTTGATTCCATACCTTCAAGAGCTGGCAGGTACGGAGCCTATAGTCAATGTGGATGCGTCCAGGTTCGAGCATGATCAGTCTCGAGTCCTATTCGACTCCGAAACCTCAGCTGTTCAGGCTTTTGCGAATGCCATTAAACTCCCTCTGGAAGATCTTGGGCATATGGCCGCCGCGTCAGCCAACGAACAGCAAATTACTGGTGGTACATCGAACCTACGTGCTCTCGATCGCCGCGCTGCAATCAGGTTCTGGGGCCTGAAGGTTGGAAGGGGAATTCTGATGAACGTTGGGGAGGGCGTGAATTTTGAATTTGCGAATCGTGCTTTTGGCGGTCTTCGAACCGTACTACCAGATGATGATGAGGAAGATGATGGCGATGGCACGGAGAGAGTACAGGAGGATATAGACCCCGATGAAGAGGAAGAGCCCATCTCAGAAATCAGGCTATTGACCGGTACAGCTTCCAGCAGAAGGGAGAGACACCCAGCCCACGAGCCTGGCACGGGTTCCCGCGAAGCTGGCACGACAAGCGACGATGAAGATGAAAACGACAGTGGCTCTGAAGATTCCGACGAAGACGATGGAGACTCTGAAGAGGATGAGCACGCGGATTCTACTGAAGAAGTAGACGAGGATGAGCAAGGTCGAGTTTTCCTACGGCCCCGGATGCTCAGCCGCCATGCCGTCGAGACTAACGCCCCGTGTAATTCGCATTTGAATATTTATCGGGGTCACTGCAACGCCAATACTGTCAAGGATGTCAACTATTTCGGCCTGAACGATGAATACGTGGTGAGCGGTAGTGATGACGGCAATGTGTTTATATGGGATCGAAAGACTTCGAATCTGGTCAACATTCTCGCCGGGGATAGCGATGTCGTCAATGTTGTGCAGGGTAAGGTCATCAACACTGTTGTTAATGCCAACTACTAACATATATCACGATCAGGTCATCCGTATGAGCCCACTCTAGCGGTTTCGGGAATTGATAACACGGTCAAGATATTTTCACCCGATTCTCGAGCCCAACACGACGCGAGACAGGGAATCAACATTGCCGACCCAGACGCCGGGGCTAGCATCGCCGCTGCTAGCCCGCCTGATGGAAACCAGGAAGAGCGTCATGCCGCCGGACTAGAAAGTCGGAAACGGATGCAGGATAGCTACCAGATTATGAGCCAAAACGATGTCAGTCGGCAGGGAGGGATGAATGAGGCTTTCATCACGGTACGTAGTCTGCAGTTTTTGAGTGGTCAGAGAAGAAGAGGAGTATCCTTCTCTGAGTGGGCTTCGTGGTTTTAGCGACGTTTTGGCATTTTTTGTGGTGTCGTCCGCTTTTGGCTTCTTCTAACTTTGTTGTGTTTATTTTCTCTCGACATATAGCCAAGCATGTTGGCCCGGTGGGCCGCAACACGAAGAGAGAGGCCAGCTGTGCATCTTGCGTTCAATATCGCCGGAGAGGCTGCTGAGGGCGGAGAAGGCAACACAATCGTTTTGGCTGAGAATTGCAGTGTAAGTTGACTACTTGCCTACTTGGAGAGCTTCACCATCAAGCTGCTAAGCGAAAGTTGACTCTTTGATAGGTGATGTGAACCTTCTTTCGAACTGGATGGACCTGTGTCTATGCCGCCCGTGGCATAGTATGGCTCTACGTTTCCCAGATGATTTTTATGCCTATGATGATGCCATGTTTCCTCGATTTCGTTGGCGTTGCTGTCTCGTGACATCCGAGTTGCATTTTTCTTGATCATGGCCAACAAGCCCCTGTTCGAAAACCTCGCATTGGGATAGCAATTCTTGCGTTTCCTGCTTTTGTTCGCATAGCAGAACTCTATCTATCGGTAAGAACTTGAAGATGAAGAAGTGAGAATAGGAAAGGAGTCGCTTGGTGGAAGAAATATGAGAGAACAGCTTACCGGGTGAGGCTAAGTAAACCAGATGAAAATTCATCATGCTGTAGCCCTTTCCGTGGCTTCTCCGGGTCAGGCTGGCATTTATCCAGTAGATATCAGCATAATGTCCTCCTCATCCTCCCTTGGCCTTGCCTCCTGTTTTCGCCCCTGGATTTTTCGTCACGTGATTATCCCTGGCAAAAAAATCGGCGGGACGAGGGCGGCGACGGACGCGGGGTGGAAGTGGGATGAGGCCGTGTCAGTTGCTGAAGTCGTTCTTCTTCCTTTCTCAGGGAGTCCCATTGTTAATATTCAAGGGGCGAGGAATTTATACATCCCCTGAGGTTTTGGGCTTTTCGGGGTCAGGGGCCTTACAGACAGACGGACTTTCGTTTCGATTGACATCGGCTTGCCTTTGCAAAAACTCCGGTTGCCTTTACGAAGCTGGTTCGCCTTCGCTGATACATACTACTCTGGATTGGAGTCTCCAAGGATACGAGGGTCTCTTCCACATTCGCTCTATTTAAAAAAAAAAGAAGCTCGAACATCCGCCTAAACGACCATGCCTGAAACCGTGGCTTGCGATCCGCAACTCCTCAAGCAGCATGCGGAAAGCACTGCTTCTCTACTTACGGATCCATTTAATCCTATGCGCCGCCTGCATCGTGGCTGGATTCACTCCAAGCTTGGGTTCCCGGATCTCGCGGCTGCAGATGCGTACCATGCGTTGACTCTGCTGGAGGCCGTGGTGGATCCGGAGGGCAGTGAATATCGGGCATGCAAGAGGATAGGTTCCGCCTCTGTTGAAGGGAAGCTTGGTGTGTTGGAGCTCGATGATGATGACGGCAGTCACGTTAGTGCGGAGGGAAGTACTGGTCAAAGCAGTGAAGACGAGAGTGAGGATGAAGAGGTCGAGGACGTTTCTTATGAGGAGTACTGCGGATGCATTGGCGATGTATACGTCTTGCTTGTGCAGAGCTTGGTACAGTGCGGCTGCATGAGGGATGCGTATGAGTTCTGGACGCAGGCCATGGCATTGCCTGAGAAAACAGGCAAGGTTGCTCGGGACGAGGTGTTGGCCGAACTGCTTTGCATGATCAAGCGCTCATTGGTAGACCGCAAACATACGTCGAAGAAGGACGGTGCTGATAGGGACGATTTCGACCCTGCCAGGCTGGAAGCACAGGGCTATGCCAGGAGAGTTTTATACCCCTGGAATACGCATGAACCAGATCGCAATTCTCCGGAGATATTGGGATATCTAAATGAGCGGCTGAAGGATGTGGCGCCAAAGTGCGAGGTACGTGCAGTTGCATTGCCGGCATTGCATGGGCTTGAAGACGGCAAACGCAAAGCGGATGGGGAAGAGGAGGAAATTTCAGTCCAGCTGGGCCTTTTCGCAAAAGAAGATCTCAAGCCTGGGGAAATAATATTGCATGAATCGTCCATGCTCACTGCTACGAATCGATTACACGATGACCTCTGCGATGCTTGCAATAGCCCGCTTCCGCCGCTGTCATCCCCGGAACCAGCTGTTGCATGCGAGGATTGCGCAGATACTATTTTCTGCAGTGAGAAATGCCACGATATCGCACAGGAGACATACCATGGCGCCGTCTGCGGCCAGGAAGGACTAGAGTCTATTGGAAAGGATATCCCCGACCCAAAGGACAAGGCAGACTACCTATATCTATTACTCCTAGCCAGAGCACTAGCCATGGCAGCCACACAAGAAATCCACCCTCTCGACCTTCCCGAAGTCAAATATATCTGGGGCGACTTCCACTCCCTCGAAGCCGACACCACAGACCCATACTCTGCCGACCTCAGCAAAACACCCCTCACCCACCCGGCCTCCGCAACTCTCCCGTTCTCCTTCCAGCTCAATATCCTACAACCCATGCGCATCCTCGAGGAAATGGGTCTTGACCCCTTCACCTGCATTTCCACATTCGATACATGGATCTTCAACAGCCTGTACGCGAAATTCCGCGGGACAGCATCTGGTCGGCTATCGACGTGGGACGGGGGGCCGGAAGTCTGCGCCGTGCACCCACTCTGGTGTCTGGCGAATCATAGCTGTGATCCGAACGTTAAATGGGAATGGGGCGGGGAAATCACGTTTAAGGTCCGGGAGAAGAGTGAGAGGGTCAAGTGGGGAGGGCAGCAGAAGTTGAGTGCGGGTGTTAAGAAGGATGAGGAGATTTTGAATCATTATTGTGATCTTGGTTTGGTTGTGAAGGAGAGAAGGGAGTGGGCTATGGGTGCCCTGGGTGGACCATGTCAGTGCCCAAGATGTGTTTGGGAAGACTCGCAGGGTGTCTAGCTTGGAGCGCGCGGTTGAATTTTGGGTGCTGCTTGTGACTCCAATTAGAGTAAGTCGATTTAGACTCGCTACATAGAACAAAAGATCAAGAGCAATAAATGACCAAAAAGTCGCAGAATCATCAATTCGTTGTCTGGTCGTTCAAGATATACCCCCATTTTATCCCATTATTCATCAGATTGCAAACCACATCAAAGAAAAGAAAAGGAGAAAGACATTTTGCTCGTATCATGCTTGCGTGAATTCGTTTGGAGTATTCAAAACTCCCCTACCAACAGCTATCGTCTCATTTTGCATGCGTCACCAGTTCTTGATATAGATCCTCGGGAATCTTTTTGACAATCAGAACGGTCAGGGCTATGATTTCCTTGGCGTCAAGGGATGGGAAGGGTCTGAGTAGTTTATTTGGGCTAAACCGCCTGTTAGCAAGTGCTCTATACCCCGAATTCCACGCGTCCATAAAACGAAGGGACGGATTACCTTGAACTAGCCAAAAGTGTATCCCTCATCCTGATCAGCTGTGCAACGATGCATAGTATGTTTAAATGTGGCCCATACGCGAACAAAAAGTCCCAGAGGTGGAGGACTTCAGGAAGAGGCGGGGTACAAGCGCAGAGCGTAAGGACAGATGCAAATGCGTAAATCTCGGCATTCATGCCCTTGCTAAATAGATGGTTCGCTAGCTTGGGTTCGACCACCTCAAGGCACCGGTCCACCAGTTTTAGACCCGTGTGGACACCGTCCATCGCCCCGCGGATATACCCTGGACATTCGTGGGTGATGAAATGATGGAAAAGGGCGAAGGCCTCGACTTCGCTCCGGGATGCGTAGAGAAAAGGTGCACAGAGTACATTCATGCCCTGGACGTAAATTGCTGATTCCACCATGCTTTGTTGTTGTTCCGGTGTGAACTCTGACGGGTCCTCAGCTGTAGTGGGGAGAATATCTATAGATAGTCTTTGCGACTGTCTGGAGCGGGGTTTCGGTCGTGAAGTCATTTCTTTCGCGTCGTGGAGTTTCCATGCTACGGCGTTGAGGAGGCGGATTAAGCTGGCTTCTGTGACTCGTCTCTTGAAGAGAGGATCGGTGGCTAGGGTGCGGAAGGTGTCATTGCGAATTTTGGTGTAGGCTGGAGATCGTCCGCGATGTACGAGTGCGAGGTATTCGTCGGTAGGGAGAGGGGGTAGGTTAAGGAGCGCTAACCAGACATAGATCCGATGCGGAGACTGTTGAGCGTCAGTATAAAATAGCAGCAAGGAAACAAGGAAACCAGGTAGTACCATGCCATCGCCATCTGCATCAACTCTAGACGATAAAATAAGATATCTCAACTCCTCCAGGCCAGCTGCGAGGTTATTCCCCGACGGTCCATCTCTTAGTAGGATCTCTAGACCGGACCGTTTCCCCGAGAGCCCCAACGACTTCCTGCCCGCGAAACGCGACCTTGGAGTCTGCGTACCCAAAGTATTGGGGCTTGTAACGTCACTATTAGATCTTGTTCTCCGGTGAGAGGGTGTCGATGCAGTTTGTGCGTGGTTCTGTGGGGCGCTGGTTTCGAAAGCCTCCCGGGGATCGAAAGAATGGCGTGGGGCCTGTTGGCGTGATTGTGCGGCGAGGGAGGAAGAGTAGGTTAGGTTCTGATGCGATTGGTATCGACGGAGAGTACGAGGCGACTGCGGACTTGTGGGAATGGGAGGCGGAAGGTGGAATTGAGACGGCAGTTTAGAGGTCATCTTGGACCAGCTTCTCAGTACTCTGGAGGTAGAGAGAAGGTACTAGGTAAGTCTTTGACGACGAATTCTCCGAGTCCATAACCCAGCTTCTCGGCCTGCCTGATCCATCAATACACATCCATGCTAATGTTCCTTCGTGAAGCCGGGTTGAGACCGTGTTGAAGCTCACGTTGATATTTGATCATGTGATCTTAGCGCGTGTCTTCTAATATAAGGTTATAAGCGCTGCCGCCGGCTAATTTTGGCTCGTGGGTCCCGGCGGCTGACAAGCAGGAGGATCCCTGGGAATTACCCGCAATGTGCCTGGAGGATGGCATACGAGTACGAGCAGGACATGAGGACGAAAATTAGGCAAAAGGGTTTCATGTTTCATTAACTTGTCTCAGTTCATATCTCATCATGGATTAATAGACTCCAACTCCAAAACTCCAGCTAACCCCGCCCAACCGCCTATGATGACTTGTTCACTGCTTGGCTTGTGTTTCCTGTTATATTCGTCACGAAATCCTGATACCTGAAGACGTCCGAGCGATTCCTTCCGCTATTCATACCAGAATGTTTGTTGCCCTTGGTGCCGAAAGCTCGTCTGTTTGTAAAGCCGGACACCACCTCGTCAATCTCCTCCTCAGTCAGACGCTTATCACTCGGATCCGGGTTTGTGAGAAGGAGGGCTTCGCGGAGTTCCTCCAGGTCAATCTGGCCGCTATCATCCTCGTCAAACGCTGCAAAGGCGTTGAGGAGCTCCTGAGGGTCTGACAACTGGACGAGGGAGCTGGCAATCGTGTTCAGAAATGTTGGGAGGTTGATAGTCTGGGGTCCACCAGGCGGAAAATATGCTGCTGTTGCAGAACGAGAGTCATCTTGGCCTAGAGAAGTGTATTAGAAGCTTGCAACTCAACACCTATTATGCAACAGCGTCGCAAACCTAAGTTTTTTAAGATATCTGCAACATCATCCCTATTCACTAGTCCATCATTATCTCGATCAAGAGCTTGAAATGCCTCCCGCATTTCCCGCAGCTGTGCCGGAGGTAATCTGGCAAGTGCTTCATTGCTCGCTATTTGTTTGTCATGTCTCCGGTTGCCGGAGCCAGTTTCCTGATTATTCATCCCTCGTACCGGCGATGGCTGTAGATCTCTAAATTTGGGTGTTGTTGGCGGGCCATTACTGCTGGAGAAGACATCGTCGTCGGGTGTATGGCGTTGGCTCAGCTTGCTCGGTGACTGAGAAGGCGTGGCAGGCTTGCTACCGGGACTTGCCGGCGGATTTGGCCTAATAGCCGTTGTCGGAGAAGATGCGACAGATGGGCGACGAAATGGAGAGGCTCGCGGAGACCCAAACGAAAGAGGGGACGGTTTGTATGGCGATGCATTTGGCGTTACCTGGGTAATCAGCATCGAAAATCCATTAAGACGGGCATTTGCCGTACCATTTTGGCTAGAAGATCGTGATAATAGAGCTAGTATGCTTCACAATGCAATACTATCATTCCCGGGTAGCATATAAAATCTATCGTCCAGCAATATCTCGTCAATTGAATGTAATGAGGCCGATGACGAAAGACTGGCCCCAGCACCAATCCGGGAAAAGGTAAACACACGGAATATTGTTGTTCCCCCTTCCCCACAACGGCGCTTAACGATAAGTTAATCCGGCTCCGGCCACATGGTACGTGCGCGCCAGGAGCATCGACGACATGGGGCCAGGGCCAGGGGAGAGACAACAATTACGGGTGCCTCCTTTTCTTTCGACAATCGGGATCATGGGCGGCTAGGGACTGGTTAATTCTTTCTTTCTTTTGCTTTCGGTTGCTTTGAAGGCCGTCCCCGTACTACCGTCATTGCTTTCGTCTTATCCCCTCTCCTGAGATCGCCCGAAGACGAAGGTGAACCACGACCATCCTTTGACGAACGACTATAATATCGCTCTTTTTGATCTTTCTATTGATTCTATAACTATGGCAAGTGCATTGGCTCACCGGCCATCGACGAATGGCTCCGGCCGCGAAAAACGCATGTCTATCTCGTCCTTCCCCGCCTCCACATCTTCTTCCGGATATGCGCACAGCCATGCGCCGCGAAAACTCGGCTCCCAAACGTCGCTTGGCCGAAGATCCCCCGTTGGCTCCCATGAATCTACACGCCGTCGATCGATTGCCTCCTGCGGCAGCCTTCCCAAGGGGAAGCGAAGAATCAAGTCGCAATATCCCCGCGATTCCCCCGAGCTTCACGTGGAGTATATCCTCGTTGCTTCCTTTCACGTGGATCGCGGTCCGATTATGGAACACCAGTATCCAAATGCTATTAGCGGCGACGAGCATATGCTGGCTGAGCTGATGTTACCGGATCAGACTCACGTTCGTAGTCAGGACTGGACGATATTCTTCTTACACAAGGATGCTGGCACGGAGGAGGAAACCGAAGATGCGGAAGCTTCTCAAGCACAGTCAGGAGATGTGCCAAAGTCCACTGAAAACGATGTGGAGGGTGAGGATACGAAAACACCTGGAGAAGACCCCTTAGAGGAGGAGGAGGATGACGAGGAAGATGACATTGGCGACGGTCCGCCGCTAATGTATGTCCTGAATCTTGTCAATACAAAACAAGATGTATCAGTAAAGCGGTATGTCAACAGTCTGTCTGTCATTACGGTCGATATGCTGATCTTTTTCCAGAGGTGCGGTCGTGAAAGCCATGGCCATTTGTACTCGACATTCGTTTCTGCATATATATAAGGTACGCCGCAACAAAATCATCCTCATATGAAGAAATAATCTAACCTAATTTTCAGCCATTACTTTTGCTGGCGTTAGAAGACTATTTCAAATCACCGTTTCCTGAGACACTTGCCGCACTCTACAATTCTCTCAATGCGATGGATCTCTCGCTCCTGCCACGGCTTTCGTATCTCGAACGGCACATACTCCAGTCCACCGATGTGAAGGATATGTTCATTGAGAAGTTTGAGCGAATTATTAAGCAGCGTTTAGCAGATGATAGAGCTGCACTCGAACGCGAAGGGGGCGATGCAAGTAAGATATTTGCACCCCCGCGGTACACCATTCCGAGGGACACCCATGAGTTCGAGTCCAAAATAGTATACAACGATATTGCCATTCCCGTCAAGGTCCCAACGTCGATATCCCCAGAAACCGTGGGCGATTTCTCCTTAATCAAACTAATACAAACTTTTTCCACACCACACGCTAGTTCGCCGCAGCCCTTTCCTCTACATCCTCACCTAACGACCGGCGGAATCCACACCCACCCAATTATCGTTCTTGTGAATGCCTTGTTGACCCAGAAAAGAGTTATCTTTCTAGGATATAATCGCCCATCTGGTGAAGTCGCCGAAGCTGTTTTGGCGGCGTGTGCTCTCGCATCCGGAGGAATACTACGAGGCTTTACTCGACACGCATTTCCTTATACAGACTTGACCAAGATTGACGAGTTGCTAAAGGTACCTGGGTTTGTTGCAGGTGTTACAAATCCTGCCTTCGGGAACCACCATGAGTGGTGGGATCTTCTCTGCGATCTGCCCAGCGGTCGGATGAAGATTAGCAACCGTATCGAACCAGCTCCAGTAACAGAGGGCACCCAGCTTTTCCAACAACCGCCCCCGCCAAGTGGATCTTCCATTCTCGGCGGCGGCTCCTCAGCTCCTTCTGACCCCATGGGCGATAATCAGTTCATGGACGATATCTTGCGGAGTATTGCATCACGGCATGGCGAAGGTGCAATTCGAGCAAAGTGGCGTTCCTATATTACAAAGTTCACCAGGATATCAGCTACCTTTGAGGAACTGGTCTATGGAGCCACTGCTCTCTACGTAATTGGACCCGAGGAGGCTGCCGGGGATATCAAGTCACCCACGCAACCAAATGGCTCAGATCCCTCCTCTCTTCGCGGGCACGGCTATGTTTGGCCTGATGAAGCCACTAGACATCGGGAGCTAGGCGCATGGGCGGCCCGCATCGAGGGCTGGCGAAACACAAGATCTTACTACTATTTCATCCAGGATAATACTGCGCTCTACAACGTCAGCAAACCCGTTAAGAATATCGACATCCATCATCACCACGACAAACTCCGCTCCCTTAAACTAAGCCACGCCGAATCCGGAGCAATCTATCTTGCCTTCAACGATGCTATCAAAGACTCAAGCGCCATCTGCCAATTACTCTCCATCACCCCTGAAAGTCAGGCCGGGTTATTCTATGTTTCGCTGGGATTACTCCACCCTGATCAAGCGGTTCGATACGCCACTGTTGAGCTACTGGATCGGATTGCCGCTCACGAAGCTGGGAGGCATTTTTGGTTTCAATTGAGCCGGTTCAGTAAAGCGGCCTATTTCCGATTGAAACGAGAGAGGGAGCAGCGACAGCTAGACAGTCCTGAACCTCCCAATTCTTCAGAAGGGTCTGACTAAGCCACTAACTCAGCATGAGCGGTTGAAAGACTTGTGTTCGACTTGGTTTTCAAGTAATTATAGACCCCTTGTTTGGATACTCTAACTATTTCTGAGATGCTACGTTATGGCTTCCGCAATTATTTACGATGTCTGAGTTATGATAATATTTGCAATATCTAATCGCCATTTATGTTTTGATATTGGACAGTTCAGTGGTGGTGAGGGAGGAGTTTGATAGTTTCTGCCTGTATTGACTAATTTTCCATTAACTGCTATTCATTTCCTATTCGTCCAACAGGATATGTTCCCTGTGTCATCGGTGATAGTGTATATGACTTCAAAAAGATTTCAAGATACTGCGCTGTGGCTTGGGTAACAGAAAGGTAGATGTTTAAAGGGGCTTCCACGGCAGGGATATCATCTTCCGAATCTATACAATGCAGAAAAACAATATGCTTCCCAGATAATTTTAGCAATAAAGGTAAGTTATTTCTTCCAAAATTGGTGTTTACTCAGCACCAAAAAGGCTACAGACTGTCTCAAAGACAGGGCCTACAAACGCGAATTCTTCAGAAATATGCCAATTTCAGCTTATTCCAGAGAACAGCTACCTCATCACCTTTAGGGCAAAGCAAAGTCCCATCTTCCAACATACAGCTTTGGCCCAGAAGCTCACCTATCGCCCAATCTTGAGGGATGAAAAAGTGTCGCTGTACCGGCTGGTCAGGTTCATGTAACTTCAGAGTGCATGCCCAGAGATCAGCGTCGAGAAAGATGAAGATAGAGCCTCTCAGGATTCCGAGTGGGACTTCGACGCTTGCTGCTATGTCGGGAGGCATCTCGTAGTAGTCAACAGGACGGTGGGAGACGGTGGGTTGTTGGCGATCGCCAGGTATGGAAGTGCCAAAGGCTGATCTTTCGAAAATAAAGATTCGCTTCTTTGCAGGTGGAAGGGTCTTTTTGATCTGAATCAAGATATGTTCCCTATCTTGTGTGTATATGGCTTTGTCAACCAAGACAATGGCTGTGCAGATATCGCTTTGGTCGTCCAATGTCTGCCCCTTTGAGGAATCCTGGACATCATCGCACATGTGGTCCTGCCGATTCTCTTCCTTAACATCGAAAGTCAGTCGCTGCTCTTCGGAAAAATCATTCCATTGGAATACTCGGATATCCTCTGGTCCTATCCCCAAAAAAAGTGATCGCTAGTAGGGTGGTTGAGCCATTGCCGAGTCACACTCAGCTCTAGTGATGCATATGCCAGGACTTTGCCTTGGTCCACGTCCCATATCGCGCCTTGTTCCAAGCTAATGACAGCCAGCTTCGTTGAAGTCCGATTCAGAAGCAACTGGTGCATGCCTCGCCCGCCAAAATCAAGGCGAGGGCAGCCTTTACGCTTTAAGCTGACGGGACAGGGGGCGCCGTCCTCATGATTCCACGTCAATTGCTGGATGGTAATCGCACCGTAGAAATCAGCTGCAGCTACATGGCTTGCATCACCACTCAATTCCAGAAAGGCGACACCAAACGGAACGCTATCTGATGGGCTTGCATCACCACTCAATTCCAGAAAGGCGACACCAAACGGACTCGAAAATTGCATGAGCTCCGTGATCTTCCCGGTTCGCGCGTTGAAGAGGTCAACTACCCCATCTTCAGTGCCCACGCAATAGGTGAACCCAGTTGGAGCTGCGGCAAGGGTCGTAGTGACATTTTGCTGGTTCTGCCATCCGCTATAGCGTTCTGTCGGTCTCTTTTCTAACGATCCCTCCTTCCAATCTGTATCTAAAGCCCACTCGCCAGTTTCCGCAAGCTGAACAAGACACTGCGGCTCCCATATATTGACGTAAGAATCCTTAAGTTCATAAAAGCGGCGGCAGTCAGGACTAAATGATAAGCCCGTCACAGTATCCTGGGCCGGAATGTGATAGATAACTTGAAATGTCTCGAATCCCCAAACTTTGACTGTGCCATCGTGACAGCTAGTGATGAAGAGCTTCCCATCAGGACTGGTAGCAACCTCATCGACCGAATCTGTCCGGATCTCATGGCTTTCGTCCAATATAGGATGCCATTTAAAAATAAATCCTTCCTTATGCAAACCGATAATGTGCCCGGTCAGTGGATTCCATGCAAAACTGTCAACAATATACCATCTTCCCAAGGGAAGGTTTCCTTGATCCGAGACCATACTCGAACGTTTATACTTCCCGATGCAACGGCTCTCCCGCACGTCCCAAACTGACATAGGATACCCACGGTACGACAGGGCCACTTGAGTCCCATCTTCGTTGAAAACCATAGAAGACGGCGACCCAGCGATCGTGTCTTTGATCTGGCTTTCTTTTAACCGTATCCCATTTATCGTGGTCCAACCGATATCAAAGTTATCAATGGGAATATACCTGATCAGCATGTCGTGAAATCCACCTAGGACCATAGTCTCACTTTTTGCAAAAGCCAGAGACATAACCCCAAAGCCGTCTCGGTTGCATACTGTTCCCCAGAGCTGACCAGACGGGATACTCCAAAGCATAGTATTTTGTCGACTACAGCTTATTAGTTTGTTGCCAGTGGTGCTGAGGCAGATTCTATCAGCTGCATTGTGGCGGATCATGCAAGATCTTTGAAAGTTATCCGCCCGCCATATGTATATGACACCGCTTGCACTCAAGACGGCAATGTAACTCCCTTCGCAGGCGAGTTGCCACGCTTGATCATCACTGGGCAACGAGATGCGCGCAACAATATCACCCCAGCTATCGTTCGTTATTCCTGTAATTGATATTCCTGCAGTTCCAGAAGGTTGGAAAAGATTACGTATAACCGACTTTTGGGGGCATAACGGAGGTATAATGTTGTAGATTGCTGTGGGCTGTGTCACCAAATAGCAGCCAAATTTCGAGAATAGCTTAACGAGATCTTCGCTGCCCTGTTCGAGAAGGGCGATAACGGATATATTAGGGATTAATTTGGCAGAAACACTCTTTAACTGGGGATATGATTTGGCCCATGAAGCAAGGGCTCTAGCAGCTGTCACCATAGTCCCTAATTGATCAATGACGGCAAGGAGGTGGATCCAAGTAAGTAGGGATTGCTTTTCAAACATCGATAGGATAATCTTAAGCTGATCGTCGGAAAAGGCGCTAATATTTTCCAGATGATAGGGCCAGGAAGTTGCCCCGTATATGAGCAATGGCTGATTTTTCTGCAGTGAGCCGCCACCGTTCATAAGTTTAACTCGTAGTTCCGGGTTCAACAGCGGAGAGATCGATCTTAGGAGCAGATGCTCGTGTGCCAGGTCCAGGCTAATGGGAATCTGTGGCATTGGAGATTTCGTAAAATAATCGGCGGCGGCCGAATGGAGGAGCCCTACATAGCCACGCGCATCCACAGTAATAAGCCGAGAGCAAGCGGCCTGAATGGCCCCTTTCAAGTCCTGGACGTCCGGATATTTCGGCTTCAGTGCTTCTGAGAGCTCATCTAAGGTTAACTGACGCCGCGTTGCGATTACCCATTCAAGAGTGTCCTGCGCAATAAGTTTGGTACTTGTGCCGGAAGAACCCATTATTGGGCTTTCTAAATGTCGATATAAAAGCGTCATCTCATTCGGGAGTCCAGCAAGTGTTGCCAGAATATCGTCCCCTGTATGGCACTTGAGAACTTCGATGACAAGCCGCGCCCAGTAAAAATTTCCCCCTGCACGGGAAACGACGGCGTCAACGACCCGTTCCCTGGACTCCTGAATAGATCCTATATGTCCGATTTCGTGCTCCACGAACATACGGATATCATCCGAACCTTGGCTTTCGAGGTCGACAAAATCCACGGCTATTGTCTTCGAAAGCCTTCTGAAACTTGAGGCCAAACTAGAGGTCCTCTGGCTGCAGATGAGAACCCGCACGGCGGTCCGTGATTTCTGAAGATTTGCCAGTAGATTTAACAGAGCGGTTGGTGTGTCCGATTCATCTAGTGCATCTATAACCCAGTATATAGGCTGAGAGAGCTGAATTTCGAAGAGAACGGGCTCGATTAGCTTCTTCCATATCAGGACGTCATCTAGACCTGCGAAATTAAATGAATCAGGAAAACGCTCCAGCAAAATCTGCCTGAAACTCGGAATCTCCTGAAAGAGTTGGTACGCGAGTGTTTTCAGAAGGTCACTCAGCGTCCGCATCCTTAAATGGCCAGGTCGGAAGAAAAAGTACTGGCATTGAGCACCAGATTGCCGGATATGGCTGATAACATGGGCGCACAAAACAGATTTACCACTACCGGGAGGTGCGGTAAACCAGACAATGCCAGAACTCAAGGAATTCTCCAGGAAAAGAGCAATCTTAGGCTGCTGAAGAAACCAGTCACAAGTTCCGGTGACCGATATACTCCGGAAAGCGTCGAACGTGTGTTCCACGGCAGAATGCAAGTGAAATTGCTCTTTCAAAGCGACAGCCAAACGTTTCTTGTCTTTTCCTCGTTGGTTTTCGTCCTCTGTTGACCTTCCTCCCGACCGTAGATCGTTAACGAGAGATATCAACATGCTCCGCACACTAATGTAATTTGGGTCATCTCGACTAGAGTATTTGCAGACAGTATGATGGTCTGCATTCAGAGGTCTGGACACTTCGCCCGGATATCCAAGAACTGACGTCTCCTGATCAAGCACGAGGATCGGCTTCAAGCCAATTCCAAGCTTTGGTTCAATAATGGCCGTTGCAGTGGTTTCATAAAATGACACGATCGATAGCTTTGGTGCCAAATGCCGAAACAGCTCGTTAATGTCCTTGATAGCAGTCGAATCTTTATTTAGATCACCTATGAAAGCCTTCTGTGACTGGAGAGATACGGAAAGCAGTCTGTTCAAAGCCTTCGCTAAATTCGTCCCACGATGAGGTGTTGCGAGGAAAATTATGGCAGATATTGAGCGAACGATTTTCTGATAGCAAGCGTCGTGTTGGCCCAGTATGCATGCCTTCTTCACTACCAAACCGCCCATTGAGTGGGAGACAAATATAATCGGAACTCGCCCAATATTGAGGCTTCCGCCTTTTTCATCCTTGCCAAATTCCATTTCATACAGCAACTCTTTGGCGAAATCCATGACGCCAGAGATAGATTTCGGTGCACCAGGGCGGAAATCAGCCCGGTAGCCAAATGAAAGTAGCCGAGCTTCTCCGAGGCCTGGTTCAAAGGGAAGCCAGAGTTCCGGCCAGAATAGGTCGGGATTGTGGTCTTTTGACCATGTTTTCCAACTGTTTCCGCCGAGCCCATGGATAAAGATAATGTCGAGAGACGCTGCTGTGCTCGGGGTGTGGATGACGTGCAGACCTTCGGTATTTTCAGTTGATCCTGCCAGACGCTTTTGGGTATCGGCAGCAGAATCTGCGGTCCCCGGTGCTATCGACGCTGCTGGAGGACAGCCAGCGGCGGGAGCAGTAGCCCCCGCGTTACCGCGTTGGATATACGAAAATATCCATCGACTCCGCCTGCTCGATGGAGGTCCGTCGTTGGCATCTGTTCTTCGACGCCACCATCTCAACTGCAATGGACGGTCAGAGAGCCCGTATACTCAAACCTTTCCACGAACAGATAATTAACGAACCATCATAGACGCTCACAGAAACCATAAAGAATAATTTGGTCCGAGCCAGCGGCTGGAACGGCATGAAAGGTCTCGCAATCGAGGATTCGCAGGCCCAACACAGCTGGTAACCACTTCTGGCTTGTCAAGGTCTGTCTCGACTTGACGGAAAGAAAAAAGTCGTTTCGTCGTAAGCTCTATTGGCCCCTGTCGGCGTACCGCAGCCGCCCAGCGTGGCCTTGGGCATTGGCGCTTACTGGACCACAGCGGACGCAGTACTCCGTGCATTTCCAGCATCTCAGTGATGGACAAGGGGAAGGCGTTTAATCTCTTCAATAATATACCCTCATACTCATGAACTTGTGGCACGGTCAAGGAATTTGGAGTATAACTACTAGTAATTGTTGTTGTTTCCAGAGCAGAAAACATAAACTCCGGGCCCGGATGACAACTCCCAACGCCCCCAACCTTGCCCCAGACGAAGGGAGCATCCTCGCCAACCTCCCTCTCAAAGCAAAGCTGATATCTACAACACGCCTGACGGACATTTCACCATGGACAATTAGTTTCAAACTCGACGCCCAACTTCCCGATGGCTCAGAAACAGCGTACTTTTGCAAAACCGCTCCCGGCGACTCTGCCGGACGCATCCTCCTCGAAGGTGAATTCAACGCCATGTCTGAACTCTACAAATCAATACCACAGAACGTTCCCAGGCCATGTGCCTGGGGAAGATATGATATTTGCCGGGAAAACAACACTTGCGCTCCTGATGAGAGACATTTCTTCCTCTCGCAGTTCATCAACATAAAGAAAAACCAGGACCTCCCAGACCCGGCCGTCCTGTGTTCAGCCCTGGTCTCCCTCCACCGCAACAGCGTCTCTCCAACAGGACAATTCGGCTTCCACACGCCTACCTGTCAAGGCCGCACACCACAGGACCTCTCCTGGACCCCTAGCTGGACCCTTTTCTTCACCAACCTCCTCAAACATGTCACAAATCTTGACCACAAGACCAACGGCCACTGGCCCGCCCTCTCCCAGCTAGAGCACAGAATCTTCTCGCACGTTATTCCGCGTCTAATCGGTGCCCTTGAACAAGATGGGCGGAAGATAAAACCCTGCTTGATCCACGGGGATCTCTGGGAAGGGAATATCGCTACCTCTGCTACCGGCGGAGGAGAGCTTTACATTTTTGACGCCGCGGCCTTTTATGCGCATAATGAGATGGAGATCGGTGACTGGCGCTGTCACTATAACAAGATTCATGCTCAGATATATAGGGACACGTACTTCGCACTCGAGAAACCGAGTCCGCCGGCTGAAGAGTGGGAGGATCGGAACCGTATGTATTGTGTGTATTTCAATATTATCTATTCTGTTAACCATGGGGAGAATGGGAGAGCGGTAAGGCAAACGTAAGTCATGCATCCCTTTATTGAATTTCAATGCGTATAATGCCGTTTCGACTCGTGTGGCCATAATAGGGCCTATGATGATATGTACTTCCTCATCGATAAGTATGCTCCGCTCCTTGAGGGTGAGGGTCCTCCGAAACTGAAGGCGCCTGAAAGAGTCCAGTTGCCTCTGGAGCGGGATCACACCCAAGGAAATTAGAAAGATGTATCATTTGCTGTCATTTGATAAACGTAGTTGCTATTTTAAAAATTAGGTGACATAGATCTATAGATCGTTGGAATGGAAAAACCAAGGTTAAACTTGATGACGGGCCGAATTCCCGTGAAGTCAATATCATACAACAAGAAGCCAAATAATCGCCTTGACGCCATGGCTAAGATCAAAAGAAACAGAGCAAAAGAAAGAGAGGGAAAATAATCAAAGTATCCCGCGTGTGAATAAGGCGGCAGACCCCATCACAGGGAGGATAAGATATAAGATACCCGGCGAACCCAGCCTAGCTGCCGCAGACTTTTTGTCAGGAAAGCTCTCCGGCACAAACGACGGGCCGCACCCAATATTAATCACCTTCGCAGCCGGGACATAGACATCAGCAACCGGAGTATTCATTTCCGCAGCAGCGTCCGAATATACCCGCATCGTGGCCTGCAAGCAATCATTGCATTTCGGTCGCGATGAGCCAGCGAACGGCAAACCGATGCCCAGAAAATATACACTTATATCTCCAGTGTTATTTGCATTGGCATATGCGTCGCTCAAGCAGTAGTCCTTGGTTGATGGGTTTTTGAGACAAGTGGCACGGCGAACATACGGGTACGCTTGGAACCCCTTGTGGGCCTTGAGGACGAGCGGATTCCCGCGTTCCAGGTCCGTTTTGCAATCTTGCTGGAGCTGTTTATCGTAGTCGCTGAGGAGGGCGGCGCATTTTGTCTCGTTGACTGTGCAGGCTGCGTCGAGGAGACGGGTGAGAAGGACGAATGATTTTGTGACGTCGAAGAAGGCGCCGGAGCTGTCGAGGAGGGTGGAGATAGGGTGGCAATCAAGGAGGGTCTTGTTTTGGGGGAAGGCCGAGAAGAATGTTTCGCATGATTTGGCGGTGAAGTTGTCGTTTAAGGTTGTATCGAACGGTACTGGCGTTGGTACAGCTGTGGAAGTCGGAGATTCGACTATGATATTCGTGGGAATGGTGCTCGAAGCTTTTGAGCGGGTGGAGGTCGCAGTAGGCGTTGTCGTTGCTTCCTCGGTTGTATCTGCTGTTCGGCGTGAAGAGGATGGTTTAGACCTGGTCTGCGATGTACAATCTTTCGTGGACGAGTCATCGTCGCCGTTTTCGCATCGCTTTGTGAGATCGGCTGCAGTCGATGGATGCGGAAGTCGATCAACGTCGATCTCGCGGACTTGGAGCCTCTCGTTGCGGATCTGAGGATCGATATGAAAGTCACTTTCAAGGACGCCAAGGTCACTGGCGGAAATTGAAGGAGGAAAGGCGAAAGCGAGAACCGAGAGTAAGATGTAGAGCGACAGCGGGGAGCGAATCGAAGACAGAAAAGGAGCGAAGCGTCTCATGGTGACTGGCCTGTGATAGCGGAACACAGCCAAATGAATGTAAACCAGTACGAAGTAGATGAAATAGTTATTAAGTTGTATATGTATCACGATCAAGCGATCAGCAATCGAAAATATTTATGTCCATAGGACTCCGTCCAGAGGTAAACGAGCGTATGCATGCAGAGGCGATCAAACGGCTTGCATGCGACATGTATAAGAAATCGCTGAAGGCAGCGAGACGTTGAGGGAAGTTGGCATAAGACGCAATGGCTGCATATACACCAACGGCGTCTTGTCCCCCAAATAATCGCCTTCAGAGGAGGTGGTTATTGTTCTTCAGGAGGATTTCGGAAGAAGTCGATGGAGAGGTCGTTAGCCCCATTTTATGTATGATTTCGGTTAGTTTAGTCGTGTCTTAGCCCGCGGGCCTCATCTCCACCATGCTTTGCGACTCCGCGCGGGCTGGGATATTCGTTCAGGGGTCCTTGTTCGCGATTCTTCTCTCGCCGTGTCACGACTGGCCCGCCTTGTGCGCTGGTTCCTAACCGAGCATCGCTGCCTCAATAGTCTCGATTTGCAACGCTGGGCTTTGACGGCCAGAACAGTCTGCCGCTGCATCCTCTCCTCTCTTTTCAGGGGCAGGCTAATGATGGAAGTGTGCATGGTTGGCTGGAACCGATTGACACAGCGTGCGGCTGACCAAGAGATCGATCCCGCGCCCAGCGAGATGCGGGTTTCATCTGATTACAACATCTTTCCGGAATAAAAGTGGCCAAAATAAGGATAGAACCGGAGAGGATGAACTGTCAGTGGGTTTTTTTTTTTTCGTCTTCTGCCATCATCTCTTGGAAGAACAACTGCAACCCAATCAACACATTTCACCTGCGAGTTCAGGTTCCCAGAGTGCAAAGATGTTATCCCTACCCAAATCCATCCTCCAATCGCCCTATAGTAACGGTTTTATCATTTCCAGACTCAGGGAAGTCTGTCACCTGGATGCATTTGTTGGATGATCCATGCATGACATCGCAACTCACCCACGCATCACAGGCATTTTGCTTCTTTCGCTCTTGCCATGAGGTTTGTGGATTCCGATTCCTCGGACGAAAACCTTTTTCTGCAAACGTGGCTCTCGGCGCGCCCTAGCGTTCACTAGTTAATTAGCCTGCGCCAGGAACGAACTTTCCGACTGGCAGCCACCGAAGGTAGCCCACCGCGTCGTCTGGCAAGCATGTGCCAAAACACCATTTGAAGAGGCAGTCAGTGCGACGTGTCTGGTGCGCTCGTTGCTCAGAGATTGAGCCTGATAACAAACCAAGGTATATTAACTTATTGCCGACCGTCCTGAAGGGTCGCTAGTTCGGAACGTCGCGGACGTCGCGGGTCAAATCATCTCGACCGGGTACCTGCGTTTATGTCGCATTGGTAGTATACGAAATCGAGCTGTGAGCAAGGCCATGTGTCCCGCCATTTTAATATGCAGGAACCCCGTGGATAGAGAACCGTCCGCCCAGATTAAACGGGAACTTGATTGCTGCAGCTAATCGGGCAGCTAAACCGCGCCGTTCCTCATTATCATGATTGTGCGACGGTCTAGAGGCTGTTCCTCAAAGTCGAAGAACGAATGGAGAGCTGTATCGTGTTTCTTTGTTTGCAAACACATTTGCCACTGCCGTACAAAGTGTTGTTCCCATGAGGCTGATGAGTATTAGAATAAACCCCGACGGGAACTCTTCCTAACCACAAAAAATGCCGGAGATCATTGCTGGAACTGTTGAGATCGGGATCATGTCTCCCTGGCCAATTTGGCAATCCCCAGGATTGGCCTGGTTCTAGATTAGCCCTAGGTAAGCTGTCATGATTAGTGGATGAGCCAATGCTTTGCCGTAGCATGTTTATTGTAGACTGTGATGTTGTGTAGCTGATTGGAGCTTCGGAGATGCCCGCTCAAGGACCATAGGGGGTCACTTGTCAATAAGCCATTGGGCTCCTTTCCTACACGCCTCGTTCGTGGTCAACTGGGCCTCAGTCATTGCTCTTCATCCTATATCCTCCATTCCAAGGGATCATAGAAGCCTCAGTATCAACCTTGGGGCGTTATTTTCGTGAACAAGCGGCTTTTATGACTGTAAGTCTCTCTATAATACTTTCCATGGTTGTATAGAAAGGAGTCCATCTGCTTTACTTGCTTTCAAGCGCTGTGAACCCATTCATATTCAAGGATGGGGAATTTGGACCACCGCATACTGTAACTTCAGTCAAGAAAAAGGGAATTAACTGGGCCATAACTTACTGAACCAGCAATATGGCACTTGGCAATTCTAACACCACCCTATCAAGCATCTCCAGTGTCTGTTTGACACAAATAACTCTAGAGAATCGACAATGGCTCTGTTCACTTGTCTGTCGTTGTAGATAGCTCTCCCCAGAGGCCAGAGAAACAATGGCCAAGACACAGCTCCGTTTCCCGATGCCGAGGTTAACTAAACCGCAACTGGCTTAGCGGCATGCTGACAGGATTCACCCCCCAGCAAACTCCGGGCTTGGCGGCATCTCGAGTCATCCATGCATTTCTTCAGCTGCGGAATCTCGGACAGGACAATTGAATACTCTTTCTCCAGTCATCGAGGGCCAAATTTTGATATGATATACGACTTGCTAGCTTCTATATAACAAGATCATGTCTTCTGATTTCCCAGTTCCGGAAACCCGGGTTTTGGCCATTGCAAGCCATGTATGATACCCCGCCGCATTTGGCCTTCCCGTTCCCTCTGGACTTCTTCAGCTGACATTGGTGGTGATGTACGGCAAAGGTTATCTATGGGTGTGTATCTTCTCTTATTTACACCTTGTCATATGCACCGTTTCTCTATTCCTCTACGCGGTGACTCGGCAACCAAATCCCTCCCAGTCCCAGTCTCCCGGCTTCCCATGGTTTATATGGACCATTTACTTTCCTTTTATATGTTTCCAAATTTACAGCTATTTTTGCAGAAGATCATATTTAATAGTCCCGCGGCCCATTGGCTATAGTACCTATTCTGACATGCTTTCAATCCGGCTAGATATGTTGGAAATACCATGGCCACATTCGTGATGCAATCCCTCGGTTGCGAAGTTGCGGCTTTAAACACTGTCCATTTTAGTAAGTCTCTAGATCCTGCCCTCTTTTTCGTCCCGGATATGCCGTACCGTCTAATTGAGCGTTCTCGGGCGGTTTATGTCTGCATTTGATGCATATCTCTGATTTATGTCGGATGCTTACCACTAATTACAGGCAATCACACCGGCTATAAACAGGTCAAGGGGACCAAATCGTCAGCACAAGAGATTGCATCGCTCTACGATGGCTTGCGCCAGAGCTACTTGACCGACTTTGACGTTCTTCTCACCGGCTATGCTCCCAGTGCGACTGCCGTGGAAGCTGTTGGCGCAATTGGATTAGATTTGAGGAAAAAGGCCTCGAAGCGACCGGGATCATTTTTCTGGGGTGCGTCTTTCCTTTTCGTCGTCTAATAGTTCTTCTTATTTTGGGCCGGCCCTGAGAATCCATGGAACAGTGCTTGACCCCGTGATGGGGGACCAGGGACGAATATATGTCAACGAGGATGTGGTACCTGCATATAAGAACCTAGTATCACAAGCAGACTTGATCTTGCCGAATCAATTCGAAGCTGAGTGAGTTCCTAAAACTTATTTAGTTAGAACTATAACGGACTTAAAAATGAATAGGCTCCTTTCCGGAATCAAAATAACATCCCTGGCAAACCTCGCAGACGCCATCACCATCATCCACCGTACCTACAACGTCCCGCACGTCATCGTCACCTCAGTCCAACTACCAGGCGCCATATCCTCCTCCTCATCAATGATCTCTTTCTCCACCGCCGACAACTCCGCCAGCACCACAACCCAAGACACCAACCGAGCCAACACCCTCTCCGTAATTGGCTCGACAATGCGCTCAGACGGCTCTCCTCGTCTTTTCAAAGTCGACGTCCCGCGCCTCGACTGCTTCTTCAGCGGGACAGGAGACATGTTCGCCGCACTTATGGTCGCTAGGCTCAGGGAAGCAGTCTTCAATGCTCCGCCCACAGCTTCACAACCACTGCATGAGATTCCCTCATGGGTCTCGGCGGATGACATTCCGCCAACACAGCTCCCCCTCGCCAAAGCAACGGAGAAAGTCCTGGCAAGCATGCACGCCGTGCTGGAAAAGACCATGATAGCGAGGACCCAGGAATTAGCGAGATATCAACAGACGGCAGATGGTGATGCTGAAGAGCTTGAGAAAGATCCCTCGTTCGCACAGCTTTCTGATTCCGAGCGGAAAGCGCTGATCGAGAAGAGGGCGCATCTTCGCCAGACCAAAGCCGCGGAGGTTAGGTTGGTGCGGAACGTTGGGCTGCTGAGGGAACCTGTGGTGGAATTTTTTGCGGAAGAGTGGTGTGGATAGAGCCCCAAGATTTGGACGAGATGTACATTGGATTTCATTGGATAGATTAGAATGTAATAGCCGGTATGATAGAAGCTCATGCTTTCATCATATCTAACAAGCATCCGCTGATTTATGGAAAATCCGAAATCGAAAATCTAGACCTAATGGCCAATGGGAGGTAAAATGATAGTAGTAAGAAGAGTCATGAAAATCGTATCAATCTAAGAGCCGTTTACGCCCGTGCTACCGAACCCGCCGGCACCACGAACGCTCTCTTCCAGTTCCTCAACGACCGCGACTTCCGGAGTATAGATCTAGGAGAAAGCAATGCGTTAGGAAGTAAGACCAATTATCAGTTGTGGGGGGGGGCAAAACATACCCTTTCGAGAATGAGCTGCGCGATGCGATCGCCTTCGTTGACTGGTCATGCTGTTAGAGAAAAATAATAAACAAGGCGGATTAATAAGAACATACTCGTGAAGTCGACTTCTGAGAAATTGAAAAGGAGAACCTTTACTTCTCCCCGATAGTCCGCATCAATGACACCAGCTCCCGTATCAATGAAATTCTTCGCCGCAAGACCACTGCGGGGAGCGATTCTGCCATCTGCCAACAAGACACGCATCAGTTTCAGTTTCGCGACAAAATGAAGGAAGCAAGTATACTCACACGTCCCCTCCGGCACCGCAATCGCAAGCTCAGTCGAGACAAGTCCCTTTCCCCTCGCCGGAATCACAATCTGTTTCGCAGCGTGTAAATCATATCCGGCAGCGAAAGCCGATCCGCGCGTCGGGGCACGTGCTCCGGGGCCCAATTTCTTCACAAGGAGAGGCGGAGGAACAGATTGGGAGATGGAGGTAACTGCGGGTGCGGAGGAGGATCCTGTCACGGAGGCCATGCTTGTGGTTTTGGGACGTTTTGGGAGGGGGGAGTTTGGGAGCGAGGGAGCTGGGTGGGTGTTGGAGTTGGAGGTTGTCGGGGCGAATTGGGGCGGAGGAGTAGACTGTTTGGTCATGATATACTCTGTAGCTTGGGTTCAGAAGATATGAGATGAAATGAGTGTCCGTTGCGAAAGGATCCTTCTTTGAGGCATTAATTGAGTCGCGTCGAAACCCGCGTCAGACGCGAAGGCAGGTGTTTCTTATGTCAGCACTGCGGTGTTGCTAGCAACCTCGGCTCCCGGATATGGCCAGTCACGTCTCCAACACCGCAATCGTCGCTCGGGGCCTTCGTCGGCCATGGGAACGCATTTCCTCGCCCAGCTCACTCGTTTTCTACCCGGGACATATCTACACTCTTGATCTCCGGCCTACAACTTTTGATAAAGGTTTAACGCGAGAATGGCCGGTGCTGTACGACAGCCAATTGATCTAGCCGCCTTGGAGCGGTATGTCAATGAGCATGTCCCCGCACTCAAAACACCGCTGTCCGTCAAACAGGTAAGAAGTATTGCATTGCTTGTTTTCCGTTCCCTACGTCGATTTTAGAAGCATATACTGAGACTTTGATTACATATAGTTCGGATTCGGCCAGTCCAACCCGACGTACCAGCTCACAGCCTCCAATGGCGAGCGATTCGTGATGCGGAAGAAGCCTCCGGGTAAATTGTTATCAAAAACGGCACATCGCGTGGACAGAGAGTACCGCATTATTCATGCGCTCGAAAAGACGGATGTACCCGTTCCGAAAACGTACTGCCTGTGCGAAGATGACAGCGTAATCGGCACCGCGTTCTATATCATGGAGTTTCTTGACGGCCGAATTTTCACGGATCCTGCCATTCCAGGGGTAGGGCCAGAAGAGCGAAATGCAATGTAGGTGATTGGTTGCATCTTGCTATATTGTCCGAAGTTTACTGACGCTGCGAAGCTGGAAGGATGCTGTTCGCACGTTGGCCAAATTCCATCGCGTGGATCCGAACTCGATAGGTTTGGAAGGGTTCGGGCTACCGACAGGTTTCTATGACCGCCAAATAGCCACTTTCAGAACCATATCAAAGGCCCAAGCCAAGACAGTAGACATTGAGACCAACATTCCTGTAGGGGATCTGCCCCATTTTGAGGAGCTGGTTGGGTTCTTCGGGGACAAGACGATGCAGCCGAAAGATCGGGGAACATTAGTCCACGGTGACTACAAGATTGACAATATGGTGTTTCACAAAACAGAACCTCGAGTGATTGGGATATTGGACTGGGAAATGGCGACCGTTGGCCATCCATTATCAGACTTCTCAAACCTGTCTGGACCTTACCTCATGCCAAGCCATGTGCCAGGCGCGAGCAAGTTTGGACCGGGCATTGTCCCTGGCATCCCAACTCGCGAAGAGTGCGTTCGATGGTACAGCGAACTTGCGGGGTGGGATCCGACTTCTGAGCTGATGTGGGGCGATGCATTCCATGCATTTAAAGGCTCAGTGATTATGCAAGGCATCGCGGCTCGATATGCGCTTCGACAAGCCAGCAGCGCGCAGGCCAGCGAGTATGGGAAACAGATGGGGCCGTTCGCACTGCGCGCCTGGGAGAGAGTGCGCGAAATGAAGGAGGCCGGGGGCCACAAGCCAAGGCTTTGATTTGGTCTGGTTTTTTTTTTTCATGGTTTCTCGCTCTGATATTCCTTTTCTTGCTAGCTGTGTTTAAATGTGGCCCGCTCAGGCGTTTCCCATGCGCCTCGTGGTTGGATCTGACCAACCCATGACTTGAGCCTCAATGTAGACGTACTCCATCGTTGAGGGAGACATACACTCTGTCTTTTGTGCCACTTTTCCGGGACGTTGTGACGACGGCAATCCTCCCTTGATCTACTTGAAGCGCCAGTTGGCAGTTGTGAGGAGAACAAAGCAATTATGACCCGCATCCGGAGTACGGACCAGCAGATCGACCAAGGCGCTAAGTGAACGATTCCAGAAAGTGGCACGGTTGTCGCCACATGTCTTTGAACAGAATTAAACGAGCTCGATCGCGATGATGGCGGCAATGATTTGTAAGAGTCGTCTGTCGATGAACATAATAATTCCGCATTCCGCAAAGCAAAGAGATGGCTTTTCTCCTCTTCTGTCACTCCCGAACAAATCAACCAGTTCTTCGGGTCCCGAGGTCCCCAAGAGCAGCGCCACAATGATCTTGTTCTGGAAACAATAATGGGCCGATCCACGAACCGCACAAAACGCGACGGATCCCTGCAGACGAGCGAGAACCGCACGGGAAATCCGTCAGCGGCCCACTAGCGTGCCTGGCAGCAAGAGCCTCGTATTTTGGCGTTGGATGTCATTTCGGGCCTTGCTGGTGATTTGATTTTGGGTGCCAACTCAGCAAGATGTGTGGAACTTTTTCTGCTGGGATGAGAGCCAGAGGAGTCGGGTCTTTTCCAGCTGTCTGAGCGTGTCTCTCGAGTGTTGCCAGATATAAATAATTAGTGACTGGACTATCAGCCTCACACAAGCTAAAATAGAGAAATCTCCTTAAAGCCCGTCCACTTCGCACCCACCCGGCGCCGTCTCTTCTTGTCTCAGCCGTTGTTGCCGGTATCCGTCAGCACCAACCTCACCATCACCAACCATCACCTGTCGTGCACTCATTCTGTCTTCTGTGTCTTCTTTTCCTTCTGTCCGCCCCCATCAGCTGACGATTGCGGCTCTGCACCGACCGCCCAGCCGCCTTGCCGTTTCGGGGTTGGCTGCGACAATTTCCACCGCTGATCACCGCCTCCTCACTCACTCTCCGCCAGACATCGACGACAACTCAAACCTCAGTCCTCGACCACATCCCGACACGACACCTCTTCTCGTTGCAACAGCGTTATCCTGGGCTGCGTTGCCGTGCGTCACTCTGCATTGTCCATCAGCGCCACTGCCGCTGTTTCTTGGGCCATTGCTCGCCCCGCCCCCATTTCCGGCTGTCGTTTTTGCTCTCATTATTTGTACTTGAGGTTGACTTCTCCCCGATGCCTCAGCCATCGAGCATCATGCTGTGAAATCGTCGTCCCCCGTTTCATCACAGCTCGTTGCTCTACGGGGCCCTATTTTTCATTCACTACTTGGCCATGCTGTCAGTCTAACTATTTCTTCTTGTCCTCTTCGGGTGCAAATTGATGATGCCTGCGAGCCTTGTGTGTCTTGACCTTCCCCGCTTGAAACCCTCATTCCCAGCATCTGTACTCTCGGCTGCTTGGCTCTTGAGCTGTCCTCTCCCTCACAAGTGGCTTGGCTTCCGTTCAATCTCGTCGCCTGGCCATTTGTTTCTTGCAAATGCTCCACTTCGTGCTTTCGATCAGCTGGCTTCAAACTCTTTGCGATCGCACAACGTCGACGTTTTGTTGACTCACCCCCTGAAAAGCACTGCGGATGTGACCTTTGCGGACCACGACAGCTAACTACTGATCCGATACAGTTGTACATAACTTTGTTGTATACCCGTTTGCTTGCCGAGAATTCTTTTTCTGCTCGAGATACCCCAACGAGGTGTCGTCACGACACCATTCCGGCTGATCTTCTTAATCCTGTTCTTCTGCGCCTCCTGGAATTGCTGTGGTTCTTGAGCTGTTTCCAAGTATCTTATTCCGGCTTGTCGCCGCTGCCGATTAGGCTGATGTCCTTGCCAACATGATCGACGACAGCGTTTATAATTCGGATGATGCCCGGCCTCACAGCCCTCCCCTTCCGGAGACACATGTTACCTATACTCCGAAAGATCCCACTCCTCCCTTCCTGCCATCGGACAAAAGCGAAAGCCCTCCGACCAAAGAAGGCACCAGCGGACGTGTCCGTAAGCGCGCTGGTCGATGCGGGAAAGTATCAGAAATAGCAGACACGCTAATACTCAGGAACTTAGTGCCCGACCAACCGTACCTTGCTAACGAACTCGGACAAAAGCCACTGCGAACAGAGCTAGAGGATTTCGAAGCTAGGGAGACAAGGGGACTAGATGCGCTAAAGGAGCTTTCAAGGCAAAATAAACGGAAGATTGCACCCCGGCAGGCTCGCGACCATTATGAAGACGCAGGAGTTTTGGAACCTCCAGACCATTCAAACAAAGATGACAGGAGCCTAAAAAATGAGCCCGAAGTCATAAACCATGGCAGCGTTAGACAATTGCCGGGATCATGGGAACGAAATGCACCCAATACCTCCAAAGGTGATGACACCTCAGGCACTCGATGGAAGACCAGGGAGGACCGGAATGCGGATTTCCAGTCTCCTCGTTTAGCCCCAGATTCAGTGAATCTGCCGGAAATGCGATCGCCGCCACAATCCACCCCCGCACCCTCGCCGGTAACAAGTCTACCGCCGTTAAAAGACGCCTTACCTAGTCACATCGTTGATGTTACTTTTAATGATCCAAATCTCCGCCGAAACCTCCCTACCCAAATGCCGTTTCATCCACATTTTAAACCGCCGAGATCACTTTCTGATCATTATTTTCCGCCATCATTTACCTCCACGGTTTCCTGCTCACAGACCCCGTCGGCTAGCCCAGCCGGCACGTTGACCGCTTCTCCTGGCCCCACGATCGCTGCAAGTCCATTATCTTCTTGGCCACAGCTGAGCTCGGAGATATCCCAATCCCAATCCCAATCGCCTCATGAGGTTTGCTCCCCGTTTGTCAACAGCCCGCCCGTAGCCTACCCAACCCCGCCTGAATGCCGAAAACGGGACATGACAGACGGCCTCTCTCCTCCCAGCAAACATTCCAAACCAAGTTTAGAGCCTGTCAGCGCAGGCGGATTCCAGTGTGACTTCCCCGGTTGCACTACGCCCCCCTTTCAGACGCAATATCTCCTCAAGTAAGTTATTGCGGTGGAAAATTCTCCTGCTGTCTGGATGTCATGCTTATATGACCTCAGCTCCCATAGAAATGTGCACTCTCAGCTCAGACCCTACTATTGCCCAGTTCAAGACTGTCCAAGGGCGGAAGGCGGCAAAGGCTTCAAACGAAAGAATGAGATGATACGTCATGGGCTAGTCCACAACTCTCCGGGCTATGTCTGCCCCTTCTGTCCCGATCAGCAGCACCGTTATCCACGCCCGGACAATCTACAAAGGTTTGTCAATCATCGCTCCACTCCTCCCTAGAAGAATCACGTTAACCTTCAAAAGGCATGTTCGGGCCCATCACGAGGATCGAGATAAGAATGATCCTCTTTTACGGCATGTCCTTGCCAAACGGCAGCAAGGGACTCCACGAGGGAGACGTCGACGAAGCTAATCGGACCATTTCAGCGTGATTTTAACCTTCTTCGACATACGATTTGCCCTTCGTTACTGGCTTCGATTACGGCCTTGGCGGATCGGCGGTACCTTTTCCTCTCGTACTATATAATATCTCCCATATTTCTCCAAGCATATCGATGTATCCATTTCTATCGTTCCGGAGTTATGGAAGAAAATCGTAACGATAATGACGGCCGCATATTTAAGCTAACATATAGCTATACCTACTTCGGTACACTGATGATGTTGTTATTTCTGCGGTGTTCCAGGGTTCATCTGGCGGGTAGTGGACAGAAGCCGACTGGACATTGAGGAATTACACCGTCTTTGATTTTATTTACCGATACCCTGCTCGAGACTCGCTCGTTTGCAAGATGGCTTCCCGTTTGACTTGCTTCTTCTATCTTTGTTTCTATGTGAATATTCTTGGAGCGCACATATCAGCTATGGTGTTATGGGAATCGAAAGGGAATGGCATATATATATTTATTGAACCCGTGGGACACGGAACGAGGATATAATTTAACAGCGACTTTTATACTCCACTCACCTTCTTCCGTTCATTTAGTTCGCGTGACTGCTTTGTGATGCTGAGAATCGAATGTTCCCCTTGACTTAGAGTATCAACGATGGCATTAATTGCCTAAATGCATAGAATTATAGGAAGCCCTACCGTCTGCTTGTACTAATCCAAAGTCCCAATGCAAACCCCAAAAGAACCAGTCTTAATCCAAAATCGTGCTTAGCAAGAGCTCATGGTACATCTCTCACCAACAACGGCCTCCTCACCCCCTCCTCCTCATCCCCACCACCATCTCCCTTCCCCGCATCCCCTTTCTTCTCCCGATACAGAATATAATGCTGCACCATAAACACCAAATCAAAGAAAATACTCACATTCCCCAGCCCCAGCTTGACAGGATTCCCCGTGATCCCACTCCAATCATCCTGCAACGCAGAGTCGATGACGAGCTGCAGGATCGAGAGCACGCCGCCGGAGAAGTCGAGCAGGATCTGAGAGATGGACCAGCCGACGGTGGATTTGCGCTTGTAATTTACGTACACTTGGGGTATGTATTTTATGATTGTCACCAGGAGTTTGACGTAGGATATTGTGTAGACCTAGACTGAGTTAGTGGGCTTTTCTTTTGAGGCTGTATGGAATTGTGGTGAAGACGCACCACATCAATCCACGCCCAGTCCGCGGGATCCTCTCCCCCCCTCGCCGCAACAAAGACCGTAACTACCGCTACACCAACAACACACCCCCAAAAGATCCCCGCAACAACCCCACTCACCCGCTGAAACTTGGAGACCTTGAACCCCCAAATCGCAGGATAGAACTGGCTATACACGAGCCCACTCAGGATCACCGCATGCACCGCGAAGGCCAGATCGTTGCCTCGCACCGAGGGTTCAGGGGATACAGGGTGTCGCGCGGCGTATTGGGAGCGGATCAGGGGACTGTAGAGGAATGCGGAGGTGTAGATTGCGTAGGAGATGAAGCCGAGGACGTTGGTTGTGGGGAAGTCGATTGCGAGACCGTGCGTGGAGCGTCGGCGCCAGTTTAGGAGTGGTTGCGGGTAGAAGGAGGCGGACCAGCAGAGGGTGCTGGTATTGTTAGGTTCATTTCTCTGTGCAGGTTCTGTCCTATGTGTAGTTGGAGGGATTAAAGGGGGCGTACTATATCCATCCAAGAAGGCTAAATGAAGGTCAGCGGATGCCACAGAGAGGGGCTTAGAAAGGGAATACCTACCGAGATATTGCTCTTGCAAAAACCTCTCCCTGGGACGCCATATCTACTACGAGCAAATGGTAGGCGCAGGGAATGTGATTAAAGATTTAGGCTTGTCTTCATCTATGGCGAGATTCATCATAGAAACAAAACTATATATCCAATCTTCAGAAAATGTGGTTATCATATATGTAGCGAAAGAATATTGACCCTGGCTTCAACCCGACTTCACTGCTGTCCAGCTGAGCTCTTCACTATCACCATCGCGAGGGCGGATGACCTCAAAACTGATGGCATAATCTAAAATCTAAGTTTAGATTAAGGTTCTGACATAAGCAATCCGTTGTCCGGGATATGAGCTGGCCGCGCTAAACTCTAAACGGCAAACTGTTGCTGGTTTCCCCGCCAGCGAGGTTGCGTCCCCAGCTTCATCCACGATTCGTTGGAGACTGGCAAAAGGTAGGGCTGAAGAGCGCTGTCAGGCACCGCTTGAAACTTGGGACGCATTGTTTGATGCTTTTGTTACTCCTCAATTTGCGCGTGGCCTTGCTTTTCTTGCGTTGATCTACCTCTCGCGTTGAACAAGACCAGCCACTGCATTATTCAAGGATCACTACTAATTCAGTTCCTCTCCCTTCTACTTTTTATTGAGCTTGAGGGATGCACACGGTCTCGAAGTTGCAGTACATCCTCAAGAATAGGCAAACGGAATTTTCATCCCTCGCGCGGTCGCATGGTTCAGCTTTCGAGGCGAGGGATCTATGAAGATCTCCTCTGCTAAATCCGGTCTACCATTATCGAGCTGTTAGATCAAGACAGTCTTGCCGCGCATACCTCTTGAACAATGTCTCCTTCTCCAGAACTTGCTCCCCCGGGGAGCAGCGTTTATTCCTCGAATACCATGCACGTCGGAGATGGAACATGGGACTCGCAGCGCAATACCTTCCTCCTCCCGAATTTAATGGGTATGAACTTTGCGACAATGCGGTATAATGGTAAGCTTTACGCGGTCTGGCTGAAAATAATAGGTACAGTGCTGACTCCGTTTAGGAATGGGTAACAGGTTTCTAAACATGACGGGCTACCATGCAATGATACGAGCCCACGGCATCTTAGCTGCCATTGTCTTCCTAGGACTCGTCCCAATCGGCATTTTAATTGCCCGGTTCTATTCCCGAAATCCTTATCGAGCGCTCAGATTACACATTTGGACACAGATCTTGACACTGCTCCTGTCCACCGCCGTCTTCATTCTGGGCTGGTTTGCCGTGGGGCCAAAAAGGAGCTTGACAAACCCACACCACGGCATTGGTTTGGCATTATATGTTATGATAGTTGCCCAGACACTGTGGGGGTATCTCGTACACGGACGGTTGAAGGGGAAAAGAAGGCTTCACCTCTCGCTAGATGTGATGGTATGTTGATCGCAGACTACTTATTGGTGCAACGGGCTAACTAATTGTTAAATATAGCTACACAATTGGCTAGGTTGGACAATTGCCCTCCTCGGAATTGCGCAGATACCGCTTGGCCTTACCCTCTATGGCTCTCCACAGTCTCTGTTCATCCTGTTTGCGATAGCCGCCTTTGGCCTGCTTTTTGCATACTTCGTCCTGTCTTATCTCCATGAGCGCCGTGTAGCGGCAGATTATGACGGCTATTCAGCCGGGCCTGATGTTGTGGAAGATGGACACGGTCACAGTCGCATAGGTCGCCTCGCAGCTGTTGGTGCCGCTGGGGCTGGTCTTGCTATGCTGGGAAGAAGGTTGAGTGGGCGGAGATCCAGAAGCAGGAGCAGGAGTCCTGTTGATGACCGAACAGAACAAACATCCTACTTGGACGAGAAATCCGAGCGCGGTGGATGGGGTAAACGGATCCTTCAAGTGGGAGCCGTTGTCGGGGCTGCAGGCTTAGCGAAAAAGTTTTTCGACAGACGTCGAAGAGATCGAGACAGTGACTCTGAGTCTGGGAGGTATCATCCGGCTCACACGGCCACTGATAGCTACGACGACGATTATTCCGTGAGCCGGGTCGAAGAGGGCCGGCCGCCACATCCCCCAGCACATCGCCATCGTTACGATGGCCCATCGCGTCACCCTCATAGCGAGTACACTGAGACCGAGCTCACCGGCGACTCTGGAGGGGGACACGGTGCGCGTAATGCTATCCTAGGTGCCGGAGCGTTCGCCGCAGTCAGGGGTTTATTCAAAAAGCGAGCAAGCAAAAAGGAAGAAAGGCGAATGGAAGAAATTAGGCGGGCAGACGTGGAAAGCGAACGGATTGTGAGAGCTAATAGCCAGAGGAAGTACACTGGCGACAATCGCGGCCCTCGCAGGCACGAAAGAAGGCATTCCCTTGTTAGTGATATGACGGGGCCTAGTGAGATGCCAGCTGCTCATCCCCACCCAACTGACATCCCGCCGGTTCCTCCAATACATGATGATGCCCCTTCCGGTTCGGATACAATAACCTCGATCGGGCATGGACATAGGCCTCACCCTTCAGTAGACGCTGCTCTCGCAGGCTCGGCCGCCGCCGGCCCTTCCGGCCACAGAAGGCGAAGCGGCGATCGCGAATCCGTCGAATCTCCGCCTGTATCAATCAAGGTGAAACTGCACAACGAAGGCCGCCGTGTCACCCTCCGAAGATTGACGGGAGAGGAAGCGTCAGCAAACCGCGAGGCGAGACGAAGAGACCGAACACACTCCCGCCGCCGTGAGGGCTCGTTATCAGGCGCAGAAGACGACCACTGGCGTCGCGTCGAAGAACTAGAAAGGCGACAGGAGGAAGAATCGCGACGGCACGCAGATGTACATCCTCCTCCTCCTCCCCCACCACCTCCCGCCGCTGGATCAGTAGCCTCCCCTCCACCCACAGCACCGCCCGCTCCCCCTTCTGTGCTGGAAGACCGATTATCTCCGCTCCCGCCACCACCCATACCAGCAGCCGGCCCACTTCACTCCGCGACTGCAAGCACGGATCTAAGCGGCAGCTTTGCGAGTAGGAGTGGCCGACGCCGAGCGGAGCGGAGAACACAAGCGAGACAAGCCAGACATGGCGTCGAATTTACGTAGTAATGTTTAAAGGATTGTTCTAGGGGTAATGGGAGCTGACTGCTTAACCCACGCACAGCCAGCTGTGCATACGATGAATATGTGGATATATGGACCTGGACTTGAATGAGAGATGAACTTGGCTTGGGGATATGGGTAGGATACCTTTTTCTGTTTTCTTTCTGATATGTTGGCGTTCCCTAAGATATTTCTTTGGAGGGTATCTTCAAGTTATGTATTTCTTTTCGCTACCGCTACCAATTGTCTTTCAGTTGTGATATATGCGCTTCTGTTTTGCTGGCTATTTTTGATAGATGTTTGTTTTCTCATGTAATATCCTACTTCAAGAGCTCATGTAGATATCAAATAAATGAATGCATCATTCAACTTTGCTGAACCCCAGTGCAATTAAAATCACAGATCAGGTACTCAATACAAAGGGGGCCATCATTAAGTATTTGGAGGCGTTCCCAAGATGGAGTCCATCCCTTCAAATGCTGATACCGGAAAACATATTTATAGTCACAAGTGTCAAAAACAAAGAGGAAACGATATACCCGAAGCAAATCAAGAAATATAATAATTCTACAGGTTCAGTACCACGTCAAAAGTGTCAAGTTTATGTACACCTCAAATCTATTTCATGGCAGCCTGCAAGCTCTCCAAGACCTATTGTTATTACAAACCAGTTAGCACACCAAAACAAACTCAGGAGGGACCGACTCGGAAAATTGCTGGATGACCGAAAAACTAGATCAACGAACCTCAAGCTCAATCTTAGCCTCAGCAATGTCCTGCTCGCTTCCATTTCCGGAGGCGACCTTCTGTGCCTCTGCGAGCTGGGACTTGATGGCCTGTAGCGGTAATTAGCTTCAATTTCATCTTGATTGTAGATCGATCATTGTCATTAAGCGAAATCTTACCTCGCTGCTGAATTGGTCGATGGGAAATCCCTCAACAGCGTTGATGCTGAGGTTGGAATCGGGCTGGACAACGGCGAAGCCGCCAGCAACTATTAAATCCCGCCCTCGTTAGTCCACGGTTATAATTCGAGCTGCCGGCGAAACGGGCAAGCAGTTGGACTTCCCAGCACCGGGAAATAAGGAATTGGTGGAAGTATCACGTACGGAAGAACTTCTTGGTCTGGCCGTTCTCTTCGATGATCTCGATGGGGCCGGGTCTCAGCTGTTCAATGCTGGGAACGTGGTTGGAGAGGATACCCATGTCTCCGGAGTCGGCGGCAATGTTGACCTGGACGCTATCCGTTCAATTAGCCTTCTAATCCATTTCCAAGTACGTGTATTCGATGAAAGTGGAGATTTGTAGGGAATCGAGAGCGGAATCCGGGGAATGGAGAGGGGATATCGTACACATCGGCTGACTTGTAGATGGTCTATACATGCATCCAAACGTTAGCAATTATCCCATAATTAACATCTAAACCGTAATGCCAAGCTCAGCATTCAATACCACAAAAGAAAAGCACATACATCATGCGGCAAAGCAAGAGAGAGCCGTAACTTGTCGGACACAGCTTGCGCATAGGATCTCTGTTGGATGGGGGCACGGAAACCGGCGGGTCTGCCGGCCCTGAGAGCCGTCCGGGCAACGCGGAGGGAGAACATTGTGCTAATTGAGGGGATAGGAGGAAAGACGAATGTCGGAGCTGCTGATATCGCCTGGCAATTTGTTCGACGTCGTTTCAATTTGGAGGTTCGGAACGCTCAGGAACGAGCTAGGCTATTTTGGGAATTTGAATCACGTGATATAAAATTTAGAGCCGATGAATCATGGGAGAGACACAGAACAACAGCACCTTGTCCGGAATAGTTCATCATGATGCAGAAATTTACGGATATATTACTGGCGGCTTTGCGACATTTGACCGGACTTCACCTCAGCTTCGTCATGTTCTAGGGATCAGTTCATTCTGTTGCGAATAATTCTAGTGCTGCTTTTATGGGTTCGCCCGATACATGAATGTAGACAGCGGCATTAACAGCACTCAGAACAGGGCAATATCAGAATACACTGAGTATCGAGTAAATATATATAAATCTATATCTTCAACAGCCTATAATTGTCGCTCAATTGTTTGCCAAAACCGCGTTTCTTCCACTATTGCATGTTGCTATACTTCCCAATCCGTACTAGCGTCCTTGCTCCCTGAAGTAAGCGAGACAACCTCCCGATCCCACACAAATCCGCGCTTCCTGGTCTGGCCTTGGATGAGCAGTTCGACGTCGCTTCTTCTCCCGATTTCTCAACAAACGACATTGTTGCGACACCACCGTCAAGATGGCCAGTACGTATTTGCAATTTTGCCCTGTTACTTGCGGCGCTACAGGATAGTGATTCGGACATCATTTGCTGACCATCTTTACCCGCAGAGTCAAAGAACTCCTCGCAACACAACCAGAACAAGAAGGCCCACCGAAACGGGTACGTGAAGAGCTCCCAGTTCCCATAAGCCTTTATTTTCAGTGCACGAGCTCGTCGAGCAAGCGAAAAGATTCGAGATTCCGGACAATTCGACACATGCAGCACTCTAAACTCATAGGAACGCGATTTGAACGCACCACTGACCGGAACTTGCTTTGACGAACAGGATCAAGAAGCCAAAGACCTTCCGTTATCCCTCGCTGAAGGGTGTCGACCCCAAGTTCCGACGGAACCACAGACATGCGCTTCACGGCACCATGAAGGCCTTGGTACGTCGATTTCCCCGCGCGACATTCTCTCGACCTCTACTTTGCAAATATCGCACCTACAGCGCGAAAATACCCATGAAACTCTACATAACGGCATACTAATTCGTTCAACAGAAAGAGGTTAAGGAGGGAAAGAGAGAAGCCGCATAAATTATGAAATTCTAAAACCAAATCGAAAGTCTTTCTTCAGCAAATGTGCCACGTGTTATGTCGATAGAATATTTTCTCCTTCCGTTTGAAGAAACGTCGGCCGGGAATGAAAAAGGGAGATAATGGGAAGATATAACTTTTCCTTCCGTGCTGGCTTCTCAGGACCCTTGTTTTTCTGACGCGCACGCATTTGTTGTGGCCCTCGGTTTCAAGCGTTCGTGGATCTGGGGAGGTGGTATCATGTCGTCTCGGCTTCTATGGCTTAGTACCAAGCAGACTTCAATGACGCTGGTCAGTCTTTGCTTCCATGTTTTTCCCTTCATACGGTTTTCCGAAACGGGAGCGCCGATTATCCGGAGGACCTACTTAAGGTCTCATCTCGTGATATACGAGCAAGGCATATGTGTGTACAGCAGCGGAGTTATTTTCCCACGACCGATTGCTGAAGGATTAATTCTTTTACGTGCCAAGAGGAAACTCTGCCGTCTAATTACCAAACACCTTTGATCCGTTTTCTATGGTCGGAAGGTGCATGGACAGATGGCTACATTTTGTTTTGATTGCTAGCAAATATATTGATATTAAAGAATGGAGACCTTTTACTTGCATTCAACGAGCTATTTGATTATCTATTTTCCTCGAGGTCATCCCGACTGGCGTGAGTGGGGCCTGCAGAACTCGGATATCAACACTTTCTGCTACGGCTACCACCTATCCCCTGATATGCCTTTTGAGATATTGAGGAATGCTGCTGCATCAGGTAAAGCTATATGGGAGAGAATGGAGTACAGTGCTCCTGGATAGGTCCATCGGTCGAATGCCAGAGACAAGCGAGAGAAACTACCTCAGTCCGGAGTATATCCCTCTCATTCTTGCCTCGTGTCTAACCAATCTTTTATTCCGCAAGCATCGGTGTATCGACCTCCCTTGAAATGGAAAGGGGTGAAGACGAACATAGAAGCAAGAATTGAGAGCAGCAGACAAGTAGATGTTCAAAAGGAATATCAATTGAGTTTGTCGTCATCATCTCGTTTGCTCCGTAAAGTAGGTATCTAGATTTCAGTAGCAGATTAAAAAGAAAGAGAGTTCCGAGAGTAACGCCAAATATGAACCCCATAAGGCAAGGAAAGTCCATTTCCCAAAGTGCCAGCATCTATGGCAACATCTGTGTTTCCGAAAAAATATTATCACGCGCGCTTTTCAACCAAACATATCCTCCGCTCGTCGTCTCCTACCTCCTCTCCCCTGTAGATTATCGGAAAACAATTCCTTCCCTTCATTCCCCGTATATTTAGAAGGGAAGAGCTCTCGAACGGACGAGGCAGCGCCCTTGATAGAAATGCCATTTGACGCGGCGCCGCTACTTCCGCGGATAGACATGCCGGAATCCGCTGCGCCGCGGATCGAAATGCCAGAACCACCGCGACCATTGATACGTTCGGAGTCATCATCGTCAGGGAATAATTCCACATTTCGGCCATTAGCAGTAGCGTCATGGCTCCCATCTACGAGAGGTACGGCTATCTGCTTTGAGAAGAGATCTGCAGTTTCGTCAGCGGCGTCGAAGGCGTCGGAGCGGCGGTGGTTGCTTATACTTGTTTTGTTGGGGAATAGCTCTCGCTTCAGGTAGCTTGATGCTGTTCGATTTGGGAAGAGTTCTCTGCCTCGCGCAGAGCTTTCGTCGTCCAGGGCCCGGGTCTTGGATGTAGAATTAGAGATCGATTTCGATGGTAGGAGTAGCTCTTTACCCGCGTTGGCACGGGCGTAGTTATTCCTATCGGCACTTCTGCGAGGGGAGCGGTCACGGAATCGTCTGCTTGAGGTGCGTTCGGATGTATCTCTGTCAAGTATCGTATCAGGGGATGCACTGCGGTCTCGAAGTCGTCCCCTCGACTGTTCTGGATGGTCCGCAAATAAGTCTCGGCCACTACGCCTACCTCTCCCGCGCGGTCTTGAATCGGTTTCCCCACTTGACATATCCCCCACCGAAGCACGACTGCCGGCATCGTCATCATACATCGACTCATCGAATCTGGATGCATCACCTCTCCGGCGCCTATGCTCTCTCTCATCAAACCGTCGTCTTGTATAATCGCTACTATCGTCGCGTCTCCCTTCCCTCCGTCTTTCGGCAAATTCCCTCCTCATTCGCTCCCGCGGATCATGTTCCGGATGCATCAAATAGAACCGACTGGCCTCATGCGCCCGCCTCTTCTTTCGATCCGTCTTCACCGCGGCGCGAACCTGAAGCACTGAATCCGGATGCGTTGAGAGCATCTTCGCAGACCGCAGTCGTAAGGGAGGGAACGCGGAATTCGGGCTGCCCTCGTCCAGTGCTTGTTGCTGAGTGAGCGCGGCCAGAGCCTTGAGACCCATTTCCGTCGAGCTATACACGACATTCACAGAGGTATCGTCAATCCACTCGACGCGGGTGATTTCCTCATCTTTAAAATGTTCTTCCGCAAACCGCTTGATATCATCTGTCGTCAACTCGTCGACACCGCGAATATGCACTTTTTCGAACTGAGGTTCGTCATTTGCGCTAACGAGCGATGGATCATCGATTGTCGTTGCTGCTGTTGTTGTCGTTATAGCTGGTGTCGATTCCTAAACCACTCCGTTAGTCAGAGGTCTCTTGGATCGCTACCGCAGTAAGAACTGACAAACTCGATGGCCTCCGGCTCCGGTAACGGGCCCAGGTCAAGGTCCATATCAATATCCATCGAGGTATCCATTGTCGTACTGGGATTGACGTCAAAGTGATTGGTCGGTTGGGGCGCAAACGAGGATTGGACCGCCGTAGCTTCCATTGCAGGAGGGTATCGGGCGCACAGAGGTCTCAAAAGGAATTCAAATTCTAAATAGCTCCTAGCTAGGAGGTAAAAGTGAGTTTTAAAGGAGCTGAGCTGTGAGGCAAGATTGGGAGGTCGGAGGTGTCATTGTTGGCTTTGACTGCTCTCAGCTTTCTCCGCCTTTGCAGATTTGATAATGGACACAGGCGGCGTTGCTGGATTGGGCTAGCGTGGCCGGTTCTGCGCCACAAAGCCGCCTGCCAAGATTACGTCAGAGTGGCTGGAGCTTCGAGTGGCTTGTGCTCAACCTCTCAAAACATGTTGGTGAGATGAAAGGAGTGGAATGTGAGATTGAGGATAGCAATGATCAAAGTTCTTTCGGTTTCACAATTCTGGTTCGGATATAACCCAGCGACCTAGGTATTTATTCCAACGGCCAGGAGAATGCGGAATAGCGGAGTAGTCCCCAGTATCTTCCGAGGTGATCCTCGTCCCTGCGGTTGCAGGTGGACTCACGGATTCTTTTGCAATGTCCGATAGCATGACTTGTGCTAGTCCCTTGACCCAACAATTTGTATCACTGGGGGAACTGGTTTAGTACTGAAAGGCAAGAAGACTCCTGTCTTCTACAGGCGGCTATCGGGGTGTTTAGCCAGTTGTTCCTGCATCTTGTTAATCAGTATTCCCAGGCAAAAGATGGAGAGAAAGTGTGAGCAAGCTGGGGACAAGTCAAAGTTCTTAATATAACAGCTTAAAGCTTTGGCGGTTCTGATCCCCCCGAAGTCTCCCGGACCATTAGGATTACTCTGGGGAAAACACACGGCATTAGGGAGCCTATGCAGAAAACATAGAGGATTGACGCTAATAGCCTAGGACGGGAGATAAATCCCGAGCTACAAAGCCACTGTCAAGAAGAGACTCGGAATGGCCTTCAAGATATCCTGGCATGAAGAGTAGCCAGGGGCTTGAACCCAACCTCAGCCTGCCACGCCCACCCATGCAAACGTTGAACGGCACAGCCATTTAATAAGGAAGATCGCCAACGTGTGTGACTCCCTTACTCGCTTCCCACCTCTGGTGATAGTTACGCCACCCGGGACCGGTGCCTCCCGTCCCGCGATCCGATCCGATCTCAAGCCCGTTGTCGTCCAATCTCCCGCAACCGCCACCAGATCTTCAACACGCAAGGCCCTGCATATTGATCGACGATGTTCATATTCCATAAGCCAAATTAAGGGAATATCTCGCTCAAACTTCCAAGATGGAAGCCGGGTGTCCTCAAGACACGCCATATACCATCATCAGCAATAGGAAGGGGAGAGAAGAAAAAGAAAAGAAAAAAGAGCGATGGATACCCCGCGATCCCCAGAAAAGGAGGTCCCAGGTCCAAAGAACAGACAGGGAAGGGAACTCAAAAATCAGCAACGTTATCCGTGCAGCGTGTCCTCCCTAGCGTACCGGTTGACAGCAGCACGCCATATGATGAATGCAAGTGAGAGCGTTCGTCTCTTGGGCAAAACGGATATCGCGGTGTTGCCGAATAAAGGTATTCAAGCCAAAGCCTAAAAGGGTGAAGAAAAAAGAAATTCAAAAGGAAGCAGGATCGAAACGAGGACTCTGTACCCAGCTAGATATCACCAGCAAATGCCGTGCTCCGTTTTGGGTTACCTAGCTGGGGTCAAGTCGGCCGTCAAATCCGCGTGGGATTACTATTAATCAGTAAGCAGAAAAGACGGGAAAAAGAAAGAATACAAGCCCCCAGGTCGCATACGGAGGACAAGTCTGAGGCTCAGTACAGCTTGGGCCCATCTTCCTACATTGCCGCATACAATTTTGTACGTTGAAGCCGGGTCTTTCCCTGTCCTTGATGAAACCCGAACCTATCGGGTAGGCTCCGAGCCAACCAGTTCAAGTCGCGCCGCATTTTTGTTTTGATGAACAAACTTATGCACGGAACTCCGCCATCTCCATGCCTCTGTCGCGGCCGCCCTTTGGTTACATTTAGTGTAGCTGCATATGTCACTATTGCGTGCGTGGCAGGGGCAGAAAGAAGGAAATAGATGAGGCACCGCCGCACGGCACACGGTGTGCGACGTTGAAATCTCGGTACCAACGGTCTTTTTTCCCGCTTGTCAGGGAACAATGTTCGAAGAGGGTATGTATCCTTTGAGCTTCCTGGCTTAAACGAGGCAGATCATATGTTTGTCTGAGACGAGAGAGATGTATATTTCTGTCGCAGGCCCATTGGGAACTCCCAGACGAACTCCGTGAGACGTTGAGGAACGATTCGTGGCGGACCTGACGAGAGCACTTTCCTGTTTAGTTCTGATCCATGGCTCTGGGACCATAACGTAGTTAACGTTCGAAGGCCAGCCAGTTGCCATCACACGGCTCCGATTCCCTCTCATACGAACCGGACCAATTCACGATCCTCTGGACTCGCATGGTCCGAAACGCATCTGCTGCAATCAAAAAAGCCAGAAAAATATCCGAGATGCGCTTGAGTTCTTTGTTCCATTCGTCTTCTCCGCTCGCCTCATAAAAAAAACTCGGTTGGCTTCAACCCCGTTGCCGTCCCCGATGACGCGGTATTTGGACTGTCAGCCACAGAATTTCCTTTTTTTCATTTCCTTTCCCTCGAGGTGGTGTCAAGGGATGGATCACTGCCGGGTCCATGAATCTGGTTCGGTTCCCGACAATGCATACAATGGGAACCAGAAACATGGGAACCTGGGGTCCCCGGTTGCAGCTAAGAAGAGACGCCGTTTTGGACCGTCGTGGCTGGACGCCCGTTCCGTTTTGTTTCCCTGGGAGGACGACTTGATCTTCAGTTAACTGCTGGGTCGGGTAGCAGTCTCTCCATAGCTCGCCCCTTACCCTGAAAACGTGACTGGTAGATCAAGCATCACGAAGAGAGTCAGGAGAGATCTCAAGATCGACTGGCAAAGACGTGAAGCTAGAGTCCTAATCGCGCCTAGTCTGTTCTAATTCTGGCATAAACCGACGACACGCGGTGAAGCAACCTTGGCTCATCCGGATATCAACCTTGATCTAGGGCGTGACTCGGGAAACAATCGCAGGGCTACATCTGTGATGACCTTCAAGTTGGTAAGCGTTTAGACGGAGGATTATCTTCGCCACAGGTAGGGAACTAACCGTCGGCGGTGTGTGACATTGGGAGAGAAAAGCCCACATGAAGGAGAAGAACAAACGCATGTGCGGCCATGGTATCAGCTTGCATGAAGGGATATCAGTAAGCAGTAACTAACTACGGAGTATTGCGAGCCCGGGTATGCAAAGCATCTAAGCAAGCAGACTGCACATCTCAGCTCATCTACACCGCTTCCTCGGCGCTTCGTTTGACAGATCGCGAATAAGCGAGAGGGAAAAGGTTTACTTCACCGTTTCGGCTGATTATGATTTCTTCTTTCTCGGTATTAAGCACACTTCGGAGGTATACCACGAGCATACTGACACCGTTAATGCGTCAGGTCGATCTCGGCAAATTCCGTCAGCGGTCTTTCCGCCGGGTGGCGTTTCTTTTTTGTCTTTCCCCGCGATGATCGTTGGGCAACGGTATATGTGGCTGTCCCTCTTTGGCAGTTTCGATCATCTCTTGGCTGCCAGTGGTGATTCAGATTGTCTCTCGATACAACATGACTCGACCCCGACCAAATCTATGTCCATCCAGTAGGAAGGCCATCGAACTTACAGGACAAGCCAGATGGGAAATGTTGTACATACCCAAACAGGTAATATCTCCCCTCCACGTACCTAGCAGAACACAACTTGAACCTCCATACCTACGTGCAACCTCCTGAACAAGCTGCTGCAGAACCACGTTCCCACGTAGCAAGGACACATCAAACTGCTGCCCAATCGGCAATTGACTTAAAAAGAAAAACACGAACATAAGTTAACGGACATTTTCTCGCCGTTGGATCAAAAAGAAAAAAGAAAAGAAAGAAAGAAATGCGACCTCAGCCCGCCGCCCGCCCCGCCATGCATGGAGTATGTAGTTGGATTTGAAAGGGCGGCAAGAAGAAAAGAAAGAAAGAAAGAAAGAGAGAAATAGGATAATACACTCCACTCCACTTTCCAAATCTCCGATCATGCAGTTCCCATGCGGTGCTGCCATGTCCGCATGTTCATGTCATGTCATGTCATGTCAGTTAGTTAAAACGGTCGGGAAGTTTACCTAGGTAAGGCGTTGTTTGTTGAAAGCTGGTGAGGAAGGGCACTGCTGAATGTATTATGTAGGCATGTACATTAGGAAAGTAGAATTGATCGGCTATTGAGGGAGAATGTGAATGTTAATGCGATGCGATGCAGTGGTGCACTTTGTATTCTGAAATTATGTATAGTATTATCTTGGCTGTATTTTGTTGATAGCCAGATGTAGATATTGGAGCCTTTGCAAAGAGCAATGCTCAGGAGAAAAAGAAAGAAACAAGATTGAGCCCCATGACCTATTATCCAAGAAAGAAAGCCAAAGCATGAGAATACCACCGCCTCCGGGTTTTGCAACCGACTTTTTGTAATCTCTCTCCCAGACCACCCCACCGTAGACGCCATAATCTCAAGTAGCCTAACCAATACAAAGGGAAATTCAGAAACGTTCAAGCCCTAGAACGCCGGGATATTTGACCGGCAAACCCATTTGACACCCTGCCACACTAGATCTAGGGGGCATATCCAAACAATTATTTTCACGCAAAGAGAAGAAGAAGCCACCCAGAAGCAAAGAATGGTCGTAGAATCAGTTTAGTAGGGTTTCCAAACCCATTCTTGCGTCGCGAGGCGGAGGGCAGGTAGAAGTGGATGTAGTTGGCTGTCGAGTAGGAAGACGTGAGTGTGAATGTGGCTCGCTAGAATATGACGCATCGTGTTTCCAGTCACGAACCGGGTAGTCTGAGACCGCGTCCATGTTTCCGACCTTGAGTGGCGGATTCATGTTCGACGCACTTCCCCTGCGGCAGTCATCCACACCCAGATGGAGTTCCACGGGAGCTGGTAACAGGGAGGGTGAGGCGGCCGTTCGAGGCGAGGCGGAGGCGACGGAGGTGTGGTCTGAGACCATGGACGGGGGCCTCGATGTCTGGGTGGATATTTCGGAGAAGCAGGGGGATGTCAGGGGGCGGTCGATGTGGGTAGACTCCAAGGTGTAGATGGGAGGGAGCTGGCGGCTGCTTGCCAGAGGAGATCTGTGCTGATTTGACCAGTGCTCGCCGTGGACAACGGGCATGCGCTGGGTTGAGAGGTAGGAAGGGTAGCCAGGACTCCTGTCATCGTCTGATGTCAACCAGGCAGTCTCGTGGCTTCGAGGCTTCAGATACGATGCTGGTTCGACTCGACTGTTCAGCAGGCGGGTGGGATGAATGGAATCGGCTGGAGAGGCAACCCGTCTCCGCTTGCGATTCATGCTGCCGTTCCACCAATTCTTGACGGCATTGTCGCTCCTGTTGCCCAGTCTGCGGGCGATTTCGGCCCAGCGTTTCCCGATCTCGTTGACCATGGTTTCAATGGCCAGACCTTCCTCTGGGGTGATGGGGTTGTGGTTCAGGGAAGGTTTGAGGTTCTGGTGAAAGCGCTCTCTGCATTGTTTGGGGGAGCGATATTTCATGTGCTGGGAGATACGGACCCAGTTGTTGGGGCCCTTGGACTGCACGAGTTGAAGAAGGGTGTGGTCTTCCTCGGGGACCCATGGACCTCTCCGCTGAGACGGGGCCATGATAGAGATATAAACAAAGGGGGTATCCAGTGGCAAAATAAAAGAGAATGTATATAACTGCAACGGCAAACTGTTAACGGATAGGAGCGATGGAAACACAGTAGCAGGGGAGTGGAATCGGCGGCGGAGGAAGAGGGTATAAATAAGGATGGAATTGGCGAGTCCAATACGAAGGGGAGGTTGGACAAGCGGAGAACAGGGGGGTCATGCGATGTCAAATCTGGAAGAGCAAAACAAGGCAGTAAGGGGGGGGTTGGTGGTGGTGAGACCAGACAAGCGTGATAATTTAATGATGGTGATGTGAAGGGGGAGAGAGAGAGGGAAGTGGGCACGGGACGAGTTGATATAAAACTGATCAACACACACAGACACACACATGAGAAGAGGCTGGTGCATGCATAAACAGGGAAGTTTTTAATTATTTATTGTCAGAGGCACAAAAAAAAAACAAAAAAACAAAAAAACACAAAAGCACGAACCTTGAAGCAACAAGATCTGATATGCGATCTTCAGCCCTGGAGCGGCGTCTGCCCCCCCTGGTAACTAGTACGAGTAGCCAGGAACGGGTAAAGCGAGAGTGGGAAAAGATCGATAGAGCGGGACCAGGGATAGACAGTGTCCCTATAGAGCGGGAGGATTAAGGACCGGGATGGGAGCTGTTATAGGGGAGAGAGAGCGAAGACTCCGAAGAGACGGGGGGGCGAATATAAGGATGGAGCAGCGAAAGAAGTGGAGGGGGCGCCATAATAAGAATCATGCTAAGAACCGCCCGGACAGACTGAACCCACCATCCTAGCCACCTCCCGACCGTGGCCGATCGGGGGAGGAGACAGACACAAGAGGGAACAAGAGGAACCTGTGGAGAGTGGGAGAGAGAGAGAGGCAAAAAACGGAAACGGTATGTACCGCGTTACAGCTAGGGTACGGAGGACAGCAGGCGCTACATGTGTACATACGCACGTCCCCCCCCAGCACGGCGTACCCCGGCGCCTGTCCCTGTAACCGTACCATACACGATCCTGGTTGTAATACACTGCAGCTGGACGAACTCCTTCCTTCTCCGCCGTTCCCCCCTGCGTAACAACCAGATACGAGCATACTACATAGTACATACCTACAGAGACTCAACAGGGAAAGCAGACAACGACAACATCAACATCTCGCCGTCATGATCCTCCCAGTCTTCCAGTTCTCTTCTTGATGGAGGAGAAAAACAAAAACCACAGAAGAAAACTGGCCGATCAATGGTGTGGGTAGGGTGGGGAGTAAATAAGTAACTTCCACCAAGCCAGACCGTCCAAAACCTTGCATCGCCCGATCCAGCGCTCTCCCTCTCTCTCTCTCTCTCTCTCTGTGTGTGTGTGTGTGTGTCTCCCCCTGCATCGCCATCGTCCGCCGTCCACCACTCCTGGCCAAAGAAAAGAGAGAAAAAAGAAACAGGAAAAAGGGTGCGCCATGCCGTTCAACCCTTCAACCCTCCACTCCGCTGGCTCCATGTATGACGTCCACATTTAAAGCTTCATCTGCCTCTTCTTCATCGTGGCAAATGCATCCGCCCTTGTGTCAGGGTTTCATTCTATCTCACTACTCCCTGTGGCCTGTCGCTGAGTCCTGCTGACTGATTGGAAAGGAGGTTCATCAACAGATCGAGATCCGCGGACCGCAGACTGGAGTGCACCACAGATTGCTGTTGTTGGTCGCTTACCCGCTCTGGCTTCTCGGCGAACCGCTCCGATCCCATGATAGCCTCCAATCATGACTGCCCAAATCTTGGTCCTTCAGCATAATCATTAACGTCAGTCTGCAGAAAACGCCCTTTTCCCGCGAGGGCCAAGAATGGCGTTCAGGACCTCGACGCCATCTCATCCATGAAGTCATGGCAAGGGAGAAGAAAAAACATTCATCAGAAGAGAGAAAAAAGAAGCCTCAGCCAGCCATCATCTCATCCACCACTGAGGTGGCGAACCGCCCCATCGAAAACCCGCAACAGCTTCGCTCAGACACGAGTGATCGGACCCAAGCAAGGAGGAAGCACAGCCATTCCAAGAGGTCATTGGATGACATTCTTTCCTTTCAATTGACACCTTGAAGATAAAAATAAAGACTTTTCATCAACGATGCAACGCTGTTCGCTAAATTGGATTTGGATCAACAGGGCTTGCGGGATCACCATCGACTTGCAGCTGGCCAGTGCATTCTACCCGGCGAATGCCTGGTTCACCTTCCAGGAAAACGATCCGGGGACATCCAAATGTTCATGCGTCCTGACTCAGATCCCGTCAGAAATCCGCTTTTCCTGGCTCGTTAAAAGTGTGGCTGACCATCCAGGATGTTTGCGTGCTTCACACTCGCAAATCTGATCCATCACATCTCGAATCCTGATGATAAGTTACCGAAAACCCCGAAATCTCGGATCCTGTTCCGAGAAATCGATTGTATCAGCGGCACGCGGCTCCCTTGCAGTACCTGATGTTCGGCCTGGAACGTCGAGATGAAAGTCTCATGCGACCCTCCGAGCCAAGTTTCATCCAGCAGCTGGACGGGGAGGACCTTCATGACGTCAATGACTTTCCCTCTTCTTCTCCTGAGGAATCACCCGATGGCAGTCATCCAATGCATTCCCGGCGAATCTGAAGGCATGTGCCGAACTCTGCTCCCTTCTTCACCTCAGAAAAGGGAGGGTGAGAAGTTCAACGCAACTTTCTGTTCCTTCAACTCCCGAAGCCAGTCCTCTGGGCGGAACGCTTGATTGGCAAAGTGGAATGATCGTCGCGGGTAAAAAAGCAAAAAAAAGCACCCCAGGAAACAGGGCGACGCGTCCCAGCCATTCTCATGTCCATTCACCCATCGAGGCGGACGGAGTTAACGGACGATTGGTCCCGAACCCGCCGAAACCTCCTGCTCGACGTTTTTCGTGTTTCGAGACGCAAGGACGGAGCCATGAAAACAGTGCTCGTGGCTGCGCCAAAAACGGTTATCCCGCTTCCCAAATGGGAAAGTTCTAAGACGGACAATATCACTTCGGGAATAGCCTCATTTGGCTCAGCGCTGGAAAGGGAAGTTTAGAAAGCAGGGCAGATCAGTAATCACAAACGACGAGAAAACAGACTGAAAGAACGAGAAAAGCCGTTGTTGGCGGATATTTGATGTCTTTCCCGGCGCTTGGCGGGATTGTCCGTGCACACAATTCCCATGGCAGCAGTTCGTCCATCTTAACTCCCTTCTGCCGGTCTATCAAGGGACATCCTAACAAATACACAAGGTCAAGCTCCCGTTGTCAAAAAGGCTTCATGCAACTCCATCGACTCTTGAAACGGGACTATTGACCCGATTTTGATGCTAGTAAAAGCTTGTCACCCTGAATGGTCCACGAACACGACGGCGTCTCCAGCGGTTACTATCACAAAAACAAGTTATGGAGAAGGGAACCGAGATGGAAGGAAGAAGAAGACGGAGATCAAAAGACGTGCTTCCAGAGACCTCTCACGCTTACAATCCTTCACTCATTCTTCTGACGAAAGAGATCCCTCCATTCTCCACAACAGTGGCGAATCATGTCAAATCTCAGCACAGCATGCCTGTCAGGCCCTCTGCCCTACCAGGCGGAGCTGGCGGATTTGGCTGGCTGGCTCCATTCGTATCAAAGTTCACAGTCGGCAGGGGGGTTACCAAGCGAATGTTTTCCTCCACTCAGCGGGAACGCAGGACAGTTTCCGAGGCCACGTATATCTGGAATGCGAACAGGCTCCGTTCCTGACAGCATTTCGTCAGCCGCAATTCCGCGGTCCGCGAATCAAAGCTGTTCTTCTCGCTTTTCAGCCCTGTGGAAGCAGGTATCCTTGTCGGTATCCAGGAACGGGTTCATCCGTGCAGAGTTTTCTTCCTGATACTCGCCGATGATCCGTTCCATCCCAGGCAAGCAACGGGATGAGACAATAGCAGAGCCGAGTGGTTGATATCGGCATCTCCGACAGCCAGGACACGAAAAGCTTGTTTTCATTTCAGGCCAGTCCATTGGCTGAAATGGTAGCCAAGCCTTTTAGCGGTAACAGAAGCCGTTGGAACTGTAAATAACAATACCTGGGACCATACAGGCTGAGTCAGCATCAAGTCCAAGCGTCTCTTAGGGCTGAGCCGCTGCCGAAAGGGAAACCGAACAACAACGCACATCCAAAACATCTCGGCTTCGCTCAACAAGAAGATTTCGATTCCGACCAGAGTTGATCTTCTACTCCAATACGTGACGAAACTGGCGCGGTGCTGCCACTCCTCTTGCAAATTCTCCGAGAAAACAAAAAAAAAGGAGTGTTGACCGTTGAGAATAGCCACCGCCCACGTTGCGTCTGAAACTAGCGGGCTCCATCGCCCCCCCGTCAGCAGGATCCACGTATCGGATGGAGTTTTGACTGGACGGACACTCCGATCGATCGATGATCAATGCACGAGCTTGCAGGGGGCGTTTTCTCCAATGAAAATCTCTCCCGAATTGAGCTTGGCGGGAAAAGAAAAAGGGGACAACGAAGAAAGTTAAATCAGAAGATCTCTCGACGGAGATATCGCGCTCGGATTGGGAAGGTGGAGAGATAAGAGGGAACCAAGTGGATTGCTATCCTCACTTCTTGACAAATTTTGAGATGAATCTCTCTCTTTGACTGGTTCCTGACGACGAGCGGAACTGGGTTCGATGCAAGACAGACAAGTCATGGGCTCATGGTTGTGCAATTGTCCACCCAACTCGGAGGATTTCCCTTATCTGTGACCGTGCGTGAGAAGACTGTGGAGTCTTGGATGACGGAAGCACGGAGGACGTGGCTTAGGCCTCGTCTCTGGATTGGGGAGCAACTGCAACGTCAGAGCGAACATGAGATCGTCCGCGAGCTCGAGAGCCAATCGTCCAGCTCTGTCGGATGAACCTTGCGAGACCGAGGAAGAACGACTTTTTTTTCGCCCGTTTCAACGGCTGTCGCCAAACCCAAAGCTTATTTTTCTCCGTGGCTGGCTGGCGCAAGCTAACCCAGTCAGGAAAATCGTAAGTAGGATCCCTGCTCCCTCGCTCCCAAGCCGCCAGTTGTCATGAGTCGGGGTCACTTTCCCCCGTTCTGACGAAAGAGGGACCATGTAGCCGAGAGAGACGTCGGATTTGGATTTTGACCCCATCGGACTATTGGGCTCTTGCGGCAGGGTCCTGAGAAAGTCGCTCCAAATCGCCTAAACAGGTAAGCCCGGAACCCAAGATTTCGTGGAGTCTTCCCAAGAAAAGCCTGATTTCTGCCAGTGAAGATTCTTGCCCAAACAAGCGCGCAGGTTTCCGCTCCTGGTTCGTGTCTTTTTGGTTTAGCCGCGTCTATCGATCTGATTGGGGGCCACTCGGCAATTCCAAATACTGTCAACTTTATTCGAGTCTGCGGGGGGCTGCGGTATAGACTCTCCATGTGTTCTGGGGGTATCTTGACGTCTGCCCCTTCTCTCCTGTGGAGGATTATTGGCCCATCATGCTGATCGGCCAGGGCATGCCAGTCATTGATTGACACAGACACGCAGAGCCTTGCTTGATCCACTCGTTCCTTTGGAATCATCAGCAAGCCACAAGCCTTATGTTCTCACATGCCGTTGAAGACCCTTTTTTTTGAAAGTCAGCGAGGGCGGTTACATGCAGCTCATGGCGAGCAACAGGCTGATCCCACCTTGTGGAGCAGAACGGTTGTAACGGAGCCGCTCCTTTCTCCCTTTACTTGTCTGAAACCGAGGCATCACCGCTTGGACCAAGTCTGGGGGATTTTTTTTTTTTTGGGATCTGTTGTTGGTGAAAATCAGAAATTCCGCCATGTGGCCTGCTGGCTTTTTGGTTTGTTTTCTCTCATACCATACGCTGACGTTCTGAAGTTACCAGGACAATACATTACAAGACAGCTTCAGCCTCTTCCCAAGTCAACGGTTACTTTGCTGCGTGCCATTCATCGTGCCGCAATGCTGGAAGTACCCGACGACTTGTTCTTGGGACGCTGTTGGAGTACAAGACAGGACTCGACCTTCAGCTCATGCCCACTCTGTGCATTGAGACAGTTTCAGCTTTGTTGTACGGCTCCCGCTGGCCTCAGCCTTCCCTGTCAGCTTCCTCCACTGGCCAGAGGATCGATTTTCACGATGAGACACACGCTACATGTGTGAAGTCACTGGATTGCCGGGACGAGATCCCGTCGGATCCTTTCCTCGGATAACTAATACCCTGCCTGACCGGCTTCCACTAAGTTATTCTCCTAAATTATCGGACTCACTGTGAAACCACAATGGGGGATCATTGACCGGGAATCGTTGTCGGCTGAACCAATCCTTGCAGCAACCGTTCCCAACGTTTCTCTAGTGGAGTGTGCATACAGACACAAGCTGATTTATGCTGAGTCATTCGGCCAGTCATCAGCTTTTCCCCAGACACCGGGCTTACAGTTGCCACACTGCCAGGTAGTGTCAAAAAAAAGCTGTAGGGTGTTCCACTAAATCTGTAGGGTGTGGCAACTGCAACCTGCCCAGGCACCGGCGCCGGCAGGAGGGTTTGGGCAACCAGCAGCCCTGGGACGACAACAACAACAAACAACCCGCCTTTGGACAGCCAGCATTTGGTCAACCTTCAACAATAGCTGGCGCTCAACCTGCCTTTGGAAAGCCAGCCTTCAGCCAACCTTCCGGATTCGAACAGCCATCTCTGTTAGAGAGCAGATAACTGGCCTTTGGTCAGCCCTCAACTCTTGAAAGCTCCCCTTTCAAGCAATCTGCTCCACAATTCATTCAGCCAGAGTCTGCCAGACAGGCTCTTCCTCCTTCATCCAGATATCAGCTCAGGAGTCAGAATCAATCCAGCATCTGTTTCAGACAGCCACAAGCTCAACTGCAGAGAGTTTCTCTGCTTGAAAAGCCTGCAATGAGAAGCCTCTTTGGACAGCCTCAAGCAACTGTCAATTCATTTGGTCAATCATCTTCAACAACTGCAGAGCAACCTTCACCCTTCAAAGTGTAATGCCGTTCTGGTTCGTCGCCAAGGCCTAGCTAGGGTGTCACGTGTCAGAGCAGAGGAATAGGGCTCTGAAACCCCGGAGACTTTCCTCAGGCATTCATCGGCGGCCATCACCAGGGAAGATCGCCAGCGTGGTGATTGGTGCCTGCAGTGGTTAGGCCTCGGGCCACACTGGCGAGGCGCGGGCTCCTGGCATGTATTTAGCTGGCTGGTCTCCGGGGCCTTATCCTGGATACCTGGCTGAGAAAGCAAATTTTTCGAAGGTTCAACGACGTGAAAGGCGGAAAAAAATTCTGATATGAGACTCCCAGGGTTCTTCGTGCAACCCATTTTTCCTCAGACTTTATGCCGAATCACACCGAACTGCCAAAACTTGGAAGCTAAAGGGAATGGGCGGGCACGGTGAGGTCTAGCCCAGACGACAATTGCAGAACACTGAGGGTCGCACAACCATCGTTTATCGCATGGTGGGTGTCATGGGACTGGAAGAAATCGCGCATGCCTATGGTGTCGGCGTTTTAATTCTCGCTCACCTTTTGAACCCGGGTCTTGTCTTTGGGACGGGCTGTCGAGGAGTTGGTTTTTCCGGTGCACACTCCCGTTGTGGCCATTTGTTTGGTAGGGATTGGTGCGGGCGGATCTGGACCAGAGAGGAAGTATGGGTTCAACGTGATATGGTGCGACCTGTCGCCGTTGCTCAAGGGTTCGAGCCATCCATTCAAGGGTCCAAGGCGGTGGTTCAATCATGATCTCTTGTTGCTGGCGGTCTTCCACTGTTTTTCTGCACGGGTGGCAAGAAAAGACCGTTAGAGATTGGTTTACCTGCATGGGAACGCCATGCGATGGCTCCATGCGGTGAATCAGACATGCGTAGGGTACATGTGTGTGTGCATGAGTAACATGCCTTCCAGAAAACCTCGCCAACCGGTTACCTTGGTCCCTCGCAAAAGCCATCTCGTTGGGTTGCTCAAAGCATACAAAGGGCATACTAAGTCAAAGCGCCGCCCCCGTCCCCGTGGCCTTTTTTCCTTCTCACGGCAGGAAGGCACGGCAATACGGCGGCGCGGCGTGGTGGCGGCTTTTGTTATAAAAAGCCACATGGGAAAGGAATGATGGTTGCAGAGCTGCGGGTGTACAGAGTACAAGGCCTCGCTACATGTATGTACATGTGGAATAAGAAGAGTAACTGACGCCAAACGGCTGTATGGAACATAATACCGGTGACTGAATTGAAAGATTAGGAACTGGGTAGAATTTTCCCCGGATACTACTCCGTGGTGATGTTGTAGTAACCCATCCGAAAAAAGCAAAGAAAAGAAAGAAGGTCAAAAGGCGGGGGAGACAGAAGGCTGAAAACGGTTCGCTGCAGAGCTAACTGATGAACCTCCCACCTCTCTTTGCCTCCCTCCCTCTCTCCCGTCGAGTCCGAGTATCTTGCGTTTTGTCTCTGGTTCTCGGTCTTTGCACATGTTACCCGATCGGTATCTGGACCAGTGCAAACCGACCTGTATGTAAGAGTAAGAAGGGAGCCAGCCAGCCACACATTTGCCACCCTGTGGCTCAGTTCCGCCTTTTCTTCACCTGGGCAATGCATGTGGATGATATGTGGTTCTCTCGCTTGGCCGTTGTCAATCAACAAGCCTCCCCTCCCCGGAAAGACACATCCGCATCGCATATTTTGCCACCGGTTGCGCCGACGTGGCGCAGGCGACGATATCGCAACTGGGAATGTGAGGAAAAAGAGGAAAACGACTCAAGAAAGGAGGAGTCTTGACTTGAAATTGAGAAGCGATATTTCGAGCTCTAGGCAGCGGAACTATGTGTTTTGACTTATGGTCAAAATTGACGCCAATGGGGATGGCTCTGCGGCTAAGTTACTGGGCAGAGGCACAGATAGTGCAGCAGGGGAAGAGAAGACGAGGAGCAGATCATGCGAAGAATGCAGCGGACCATGAGCCCAGTGGCATTGTGGCAACCAACAATGACGGTGAATGTATGCATGCGTCACAAACCCCGGGAGCCACGCCATCTCCGTCTGCTCCTCGCGGCCAAGAGAGAGCGAGAGAGAAGTCAATCGTTCCCTCGCCCAGAGGGAATGCCCCGAGTCATTGATTCTCCGAGCATGTCCTGTCCCCGCTTTGATATCCCATTGGATAGATTGTTTGGTTCGGGGTTTGGATTCAAGGGCCATGCCATCGGATCACGGCAGAGCCCAAGGCTGGACATTGTTTGCAAAGGCAAGGGCGCCATGCGAGGATACGCATGCTTCGAAGCCTGGGAATCCGCGGTAAAAGGGGGGGAAGGGGTTGCTCGGTAACGTACCGAGGGAGAGGTTTAGTCTATCGTTTAGTTAAGGCAATAATTCAAGTCTCTTTTTTGGGGGTCTGACGGTGTTTATTTCTCGTGGACGGGATAGACCCGTCAACGTGGTTCGGTCGACGATCCCATGACTCAAGAGAGCCAAAAAAACAAAGAAAGGAGCGGAGATAATTAACATCGTTGAAAAGACTCCTTTCAACGAGCAATCCGAAGGGGAACGATATGTAGACCGCCTGTCGACCGTTTAAAACGGGAGACGCGCCACATATGCAAACACACAGACAGCACAGCATGCCTGCATTGCATTGCATATCGAGTCTGGGGTCCGCGTCCCGAGTCCCCTTTTTCCCGCCAATCAATCGCATTCGGTGGGAGACCCCTGTTGCTCAAATTTGGGGCCACAGGTTGAGTGGCGAGGCCAAGATGGGAAGAGAGGAAGGGGATGGTGGGATTGAGGAAGATGTGATATGGGCAGCTGGATGATGCAATGGGATGAAAAGGGGTTGATCTGAACCTGGTTAGGATCGAGCACGTTGTTTGAGATGGATTCCATAAGGACAAAAAATGGATATTCGATTCAGAAATAATAAGAGAAGGAATCAAAAATAATCTATTCCCACCACATTTCACAATACACCAGACTCCATGCCTGCTTCCATTCGCTTGCTTGCTCATAGAATCAAAGAAAAAGTAGCTCAAAAAGAGGCAGATTGACTAAATCACATACAATTCCCCCCCCCCTCTTACCAGAAAAGCAGAATTTCCAAGGACGACCAACCAGCACCCTTTTTCTGTTTTTCAGTGATCATACGCCAGGGAGATAACGAGAATAAACAAGGAGGACAGATCAATCATAAGGGCAGTAATACTGCTTTCAAGGTAAACAAAGCATCTTCATGGGGACCAGTGTTGGTAGATCCAGTGTCGCTGACTGGTACATAAAATTTGTGTACATCATCAAGAGCAGATAAATGAATAAATAGCAGGGGTGAAACCATCGCTGGCTGACAGGGGAATAAGCAATCTTCTCAGGAAACAAGTGGTATAATGAAAGGGACCGGGGACGACAAGAGCAATCTAAAACAAACATGATTAAACAGTAGAGAGAAGAAAAGCAACCCACGATAAAACATGATAAAGGTTGATGACACCAAAAACACAGAAGAAGAAGAAGAGGAAGAAGAAGAAGAAGCAGAAAGATAGACGCCATGGCAGACATCACAGCCATATATCGCCTTCTTCACCCTTCACCCACTGCTTCCACACAGCCTCATATGCATCTTCGACATCACGGACCCACCTCCTTGTGTCGAAGAGCTTGCTCTCCCAGCGATTCAAGAAGAGCATCTTCCTCAGATCGGCTAATCGACCTCTCATCAGGCCATTTCCGCCCGGTTCGTATCTCATATCCGAACCCAGTCTTACGGCGTTGGCTTCGTACTCTTCTTCGGAAGATGTGATTAGTTCCGCGGCCGCTTGTCGCCCGGCGGGGGTTTGAGGAAGGGCGCTCGTCAGGATACTAGATGCCATACGGGAACACATTTTGTATTTGTATCGTGGGAAGGTGATAAGTGGGGTGCCACTCCAAAGAATGTCTGCGGCGGTCGTGTGGGCGTTGCATTCTGGAGTGTCGAGGAAGAGATCGCAAACACGGGCGCGCGAGATATGTGCGTGTTTGGGCGCAACATCGGTGAAGATGATTCTCGAAGCTGTAGCTTCACCGGCCCAGGCGGCTGCCGACTGCCGCAGGTTGTGTTCTCCAAGGTCCGGAAAACGGAGGAGCCAGAGGACGGCATTGGGTAGACGGGCAAGGATCCGTAGCCAAGTCCTGAATGTGGTTGGCTCGATCTAGCATACAGTAAGAAAACTTGCCAAATATTTAACTGAAGAAATAGAGCATACCTTATAGAGCTGGTTGAAATTACCCAGTATGATGGTATCATCGGGAAGGTTTGGGAATAACTCTTTCCTCATCTTCCATCGATTAAATTGCTCCTCTTCCCAGCCCAATCGTTGCTCCTGTGAGTCGGGCGCGCTTTGGCGGTGGTCGCAACAGAAGAATGTATGTCGAGTGAATACTATCTTCTCGCCGTAGATCCAGTCGTCGGATTCTTCAGAGTGGTCTTGCTCCAATAACCGCTCATCTAATCTGGTATTTCGTCTCCGTGGCGACAATGTCTCTGGCGGAATGGACAACTGGTCAGCCAGAATATAGTCGCACCACTCTGCGCCTAGAGACCCAGCGAATCCCATAAAAGACATATGTATCGGTGCCGGCCTTGCAGCAAACACTTCATTCCGTGCACCTCGGGTGTACCCATTTAGATTGACCAGGATATGGATATCATCATTCACAATCTGATCTACCAATCGATCAGTCGACCAACTGCTAACGTCTCGGAATACCGGTGCTTCGCGCTCAATCTGTTGTCGATGGACGGAGTTGTCGCTAGCGGTGGTAGCATAGCAAAATGCTTTCACCCGTCGCGGGTTATGGAGACCAAAAACAGACTGCATGAGATGGGCTAACGGATGATTGTTAAAATCGGAAGATAGATATCCAACGTTCAGATGCGGATTTGGCGGTGATGGAGGCTTATACACTGTCGGGGGTAGCCATGGCGATCGAAGAGTTGAACAGGATATTCGAAGTCCATTACGTTGCGAAATGTGACGAATTTGTTTGGCAGATAATGGGCAGGTAAATGTATGAAACGGCAAGACGGTTGGAGCGTTTGGCGGTGTCAGTCCGCTGGGGAGGATCGGGCGAGCGTATTTTGAAGGCGGATATTCCTGACGATGGACATAGCGATCCTGATACCACTGCCAGCCAATCCACCTGACGGCTCGTTCGATGAGCCGCACAATTCTTGAACCCTCCCATTTCTGGCCTGCCCAAGATCGCAAAATTGCATTCAACGCGGCTCTTGCTCCGGCCATAGATCCGTTGCTACCAGAGGCAGTGATGGCGAGGCACAGCTGATCGATCGAGGCATTCGTCAGGATACCAGCGCCCCAAAGCTCGCCGTCTCTCAGTTGTTTGTCGACAATATCCACAACTCGTTTGATCCAGCCCGAATCCACCACCATATCCTTGGCATCACGAAGCATGCCTTGGTCGTCGACGTGCCATCGGTCGCGAATGCCCCGGCTCGGAGCAATGCCGCCTCTACCTATCCAATTGCAGACAGAATTGAGTGCGTTTGCAAGCCCACAAACTGCCTCAGCGAAATCTGGATTGGCATTAACAGCCCGTTTGTAGTAACCGATAGCGTCATTGATCCGACCCGAGTCCTTGACAGCATTGGCAAGGTTCGCAAGGGCAATGTCAAAGTTGCTATCACACTGCACAGCCTGTTCGTACATCTTGATTGCAGCTGGAAGCTGGCCAATATCTTTCAAGAGGCTGCCAAGGTTGGTATAAAGATGCGCATGTCTCGAATCTAGATTCAGACCGTAGTTGTAGTACGCTAACGCAAGAGATATTCCGCTGCCTGGGATAACACCGGGAATGTCGGGAAGCTGACTTTCTCCGGCCGTTCGTATGGTTCTTGCAGCACTGCTCTGCTGAATACTGGCAAGCAAAATTCCAACATTGTTCGCTGTAGACGGACTCGGCTGTAGAGACAGCGACAGGTAATAGAGGGCAAGTATCTCTCTCACTCCAGGCGCTGACGTCGCGGCGGCTGGAACCGAAGTATTGGACATGCCATCCTGGTAGATCTTGGCTAAAGAGAGTAGTGAATTACTAGTGGTCGAGATCGCCGCCTTTTTGGTGATACCATCGGGGACATGCTGAAGCCCAGGTAATCCCCCGTCAGGTGCGAACACCAGCTTCGCCGTTTGTAGAGCTTTATCGGGAAAGAGGAGTATAATGCTTTGGGTATCATGGCGAGAGTTCGCTCCGAGGCCGTGATTGCTTGTATCGTTGAACGCATCGAGTATTCTTTGGATCAGATTTCGAATCCCGCGCCTTCGACCGGCCCCAATGAGAATAGCCTCCTCAAAAGCCGCTGCAGCCCCGGTATTGTCGCCAAGGGCATAGAGCATATTGCCTTTTGCGTGTACCAGCGCTAGCATTCTCCCATTTTCCGATCCTGGTATCGAGAAGCCACTTGAACCAAAACCGTCTGCTGCGTTTTTTGTGGGCTGGGCATTAAAACCTAAAGGACTCTGAACACTCTCACTGTATTCAAACGTCACTTTGTCGATGGATTCCGTGGTAGAAATACTTGATTCTCTACTTTCCGATTCGTTCCCTGAATCTTCCTCAGGGCCTCCATTTTTGAAGCACTCTCCTCCCGATGGTAATCGAAGGGATTTTTCGACGAATTCGATAACATTGACAGCCTCTTTTGCTCGTTGGGTGCTGCATAGCAAGCCTATGAGGTGCTCAACAGCTTCAAAATAGCTTGGCCGTAATTTGACAGCTCGAAGCCAATGTTGGAGAGCATCCTCGCGGCGATCGAGAGCAAGGAGGGAAGCAGCGAGATTGGAAATTGCCTCCACATGCCTAGAACTGATTAGCAAAGTACCATAAGCCAGACAATCGATACTTACATCTCGTCTTTATTGATGATTCGAGAATACCATCGCATGGCCTTGTGATAGTCACCAAGCCCATAAGCAAGGCAGCCACCCACGAGCATCCCGTCAATCCAATCCCATCCGCTTTCCACGCATAAACTGGAAAGAATTTCCAGTGCAGACACTGCATTATCGGTCGCGGTGGCTCCGCTATAAGGGTTGAGCATGCGGGACATCGAAGCGCCTGATGAGCGGCGAATAGTACGGAAACCGTCGAAGTTTTGGTCGAACGACGGCCGGTGGCTGAACTGTTGATGTGGATAATTGCGTCCATCGTGCACGTTCGATAACATGTCCGTACCCGACGTCAGATGGATCGACGAATGCCGTCGTGCATACGGATCAAGCTGGCCGTGTGGATGGGGTTGGAAGGGGATCCCACGAGTGTTGTGTCCTGATAGGTCCATGCTGTTGGATTTTGAATTAAAGTCGGACGCTGGCTGACGAGGTGGTTTTGGGTAGATGCATGGCTTCGCCGGTTCTCGCGATTGGCCTGTGTGCATCGCCTGCGCAGCAGATTTTTTCCGGGCATGGTGTAAAGAAGCTAACAAATCAACATATACACTATGAGCCCAGGATAATATCTTCTCTTTAAATTCTGCGTTGCGCGGCGAGGGAACTGCGTTGCTAACAGGTGGCTGGATTCCATGCAACTGGGGTTGCCAATCGGCTTCATTATGGTTCAGTGGGTGAACATTTTGGCTCGTCGCTTGTGATCCATAGGAGAGCATATTTTGGTCCCAATAAGGTTCAGCGAGTTTTTGAGGGATATGGCGGGGAGGGAATTGTTGTTGCTGTTGCCGGTGTTGTTTTAAGGGGTCATGATTAAAAAGGTGCTGCGTATTTTGGTTAGGTTGAAGCGGCCCTGGGTTCCAAGAAAATCCCGGGACAAGGAGGTCGGAAGACGGAAGAGATTGTCGATTGAACGGTGATTGATATCCTGCGAATGGGCCGGCATTGTCACTAAGGACTGTCGGGTCAACGACAGGTGTATTCTGATATCGCGCATCACGAAAAGCAGCGGGGCGATAAGGTATATAGGCTCCATCTGGCCAATAGGGGCCATACTGCCCAAGGCCAGCCGAATCAACTGGCCCGCGCCCATTCTGGAAGGACGAGGCAATCACAGTGGGAATTGTAGGTATGTTCTGCCAATAGACTCGTTGGGATGGTAAGGCGGCGCTTTGTTGTAAAACGGAATCGATACTCTGCGGGTAATTCAGGGAGCGAATCCAATTCGTATTGTGCGCGGCGGGCGGCGGGACATTTTGAAGGGAGTTAATCCTGCTAGCATCGGGCTTGAAGCCGGGCGGGAAATTTTGATGTTGTGACAGGGCAGGCTCTAACGGTTTGTACTGCAAGGGATCGATGGAGAGGGCGGGGTGAGGTGATATGAGTTGATCGTGATCGAGAGACGAGACCAAGATATGTTTTGATGCCGGGGGTTGTATGGATCGGTCTGGGGTCGCATCGTATCCGGCAGCAAGTGTTCCGTTAGGAGTCTTTCGTCGCAGCGTGTTCTCCAACGTATCTCTTGGACCTATACCGGCCATGGGCTGCGGGTTCGGCCGCTGTACGGGACGCAGGAAATGGGTTCTTGACGACGGAACCGACTGCATTGACCTGCCGTGTTGCTGGAGATCGCCATAACGGGCAGGATTCTGGAGAGAAGCACCTGTTCCGTCGTATAAGGTGTGAAGGTCGAGGGAGGCGGGGTGATCTCGATGGTTATGAGGTAGGAAATGGTGAGAAGGCTGTACCACAGAGGGTAACATCTTTGCGGTGTGAACGGGAGTACGAGCCAGAAAAAGTAGGGTTAAAAGCGTAAGGGCGAAAGGGCTCTCAACGAAGAATAAAAAGTAAGGAGCAAATCAGTTGTTTGTCACGCTCTTCATCGACCAAACAATCGCTTCGACCGTTTCCGAAACCGCATCATGGGCGCTCAGTCAATATCCCAACAAACGCCGGTGTATCGCTGATCATCCGCCATCAACTGGAATTATGTGAATAGACAAGGCCGGTCTACGTGTCGAAAAGATAACGACGATCCTTCCATTCACAGGAAGATTAAACCTGAAGAGTAACGAGCGGGAGCCGACGAAACGAGGAGCTTTAGAGATCGTATCTTGGGCTACGACAAGGTTTCGACGGGGCGGTTAAGGCGACCTGATTCTTTTTCACAGTGAAGGGCGACGCTGAGGGAGAGGCGGGAACCAGAGAAAGAGGGACTTTTGATGCAACAGACTGCAGTAGTGGGGAGATCGTGGCAGTTCAGTGGGATACGTGAGCGACGGCGGTACGGCGAAATGGACCAGGTCGCGGAAAGCTCCGAAGGATTTCGTTCAAAGGGAATTGCCTGCCACGAGATGAAAGATTAGGGACCCGGTTAATGTTTCAGGACAACCCAATAGGCTATCAATCAGCGTTCTGGATTAGCGCCTTGGTGAATGAGAGAGAAAAGGCAGTCTTCGAGGTCGAAACAAAGGGAAGTACAGTTGGCAAGATGGAGGAGAACGCGGGTACCTGGACCAGTGACACGACGGGTGTCCGTTGCTCACGAGAAGCGAAAGAGAGAGACAGAGAGAGAGAGAAGTCAAAGGTCGACAGCTCAGCACGCACCTGGCTGGGAACGGAGGAGGAAGTGGAGGAAGAAGAAAGGGATGAGGTGAAGATGGAACGGAGGATGAGGAGGGGGTTGAGTGCAGGATGGTGGTGGTGGTGGTTGAATCAGTGTCTGCCTTTTTGGGGCCTGACGATGGGCGGGCCTTGTCTGGGTTGGGCCAAGACACGGGGACGATCAAGTAGAGGGACGATCCACGCAACTGTGAGACAGGGGAAATATCAAGTACTGGTACTTACAAGGACTCTTCCTCTTCCCTCGATTATTGTTCTCTGCTTTTCCTCTTCTGCTCCTCGCCCTTTTCCCGACTAACAATTGGTGTGCTACACGATGGGCTGGCGGGCAGAAAGCAGGAGGTTACGCCAGCAGTGGATGGAGGTACAGGAAGGAAAAAGGGAGCGAGCAGCACGATGTCAACTGGTGTGACAAGGCGGGTGACAGGGCTAACTAAGCCTGGTGGTCTACTCTTGAGGGCTACAAGATGGACAGCAGACGATCTAGGAAGAAAGAGAAGCAGAGATTGATGTTTGATGGTGATGATGAATTTGACACCAGCCAGAGAAGCGCCAGGGCCTCGAGTCTATGGTTAGACGGCCAGGTGAATGTCAGCTTTGTGGCTTGCACACTGCCCGAACTACGACTGCTGGATGATTGGCACTGCTGCTCAGTCCTCGTGAGAGGCTGATGGGTTCGTCGTCGTTGGCTCCAGTCAACACGGTCAACACGCAACGCATACGCCTCCAGAGAGAGACAGGCAGACAGAGAGAAAATGGAGAGGAAAAAGAGAAGAGAGACAGCCTTCACGATGGATGGAGTCATCTCGCAGCAGCCCACTGATTATCGGCTCTCATGCCCTGGCCCCAAGCTCCACTGTGGCTTTTTTTCCCTTTCTTTCTTTCTTCTCGCCGCGTCCTCTCATGCACTCCCAGTCTCCTACCGCCAGAGCCAGTGCCAGCGCCAGATGATCGGTGGCAGCATACGACAACCCACCCGACTCGTTAACAAGAAACAATCCAATCTCCATCTCAAACATCCAATTTGCCTGCCCGTCTCTTCTTCGTGATGGATCTGTTTGACATGGATCGCCCCAACCCGCCAAGCCTCCACACAGCGGGACAAGACGATCGCGCTCTGACTCCACCACCCAGTCCCATCGCTCATCTGGTTCCATCAACGGCTCGCGCGGTGGGCCGCTTGACGGTCTGTCACGTCAGTCCCAGCGAGCGAGGGGGCCCAGAAGATTCTGCATTGTGAATGCATCTTGTGTTGTTGGTCGGCTGTCGGCATAGCCCTTCATACCCACGCCCTTGCAACTTATTCTCGACTCCCAGCAGCTCAATTAGCTGAGGCTGAGGCCCTCTTCAGCTTCAGCTTTTCTCTCATGTTGAATCGATCAGGCCGTTGCTCACAAACCTGCCCTTCTCCACCGCTGGCCCTGTCGGCGGTCGCAGCAAAGTCAAACACGGCGTGTTTTCCCGCTCTGGTGGAGTATGCCCATCTCTAGGATTCTCTCCGATTCCACTCTTGTCGAGCATGTCAAAAATTTCGTTCTTCCTCTTGTCGCTGGTGATCCTTCAAGTGTCTCCTGTTGGCAAAAGCGCAGGATATGCAGGCCAAAACACCCATCCACAGCAAGAGACCATGGAACGAGTTCATGACTGAAAGCTGAGAAGTTTACTCATCTATATGCGTTTAATGGCTCCCAAGAAGCCGAACGTTCAGTTGATGAAGAGGAACACCATCGACGAGCTATTTATATCACCTCCAAGAAAGCAAGGGGTTTATATGACTGTAGTCAGCCAAGATGACAGAAGGCTTCGCTAGATGTATTTCCCTCAAGACATTCTTTTCTCCCTAGCTCTCCGTTGGATCTCGTTTTGCCCCTTACGAGTTCTCAATTCACCTTCACCATCACCATAGCAATGGCGACCTGTGGTTTTGAAATGCATCCGACATCAACATGCAATTCCGGCCCCCAATGCTAGCTGCTCTGAGCTCTATGCCATTCTGCCAACTGTTCTATATCATTCCAGCCCAGTCGGTTCCCCGACTGCAAAGTCAGATAAGCATAAGGATCTAGAGGTGATTGAGAAGATATTCCTAGTATGGCCCGGCCTGCTCGTATCCTAGCCTGAATGTTCCTGGTATGTTGATTTCCCAATGTACTCCGTATAGAAGCACTTCGTATAGATCGGTTGTCCGTGAAATGTGCCTGTTGGCTCAGCACAAAGCGCCTTTGGACGTGGAAGGCGTATAATCAACGTAGGAGTGAACACAAATGTGATGTTTTCAATCAACCTGATCCAAGTCCTCGACTGGCTGGTGAGGCGCTCCCGGCAATTAGGCCAAAAGCAATATATGTGGCGTAGTACACAACTTCGACTGCAAGACGACGTGATTGACTGACAGAGAAAGGTCCCCGTTTTTAGACTAGATAAACCATTCGGACAGCGGGAACGCCCACAGCCTTTGAAAATGACGAATACTCATGCATGAGAGGTCAGTAGGCATAATTCTTATTTAAACTGCTTTGTCCTCGATGCTAGCTTAAACTAGCAGGGTCATCGTTGCATGCTGTTCGTCTTGCCCGCATCTTCTCTTGGAACTGGTGACAGATGCTCGAGATTGGGGGTTCGTTTCCTCTCCTCACCTTGTGCAGTCACAATCGCAGACCCTCAGTGGGCAGATCAAAATTTTGGAAATCAGTCAGCCGCGCAGATGTCCTCGACGAAGGGAGACAAGAACCCAGTTGACGTCTGCCTGCTCGCACGGAATATAACCCCCCAGTGCGGTTCGAAACATTACACCAGTGGCAGAATCCCGCACATTATTATATTGGAACAACGTATCCGCTGACAAGAAAAGCCCCGACACGACCAACAGATCAGTCGTAGATCGGAAGCGAATCGAAAATTCCCCTGGCCACATTGACGGCTCGAGTCGATCCTGAGCCAGAGCATGGGATGGTTTCAGATCATGTCTCAGATGAATCTGGAAAATCCAAGCGCTCGGTATGAAGGCGCGCTCTTAGATCAAGGGTATTGGGATTACGCGTGCTCGACAGATCCATGGAATTTGAAAGCGTGTGAGCGTCTTCCAAGCACTCTAACAGGATGAATATCAAATCAATCCCCAGATCCATTCTCCCTTCGCAAAGACAATGACGCGTTCTGGAACAATGCAACCTTCTCATCGCAAGAACCAGATCGCGGGGCCTTAATATCCATCCAAGGCGATTTGCAAGTTGCACAGCGTTGAAAGTCTTCCGGGACCTGTCAGTAAAGGAGTTTCCCAGTGCCATAGCAGTCTGAGATTGCGTATACCGCAGACTGAAGGGACTGCTTGACTGTGCACTCCTGCGGCAGCCCGTTGGGAAGAAAAGGGATGTTTCTTGAAAAGAGCCAATATGTTCGCGTCCATCGGACCTAAAAGTTCTCTGTGGAGATATCGGAATAAAATGGATGTTTGCGCTCCTCCCCATCCGGCCTGCTGATGCATGCCCTGCATCAATATTTCATTCGTGGTGCATAGACGTGCAACATGGCGTCCAGAGCCAAGGAATGCAGAGATGCCAAAGGCCGAGACTTGAAAGAGGGCTTATGGGGTTCTGGACAAAAGAAAACATGGAGAAAAAGACAGCGAAGGGCTTCAAGATATGGGAGGGAGGAGTGTAGAGACAAAATCAGCAGAGAATACGAAATCTGGCTCCTCTACTGGGCAAAACCCAAGACACGGGGGAGAAGAACGAGACATATGCCCTCCACACAAAGGCACGCTCTCGAGAATCCCCTTTTCTCACAAACTGGAGGGTGGGGATGACTGCTCCTGAGCAGAGAGTTGCCCTTGATGTGATGTTGTTCGTTCCGGGGCGATGGAAACCGAATGGGGAAATGGAACGGACTTTCTTTTCCCCGTGATTTTACCCTGAACTACGCAACACCTGCTAGAAACAACATTTTGGAACATGGCATGAACCATCAACCATATTGATCCGGAGCAAGCCCTCAATCTCACCAATCCACTTGCAAATACTGCCCAATGATATTTCAATCGCCATGGACAGCTTGTCTGCCGGCGAGTGCTTTGTCCCAAGCTCCGGTGCTTTCCGCTGCTTACGCGCTTCAACCGGCTTGATCTGGAACAACCAGAGCGTACAACGGGACCAGCAATTGGACTAAGATGAGGAGATACTCTTGGTATTATGCTGTGTGACAGGCGTGTCTCCTGCAAGCACTGACCAGGCGTCATTGCGATGAATGCTCTCTATATATTGAAGGAAAAGCCAACGCTTACTTTCCCTCGAGGCCGGATTTCAATTACTTCCTCCTGAAAGTGCGTGTTGCAGGGCTGCGAACGCAGTTCTATAACCCATACTCCCTCTTGTGCTGTTGCACAAGATGGGATTTACTTGCAATGCTCTGTGAAACACACTGGCCCATGACTAGTCTTGCAGCTGTCGCTATGGCCCAGTTTCATCCCAATTACAGCTGGCCTTGTTTGATTCCGGACCACATTTTAACAGTATGCTATATTGGTTTGGAGCTCGATTCTGGTTGAATCTCATACCTTGCGAGCAGGTACGAACGTTGACCGGTTTCTTGAACTTGACAGTGATATAAATATGCCGATGGATTCCTGTCATCTTGCTCCTCAGTTCGCTACTGAGCTGTTCATCTGCTCTAGCTTTGTCTACAAACCTCCCTGGATCTTCTGAACACCCTCCTCCTCGATAGATCGCAGCCCTTAGTCGCACATTCCAGAATGAAGCTTCTAAGCATCATTTCCGTCGCTGCGCTGGCGAGCGCAGTGGCCGCGGCCCCCACTGTAAGTATACTTCCCCCTCCCGAAGGAATATGGGCTAAGGAGCTGAACTTAATGGCTATAGAAAATGGGCGGCGATGATCATCATGGCAAGAAGGACTACCACCCGAAGAGTCATGAGCACGACTATGGAAAGGATAAGAAGGACTACAAAGTATGTCAAATTATTGTATCGTCCAGCGAAGAGAAACGCCTTCTCCGACATTCGGAAATGGCCCTTACTAACTCGAACCCGGCTGAGTAGAACCCTTGCCCTAAGAAGGACGACAAGCACGATGATCATCATAATTATCATTTCGGTTGGAAGTTGCTGAAGGAACTTGCTGCTTACGATGCCAAACACGATAACGATCATGGAAAATACGATCACCACCACGGAAAGCATGATGGCAAGAAGGATGATCACTACGGCAAACATGACGCCCAAAAGCATGGCCACCATGATGATAAGAAGGTTGATCATTATGGCTGGCATGACGACAAGAAGGATGATCACTATGGCAAGCACGATGATAAGAAGCATGGCCACCATGATGACAAGAAGGTTGATCATTACGGCTGGCATGATGACAAGAAGGATGATCACTATGGCAAGCACGATGATAAGAAGCATGGCCACCACGATGACAAGAAGGATGATCACTATGGCAAGCACGATGATAAGAAGCACGGCCACCATGATGACAAGAAGGATGACCACTACGGCAAGCATGACGACAAGAAGGACGGCCACCATGATGATAAGAAGGATGACCACTACGGCAAGCATGACGACAAGAAGGACGGCCACCATGATGATAAGAAGGATGACCACTACGGCAAGCACGATGGCAAGAAAGATGGCCACCACGATGATAAGAAGGATGACCACTATGGTAAACATGATGACAAGAAGGATGGCCACCACGATGATAAGAAGGATGACCACTATGGTAAACATGATGACAAGAAGGACGGCCACCACGAGGTTAAGATACTTGACCACCACTACGATGACAAGAAGGATGATCACTATGGCAAGCATGACGACAAGAAAGACGACCACCACGGCAAGAAGGACGACCACCACGGCAAGCAAGATGACCACCACGGCAAGTGGGATGACAAGAAAGACCAGCACCACGGCAAGCAGGACGACAAGAAGGATGACCACCATGGCAAGTGGGATGATAAGAAAGACCAGCACCACGGCAAGCAGGACGACAAGAAGGACGACCACCACGGAAAGCATGATGACAAGAAAGATGACCACCATGGCAAGTGGGATGATAAGAAAGACCAGCACCACGGCAAGCAGGACGACAAGAAGGACGACCACCACGGAAAGCATGATGACAAGAAAGATCAGCACCACGGTGACTGGCATGACGACAAGGGCCACGGCAAGGCCTATTAGAAAGGCCACGAAACTCGCTCTACACGACGGTGTGTGCCGGATAAACAGGGCTCTACAAAATTGTACCAAAGGGGCATCTTTCGGGTGGGAGATATTATTCCATGCCCCAAGCCATCACCTCAAGCACATTCTTTTTAATCATAGTCGTGTACTCTCCCTTCCTCTTCCCCCTCTTAAAAGATGTTTCTCTCCGTCTCCTGTTGTCAAAAAATTGTTGCTCTGGGAAGTAGTCGTGATATATAGTTCCAAGCCATGGTGTTGTTTTAGATCAATGCCGTAGCTCTATAGACGAAAACTTCCTGTTGAATCGATTGTCTTTTAATGATCGTGGTTGGATCTCTTTAGCCAGTTAATAATAAGGTTATGAAGTATAACTCAGTACTAAAGAATTTGTTGCAGGTGCTTCGGATCGTGGCCTTGTGTTGTCAAAATTGGGGATTGGAAATGCCTAACCGCGAGCTGGCTTACAGTATTATCAAATGGCGGTGATCTCGGGGAAAAATACTTTATAAGTAAACATTTTATATTGCTACTAAATCGTGCGCATCGGCAGCCTGAGAACATTTGCCTTAGGGGACAACTACAGCGTGTAGGTTGCTTGAGAAAGCAGAGCAAGCCCAGCAATGCAAATGGAACCCTGTGACTCGTGAGTCTCCAGGAGAAAGTCCATAGCTATGGATGTTGACCTCAAAAGATGGACCACTGTAGCCACACAAGGAACCCCTTCCTTGTTCCTTTGGGGAACAGAAAAGGAGCCCCTAGGATACCGCGGTGAGTAGTTGGTCACAACGTAGAAACGATGTTGATCTTCTTTGCATCAAAATAGGCCAATACCGTGGGAGAAAATAGCGCCCAATGCAGAACATTGAACTGGTATAGGCCAGAGTGTGGCAAAGGTGTTTGGGAAAAGGGAGAGAAGGGAACGAAGTGTCCAAGTCACCAAATGAAGCGAACTGTTTTCTGGCAATGGTTGGGTATCATATTAAGGAAAACACACAAACGAAAGGTGGGAAGCTCGGAGGGATCCTGTATTGGCATTGTTGCAGTTCATTTCTCATAAACCCCGTTAATAGACAACCAAATGACTCTCGGGCGCCGAATATTGCACAAATAGATTGCGTCGACAGGAGGAATGGATCGTCTCGACTAATACAGAGAAACTTTTAAGGATTTACTCCGAGGGGACTATTCACGGGTTAGATCACGTCATTCAAAGTAAGCGGGTGGTTTAGCATACTATCAATTTCACCAGACTTAACCTCATCGCTGACATCCTTGGGGCTGCGGCCATCGACCTGGCAACCAACGCTGAAAGCAGTTCCGAGGATCTCAAGGACGGTTCCCTTGAGCTCCTTGGCGAAACTGCGGGCCCTCATGGTGCGAGCGATCTCAATGATCTCATCCATGGGGATGGACTTGGTGTGCTTGATGTTCTTCTCCTTCTTGCGGTCACGTGGGGGCTCCTTGAGCGCCTTGATGACAAGAGAGGAGGCGGAGGGGACGACGGAGACCGCGGCTTGACGGTTCTGGATGGTGAGTTTCACAGTCACGCGAAGACCTTTCTGGTGAGGGAGCACTGATTAGTTTCAATTCATTTCCAGAAGCCATAGGGATGCAAATTCGACTTACCCAGTCGCCAGTGGCCTTGGCAATATCTTCACCAATCTTCTTGGGCGAGAGACCAAGAGGACCGACCTTGGGAGCGAGAGCAGACTGGGCTCCGACCTCACCACCAGTGGTCCTCAGGTGGATGACCTTCACCTCATTGGGATCGAACTTGGGAGCTGTTTAAATAAATACATTGTCAGTCGCCTTGCTGATAGCACACAAGAAGACGATACTTACGCATGGCGACGTGCGAAAGGTAGTCAGTCTCTTGGTGAAGATTTGCTTGAGGTGGTTGAAGCTGAGAGAATCGAGGCTGGAGCTTGGTTTTTAACTGATCGTATTTTTCGCGCTAGTTTGCCAGATTAAGCGATGTGGGCACAACCCTAATCACACGTGACTAAGATGTCTTGGCGGATGTTATGGCCGCTCATACATCAAGGCTTCTGGTATCGAAGGAAGCACATTAAAGAAGTCCGAATTACAGGCTTTAATATAACAAAGTCAACTATGGCTACTGAAACCTCTCCATACACTGACGCCGTTCCTACTTAATTGGTACCTGATACTGCTAGCCTAGAGAATTGTTAGCACGGTTCGTCCGGCTGGACAAGGCTATGAACTTACTTCATTAAGTGATCCATGAAAACCTGGAGAGATACATCATCTGTAAATATAGTCTGCGAAGATTGGCCGCCGCCATATCCCCCGGTCGAATGGGTAGTCGATGGATTGAGTTTTGAGAGTAGGAAACGCGCCTGCGAACCACCAGCATCACAGATGATGAAACGGGGCAGCGGGAATCGATCCTGGATGAGTTCCTAGATGGGTGTTAACATAATGGATCGACAAGAACGGTGCTCAGCAGGACATACCCTAGCGTCCTCCTTGGGCTGTTCGAGAATGGCCCGGAAATTCTCGTAGCCTTCCTGCTCGTGGTAGCCGGCCTTTCTCCAGGCAGCCATCGTCTCACCATGGAAGATGAGAATATGGAAAAAGGTGTCGAGAAGTAGAATATGGGCTGGTTGGATGGAGGCCGAGTCCAACAAGACTGGTTGGGCACCTTCTTGATCCAATGAATAAGAGTCAAGCGTTGGCTGAATCATTGTCAGAGAATCGGCGAGAGATTCGCGGTTAAGGACATGTCGGTAAAACGTCGTCTCATCCGGAGAATTATTGAAAATCTGCAAGAACTGGCTTCGGCGAAGATGGAACATAAATTGAGGGTAAAGAGTAAAGTTCCTTTCCAAGCGGAAGGAAGTAGGATCGTCTTTCCGATAGTCCGCGAAGCGGGAGCATAGCCTGATGAGCATGCGGTCGACCCATCTTAGGACATCAGGGCCATCATCAACTTCGGCTTTGTAGACAGCAATTCTGGCCATTAGAACAGCCGCCGCTTCCTGGTCAAAAGACTGCGCAAGGGCCGAATCCATAGCCGGTGTGCTTAGAGGTCGAGCAATGGTCGTAACCCGAAGATGGAACTGACCAGAGGAATGCTGATAGTACGTTAAGAATTGCATCATGGCCTTCTGAGGCGCTTGTTGCATAGCCGCAGGTCCCCCCTGGTTCGCGATTTCGAAATATATACCGTAACTCGAAGCCGGGTCGATGCCGCACATTTTCCACGAACAAGTGTTGCCAATACCGCATTCAGTCTCGCCCACCGAGCTAGATTTTTTGTTCAGCGAAACTGCATGCCCAATCAGGCCTGTCACTTTCAATTCCTTTGTCGTGAGAACTTCAAGAGAGGCATTGAAGCCCATCACCATATTATCATTGGCGTCTTTATCGAAGACCCGGACGAAGGACTGCTTAAATTGGGAGGACTGGAATGCATCCGTCAAGACCATATGCCCACCGGTCGAATTGACTAATCCTTTCATTTCAAGAAGACCAACTTGGTCCAGAGACCCAATGAAGATGTCCACGATATGGCCATTATTGGAAACCCGCTTGGCAAGGTTGTCGTAAAACTAGAGTTCGGTTAGTTTGGATTCGAACACACCGTTATACATGACAATGGTACCTTGACTGCTTTCTTATAATATTTGATGTTGTCGCGTTCAATATCGTGGTGGGACCGCATAGGCTCTCTGAGTTGGGGTCCAACTACGAGTCCAGGTCCTTCAGTTGCAGGTCCACTGGTAAACATCATGATGCGGCCACCGGCACCTTGGAATGACGTCTCCATGAGACCGATGGCAACACTAAGGGCAACACCTGAGCATCTGAGTGGACGTCTATCGTTTGCAACTGGCCAGGGATCCCGCTGGAGCTGTTCCAGAACATTGGTAATCTGGAAATCCGCTTGCTGCACCGGAAGCAGAAATCTAGCCGCAGGAGAGACTGGCGGAGGTCGCCCAGCTTGCGGTGGAACTGCGGCGCGAAGACCAGGAGCAAGCAGGCCAAGCATCTCTTGAACTTGCTTAGCAGTATAATCCTTGCTACCTCTGAAGACGTATGACTTGGCGCATTCGGTATAGCCGAGTTCATGCACTTGGGCCTAAAGGATATCAGTATCTATGGTTCTTCTAGCACCAATGATGGTTTTCTTACCATTGTACCAAAGGTAATGAGGCCGACAAGTGCATTTGGTGGAAGCAAGGACAAGCTCATCACCAAAGAATCCTTGACGGCTTTCAAACTGTCCTCCTCCTGGCACGTGTCCACGAGGAAAAGGAAGATCGGAGGGGCCGGGGCAGGGCGAGCTAACCGGTACTCGATGGTCGTGCTTTGGGGATGAAGTTCGGGAGGTATGGCATTTTCCGTAATATCTTTGTAATGAGGTGGGAGCGGATTTCGCTGGAGACAGAAGGGGCATATCCAGATGCGCGCACGAATATCGACGTTCCTGCTACCTGTTAAGCTCTAATCTCGAAGGGCCTCGTTGGTCTGTTTGGCATACGCATAGGGATTGAGAACAGCCCGGCAGGGCATCTTGCAGGTGACCGGCTCATATTGCAGCAGCGGCGCATCAGGTCTCTCCTTCAGCGGGGTATAAATGGCTCCGATCGGGACAACAAGGCGAGAAGCTTCCTATCCTGTTGTCAACATTGAAACACCCCAATCCGTCGAACTAGCCAACATACCATGCGCGTGCTTGGAAACGTATTCCAGCTGAGCCTAATACCATCCCGATCCTCCACCTCATTCCACTGCTCTTTCATTGCCTCGTAATCCATGGTGAGGTAGCGGTGCGGCGGTCAAGGATCGTGGGGAGAACTTGGAAGAGCGAGCTCCAGGAGAGCAGACGTAGGTCAAAGTGAAGTCTAAAGACGCTACTAAATAAGTTCGACACTAGGCATAATCTCATTAACAACGTGTCGACAGAGGGAGGGCCGAATCCGTGCCAGTGATCCAAGCTGTCGAGGACCTGGCTGTCATGGAGTCGTTTGGTGGATGAAGCCAGGTTGCAGTATTGTTGGTCTCTGCAGCCCGCCGTAGCACACTAGTGGGATTGCTTAAATTCTCCCGTCGCGAAATTTTGTTTCCTTTTCCTTTCTTCTTTTTTCTCAACTATCGCCGGCTATGAATCACATTACAACGCCAGCTTCTGTCACTTCCAATTGGCGTAGCTGGTTTCGCGTCGAGCGTATATCAAACTCTACACATCGCTGGGCACCTGGTCTTGAGAGCTCATTCTGAGCTTTACGATCGATCGGGAATCAGCCGCGGTAACATATCAGCAACGACACTTGACACTGTTTACAACGAAGCTAGCGAGTGGACTGGCGCTCTCAATTTTGTAGGATTGCGTTGCTCTGGAAAGAGATATACTCTGTATTATTCAATGTCTAAAAGAGGCACCAGTAGCTCCAGAAACCCATCACCCGCTGAAAACACCAAAGCGCCATAATCCACAAAGAAAGTCTCCCCATCATTATAACGAGGCTGCGGCTCTTTCGACTATGAAGACGTTTCGATGTCTTCTTTGGACACCTTGCCCAGATTCCTGAGCAGATAACTGCGCTTAAAATAGGTGTTCGGGTGAACAATAGTATCCAGATCAGTCTTGCTGATTGTCCCTTCATCTTTCACCCGCTTGAGCTCAGCCTTATGGGTGTATTCGAATACCCGATTGCAAGCAATGTGAAACCGGCTTCTTCCCACGTCTTCTCGTACACCACGGAGAGTTTCCTTGTCGTTCACGCCAGTGGCTTGGAGCAGTGCGACGAGATTGTCCACGGAAAAGTGTCGATACGGACATCCGTGCGTTTGGCCCGCGCCCGGAGCATTGTCGGTGAGAATCTTTTGGCATGAATAAGGGGGATATCCTCTTCCTCGACGATTGGCATCACCGCCGACGTCACCATAGATATGACGGACGTTATATCGGTATTTAGAATTGAACTCGTCGTCCGTGAAAGTTCTAAAAGATTGCCGCCAGAACATCAAGCTGTCCTCCAGGCTTAATCCGATTCCTTTCAAGAACAAGCCATACTGAAGACGGCCAAAATGCTTTAGATGGGCGTTCTTGCGCAATTGCATATGGAGATTCCGCATGCAAAGGGGGAAATGGACAGAGAGGGCATCGATTGAGGCGGCGGTAATAGGTGCGCCGGGGACAGCGCCTTCACCCTCGGCATAGGCAGAGTCGGATGTTCCAAAGTTCTTTGATAAATGCTCAAGAATCGGAATGAGGCGATCGTCCTCGTCTAATCGGGGTAAAGCTCGACTTGTGAACTATCACATACTCAGTACGTAGGAAATGATACCAAGAAAATGTACTGACCTCGAGTGCTTTTTCCAATCGAGCACTAAACTCGACTAGGATCATGCTGTGTTGTTCCCGCAACGGCACGTATGCTTTTCCCTTCTTCACGTATACACCCCGCTTCTCAACCAATTCCGGCACTCTCTCCCAATCGACTTTGAACCATCCCTCATCGTCGAGACGTCTTAATCCAGGCGTTGCCGCCATGAGACTCTCGCTCAGTTCATGCTTTTCTTCGTCGGATACCATATCCCAGTCTAGGCTAAGACTCTCCACAAAATCTCGCCGTTCTCTTGAATCATCTTGTTGAAATCGGAACCTAAAGAGCATGGTCTCAAGGCGGACAAACCGACGCCGCAAATCTTCGGTTGCCGAAAACGCAAGGCGTAATATGAAGTGGGAATAATGGTCTTTCTGCCGCTCATGTCTCAATCTTTGATCGACGCCGGAACTTGAAGAGGAATTTGAAGCTAGAGGAAGGAATTTCTGAAGTAGCGGCGTGATGTGAGCGGCGGTTTCAGCCGGGCTCTTGTTTCGGTACGAGCATGTCTCTAACTCCGAAAGTACTGTGCTAGGTTAATATCGAAACTGTTTTAGTTGTTCTCAGAAAGTAACATACTTCTTAGACGGTCGATTGCCCATTGTTCGAATTGCTCGAGTGTGATCTCCGCGGTTGGCGGGACCTCATAGAAATTGAGGCGATGCGCATAATCTTGCTGCTTGTACGTCGGAGCCGCAAATTGTTTCCTTTTGTAGTCGAGACCAGCCCGACGTTTAGGGTCAATCCTGTTTCTATCGTATTGAAGCATGTTTTGAGGAAGAGTTTGTCACATTGTCGTCGTGAGATCCTCTCGTCTCTGGGTTGACACCGAAGACGCGCTCCCGTCTGGGCTGGACGCGACGCGACGCTAAATTGATAAAATCACGTGATATCGAATCCCCCGTTTTCGCCGACGACGGGTGCCACTGCTGAAGACCAGAAGGGAAACGGGCTTTGGAATTCTTGGGCACCAGGTATACATTGGCCACGACATTATTTTCGTCAAAGTTATTACATTGCCCATTATCCATTGCAGCAATTTCGATCAGGGTTGGATCCCTCTACTTTACCGCACCACTTTTTAACATGGCCCGACTAACAAATCGATTACCAAACCACGAGGCGGCCTAATGGTATTATAATGGGCTGGCGGCCAAATCGCTTGTGTTCATAAGCTCCCGCACACGAGGAGTGGTATTCAAGAAGCTCAGGAGGAAGACACGGTATATGCGAGAGCAGCTGAAGGGGATAAAGGGGGGATTTGTGATGGGAGGAGGGGGTATGTCGAGTAGGTAGCGAGTATGTGCTGAAAAGCGATGTTGGGCCTGTCTCAAGGCTTTGCGTTAGCTATTGTGAATCTAGCTCCCACCGCGCTGTTCTGTCCGAATTGACCCTGGTATTGAGACCGTGGTTGTGGGCTAAGGCCGCGGGCAAAGAGCCAGCCCTTCTTCGGCCCGAGCGGCGTTGACGCACTGATGTCGATTCATGTTCCATTTTCTCTGGTTTATCCGTCTCGAACTGCTCCATCGGCGTACTTCTCTTAATTTCGAGGCTTCGAGCGACCAGCTCATCAATCTGATGCTCCTCCAATGCCTCGTGAGTGAGATAGGTGTCGCCCTAATTACCAAGTTGTTAGCCATGTACTTCCCCTCTTAAGTCACCATGTAATTAAAATGGTGTGTTATACTTCATCCTTAAATACGTAGCCATATTCTATGAGAGCCTGAGGGTGAACGAGTTTCTTGGAAAAACGGTTCTCGCGGAGTGGTGCAGCCTCTGGCTGCTCAAACACGGCAGCTGTCTCATATTTTAAAAGTGTTCTAGTCTGCGCATCTTGGGGATCCAAAGGTGGCTGTTCGTGGTCCACAGACATTATGGGTTCCCCAACTTGTATCTCCTTTTCGGTACCTAAAGATTCCGCCACGACACATAATATGGTTGAATACTTCTTCAAGCCAACGTCCTTCGCCAGATAAGAGTCTTTTTCCAGTAGCCGACCCTTGTAGAGGAGCTTGACTCTTTTTACTTCGGCCACATCAAGACGTTCCGCTAGCGCTTTTCTAATATCCCGAACCGTTAAAAGCCTATCGCGAATAGAGAAATGTGGGAATTGTAATGAATAGTCAGTCTCCCGGTGAAGCGCTCTGATTATATCAGGGTCATCGGTGCTGGGTTGATCCACCTCGAGAGAAGAATCTGTGGCTTGAGGCGCTGATTCTTCGTCAGCGTTACTTGTAGGGAACGAAAGTCCGAGCGTATCAACGTCGACATCATTGTAATCTAGCTCGCGAGAGGCGGATTCATTGGAAATAGACTGTTCATCAGCAATAGCGGATAAACTGCTTTCTACCGCTTCCTCTTCGTCCTCCATTTCTTCAACATTTGGCGGCAAAGCAAACAAAGCTAATTGCTCTTGATGGTGGCCTAGATGCTTTCGGAGGGCGCGTAGTTTCATGCCTTTTCCGCACAATGGACAGGTCGCCTGCGTTGTATCGCTGTGGGCCTTCGCTGATGTCCTTCTCAGCACTGGAATACTTTGGGCATTAAGTTCCGGGTGTGCCGTTTGGATATGTAGCATGAAATCGGTTTCGGAATCGAACGTCTCATTGCACCCCTCTATGCATTGCCACGTGAGTCGATGGGCCTCCATTTCGTGTCTGAACCACTCATGCCTCGAGTCAAATAAACGGTCCGGAGTCTTGCAGCGCCTAAATGTACAGACATACAGGTGTAGGTCGCGGTAAACGTGTTGCCTTACAAAGGTCAGCACATTCGGGTGCCATTAAAAATAACGGAATCTCGGATTAGAAGGAAAAAAGGACGTACTTCCACGCCTGGGTGGTATGAATCGCAACAATCATGAAGCAAAATGGGCATTCAAAATGCTCACCCTCATGAGCCTCCTTTGGCAATGCCGGCACACGCACAGTAGCGTTGACTGAGGTTGCAAAAGAGGTTTGAGATATTGACTCATCGAATAAATCTGGTTCAATTACTCTTTCGACTTCCACCGACGGCAGAGGAGTCGCTTCAGTGCTGTTAGTAAATTCGGTTTGGGCATCCTCAAGGCCTAGCTTCTCCAAACCCTTGGCCAGCTTTTTGTGGTGTTCTTCGCGGTAGGTCAAATATCGACGACGGGCAGAGATAGCTCTACCTAGCCGCTCAATGAGAAAGATTTCGCAAGTTGGAACTTTGGCCTGAACATGCTGGATGTCATATGTTTCAAAATAGGATTTGTCGACCGTTAGGGGCTTGCGAAGTTGATTGTGCGGCCCAGGATCCCTAATGGACATAGACAATCTGAATAGACAGGTAATAGTCTCCTTGATGTTCGCCAGAAGCTGCAGCAGTTCCGTATCGTGCTGCAAATGTGTGTGACCGGGCTCGATCCGTTCATCGTCTGCCTCTGAGTCCGTGTCGGAATCAGAAAGTTGATCCCAAGGGAACTTTTCTCCTTTCACAATCGCCAGCGCTATACGGAGGTCAGTCACCTGCAAAATCACAACGGCCACGATCACCGCTGCCCACCGTCAGATAGATTGGCGTGCAGGGAGGTCAGCAGCTTGAGCACAGTATCAAGAAGATGACCAGCATCGCGAAGTCTATAGTCGAGGGAAGCTCTCCCTTTCCGATGAGCCCCAATGTTCCCAGCCCAGATTTTCAAACGATCGAATTCGTCGTTTACGGCGCCCTGGCCGAGTTGCAGTAGACATTGTTCGTCGTCTTGAAGACTTCGATCCAGGCTTAGGAAGCGCCGCGAGCATTCTCCCACCTAAGACGATATTTTTTTCGTATCCATGATGAGGTTTGCCTTTAGGCTGTCGATGCGCGAAATCTATTTCATCGAGGAATGTCGTTCATATGAGGGGATCCTTGCTTGACAAGGCTCCTCGGCACGTGGCGCGGGGCATTTCAATCGCAGCTGGGGAGTTCCAAATTCGCTGACAGCTGCCGAGAGTAACTAAGCTCCCAATTTCTGTCTTTAGCGGACTCGATAGGCATCATGGTTACCGGGGTTGAAACCGCAGGCCTAGTCCTCGGGTCTGTGCCGCTTATTATCGCAGGTCTCCAACTATACGCAAGGGGGATCGCAACAAGCAAGAGATTCTGGCGATATAAGCGTGAGCTGGAGGGGCTTTTGGTTGAGTTGAGGACGGAAGAGACAATGTTTGTCAACACCATTAATATCCTTCTCGTTGGCATCGTGAGCGCTCACGAAATGCCGGCCTTCCTTTTAAATCCGTACGGTGACCGGTGGAAAGATCCCAAATTCGACAAGAAGCTTCAAGAGCTCCTTGGGTCGTCATACAATTCGTATGAAGGTTGGGACAATATAAGCTCTTGTGCTCAACTCAATACTTAACTACTGACCCTCTGTTAGGCTCAATTTGGTGACCCAAGTGCTTTCAAAAAAACAATATAAGAGGCTGAAATTCAGCCTCTGCAAATCAGAGTACGAAGACCTGATGGTAACTCTTCGACAATCAAACGTTGCTCTTCATCGCATGACCACGCAAAGGCTCTCTCTCTCAGATATCCGAACTACTGTGAACGGCCGTCGGCGATCGCTTCCGAATTTCAGAGAAGTCCACGAGCGTGCAATGAGCTTCTACACTTCTTTATGTGCAGCCTGGAAGTGTCCTTGTTGCGCCGACCACACGGTTAATTTACGTCTTGAGCCTCGGATAGAGGACGCCTCGAGCGACGAGGATGACGACGATGACCAGGAGCCAATTCGAGACTCGTTTCATGTTGTCTTCCGTTACAGCCAACAAAGCCAGATAACTCCGAATAAACCCACACCTCCCTGGGTATGGGAGGAAGCAGATATCCGTATTGTACAGCAAAAGCACGTATCAGAGTCGACATATGGCCAAAGCCGCCCCAGGAACGTTAGATTCGCAGAGCAGGGGCAAACTAAAGGCGCCGTAATGGCAACTGCAGGCTCCAATCTGCCAAATACCAAGGTGATCCAAGACCTATGTGCTGCCATTAGTACGCTTCAAAGCCCCGAGCGAAACATTTGCCTATCACTACTCGAGGCGAAGCAAAAAAAGTATGACATTCTGATTTATCCGCTCAAAGGCCTTCCATCAGACTGCAAATCATGGACGATATCATCTTTGGGCAGTGTTTTAAAGGACCCGACGTTCACACGAGTTAATAGACTGCGGTTGGCAGTGACCCTGGCATCAAGCCTGCTGCAGCTGCATGGGACCCCTTGGCTGGAAGATAATTGGGGAAAAGGCCCTATCTTCTTCATCAATCGTGCAGACCAAACACTGTACGACCATCCGTTCGTCTCCCAGAACTTTGATAATGTCGCCGAGGGCACTCACAAACTCCGATTATCGTCCTCTTCTCTGGGTAGAATAATACGAAATCAGGTTCTCTTTGCCCTCGGGACCACACTGATCGAGTTGTGGTATGGAAAGCCTCTTCAGGAGCTGCGCAAGCCTGAAGATGAAGATTTTCCGTCGTCTTTCATGACCGACTGGAACACAGCCGACCGGCTTGTGGACGAATTATATAACGAGGCGGGCGGGAAGTACAGTGACGCTGTCCGGCGATGTATCCGGTGCGATTTTGATCAACGATCCGGGAGCTTGAAGGATGCCGCGTTCCAGAGGGCAGTACACGACGGCGTGGTAGCCCAGCTAAAAGAGAATCTCGACTTCCTATATCAATAGCGAGAGGGAGAGGGAGGGAGATGGAGCACGTATTGGGACATGTGTGCGGTCCAACCTTGGAGATAACAATCAATTATTTTTCTTTCCATCCTGGCCTCTCTGAACGAGGGGCTCGGCCTCGTAAAATTTCCAAGAGTCATGTTCCAGCACCAATTCTCCACAGTAGACCACTATCCTTATAATAAGCGAATCTCAGTAAGTCGGGGATTGTCTCCAGAGTTCGAATTCAGCTTCTCGTTCCTCCGCATAGTTCTCCTCGAAAGCCAGGCTATACATGTATGCAATCTTCTTGTCCCCCATGTACGGCCACAGCGCCCTCGTATACTCCCAATACTCTGGCTTGAATCCGGCATTTTCCCAGTCAATGAGACCAGTTAGTCGACCCCCTTCCACCATCCAGTTCGACAAATGCAAATCTGAGTGTGTGAAGCAGATCTTGTGGGTTTTCTCGTACAGGGTGCAAATTGGGTGCAGCTTTCTGACCCTTGCGTCGATGAGGTAATCGAAGAAGTCCGCTTGCGAATTAAAAGGTCCACAGATTCCTAGGGAATCCGTGCGATGGTCCTCTAGTGGGCCACCAACCGTATTGCAGTGGAGATATTTGTGGTTGTTGGGTATGCGGCGGTATTAATATCCATTTGTCCAGATCTCTTGCCATCTGATGGCGCTCCTCATAAGTCATCTTCCATACGAGACTTGCAGGTACTCCTGGGACAGTTGTCATCAGGAGGAATCCCTGGTCTCGCTTCTTGTCGATCGTAAGATTGATTAGGCGGGGGCAGGTATGGATGTATGTTTTTCAACAAGTTGGAGTGCATGTGCTTCATTTTCGGACACCCTCCGGCCAATCTTGAGGAAAAGCCCAAGCGGAAGGAGTCTGAGGAACGGATCACCTTGAGGATCCCAATGATCAACCGCCTTTATGATAGTCCGGTATACGGCTAGGCGTAGGAATGTTGGAAGAACTGAAAAGAGCGTTCGCAGTATCCACCTGCCGACGGTACTAAGCTGTCGGCCAGCTGTGAGTTGTTAACAGTGTTATATAGTTGCGGAGAAAGGTCACAAACGTTTGGCTAGGGGAGGCCACCCACGGCTTATACTGAGCTCGATGGGCAACTAATGCAGTGGCAAAGAAAGGACTCTGTGGGCATCCAGCAAAAACCGCTCAGGTAGGGGTAAACCCGTCTCATCCGGTGTTGAAGGGTTGGTGTCAAAAGCCGAGTGATAAAGACCGGGTATGGTCTGCGATTCGGGTATTCGCCTGCGGATGTACCACTAGATTCAAGCACGACAATCGAAATCAGCACTTTTTTGCTTATCCTTCACAAACGGAGCCACTGACATGGTTGTTTCCAAAGGGCGATTTGACAATGGCAAAATGCCCCCGCGAAAATAATTTTGCAGATATCACAGCCTCGAAAAGAGGTCGCAGCCGGCCCTAGCAACATTTGGTAAATGAACGCGGGTTCGCAAAACCGACGCAGGTACCCCCTGTTTTAGTCGCTCATCGTCCAAAAGAGATGGTGAGACGATGTATGTTGGCTTCAAATCCGTGTCCAACCCCGATATATAACATATGTTCCCTTGTCTTCGATGAAGGGAATCCTGCAAAGCTGCTGGGACGTCGTCGGTCCACAAGCAACACCTTTTAGCCAGTTCCATCAAGTCCTGCTTGATTCCGCGTAAAACATCTTCGGCGCTGATATTGGTTTGGCTTCCTTCGGATACTTTGTCAAGAATGAATTGGCATGCTTCGTCCTGGTCAAGGGCTTCGTCAAGCAAGGACAGCAGAACAAGATGCTCCATTGGCGAGAGATTAGCGGACTCAATGACATCTTCTGCCTTTAGATACAGCTCTCCGTACGGAGGGGAGTAGAGTTCTTCACTCATGGTGCGTGTTGCGGCCCAAACCGAGATGAAGTTAGGTCAGGAGATGGGCAGACCTTGGGACCTTGGGTTGATGTTTGTTTCTTCCATTGCTGCCAGTCATGAGAGACTAATGCAGGGAGATCAGCCACACACACAACATGCCAATCCTCAGTTCATTGAACATCTCCTCAAGGTCTGAGCAACAGAAATCTCGTTGTTGTGCCGAATTCATTATTTTATTTCCAATGTTGTTGGATGTTGGATGTCTGGGCTTGCTCCGACTTCAGCCGATATAACTCCAGCGTGAGGTCAGGCTCCGAGTCCGGCCGAAGATTTAAACTTTGTGGGGAAGCGGCGATGATGCCGACTCACGTGTAGAGCACGGATCATCAATGCGGCGCTCGGTGAAAGAGGCCGACCGGATATACCTGGGGAGTCTCCAACGGCACGGCACATAAATCCATCGTTGCTCCCCCGCGTTCCTCACTCTTTTCTCGGCTATATATATATACATGGCTTTTTGCGTGCGATAGACTCCATTTTCCCTTGCTCCGTGAAGATGGTATAGATTTCCAGCTCGTCATTCCCGCCGATTCCTCCCTCTCCATCGCGCCCAATCGCACGCAGTTCGTCCAACATCCACCGCTCGAAAACGTTGTCATTGTCCGGGTTATTTCGTTTGAGAATGTCAGCTGTGACACGCCAATTGAAGAAAGCAGCCCGGATTATCCTCATCGGTGCCCCTGGGGTTGGAAAAGGAACCCAGACGGAAAGGTTAATCCAGCGGTATCCGCAGTTGGCATCAATCAGTTCTGGGGATTTGCTACGGGACAATGTCCGGAACAAGACGCCAATAGGTGCGTATTCGACTCCTCTAGCTTTGGTTTTACCATGATACTAACCTTGCGAGTCAGGTCTAAAAGTTGAATCCGCAATCCAAGCCGGCAACCTCGTCTCGGATAGCACGATTCTGGAATTGATTTCTTCAGAACTTACCTCAAAGGGCTGGCTTTCCCCCCCAACAACAACAACACCCTCAGCAGCTGGTTCTGTATGCGCCTCTATACCAACACTTAACCCCTCGGCGTCCTTCATTTTGGATGGGTTTCCGCGGACAGCAGTCCAGGCGTCAAGCCTCGAACGCCTCGTGCCCATAAATCTCGTCGTCCACCTCCTAACACCACCGGCAGTCATAATATCAAGAATTGCGTCTCGATGGGTCCACCCTGCTTCAGGCCGGGTATACAATACTGAATTCAACGCCCCTAAGGTTCCTGGAAAAGATGATATCACTGGGGAACCGCTGATTCAAAGAGAAGATGACTCTGAGAGTGTGTGGAGGCAGCGATTACAGAAGTTTGAGGAGACTAGTAGATCTCTGCTTGAGCATTACGACAAAAAGGGTTGTTTGTGGCGTGTTGAGGGCAACTCGAGTGATGAAATTAGCCCCCAGCTCTTCGCTGAGATTGAGAAGAGATTTGGCTGAGCTGCCATTGACGGATACAGGTATACTTGACGGGTGACTATTTTTGGTTTCAACTACCCGTTCGAATTTTTTGGGGTGGTTTTCTACCTACATAGACTTTACAGGTGCATCCTAACTTGCTGGTCAACAGCATTGGCGTTTCTCGGGGTTTAGTTCGTGCCTTAAACGTGCATGTTAATATACCATCAATACACATTAGACTATCATGATATCGCCACAAGAGCCGTCCAGAATTATAAAATCCAATGACCACTCTCTGAAAATTCAACAAAAGGACAACGCCTAGGACCTAGCATCGCTTGACCAATCCAAACCCGTAGCTCCAGACTCAGCTTCACGATTTCTTCCGGGAATCCGGAGAGGCATTCCTCTTTAAATCTTCCTCCGCCATCCGAGTCTTATACTCCCTCGGACTCTCCCATTTCGCCCCGCCTTTCCCCTCTAGCAGCGGCTTCCAAAGGCCCTTCCCTTTACCTTTCGCCCAAGCTTCTGCTTCCCGATACTTCCTCTCTAACACTTCCCCGCCAAACTCAGCACCCGTCTTCGCCTCATAGACAGTCGCGAGACCATGTTTCAGCATCTGGAGCCCAACATCTTGTTTGAAGAAGAGGAAGCGGCGGACGTAGACTGTGCCGACGACACGGCCGTATTGATCTGGTCTGTAGAGATGGGCGCGTACGCGACGGTGCAGAAGGAAATTTGTGAGCCAGGTGTGCGCCTCTTGGGAGAATGGTTGAGCGGGCCGGCCGAAATGTGGGAGTTCTGGAGCGTCGACACCCGCAAGGCGGACGTGGATCTATGGAATTTCAATGAGTTATTTAGAAGAGCCGCACATATATATGAGAAAAGAAGACTACTCATACAGTCCTATCCTTCAACTCCTTCTTCGAAGTCGGTACTTTTCGAAGCCATCCCCACCCGCCCAGCATGCCGCCAGGGGTATGATATAGACGAAAGTTATCCCCATCACCCACACTGGTGACCTTGCCCAGTAAACTTCTACGACGGAAGTAAGAAGGCGATATATTCCCCGCGGCAGGTATTCGTCGGAGGTATTTGCGGTGAATGTGTATGCAGAAGAGGATGCCGCCGGTCAAGAGGGCTGTGGGGACGATGGTGCGGGCTTCGGTGAATTGCACCCAGTCTATGGCGTTGAGTTTGGAGTTCCAGTCCCGCGAGGACTTGGGGAAGTCGGCATATTTGGGATCTAGGAGCGATGAAGAGGCGGGTTCGGGAGCATGTTGTGAGGAGGAGGGTGCGGTGGTGTTGGGACGGTCTGGTTCTTCTAGGGGTGTGGGAGTGGTGTTGTTTTCCTTGCTGTGAGGGTCATCTTTGGATGAAGAAGCCCAGAACAGCCATCGCATGACTGGCTGTGTTCTGAATGGTGGTTGAGAATGTGTGTGTGTTGAAGTGGTGAGTGCCTACTCCGTAGGATGTTGCGGTTTCAAAGTTCAGCAAAGCTCATCTGGGATGACGCCCGAGCATCCAAAAGAGTTTGGGTTCACCACACTCACATTTGGCTACCCAGATACAGTTTTGGATTACAACAAGGGAAAGATATTAGGAGGTATGCTTCTTGTCTAAAATTCAACTCTATTCCAACATAGTATGTCTTCACAGAATACATAGTATGAAAATCATACAGGGGCAATTAGTAATGGAAAACTAGCCCGTACATGCATCAAGGTAAATCCAAAATATTAAAAGCGCAGGCACCTCAAAATGACCCGGCCTCAAAGCAATAAACGAGTTATTTAGTGGTAACGGGTAGCGTAGCTTTGGCCTTGTTGGCTGCGGCATCAGCAATCTTTTGAAGCTTTTCCCGCTTGACTTTTTGTAGATATGCGAACAGGAGTATGAAGAGCAGTTCCATCCTAAACGGCTGTTAGTAGAGTCAACTTTCGTCGTAGGAACCCATCCTCTTACCTTTCTTTGGTCATCATCAGCAGTCCTTGCACTAATAAGCCTTTCATAATTTGAGGTCCGATGCCTTTGAAAAGACCAAGAAGGCCTTCGTGCTCAATGATATAGCGCATCACCTCGACGAAACTTTTGAATGGTTTCCCGTTTCTGCTGGGCGGCGGGCGAGATTGTAAGCCAACCTTTGCGACAATTAATGGTTGGGTGGCAACCGTCGCAAGTGCTTTCGACATAGCTCCCAATGCTTATTATCTCGTTAGTCGATACATCGTTTTCTGGGATACCAGTGGACAAGCGTACCGAAAGCTTCCCATGGCCTTAAATTGGCCTTTCCAGGGAATAGTGCAACTCTTAATCTTTGGTAGGCGCCATATGTAATCGCAGGGTTGACAACAAGAACCAAACTGGCCTTGAGGCCTCTCCACAGTCCGGTCCAACCATCCTCACTCTTTACAACGTCACGACCAGTGTCTATTAGCCCCTTCTTCTCACCTTTCCGTTGCGTCTGCTGCCTCGTTGTGACCACTGCCACGGGTATTGTGAAGACTTGTGCCACTGCGCCCGCTATTGCGCCGAGGGAGAGCTCGATGGCAGTGTTTGGAGGCTGCGGTAATGACGATTTGGTATAGATCGTTCGCACCACGGAGTACCAGTAGAAATATGCAAAATTTGTAGATGCGACTCCAAGAAGAGAACCACCGATCCCCGAGTACAGACCGTCAATCCCTTCCTCCGCTATGATCTTGTTGATCGCGTCGAGCGTCGATGTGTAGTGGGGGCCTTCCTCGGAGGTATTCTCGTTGGCAAGCTTTTGCGATTTCACCTGGACCTGCAGGCGAGTCTTCACACTACCGTCAAAAGTACCGTCAGTGATAAATAGTTACGATGTTGCCGAATATAGGAATTCCTCACATGTCTAACGGGTATACGAGAGCATTGGCCAGTACTGCTCCAGTGGCGCCAGCAACTGCGCTCTGCCATGGCGACAGCTGCATTGACTTCGATTGACCAGCCATAACACCAAATGTTGCAATAATAGATTACTTGGAGCGGAGGAAGTCAGAATATCACAGGCTTTCTCGGGACTCCTTGCACATCCGATAGCGGAACAGACGCTGTGGGTAGCCCGGATAGCGGTGAGGAAGGGAGGTAAAAATTGAGCTCTAGAGAATGGACAGCTCAACTAAAGGATAAAGAGACTCTTTGTAAAGCTCCGCATCTTGTTCGCCGTCATGCTGAGACCGTAAGCCGGTTCTTGAAAGAGGGCACGCTCGGCGTTGGCGGCTGGAGAACAACCGAGGTAACTATGGGCGGGCTTGGCCGATGGGGGGAATGACGACACAACGCCGGAGATGGCTAAACTACAGCCGCTTAGTCAGAAACACTTGATATTCTGAGACCAACAACCCACCATCTCGAGGGGGAAGAAAAGGATGGATGGCACAAAGACTTCACCTCGGATGTCGGGCATTCGGATGGCGGGGAGTGATTTGGGCATTGGCATGAGGGTCCTCTAGGTTCCCCTAAGCACATCACAACGCTAACTCGAACTCAACTTCACTCTGAGTCCCTTGGCGTCTCCTATCTCACCTCCCTGCACAGCTCCAGGTCAGGATGCCTGAATTGAGAGACATCAAGGCTCAAGCACTGGTATTGTCCTGACACCAGTGCTCGTGAATTCGATCTATTAAACTAACTCGAGGATAGCGAGCTGAGAAGGATGTGTCCACTGCAACAACAAAAAGCCTGGCCTTGGAGGCCGCCATCAATGCTGCTGAACAGTATATGGATGCTCTCCGGCTCGCAACTGAGCCTGAAGACAAAGAAGCATTCGACGCCAAATGCAAGAAGTTTCTTACGTTAGCTGAACGCATCAAGGAGTCCCTGGCCTCCAGCTCAGGAGGGAGCCCTCATACTAGAAGTGGCCCAACTCAGCAGAGTAGCGAGCCTGTTTCGACCCGTTCGCTCTCAAACAGAGAGCAGATTATTTTATTAGAAAACTCAAAACTCAACGGATTTGTCTTCCCTCCTTGGTCAGCAAATCCTAACCCAGAGGAGTTCGAACTGCAAGATGATGGCGACTTATTCAAGTGCGTGAAGCACCTCCTTTGATGTTCCGGGATCTGGTCTGACAATGGAAGGGATTCTCCTGAGCTGAAACTATCAGCGGCCCAGCTTGGGCTGTTCGATGCCTGGAAACGCCCCGTGGACCTCTTGCATTTGCATGATAAGGATCTTACCAGCCCAGTCATGGTCGGTCCAAATCCCATGGACCTGGTCCAAGATGTTACGACAGACTGCTCTGTTGTGGCGAGCCTCTGTGCCGGCGTTGCTCAGAAAGAACGCGGCCATCCTCAGGTACAGCACCGACGCCACATTGGTAGCCGCTGGATCTTCTTGCGCTAATATTGGCGTAGTTAGTTCGCTCCATACAGATGTTTCCGCAGGGCCTAGAAGAGCCTACGTGGAAACTGTCACCGACAGGGAAATATGTGTTTCGCATGTACTTTAATGGCTGCTATCGAAAAGTCATAATTGATGACTTGCTCCCCTCCTCCAAATCTTCGCGCTCTCTTTACGTGGTTGACAGGAACAACCCGGCCTGTATATGGCCAGCTTTGATCGAGAAGGCTTACTTAAAAGTCAGAGGCGGTTATGATTTCCCAGGAAGTAACTCTGGGACAGATATGTGGGTTTTGACTGGGTGGATCCCGGAGCAAGTCTTCCTGCACCACGATGAGATTTCCTCCGAGAAGCTGTGGGATCGGCTCCTCGGCCCATTTGGCGCGGGGGATGTCATTCTGACAATAGGAACGGGCAAACTCACGGAACGAGAAGAACGAGAATTGGGGCTAATAGGCCTGCATGATTACGCGATCCTTGATATGAGTGAGGCTAACGGCCGACGTCAGTTCTTGATTAAAAATCCCTGGGCGGCGGGTGCAGTATGGAAAGGAGGATATTTGAAAGCCAGCTCCCCATCAAGTGGAACGTCACCAAAATCTGATACTTCTGATCCCCGTTCACTCACGCCTGGCACTTTCTGGATGGATTGCGACCAAGTGCTTCTTAATTTTGAGAACTTCTATCTTAACTGGAACCCAACTCTGTTTAGGTACCGACGAGACATCCATTTTCGGTGGGATTTATCCAATGCCGGGTCAGCACCCGGCTGCTTTGCGGGAAACCCGCAATTTGCAGTAACATGCAGAGCTGGTGGTACCGTATGGCTCTTGCTGAGCAGGCACTTTAAAACTGGCGATTATCAGAGGGCTGAAGATCAACTTGTGGGTGCCTCCCCAGAACCAGGAACCGAACCTGGTTTTATCAGTATCTACGTCTTCAAGAATGGCGGCCAGAATGTCTGGCTGAGCGATGGAGCCTTAAGACGCGGCCCATACGTTGATGCGCCAAACACCCTGATGCGCCTAGATATACCCCCCAATACCACCTATACTGCTGTCGTCTCCGAGCAATCTCTTCCGAGGGAAGGCCACTGCTTCACCTTGTCCGCTTATTCCACGTCAGCCTTGAACATTTCAGCAGCTTCGGATAAATATGTTCATGTTAGAAAGTTCAATGCCGCATGGACTCTATCTACTGCCGGTGGCAATGGTGACTCCGAGAAGTACCCCTCTAACCCCCAGTTTGCCCTCCAAATAAACGAACGAAGCGATATTGCTATTCTCTTAGAGAGCGAAGATGTTGAACTTGCTACACACGTGAAGATCTTCTGGTCAAATGGCGGCAGAGTTGGTAGCATTCGCTCTCGAAATATTGTGTCGGATAGTGGTGACTATCGTCGAGGCTTTTGTTTGGCGGAGAAAAATGACATGTTGAAAGGTTCATACACACTTGTTTGTTCAACCTTTGCTCCCGACCAACTTGCCAAATTTACACTCCGGATATGTTCAACGCGCCCTTTCACGGCGAAACCCCTGCGAAGGGAGGAAGCTGGGCAACTCGTTATCAAGTCAGGGCCTGGGACTTTCTTCCCGGGGACGGATAGAATACTGGCACCGATTACGGTCCCCCGGCTCATGCGCTTAAAACTGATCGCGAGACGCAAGGGATCATGGATTGGACCCCGAGCTGTTGCGCCCTCGCCGATTCTTATGACATTAGAACTTGGGCAAGGTCCGTACAAGGAAGTTCTCGCCGCCTCAGGAGATGGAAACTTCAGTGACTCCATCAGCGGAGTCCGAATCGAGAACGTGGACCTTCAACCGGAGTTGGGACGCAGAGGCGGTGTTTGGCTGGTTGTGGAACGCATTGGCGGTCCAGGGGGACAAGTCGAGGATCACATTGAGGTGGAAATACTGTCAGAAGAACGTGTGGAGATCGGGCCGTGGGGAAAGGGTGCTGATTAGTGATGGTGGCGAGACGATGCGTTCTTGCTGTCGCTCGTGCTGGTGATCGTTATGCTAATAGCTTTCAAGTGTCAGAAAGCAAATATACAGCTACACCATTAAGAAGAGCTGCATAGCTTAATGAAGTATTCCAACCTACAATAATAACAAAATTTATTCTACGCGTTATCCATCTAGCTGGTCGTGAAGCCGTTATGCAAGCCGTTGTAATGGCAGCTTGGCGGTTCTGCGCACGAACCAACTGAGCTAAGTTAAACTTAGTCAGACGTCATTCCTTCTTCCTCCACCCCAGTTCCCCGGTTCCCCTCACAGCATCGTGGATCAATGCTTCATACACCCAGAGCTTCAGCACTCACCAGACAGCTCCTTTTCGTTCAGCAGTATGTCAGCTAACATCCCAGAGAAGCTTAAAACGGCGGACATTACCCGCTTTGCCACCCGGGCGTCCCAGGTTGAGAAAGCAAAGCCGGTGATCTGGTATTGGTGTATGGACGCCAGCTTCTGGCTGCCATGGTTTTTTAACTGACTCGCGTATTTCATAGGCAATTATTGGATTGTGAATCAGATATTGTCGAAGAGCTTACACCAGACGGACGAAGAATGTCTCAATTACACGACAAAGTTGATGGATTCACTGGAGCAGGTTGGTGGTTACTATTTTCTCGAGATCGGGCAATGACTGACTCTTTGTTTGGCTATATAGTTTAAATCTCAGCATTCCGATAATGATACCGTAACTGACGATGTAGCCGGTCAAGCTTATGTTGAACAATTTGGCCATGAGACTTTCCAGCGGGCGGATAATGCTGTCAAGGCCAACAAGGCTACACTGTTCGCCCATCCACGCACCATTGCTCGCAAATACCTAGGTGACAGTGGACTAACTACTTGTTAGGCAAACGGCGGATACATTCCAGGCAGCGGCGACGTTTCTAGAGCTTTGTCAGATCTGGGGTCAACTTGACCAGGAAACTGCGGCAAAGATCAAGTTTGCGAAATACCATGCACTGCGTATTGTCAAGGCCGTAAAAGCCGGTGAAGATCCGAATGAATCGAATCCATCTGTGGAAAAGTCGGGAGAGGAAGGGAATGATGTCCCGATAGAACAAGGCAACCCCAGTGGCGAAGCTCCGCGGAACCCACGCACATCTGAGCCCCGTCGGGGACGGCAGCCTTCTGTGGAGGAGATACCAGATGATTTTGATCGTGTTCAGCACAGACTGGCACAGCAATCTACGCTAGATGAGTCGCTTCACCCATCCCGATCAACATCTGCCGGGCCACAACGTCAGGCAGATGGAGTGGCAAGTCCTGCGACGGGAATTCCCAGCCCGGGATTCCGGCCCGCAGGCATGATGGATCTCGACGGTGATCTTCGCCAGCGGCCTTCGCACCTATCCCAAGCTTCGATCCCGGACCTTCCCGCAGCACCCTCAGATTTCCCTCAGGGCTCCCCCGCGTCTGGAATGGGCACGCCTCCAAATCTCGGCGCACCTCCTAATGCGTTCCCTTCATTAAGTTCCTTCCAGTCGTTCCCTCCTCCGGCTGTGGTCTTAGATGAGCCACAACGACGCACTCCATCGCCACATGGGGTTGAACCGAAGTTTCCTGCTGCGGGATCTTCAATACCTCCATCAAGTGTCCCTCAATCTGTGAAGCCAACGGCAGCGCCTCCCACGTCGTACCCTCCTCCAGGGGCAACGCACTCGGTCGACGAGGATGCAATCGCCCAAGCACAAAAGCATGCACGCTGGGCAGTGTCTGCTCTGAACTTTGATGATGTTAACACAGCTATCAAGGAGCTGAAAAATGCTTTGCAATTCTTACGTTCTCAGTAGTGGTGATCGCCCCTTTTATTCTGGTTTCTATGTATGGCTGCTAGGGATGGTGTTTGGTCGGGTTCACTTGTTGGGTGGATTGAAAAGCGCAATGCTTTTAGTTTAATGAATTTAGGTTGCTCGGAATTGTTATTCTAGTAAATATGTCATGATACTTGGGATTTTGGTCAATGCTAGTGAATTGAGGGATGAATTGATCAACTCACCTCATTTTGAATAATAATGCTTGCTCAAGGTATTGCCATTGTTTACTGATGTAGGCTCTGTACTACTCAATCATTTCAGTTTCAGTCTGGGCAGTGGCTGGTTAGGCTGCAATGGAATTCCTCAAGCGTTTTGTATCACTTCTTCACCTGTCAAGGAATCTCTAATTAGCTATTTATCTCCAAAGGATACTTGCTAAGAGCGGTGCATCTTTGTCAGAATCAGCAATTCTCCCACTTCACAGCCACCAATTAATGGGTGAGTCTTGCACACTCCCTAGCTTTCAGCCAATTCAAGCCAGTATCTTACCCCGTACGCCATACTACAGGCCCTCCCTCTCCATCTTGAAAGATCGTATCCAGGATCTGCTCAACATGGATCCATCTACATCTTCGGTGCGCCTCCCAAGCAACCCAGCTCTAGCCGCAGTTATATCCCAGTTCCTCGACAAATACAAGCTGCAGCCGGACTACTTCAGAACTCGACCACAGCCATGCCACGGATTCACAGGCAAAGACTGGGCGGAGGTCACCAGCACCTCCACCCATACCCGTCCAGAAACTACTGCAAAATCATCATCGAAAAATTCAACCTCATAACCTGGAACATCGATGCAATGTAGCCTCTTGAAAACGCGCGCATGGCATCTGCGCTCAAATACCTCGAATCACTAGTCAACGCTCCGCCAGCGCCGTTTTCCGCCAGCGCGCCGTTTGTGATCATGCTACAGGAGATGGTAAAGGATGATCTGTCTCAGACTGGTGAGGCGGAGTGGGTGCGGGAGAGATTTGTGATGACGGATCTTGACCGGGAATTCTGGGAGGGCGGGTATGGGACCGTTGTTCTTGTGGAGAAGAAGAAGATGAAGAAGGGCGATGTGGGAACAGGGCTGGATCTGCAGGGTGCTTTCAGGGTCCGGTGCATCAGTAACTATGGGAGGGATGGGCTGTTTGTTGATCTGGTGTTGGGCGAGGGCCAGGGCGAGGGAGGAGCCAAAGGGAAGGTTGTGAGATTGTGCACTGTTCATCTTGAATCCCTTGTTCATGATCCGCCCCTTCGTCCGGTGCAAGTCGGGCTGGCGGCAGAGCATCTGCGTGCGGAGGGGATCCATGGGTCCGTTATGGCAGGGGATATGAATGCTATTGAGGATTCGGATGCCTGCATCGCGGCGGATAATAACCTTACTGATGCCTACCTGGCGTTGGGCGGGGTTGAAGATTCCCCGGATGGATTTACATGGGGGTTTCAGAGTCCGGAATGGATGCGCGAGAAGTATGGGTGCAGTCGGATGGATAAGGTGTTGTATTGTGGCGGGGTTGCAGTTCGAGAGCTACAGAGGATAGGGGTAGGAGTAAAGCTTGAGAACGAAAGGGATAGGGAGGAGATGAGAAAGAGAGGCCAAGGAGAATGGGTCACGGATCATTATGGCTTGATCGCAGAGGTAGAGGTTCTCTAGAACCGGATTCGGAACTCTTCTTCGGGCACATTATTTCATCCTCGACGCGATATGTAGGCGTTTGGGGTTGACTCCACGGTTTGATCAAGACGCATACCCTGCAGCACGCCCGGGTTCAGGTGCGTTGATCGTTCGACATGGGCATGTTATGCATGAGACTCCTCTGGTGGCCCATGGGGAGTCGTCAAGCTGTTGTGCAACTTCAAACCGGGGTCAATATCTGCTGATGCCCGTCGGTCTCGAGTCCGTCGCTGACATGATCACAATGTCAGCGCCGGAAGCCAAACAGAATATTCATTGCCCCGGGTATTGTCGACGCACTCGTGCACTATGTCGAGTTCCTGCGTAGCAATAAAGTTTCCGTGAACGCTTCTTCCGTCCTCGTAGGACGTTTAGAGCCTTAGCAGCTTAGCAGAAGGTCAGAACTCCGTCACGGCCTTGTCGTTCCTCTATGAAACATCCCCCTGCAGGTATTCCTCCGAGCTCGAAAGGGGCTAGATGCGAATATCGGTAGACATGGGCCATTATGCGTTTGACCCCAGTGCATTCGGTTTCTGTATTCAGAGTAGCGAAACGGCCACCAGGGCCCTCTGCTTGGATGTTGGCTCCACATGGATAACGGAGGCGTTCTAACCCAATATCAACATGTTTCATGTACAGACATCAGCAATTGCGGTACCAGAGACGGCTCATTACTCATGGAAAGGTCCTGAATGCGACGGTTGCGAGGAGTTTAGGAGGAAGCAATCTTCAATGACTCTCACGGACAATAGTTGGTCGAGCGGCATGGGAGCAGCCAGCAAGGAGCGGGAATATACCGCAATGCGGCAGTCCTCCGATCGGGCATTGATAAAGGGGTTCGACAGGCTTTTGACGTTCGAGACTGGACGGGAGCGTCCCATGGAACGCGCGATCCAATGGTCTCACAATTTGACGGGACGGGGTCCAGCGGAAGCTCACAGAACGGCTGGTCCTGGCTCGGAGATCATTTCAAATTTTGGTTCTTTTTCTCATAGCGCGAACCAGAAGCTTTCATGATCCACGCGGAGAGTTCGCCGGAGGCATATTTCCTTCTAGAACGCGGTAAAGAAGCCCGTTTGTTGCTTATTCTGCACGAAAACCCTTGTAGTCACAGCCCGACACAATTAATTCGCCAGATACTTCTTGTACTTGCAGGGTCAAGGGCTCATGTGCAGCCCGCTTGCGTGCTTCTGTAGCGCCTTGGTGGAAGCGGGAGACGAGCAAGCCAATGCATACACTTTGAACAAGATTTCTCTGTACCATGGGTCTTTGCTCTGTGCTGGCCAATGTGGGTGAAGGATCAAAAGCGCATCATCGTCATCGACGGCAGGACAGGTAAACCGCAGCCCTTGGGAAGTTACTGTACTAATTGAGTTGGTTGCACGAGGGCATGACGGACGGCCTGGACGAAGTATAACTCGAACCTGCGAAACAGGACGATGGCTGGGGTCAAAATCTGTGCCTGAAATTATTTAGCTCCCCATCCTAGTAAAGGAATAAGAGAAAAAACAAAGCAGAGGCTCCAGGTTGAGAATATATCCTCAAGTGCAAAATCGTGCCGATTCGCAGGGCTCGGATAACTAATGATCGCTGTTAATTAAAAGGCTTCCTTTCCCCTCCTTTTCTCCCTCGATTGAAACCGTCGTTCCGAAACCTCACCACGCTCCGATTTCACCTGTCCTCGCTCTCAAAGGCTCCTCACGTATAACCATCTGGTGTATACGACCTGTGCCCTTTGACGTTGGATAGTTTTGGCATCATTTTTGATTGCCAACGCTTCCTGCCTTCCGCCCGCCCGGTTCGACCGTGTGACACCTGCGACGGAATTTCAAACGCGCGCCTCCCAGCTTCAACGGGGTCGGTGTCTATCCGGAAAGTTGGCACTCGCACGCTCTTCCATACCTCAGCACCCTCGTCGTACTGGTGCCCTCACCCCGTGTCGACTGCAACTATTGAAATCCCGGTCTATAACCTGCTTGAGACGTCATGACGGAAAGTTCCAGCAAGCCCGCGGTGTTGATCATTGGAGGTCTTGGTATGTTCGTCTCGGACATCGTCCTGCTCTTGCGATCTGCTCTTGCGATCTGGCTGGCCACCAACTAATGCTCTTCGCGCGGGATATCAGGTTATTTCGGCCGTCACCTAGCGCTCTACATTCATGAGAACAATCTAGCATCCGAGCTTCGAATCGTGGACAAATTGCTTCCTCAACTAGCTTGGTTGGCCCCAGAGTTCAATGAGGCGTGCTCCGGGGACAAGTTCGTCCAGGCCGATGCGAGCCGTGAGCGTATGCGCCCCGTTTCTGTGTATATGATGATTTAAGTGTACCAGTGAACTAACCAAACCTCGCTACAGAGTCGTTTCCTCGGGTTTTTGACCGGGCTAATGGTGCCCAATTCGATTATGTGTTCAATTGCGCCGGTGACCATCGCCTTTCCCAGTCTGACGATATATACCGCCTCCGTAATCATGCGCTATCCCTTGCGCTTGGAAAAGAATGTGCCCGTCGAGGAATACGCGCTTACGTCGAAGGTTCGTCTGCGTACGTTTATAAAGGCGACAGCAAGCCACGAAAAGAAGGAGATAAGACAAAACCAGCCTTCAAAGTCGTGAAGTGGAAACTCCAGGCTGAAGAAGACCTGAGAAAGATCCCCAATTTGAATCTTGTTATCCTCAGGACTGCTCGCGTATACGGGGAGTATGACGCAGGGTTTCTACCTACTGCGATCTGCTTAGGAAGGGCGTACAAGGAACTGGGCAAGCCATTGACTTTCCTTTATGCCAAGGACCAGTGTATGAACACGGTGTACGTCAAGGACGTCGTCCGCGCTTTCTGGACTGCAGCGGAATGGCGAGCGTCAAAGGGCACTGTCCCAGCTGGCCAAGAACCGTCCTTCCCGATTATATTCAACATTGTCGACCACAACAAGACGACGAAAGGGGACCTCGCAGATGCGTTAAGCAAGGCATTCGGAATCGAATGTACATTTCTAGGAACATTAATGACGCAGTTTGCAAAATTGAACCAGGATGAAGTAGTGGATGATATGAACGATGAGAGTCTGCAGGTATGGTCGGACATTTTGCAGGCGAAGGGGATTACACGACCTGGTCCGATTAGCCCTTTCCTCGAACCGGAAATGCTCAAGGATGCGGATATGGCCGTGGATGGGTCGCTGTTTGAGCAGACGACCGGCTTCGTGTATGAGCAGCCAACACCACCTCCAGACTGGATCGAGCGCATTATTAAAAGCTATGAGCGAATGGGTTGGTGGCCGTGAGGTTGTAGGCGGTTGACTGGGCCGCAAAATATTTCATGTGCTGTTTTGCGGCACTTGGCTTTCTGATATAAAAGGTTTTTTGTTTTGGCTATTCCTTTTTGTTATTTCCCTCGCCTTCTTGTCCCGTTGGGTTCTTTTTATTCTTCCACGTTTACCTTCACTTCGAATACCCTTGTAATTATAGATATCTGGCCCTGTTAGATTTATCCATAGCTTGATCCTTTTGTCTACTCCGTACCGCATTTTTTTCCATCTGGTCCCCCTGGCTAGGTTATGCACTGGTTGTCAAGTCACGGGCAGCAAAACAATGTCCACTGATTTCTGCCCCGGCCCCTTGGGAAATTGCTGATGCTTTAGCAGGACCAAGTTCATCCCTACTAAGTCTGGCTATTGCCCTTTCCCAGCAGAAAAGCCTTCTTGCAAGTCTCATTTCGCAGCTTCCTTTCCCCTCTTCCTCCTTCCAATTGCCCGAGGCGAGGAAGGAGAGCTATCATTTCAATAGCTATGTCTGCACGATCGCCAGCCATCGAGGGACTGAGGAGAAGTCCCTTACAGCATTCCACTCACGCACACAACTTGCTATCTTTGAACACTCGATTCTCAAAGGCCGACATGTGTATTCTCTATATCTCTTGGTTCAATTGCTACTGTGTCGGTCAGATGCTTCGGGATTGGTGTATCGATGCAAAGAGGGGATCGCCGGAATGTACCAAAGTTATCAGCGACTCCTTTATATTCCATCCGTGTTCTCTCCATTGGGGCCGACCTGTCCTTTTTATACGACCTGAGCCACTACCTGAGCGGTTCAAGAGGGATAAGTTGGGAGATATACATTTATGGTGTTGATTATATGGCCATGCGGTGGAAGATAGAAGGTATGTAGAGGACTTAAAGACGTGGGCTTTCAAGCGGCTAACAGCTTCACAGTGTACGCTTTTGTCCTATTTGCGGCTTGATTCGGCTTCGGGTTCGAGGACGCTTGAACGTTACTACGGAATCGTCCCTAGAATCGAACCGATGATGGATGAAGCCGGCTGCTTAAGGTTTTGGTACCCCGTTCAGACGAGACTAAAGCCGAGTTATCAGATGCATGGTATGGCGCGCCTCCATTAACTCTAACATTAGCCTAACGCTGGCTAATAGCGAATGTGAAGCACGCAGTATGTGAATTAGAAGGGATTTTTGTTCAGGCTGGGTCAAGTGGACGATGTTTAAAGGGGAACAGCAGAAAATTTTGGCATGCTGATAAAATGAAGGAGCTGAAACAATCTATATCTAAACACTACATAGGCCAGAAATTGTTTACTCCAAATGATGGAGGTTTACCATCGTCTGGTTTCCTTTTTATACACGACTACAGCAAGGTTTGGGCCATTTAAGGTTGACCCAGTGCCCCATTTAGAGTGGCGCTATATCACGTGGACATTTGAGCCCTGATCGTCAAAACCTGACCGTTTGGTTGCGGGATGGGGAATTTTACCCGGGCATCGAGTTTGAGCTCTTCTGTCGATGGCCTCTGCTAGAAGATTTCTGAGACGCGCTTTTTGAGCTTGCAATTTATTCGGTGGATTCCACGGACGATTGATATTGGCATGGATAGCTGAACGAGGTCTAGGGAAAATCAGCGATCACGAGTCGTTCTGTCGCAATCACCATTTAAATTTAACTGCTCCGAGCCTCTTGTTAAAGTCGAGCAACAATGCCTCGAAAGGCGATCGACTCGCGAATACCGGCGCTGATTCGCAATGGCGTCCAAGAGAAGAAGAGAAGCTTCTTCGTGGTGGTGGGCGACCGCGCGAAAGATGTCATCGTCCATCTCCATTATATCCTGACGAACGCCGATATCAAACAGAACAAGTCCGTACTTTGGGCCTACAAGAAGGATCTGATTGGGTTTTCGAGTAATCGCAAGAAGCGCGAGGCGAAGATAAAGAAGGAAGTGAAGAGAGGTATCCGGGACCCGGATACTGAAGACCCGTTTGAGCTCTTTGTCACGCTCAATCAGGTTCGATATGTGTATTATAAAGAGACGGAGAAAATTTTGGGCAATACATATGGAATGTGTATATTGCAGGATTTCGAAGCATTGACGCCAAACCTGCTGGCAAGAACTATCGAGACGGTGGAGGGCGGTGGATTGGTGATATTGCTCCTGAAAGGGATGAAGAGCTTGAAGCAGCTCTATACATTGTCGATGGATATCCATTCGAGGTATCGAACGGAAGCGCATGATGATGTGGTTGCCCGGTTTAACGAGCGATTCATCTTGTCTCTCGGGAGCTGCAACTCTTGCTTAGTGGTCGATGATGAGCTCAATGTTCTTCCTATTTCCGGTGGAAAGGACGTCAAGCCGCTACCGCCAGTTGATCCCACAGAAGCGGCGAACTCTCCATCTAAAAAGGAACTCGAGTCGATAAAGGACAAACTCGCCGATACGCAACCTATTGGATCCTTGGTCTCTCTGGCGAAAACCGTGGATCAGGCTAAAGCCCTTCTTACTTTCGTCGAGGCGATCGCAGAGAAGACACTACGCAGCACCGTTACATTGACAGCCGCGCGTGGTCGAGGAAAGTCTGCTGCTCTGGGTGTTGCGATTGCAGCTGCTATTGCGCATGGCTACAGTAATATTTTCATTACATCGCCGAGCCCAGAGAATTTGAAAACCCTGTTTGAATTTATTTTCAAGGGGTTTGATGCTTTGGGATATATGGACCATGTCGATTATACGATTCTTCAGTCGACAAATCCTGATTTTAATAAAGCCATCGTGCGCGTCAATATTCACCGCCAACATCGCCAGACGATTCAGTACATTCAGCCGCAGGACGCCTTTGCTTTGGGGCAAGCTGAGCTGTTGGTGATCGACGAAGCCGCGGCCATTCCGCTGCCGTTGGTTAGAAAGCTAATGGGACCGTATCTGATTTTCATGGCCTCGACTATCAACGGTTATGAGGGTACTGGAAGATCACTGTCTCTGAAGCTGATCCAGCAACTTCGTGAACAATCAAGAGGAGGGTCAACGGCCGCCGGAGCGGACGATGCCGATATTGCTGATCGATCAACCGGAAAGACAGCGAAACGGGGGGAGAATCAATATCTGGGTGGACGACCCCTGAGGGAAATCACACTCTCAGAACCTATCAGATACGCCCAAGGGGATTCCGTTGAGAAATGGCTGAACAAAGTCCTCTGCCTCGACGCAACGTTGCCCAAATCGAGGATCAACATGCAGGGATGTCCTCATCCGTCGCAATGCCAGCTCCTCCAAGTCAACCGAGATACCTTGTTTTCCTTTCACCCCGTTTCTGAAAAGTTTCTGCAGCAGATGATGGCTTTGTATGTTGCTAGCCATTACAAGAACACGCCGAATGACCTTCAATTGATGAGCGATGCACCAGCTCACCGACTCTTCGTTCTTGTCCCTCCAGTCGATGAGAATGCGTCTAAGTTACCGGAGCCACTTTGCGTTGTCCAGGTGGCTCTGGAAGGCCGTATTAGCAAGCAAAGCGTGCTGAACGGTCTGAGCCGTGGTCAAAAAGCTGGTGGTGACCTTATTCCATGGCTTGTGAGCCAGCAGTTCCAAGATGAGGAATTCGCTGGGCTGTCTGGTGCGAGAGTGGTGAGGATAGCTACAAACCCGGATTACCTGAGCATGGGATACGGTTCGCGCGCGTTGGAGCTGTTGGTTGACTTTTACGAGGGCAAGTTTACGAGCTTGTCGGAAGAAGACGCTCTGCTTTCAGACGAGATGGTTCGGGTCACAGACGCCGAGCTTGAGACGTCCAACCTTCTAGACGACAATGTCCATGTCAGAGATATCCGATCGATGCCACCGCTCTTCGGCAAGCTCTCGGAGCGCCGACCCGACCTACTCGATTATGTCGGTGTCAGCTATGGCCTCACACCGCCCTTGCACAAATTCTGGAAACGCGCAAAGTTCGCCCCCGTATACCTCCGGCAAACACCCAACGACCTCACCGGCGAGCATTCCTGCGTGATGCTCCGTACACTATCCACCGGCGCAAACGACAGCTCCTGGCTCAGTGCCTACCTCAGCGACTTCCACAAACGCTTCCTCTCCCTCCTATCCTATCAATTCCGAGACTTTCCAGCCATCCTCTCTCTCAGCATCGGCGAAGCCGCAACCTCGATCTCCAAATCCGACCCTTCATTCTCCCAGCCCCAACCGCTCACAAAGGAGCAACTCGACGCCACATTCTCCCCCTTCGACCTCAAGCGCCTCGACAGCTATGCCAAAGACACTCTCGATTACCATGTCATCCTCGACATGGTTCCCACAATCGCTACTCTCTATTTCTCCGGCCGCATATCATCACACGTCAAGCTAACGGGCGTCCAACAATCCCTTCTCCTCGCCATCGGCCTCCAACGGAAATCTTTCGATGACGTCGAGAAGGAATACGGCAACGTCAGCGCCCCCCAGCTCATGGCAATGTTTAGGAAAATCATCATGAAGGTGTCGACGTATTTCCGAACGATTGTCGAGGGCGCGGTTGCAGAGACAATGCCTGCTGCTGACGTGGGCGTGTCGAGAAAAGATGCGACCGGCGTTCATGATGATGAGGTCGTGGATGACCGGTTCCAGCCTCTTGACGTCAACTTGGACGAGGAGTTGAAGGAGGGTGGAAAGGAGATTGATAAGGAGCTAAGGGAGAAACAGAGGGCGCTTATCGAAGCCTTGCCGCTGGATCAGTACGTTTTTCCCCCGTCAATTTTTGTATGATGTCTAACTAATTCCATAGATACGAAATCGCCAACGGCGGCGTGGCCTGGGACAGTGCGGAGAAGCAAGTTCGCTCCGCAATGAATGCGGGCAATAAGAACGGAACCGTCCCCACTGTCAGCGTCAAGACTTCAAAGTCAGCGAAGCGAAAGGCCGGTGAGTCGGCGCGGGATATCTACGAGAAGGAGATTGGCAGCAAAGAACGGAAAAAGATCAAGAAGGCTACGGAGGGAAGAAAGAAGTCAGCCTGAATGTTCTTTATATAATTGAGCAGCTTCATAATATTTGACCATGCTCCTTGTTGAGCTAGATTATTATATGTACTTGTTTTTGTATATGACTGTTGCATTAGACTGGTGTTAGAGTGCGTTTCAATGGAAGGCGGTTTACTCTAGTTCAACCTGATGAAGGCACAGGTTTCAGCTTGATTGATAGTTATAGAATAGTATTGGTTGTTATTGTCTCCCAACAGATGATACAGCACTCGACGAATACAGAGACAAATTCAGAGTACAGATTAAACAAGCTAAGTTGAATGAATACAGCAAATCCCGGAGAGGAGTCCCATATGATAGGACGAACATCTCACAGCTCCTCATGGACTGGTGTCTTTGTCTCCTCTGAGGGTTTCTCTGTCGGCTTCTGTTCTGGCTCTACCACCACTGGCTCTTCCTCAGGCGCTTCTTCGGGCTGCTCCTCAGGTTGTTCTTCGGGTTGGCCCTCGGGTTGAGCCTCAGGGGCTTGCTCTGGCTCCGCCCTAGGTTCTTTCTCGCTAGGCTTATCGTCACTCACTAGAGCGCTCTCGGGAAGCTTCTCTTTCTTTCCTTCTCCTAAGCGGATAGCGTCGATCCATTTCTCTAGCTCGACAAGTCCGTATTTTTTATCTTCACCAGGATCATATCTACGCCACCATCCTCGTTTGGCGTTAATGGCGATAACTTGAACTGGACTCGAGTCTAATCCTAGCTCCTTTTTCAAGGTGGAGATTTCTGGAATCGCGTCGAGGAGCATGTAGAAGGGGAAGAGCTTGGCTTTGCGCAGATTATGCTTGTGAGCGATTTCTGCAAGACTGTCGACCGCCTCCATAGCGCCGGGCGGTGGTCCGGCCTCCAAGTCTGCGGGTATGGGCAAGATAGCGAGGACGCATGTACCTGTCTTGGGAGAGAGGCAGGTGGTTTTGAGATCGATGCTGCTGGTGAGCATGCGGAGTGGTGGCGCTTTCGGAGGAGCGGAGGGTTTCGGTGTGGAAGAGCTGGACTCCTCGCCATCGTCCGAGGTCTCACTTGGTTTAGGTGTTTCGGTGGTCGAGTCTTCTTTCGCGGCAGACTTTTTCGAAGGCTTCTTGCTCTTTGGTGCTTCCTTGCCGGGTTGATTGGGTTTCGCTACCTGGCTGAGAAATTCCACCAGAGGTTTCTTTTTCAGCTCTCCGTCATATACGATGGACTGTTTGTCGCCACCTGGTAGAAGCACGACAGTAGGGAACTTTGTGACGCCGAACGTATCTACTGCTGATGCCTCCTTGTTTCTGATCTGGGCGATCTGAATAGAACCGAGGAAATCGATCGCCAGAGCTCTCAATAGAGCACTGGTGGTGCCTTTTTCGGTGAAAAGAATGGCTTTCGCGGTGTTGTTTGCTTCAGCCAACCAGTTGTCAAGATCCTTATCCGAGACTCGTTTGACGTGGTTTGGGATCCTCTGAACGACGGCTTCGACAATATCTTTGGCCATTCTGGGGCCTTGGTAGTCTTCCACTCTGGGCTTTCCGGGCTTCTTTGATGGAACCACAAATTTGATCGTGGGGAAGCCCTTGATGCCCATCTGCCCACAGAGGCTCTTGTTTTCGTCGTCATCGCAATTGACAGCTGCAACATTTGCAAGCCCGTCAAGGTTCTTCGCCGCCTTCTCGTATGCTGGCTTTAGATTTTGGCAATGGCCACACCATGGTGCGTAGAATCTGTATGAGGGCACTTGTGAGACATCGAACCGCTATCAAGGACAAGCAAGGGGGAGCTTACTCTACAACCTGACAGAATGGTCAGCCAGCGAACAAGCTATTATCGCCACCCATGGTTAGTCTACTTACAGATGCATAGTTAGATCGAGTAATCAGACGGTCATAGTTGCTCGCATCTACCCGTAAAACGGGTGACTTCTTGGTGTATAGCGAGTCAGCATTGGCTGGAATAGCTCCCAGTAGCGCCGCCAGGAACAGGACTGAGGAAGATTTGTGAAGCATCTTGAGCGGTTTCAGAGCACTAGAACATGAACACCAAGCTCCGAGTATGCCAACAAGCACAGAGCCCAAGCAGGTCGGACAGGTCAGTGGCACATATTAATACGATGTGTGTCCCCTCGTCATTGAAACAAAACACTTGTCCTCATGGTGACGAGCTGCTTATCGCGCATGTAGCTAGCTTATCGGCACGTGATATCGCTTTTTGGCCACGGAACCTTTTGCAGCGACTCGATGGGCGACATGAGCTCTGCAACAGTTTATCCCAGTATGTATGTTTGGGCGCAATGATTTTGCCTGGGCTACATCATGATGAAAATGTGGCCGATACTCTCGAACGGCATTTATTTGTTGGGGAAGCAAGAGCAATGGCCCGAGGGCAATATGGCAATAATCGAAGAGACATTGGCTGATATATCTCCGCTGAAACTGCCTAGATCAAGCAATATACAAAAGAAAATCATAGTGTAAGGAAAGTTGAATATTGTTTACATGGTCAAAGGATCTAGATCTGCATGTAAGAGTCTACAGTTCTCGAGCCATATACAGCCTTTGGTCCAAAATCAAGCAGCGTAGGAGATACAATGCTTTACATATCCGCACTGGCGGTCGCACCAGTAATGATCTCAACCAATTCACCAGTAATGGCGGCTTGACGCTGTCGGTTGTAAAGAATCTGGAATCTGTAGGCATGATACGGTCAGCGAATGTGGCAGATATAAATTGCGATTCGAGACTCACCGGCTAATCATGTCACCAGCGTTCTTGGAAGCGTTCTGTATATAAAATTAGTTATCATCATCAAGGAGTCAAGAGTGGATGTAGTCGAAGCACATACGTCCATAGCATTTCGGCGGGCCTAGAGAGTCGGAGATTAGCTTTAAGTCTATACATGACACTGTGATGAAGTTCTTACAGAGATTTCGCAGGCATGTCCTTCAGCCAACGCCCAGTACAAGCTGTTGGCAAGGGAGTATTCGCGAAGGTTGGTAAGAACCTCGCTCTCGACCTCGAAGGCGGAGACATTGGCTGTAAAACGTATTAGAGATTTTTCCCTAGAATCAAAGATTTAAATCATGATCTCAGGAAGAGGGGTGCGCACGGGATTGGATAATGGCTTCTTCCGAGAAAGCCTCGACTGTGACGGGTTCGTAGCTCTGAGCATTGATGAACTTGTTGTAGACGATCTTAATGCTGGCGTAGTCCGTGGGGAGAAGGCAGATTTGATCGGCAATGGCTTGCGCATCAGCAAAGGTGGGGATATCCTTTCCAACACCGGCGAAGCTCAATACAATGTCCTTTTCGTTGGTTCTGGAAAGCTGGCCCTTGGCCTTCTCTCCAAGCACAACCACGTCCGCTTCAGGCTGGGCCGCCAACATTCTGCGGGTGGCTTTGCTGAGACCGGAGTGAATACCTCCGCAGAGACCCTTATCCGAACTGGCAACAACGAAAAGGGTCTTCTTGTTCTCAAGCGGTTTGGTCTCAGCGTTCTCGAAGACCGCCTCGGAAGTTTGACCGTAGGCCCTGGAAACATCCATGGCTCTCTGGGCCTTGTTAAGACGAGTAGAAGCGACAATCTTCATCGTGTTGGTGATTTTCTCGATGTTTTTAATGGACTTGAGACGGCCTTCGATTTCACGGAGAGTCGCGAAGCCAGCGGCATTAGCGGGGGCGGACCTTTGCAAACAATTGTCAGCCAATTCGTCGTCACGAATACGCCTCCCACCAGCAAGAAACGTATCCTAATTCCTGCTGTGAGGGAACCTGAGAGAGGGTATAGACTCGTACCGGGCGACAGCCGCAGAGCCGGCTTTGAGGGCCGGGCGGGCAGCTCGGGAGAGCATAGCGAGAAAATGCAACCACAAAGTATAACAAACTTGAAAAGAACAACCCTAGGGCACCCGAATGGCCTTGCGAGTCGACAATGGCAAAGAATGGGGGTGGTTGTAGGACTGCTTGGTTGATAACAAAACGAATCACCAAAATGGGCACGTCGGAACATCCAGCAACACTAAACCATTTCAGGTCAAGCGAGTTCGGACGCCTCCTCCAAGGCTTGCTGGGAACGCGAACCTTCTCTGACCTCTTCCTCTTCTCCGTCCTCTTCTTCAGCTGTTCTTCTTCCTAACTTCAACCTCACATCTTCACTTGTCTTGATATTTTGGTGCCTGCTCTCTGTACTCTTGGGTGATAATTTGGCTTCTCACTGCCCTTTCTCTTTCTTCTACTTCATCCCTTCCAACTCTTTATACTTTAATTCAACAACAATCATTGCTTGCTTCTCAGCTTTGTTTCACATCAGATTCCTCTCTCCAGGCATACAAGCAGCACCTCTCCGTCGATTACTCCAGCCGCTTCACGTCCAACCGCTTTCATTTCGATTACAGTACTCAGTCTCTGCCTACGCTCGAGTCATGAGCTCGTCTGAGGACGATGTTCCCCTTGTTGGGAGGAAGAAGAACAATGGAGACAATGGTGAGCAGCCCCGGCGTGGTATAGGAAAAGCGCTTGTCTCGACTCTCTTCACCTGGCTCTATCAGGTCCTGCGACATTTAAATGCGTATACTTACACAATACAGCTTTTCCTCTTTCAAAAGAGCTAGTCTCCGATGCCGCAGATCCTTCCGGTGCAAATACTCCCGCCATGAATGGCACACCCAAACCAGGAGTATCGATTCGCTACGGTGCACTCGACGGGGATGTGGAAATGCAGGATGCTGATGCGAACGGCACGGCACAAAGCAAGCGGAAATCAAGAACAAGTGCTGGCAAGCCATCCTACGCAGAGCCAGAAAGCAGTGAGGAGGATGATAAACCACTGGTACGCCATGCCCCCTAGCCTTCTTCCGCCAGCAACCCGTTGCATATCTTTTATCACCTACACTCCCAAAGTCAGCGACTGACTACGAGATAGAGCAAGCGCCGCCGGACAGCTGTCAAGCAACAGGATGTGGAATCTGACTCTGATGAAGCACCTTTGCTTTCACGGTCTGCACGAGCACGAAAGCTACCTGCCGCGACTGCAGCCGATGCAGGTGACGAATCGGACTCTGATATACCAGTGGGCAGGAAACTTGCCAACGAAAAAGCAAAGATTGAACACAAGGCGGAAAAGGAAGCTGTAGCTATTCGAGAGGATGAGCGCAAGAAAGTTGCCGCGAAGAAGGCCCAAGCTAAACAGCCCAGCCAGGCAGCTGCACGCAAACCAGCCGTCAACGGCAGAAAGGCGAAAGCCAACGGCGTTAAAAAGTCTGAATCCAGCGACGACGATGTTCCTCTGAGCAAGATCCCTGCCAAACGTGGTGCAAAGGCCGCAAAATCAGAATCAGCGACCCCTGTGAGTAGAGGTAAAGGTAAACCCAAAAAGGAAGCCAGCGAGGAAACCGAGGAGCCTGAAGAGGAGGAATACCGCTGGTGGGAGGATCCCTCCAAAGGCGATGGCACCATTAAATGGACAACTCTGGAACATAATGGCGTTATCTTCCCTCCAGAATATGAACCCCTACCGAAAAATGTCAAGATGAAGTATGAGGGAGTTCCGATTACGCTGGAACCTGAGGCTGAGGAAGTAGCCGGCTTCTTTGGCGGCATGCTGAACTCTACTCACAACGTCGAAAACCCCACGTTCCAAAAGAATTTCTTCGAAGACTTTACAGCTATTATCAAAAAGACCGGCGGTGCCAAAGATCCACAGGGAAACGTCATTCAGATCAAGCAGTTCGCCAAGTGCGATTTCAAACCCATCTTCGAATATTACGAAAGGCAACGGTTGGAAAAGAAACAACTTCCTGCCGCTGAGAAGAAACGTTTGAAGGCAGAAAAGGACGAAGCCGAAGCGCCATACATGTATTGCATGTGGGATGGCCGGAAGCAGAAGGTGGGCAATTTCCGCGTTGAACCTCCAGCTCTCTTCCGTGGTCGGGGTGAGCATCCGAAAACTGGACGAGTAAAAACGCGTGTTCGCCCCGAACAAATCACTATCAACATCGGGAAGGGCGCGCCAGTTCCTCCGCCACCAGAAGGCCACCGTTGGAAAGATGTCAAACATGACCAGGAAGGCACATGGCTGGCCATGTGGCAGGAGAACATCAACGGGAACTACAAATATGTCATGCTCGCCGCGAATTCCGATGTCAAAGGGCAAAGTGACTATAAGAAGTTTGAGAAGGCCCGTGAACTGAAGGTTTGTTTCTCGTCGTCATATATTGATACTGGTATTAACAAATAGTTTCTAGAAACATATCGATCGAATCCGGAAAGATTACCGAAAAGGCCTGAAAGCCGAACTCATGGCTGACCGTCAAAGAGCCACAGCAGTTTACCTCATTGACCAGTTCGCGCTGAGAGCTGGCAATGAGAAGGGAGAGGACGAAGCAGATACTGTCGGCTGCTGCTCGTTGAAGTACGAGCACGTTACGCTCAAGCCACCAAACAAGGTCATTTTCGACTTTCTCGGCAAAGATAGCATTCGATTCTATGACGAGGTTGAGGTCGACCCTCAAGTGTTCAAGAATCTGAAAATCTTCAAAAAGGCCCCGAAGAAAGAAGGGGATGAGATTTTCGATCGATTAACGGTATTAGATTCCTTTCGCTGGCCTGAACCCGTATACGACGTTACTAACGTTAATTGCCTAGACCTCTGCTCTCAACAGGCATTTGTCCGGTTATATGCCTGGCCTCACGGCTAAAGTCTTCCGCACTTATAACGCGTCTTATACCATGGCCACATTGCTGAAGCAAATGAATGCTACCGGTACCATTCACGAAAAGGTCAAAGAGTACAATGATGCCAACCGGAAGGTCGCCATTCTCTGTAACCATAAGCGCACCGTTGCGGCGGGTCATGCAGGCCAGATGGAGAAATTGAGTGATAGGGTATGTCACTAGCTCGGGTTGAATTGATTGGGAAGGGTACTAACATTGAATAGATCAAAGGGCTACGTTATCAAAAGTGGAGAATCAAGCAAATGATGCTTGACCTTGATCCAAAGCTGAAAAAGAAGAAAGGCGCAGCTTATTTTGAAATAGACGAGGACTTAGACGAGGAGTGGCTCGGGCAGCACCAGGCTTTCTTGGTTGAAGAACAGCGTCAGAAGATTCAGAAGAAATTCGAAAAGGATAACGAGAAGCTGCGTGCTGAGGGAGAAAAAGAGCTAAAAGCTAAAGATCTTGAGGAGCGCATGGGTGCTGCTAAGGAGCTGGAAGCGAAATTCAAGAAAGAGAACAAGACAAAGAAGGTAGAGGCCGAGGGCAAAGGCGTTACCGTCGAAAAACTCGAGAACAACCTTGCGAAGCTAGATCAGCGCATCGAGATCATGACAGTTCAAGCTGAAGATAAGGAAAATAATAAAGAAGTCGCCCTCGGGACTTCGAAAATAGTATGTGGACGGACTTGCTCTCCTTGCAAACAGGCGGAAACTTTGGAATGCTGACATGTCTATAGAACTATATCGATCCCCGATTGACTGTGGTCTTCACGAAAAAATTCAATGTGCCGATTGAAAAGTTTTTCTCGAAAACGTTGCGGGAGAAGTTTGACTGGGCAATCAAGTCTGTTGACGAGAATTGGGAGTTCTAATCCTGAACACTTGGTTATCTGGCTGAGCTTGGATTGAACATATATCGCCCGAGGTACTTGGACAATAACTGGTGGAAAGCATTATTATATCTTTAAATATCACATATATTTTTAGCTAGAGAATTGGCATTATCAATCAACAAATATTCAGCTTCGTAACGCGCAATCTGGATCACATGACATCACCGCAATGCGCCCTTCAGCTCATCCCGGAAATTTGTCAATTGACCTCTGCGAGGCTCTTTGTGGCGATTGTACGGGTTTCCTACGGAATAGCGATGACCTTCCAACCCTTCTCTCATTATTTTAGTCGTTACTTTCGCTGAGTTGAGTCAATTACCTGATCAATTCACCCAGCCCCTTGCGCAAGCGCAATCTCACAGCATGCAATGGGGGGAATGATTGCGCTTCCAATTAGGTGTGAATTGTATCCGGAAATCTAGTTATTTAATCTAATGGTCTTTATTTCGTCAGTGTGTTCACGATCAGTGCATTATGGTTGCTGTTCTCAGCCGAAACTTCCTTTGTCTTCAGTCCGTCCAGCCCCGAGTACCAAACTTTTCGAGGATGTGGATATATAGCTGATATTGGGGAACAATTTAGACCGGCCAGCGGAGTCCGCCATAATTACCTTCATCGTTACCGGCCTCTCACTCTGGTTATCTAGCCTGGTGACCTCCTCCCTATTCAAGCCGACCGACGCCGATGCCCCGAACGAATGTATTGCCTTATCCGAACCATTCTCCGCCGTATCTACCAGCCTTCACTCGCAGGCTCTCAGTAAACTGCGAAAGGTGGCAATTGCGAAATTGAGGGAGACATGGGCGATACTTGGCGCAACGGCGGGCGCGTTGTGCGTACGCGTTGAGCTTTACCGGCAGGTCGTTCGGAGGTCGAATTGTACAACACTGAATCTTCTGGTTGGTGGAAAACACCCTGATATTTGGTTTCCCGGGAGCGTCTTTTTAACAATGACCTTGCGAATTTAGGTCTTTGTACCGCTTTCCATAGCGTTATACGATTATTGGGTTGCCAAGCGGAAATCCACTGGAAGCCAGCGCGGATCGGATAATTCTTCGAGGAAACATTTTAATTTCGTTTGCGCGGCGGTGCTGCTGGCTGTTTCTGGGATTTTGACTGCCTCTCTCAAGGCAGGGCAGGAGTCCTCGGTTATCTGCTCGATAGTAGAACATGAGGCGAAAGTGACGGTTCTACTGCAGGTGTTGAGCTCCGTCTTGGACGCTTGTATCCTGGTGGCTCTGGGGACTTTAGCAAACTCCTCAATCCGTCGAAGCGATGGCACGCTCTGGCAGACGTCAACACTGTGGGGAGGGGTTCTTCTGGTGAGACAGTTCTGTCAGATTATACACTTACCTGACTTTCATGGGGGCTAATAACATGGCAACTCCAGGCTTCCGCGGCAATTTGGCTCCTTGTTGGGATGGGAATTTTTAAATTTGGCAACCGAAATTGGATGACACCGCCGCCAGCTTCCTATATCAAAGATGTCTTGAAACAGGGCTTTCTGTTTGCTATTCTATGTGTATCGGGGTCGAAAACCGTGAGTCTTCGAGCCGCAATTTACGATACCGTGATATCAGATCTAATCCACGGCCTAGGGATCCCAAGTTACAGTATCAACTCTAACGTTTCTATTCGCATTCCTTTCCACGTTTCTAAGCTTAATATTTTCTCTAACCGCCTCAAATCGAACGTTTCCTGCGCTCCCTATCCCAAATGCGGTATTCGCGGTAATTCTTCTCCATGGCGCTGGCTATCTTTATCTTCGATCAAGCCTGTCTCCGGATTCCGATAGAAAGCGTCTGTTACGGCCAGCCAGTTGGCTCCGCTGGATGAGCATAGCCTCCTTGAGCGCATTGGTGATCGTTGTGCTATCGAAACACAGGGATTCTAAATATCATACAATTGACATGCTTATAAACCGTGCTCAAGAGGTGCATTCCGACTGGGCAAGGGATGCAGCACGTAGCACAACTCTTGAGCAGGCAGTAGTGGAATATCGAAAACGCTACAAGCAGACACCACCACCGTATGTTACTTGACCTACTTCCCCTAATTATGATTGGTGTTCTTACGGAATTTATAGTGGTTTCGATGTCTGGTATGAGTACGCCCTCAACAGGTCATCAGTTGTTATTGACGATTATGATCAAATACACGAAGACCTCCTTCCCTTTCACACGATAGATCCAAAGTCACTTCGAGACCTTGTTAATTCGATGATTTCCGATGAATGGAATGAGGTATCTGCTGTGGTCATCAAGAATGGGGTTGCCAAACCCCAGAAAGAAATGCGACCTACCCATCGGTGGATGATTGAGGGTATCGCAAAGATGATTGAGCCTTTTGCTCAGCATCTTCCTGATATGAACGTTGCGTTTAATCAGAATGACGAATGCCGGGTTGCAGTTCCCTGGGAACAAATCCAAGAGCTCAGAAAGACCGCAAAACATAACAGCCAGCTGCTACGGAAGGAAAAGTTTACTCAGTCCTGGTCAGAAAATCGTAGAGATCAGTGGACTGAGGATGGTGCTGGTGGCCGGCATTTTGTGGACAAATCTTTCCAGAAGATATACGATACAATTGTCCGTCCACTTTGCCCGCCGAATTCAAAAGCCCGCACAGACTACATTTGGGACGAAAAGCAGCTTTGTTTATCGTGTCTAGAGCCACACTCAAATGACCAATTCGTACGACGATGGAAATCCTCCTCCGACGCCTGCCATCAGCCCGACCTTGCCCACTTGCACGGTCTCTTCCTCTCTCCGGCATCCTTCAAAGTGTCGCGAAACCTTCTCCCTGTCTTTAGCCAGAGCAAAGCATCCGGTTTCAACGACATTCTCTACCCCAGCTCATGGAACTACATTGACAAAATAAAATACGAACCCTCAAAGGAGCACCCTGACTCCCCCTATTTGGAAAAGGAACCTATTCTCTTCTGGCGAGGCACCACTTCTGAAGGAACCAGCGACACCGGGAGGTGGAAAGGCATGACCCGCCAACGCCTCCTCCATCTCCTCAACAATCAGACTGCCAACCACGTCTCCGTGCTCCTCCCATCAGACAAACCAGGCGGAACATACACCTACAAAACCTTCACACGCTCCGAACTCCCACACTCACTCAACCTAAACACCTCCGTCCACATCGCCGAAGCAGTAGCCCGCTGCGGCAACAAAGATTGCCGCACACAAACAGAGGAATTCGGCGTAACCCCACGAGTCGATTTTCAAGAGCACTGGAAATACCGATTCCTCTTCGACATGGACGGCGCAGGCTTCAGCGGAAGATTCCTACCTTTCCTTCAAAGCCGCAGCTTGCCCTTTCGCACCGCCTTATTCCGTCAGTGGCTCGATAACCGAATCACGCCCTGGCTACACTTTGTGCCGCAGGATCTCAGACTTCATGAGACCTTCAGCACCCTCGCGTACTTTGCGGGCGCGAAAAAGACAGTTAACAAAAAGGACGGGAGCACCACGCTTCAGACCGTTATGAAACCCCATGATAAAGAGGGCGAGTGGATCGCTGAAGAGGGGAGGAAGTGGGCTGAAAAGGCCCTTCGGAAAGAAGATATGGAGATTTATATGTTTCGTCTCCTGTTGGAATGGGCACGGCTGACGGACGACAAAAGAGACGAGCTAGGATTTACGATATAATGTGAGCAGTAAATTCTTGTTTCTGGGCTCAAGGACAGTTTCACCAGCTGGCGTGTATATATCTTGTCGATGGGGAGTATATGTGCTGCTAATGTAATTCTCGATAATTCCCTCTAACATTTAGTTGAATCTTGGATATATTAGCGTTAATACAGAGTATATGATATCCTGTTTTGAAGGTTCTCAAGAACAATCAAAAACAACTGAACAAAAAAAAAAGCTTTCTTGTTGACTGCACAAAAAGCTGCACCCATTCAAGTAGACAGCATACTTATTTCGTTCCATTTTAATCTTTGGCCAGGGGCTCATTGGACCTTACTCTGGTTTCTTTATTTTCTGCTTGCTCTGTTTCATCTCATTTGTTCCCTTGCTGTTGGTATATTGGTGGCTTTTTCACCATACTGGATTTCATTTTCAAAGGTAACCACCACTCCAATGTACTCCAGGAAAATATGTGAAAAATGTATGAATTCTATGTAGAATTGGGTAAGAGGCTGGCTATGAAACAAAAGAAGAAACCTCAGAATACCCTTAAAAGTACAATAACATGAAGCCAAAAGATATATCTTTCAAAACAGAGTAGGTAGCCAAGAGTCACAACACAATGGAAATGTTAGCACATATTATAGGTAGTCACAGCGCTCGGTTCTCAAAAGGTGTGATAAGATATAATCAACGTGGTTGAATCAGAAGTGGCCGTGTCTCCGCGCAGCTAGGTGCCTTCGGTGCTTCTCCAGGTCGGCGGGATCAATCGGCGAAATCACGTTTCCGGTGCCGGAGGGCTTTCCGGGGTGAGTGGAGGTAATCGGGGTGGTTGGCTGGAGGGTGGGAGGGACAGGGGATTCGGCACCCGTTCCGGTGTTGTCTGACTTGGTCTTGCTGTTCACGATTGTGAGGGTGGTCACGGTGGTGTATGTCACGCATGTTGTGCGTGTGGTGCAAATGCCTCCTGTTGGATCAACGCCGCCGTTGCTCTCGCTGGGCTTTTCAGTTGGTGCGGCAGTGTTGCTTCCCGAGGGCTTTCCCGTAGGTTCTTGGGACGGTTTGCCAGTGGGTTCATCGTCGTCGTCACAGTCTGACTCTGTGGGTGTGGGTGCGGCAGTTTCGTCGCTGCTAGTGCCGGTTGGGGAAACGTCATCGGTGGTGGTGGTGGTGCTGCTGCTGTTGCCGCCAGTTGGGCCAGTGGAACCGGTGGATTTGCTGGAGGTAGGAGTATCGGTGGATTCGGTGGAAGTTCCAGTGGAAGTTTTAGTAGTACCTTCGCTTGTGCTGCGGCTGGTAGTAGTCTTAGTTGAGGAGGAGGAGGAGGAGGAGGCAGATGTCCGTGTCGAGGTCGATTGTTGAGTAGACGAGGACGATGATGGTGGTGCCTCGCGCTGTTGGAAGAGTTTCATAGAGTTGATCTCCCAGAAAGCATCTTTGAAATCGCCTGGGTTATTCTTGACGTATTCTTCACAGGACTTCTTTGCAGCGCAGGTGCCGTCAGCTCCCCAGGTACCCTTGGCCCAGTCACCGCAGAAGGCGGTGTTGATGATCTTAATAAAGCATAGCCGTTAGCCAGGGAGTAAAAACATGCACAAGAAGGGAAAACCCGTACAATTCGCTGCTCCTGGACATATTTGTCGAAATCACATCCAGCAAAGCGAGCTGAAGGCTTGCCCCAGGTGGCAGGGTTCGGGTTGGCACTATTGACATCTTTCGGAATTCTTCCACGCGGGAAGAACCAGACAGAGATGGCCTTGCTGGTCCATTCAAAAGCATAAACACCGCCACCATTTTGGTTGAACGGGGTACCATAGCTGTTGGGGTCGTTTGATGAAAACAGACAGCCTTGGTTGCCGGGTTGCACAGGAGAGTAAACATCGCAGTCTGTAGTCTCGACCTTGCCAGTAAAGTCTCCCTCCCGCTTGATAGTGCAGCCTTTTGTAGCATGAAGGGCCATCTTGTTCTTCTGCTGTCGGTTGACGCCCTCGATGATATCAAATTCGCCATCCTGGGGCCAGCGAGACCCCGACGTCCAGCTATGAATCGGTTAGTAAAAGTTACACCCATAGATTTCTACACTATGGTCTTACAAAGCAGGCCAAACACCGCAAGTAGAGCCAGGCATGTGGGCGATATCTGCTACAACCAAGCCATGTTTGAAGGTTCTCTTCGACTCGATGCGAACAGTCCTCCGGCCAAGGCCAGTGGCCTTGTTCTTGTGATCAGCGCCAATCTTGATTGAATTGCTCTTCTTTTCGGCTAGGCCTTCGTTAAAAGCAGTAGATTTGTCGACATAGGTAACATATGCGTTGCTGGGGTCGGGTCCCTAAAGCATAACGGTGAGCCGTACTCTTAGTAGCACATAGCATTGAAGCTTCCACTTACAGAAAAGAAATTGAATTTGTCCAGAAAGTTGTTTGGTTGATAGTCATCTTGAAGAACATACGAATAAGTGGCAGAGGTGACCTGGGCTAAAGCGGCCAGGAAGGCCAAATTTGTTGAGCGCATTTTCTCTCTGCTTCAATAGCGAAACGAATGAAGTATCAAAATGTTCAACAACGCCGGGCGTCTCAAGGAGAAGTAGAGGGATATTATCCCAGTTGTTTTTGTTTAACAAATATAAATAAAGAGTGGCAAGGAGTTAGACCTTGGGAATGAATGTGATCTCGGCCCCAGAAACCTGAGCAACGAGCAACCAAGTGAAAGGACTGCTTGAAAGACGAAGCAAAAGAATGTTGAAGATGCTCGAAGAAATTTGCCTTTCAGAAGTTGAATGACAACAAAAAGGAGCGCGGGGGACGGAGGACGGAGTTTCAACCTCCAGGGGCAAAGAACAAGGCAGCCGCCGTGAATGGACTCAGCATTTGATTCAATAGCCCCGCTTTAACCAATTGCAAACAATAGGCCCTGAGAAAGCGCTGTCTGCCAGGAACAAGCCATCCTCCTGGAGCAGTGAAGCAGGGGCTAGAAGAGGTCGCTTAACTGCAACATACCCACTGTGGCTGCGGAGTGTCTCGTCGCCTCGCCTTGTCCGAATGTAGAGGAAAATGGCGGAAAAAGCCGAAGCCGCCAAGGGGCCTCCCACATCAAGTTCTTTCCCCTTGTCTCATGCAACCAACGAAGGAGAAGAAAACGGCCGGACAAAAAAAACTCATGTTTATGATGAAAGAACACCGCCAAGCCCAAAGTGCCGGAGGCGCTGGCCGTAACGAGGAAGAAGCCACACTCGCCAGGGGTTGATGCAGCCGACCTGCTTTCCGACACAAGGGGTGTTTGATCACCAGCAACTTCAAGCAGGCTGGATTCGCCAGCGTTCAGGCTGAGCGAGCCTGATGAAGCACTCATCAGTTTTTCAGAAACATCGGCGGATGCGCCCGGAACCTGCCCCTCCATGATGCCCAATCACAGGTCTGAGAATCTGAAACCACACCCTCTTCTCCTGTTTCGAGGTTTGTGCTTCGTGGATTCGATTTCTGTTCGGAGGGCCCGCGGAGCGCGAGGATTGGTCCGAGGCACAACACAAATAGTTTCACGACGTTGTCTGAACCCAACATGTTGGCGCCCACTTGGCGCCAACGGTGATGGTCTCGGTCGTGGCCTATTTTCAGGAACAGCTCCGCACCAAGCCAATCGTGGCTCGTATCCTCGCGTGGTGTGGGTGGGAGCGTGGCCTGCATTCCAGACGCCGCAGGTTCAGCCGAAGATGCAGGCCTGCGGGCTGCAGCACAGCGTCGCATCCAACACGCCCCTTGCTGAGTGTCCCACATTGAAGGCTTTGCTGCCCCGGGGAATCATCGTGAGAATGTCGACACCAACCACAGCACCAAAGTTGAAAAGTTGCAGGGTGTGAAGCAGAGATATCTGTTGCTTGTCGTCTGGAGACTGTCGTCGGTTGTCAACCTCAAGTGATCGACGATGTCAGGAACATCTAACTTCCGGCTGCCCGATTTGGTAATTCTGACTGCATGCGTCCTCTTACATGAAAGACCTCACTATTTGGCTATTTGGACAGCCTGCGGACTCGCTTGACACACTTCCAGTTTGCGTAGATGACAAGCCAGCCTCCAACTCCTCTCTCTTAGTTAATTACGACGAAAGCATGTTGATGGCTTCCCCCTTTTCGGCAACGTCGCAATTCCTCAAGTCTTCCATTCCAAAGGTCTCGAATGGTGGCTCGGTAAATGGTCTCATTCAACTCTCATGAAAATTCTACGTCGCTTCCCTTTTTCTACTCTACTTATCTCGGTTAAGTATTGGTTTGCAGAGGCGCCGCATCAGTGATGTGTGCTTGTGGTTGAGGCCCTTTCCATTTGAGACTGACACTGAAGGGCCATGGAGTTTCGAGCATCCACAACTCCTCTAGCCAGATAGACCACGAAGTTGGACCTCCAAATGGGCCAGCAAAGGCCAGTCTTTGCTCCCCAACCACTCATTGACTGTCAGCAAACAATGGCATCTTCTGCATAATGAACATGACCTCCAGTAACAAACAAGAGAAAAAGAAGCGGGCCACAGGTGGTGAAGTGTTATGAGTATTGTGTACTCAGCAGAGAGCAACACTGTCTTGCTTGCGCTTTGAGGGAAATATGTCCTAGTGACTTGGAGGCTCTAATAGGAACATCTAGCGAAGAGTTACTGGAAGTCAGGCATGTTAATTAAAACCCTCAAACTGAAACAGCCTCACAAAAGAAGACTGAGATTTTGGCAATGAGGCCTTCCCTTCCCTCCCGACCACCAAGGAGCTTTGGAGGAGCCCAATTGATTGGAGTTCGACAAGCATGAAGTGAGATGGCTCGGTGCTGAACTGTTGCTCCTTTTCCACAATAATGTTCATCTCCGGGCTCATACATCATTTAAACTGTCCGACAAGGGACCATAACCAATAGGCTATAGCAGCGCATCCGGAGGCTCAAGTCACACCCATGGCTAGAAACCACGGGGTCCAGCATCAAATCCCATTCGTAAGATCCCAATCCCTTTCACCCACGGGAAGCCGGTCAGGCGCCAAAGCAAGGGGATGGAATGTGATTTTTTTTTTAACCCCCACTGGGTGAATGTGGCGGTCATGCGGCTTGAAATGACCAACAGGGGCTCTCGACCTCGGATGGATTGAGGGCTCACCCCTGGGTCACGCCCTTACCAATGACAATTAACCTCATTGTTGAGGGCTAAGACATGTGGGGGGACATTATAGAGGAGTCTTTGGATTTGATTATACCCAAAATTCTTTTTCTTCCTACATATACACGGAAAGGTATGCTGTTGTAACAATCACACTCAGAGAAGACAGCTTTGGTGTTAAAAAAGTAGGCTATCCCATTATAAAAATATAACAAAATGTCACCCTCCTCAAAACTACATTATGTACAAATCAAACAAGCAAGTCTCATTGCCGTATAATCATGGTGCCTTCCGCTCTCTGCAGAGCTGGATTCCTGATCCTGTTGCCCTCTTACTTCAGATTCCTTCACCAAACAGGATTGGTGATATAGATGTCGACAGCCAAACACTACCACAGGGCCCTTGCGAACCACATTCTCCTCACTTGCTGCATTATCAGCTACGTCATGACGACCTGCCACAGATGTGCTGGCGGTACTAGTCGGGTGAGATGGAGCCAACGCTTTGCCTTTCCCTCGCGAGGCGAGTACCGGATCGAGACTCTGTTCAAGCTGCTTGTCCCTTTCCCGCTTCGTCTCTTCTGCCTGTTTGGCTTCCCATGCTTCCCACACATGTTTCCCGGATCCTGGACCCCATACTCGCTGTCGACAAACTTCGCAGACTTGTCCCCTTCCTCTCCAACCCCGCTGTCGGAGTTTCGCCACCTCGTCCACGTGCACGAAGAGGTCCCTGTCCAACATGGTGTTGGCAAGCGAGAGTAGTGATTCTTCGTAATTGTACGCTGAAAATATGGAAGCAATCACCGCTCGAAGTTCGGAGAGTGATGGTGAGGCAGAAGCTGCGCGAGTAAGAAAGGCGCGCAATATTCGTAAAAAGGATACGTCAGTCTTATCACCCGGCGCATGTCCTGATTTGGTGACGGTAGTCAGTAAACCGGTAAAGACTTGCTGTACTAAAGTGCGGAATGAGGACGAAAGACGCGCAGACGTGTGCTCATCAGCGACTCCAGACCACGACGTCGTATCCGTGCCGCTTGGAAAACCTTTAATCATTAGTGAAGACACATTCCGAGCAACCTTAACAACAGACTCGATAAGCATGAGCCAGAGGTTTTCGTCAAAGGTCAATGGTTGTTGGAAAACGGAGCCTTTCTTGTTGACCTTCCCATCCCGGCGTGGTCGCTTCGCGGCTTTGGTTTGCTCCTGACATAACCAAATTCCCACACGGGTATATTTCGTGAGCGACTGTACGAGATCGGTCACCGCTTCCATGGTGCTCGTAGAGTCGGGGCTGTCGTCGACATTTTGTAAGATGCCCATCAGCCCAGCTTCAAGTGTTCCAACATGTTTAATTAACCGTTCCATGGCATTTCCAGCCTCTCCTTGTCTCGCAATGAGGATAACTGCCGCATCAATTATACCACTGCTTTCTAGATAAGGAAGCACAGCTTCAAGCTGTAAATCGCCGGCCTTCATCGTATTTATATAGTCGGCCACCCTCGATGGCTCATACTGACACATCAACTGCACGTGCTTCTCGATAAGTAGGTGATCAAACTTGTCAGCAGTGTCGTCTGCTTTTGTTTTCGAATCTGGCTCGACCACGGCACACAGATACTGATATTGTCGGGCAGGATTGGCCTCAAGCGAGCGTAGAAATACTTCATGTAAATCGGGAGCCAGAGATTGGATCATCTGGGCTGTCTCAGCGACGTCTATGTCTGAAAACTGGGCAGCGTTTTCCTGAACGACGGCGTGCACGTCGCGACGTTGCTTCCGAGATAGTGCGGAGCTTGGACGGAGACAGTTGCGAACGCAGTCGAAAACCGAATCGCGTTCCTCCGGGTCTTCTAAATACGTAAGCACAAGTTCTGGATATTGTTTCTCGGTCCTGTACGTCGATTTTAATATACGGAAGAACTTGGCTTCCTTGAATAACGGTATTAAAGACTGGATGTCAGGTGGGTGATAGGATGATAGGAGGTATTCGGCGCTGAGCTGGCAGTCATCTAGCATTTCGAGGTGTGGGTAATTGCAAAGCCTAACGAGGACTTGCTGTAAAGTCGATCCAGGGAGGAGTATGTATTGCGGATATTTTGGCAGATTTCGAGCAATGAACATATCGAGGTAGATCGTATCGGCAGAAGTAAACTCCGAATTAGGACTCATAACATCCAGCAGGATGCTGATTAGATATTGACGATTAATGGACAGGCCAGACCTTAGATTGTCATCGATCACAGAATCCGTTCCCTCACTATCTTGCTCCGTTGCTTCGTTTAGGAAACTGTCTTCGAATGCTTCATTTAGCATGCTCATAAAGCTCGGGGTGTCGAATCGAAGCATGATCTGGAGACCCTGGAACGCGTTCTGGTGTGCATGCAATGGGCCTTTTCCTGAAAAGAGGAATTGGTAGATTTCTGCTTTAGCCTTCGTAGCAGCAAGGTCATCCAGCTCATCGCCTGTTGGGTATACTCTGCCGGAGAGAATGTACGAGAGGTATGGGAACATTTTCATCGCATTGGTGTGGAGTCGAGGCTCTGTCTCGAGATCCCCATTGACTTGAGCTCCCGAGCTGGAGGCTGCTAGATTGAGTAATTCCTCTAGGGGCGATACATAATCATTCAATGTGCGGTTCCACACATAAATAAAAGCGTCGTAGAGATTGTACTTCTTGCACAAAGACGTAACTTGATCGATGTCCACCGTGGTTGTATCGAGGAGGCAGATAATTTCTTCTAGCCGAGTTGCGGTGTGGTTTGTGACAAAATGAGTGATCAGTGATTTCACTGCAGTTGGAGGCAGTGTACGCACACTGCCTTGCACAATGTAAGGCTCCAAGACATCCAGAAAGGTATCGGCTGACCCATACTCCTCATACCACGCGTATACCTCGTCGAAGAGGAAGTCCTGGTCTCCGATCGCGTCACAGGCGGCGATACAAGCATCAGCCAGATTCCGAAGATCCCCGGGTTGTAGGTGCTCCGTATTTGCTTCTTCGTTTTTGCCGAACGCGTATCTCAACGAAGCAGACATCATTTCCATGAGTTTCTCTTGAACCATCTCGTGCCTGAGATAGTCCTCTTCCGGCAACCCAACAGTAAGCTTTTCTGAATTTCCGGTATAGAAATCTGTTGCAAGACGAATCGCCGCTACGAAGTCTCCGTATTCCATGAGAGCCAGCAGCCTATCAGCCCAGTTGGATAAACTACCCACGGATATATCATTGAATCCGAGTAGAAAGAGACGTCCCTTGTACGTCCTGAAGCTCATATAAAACGCATCCGCGATCACTCCATGCATAGATTGGTCTTCTTCGTCTAGCTGCTCAACGATGGTATGTAGCTGCTTTGAAAAGAAATCTGCATGGTAAATGTGCTTGCGTAACAAGTCAAAGGAGTCTGTCACACGGAGTGCCTTGTCCTCTAGGATAAGTAGCTGCTGGGTGATGGTCATCACTGCAAGCACGGAACGGCTGATCCACTGAATGGCGACGATAGGTTCTTCGGCCCTCCATCTACAGAGGGGTGTGAACTCGAAACTTGTGGGTCTGTCCTTGTCATGCGGGTCTGTTGGTTTGACCTCAGAGACCTCTAGTATAGTCAGTACATTTGACCAGCAGTATGCCAGTTTAGTCTGTGAGACACCATCCGAGGCCTTTAGTTTGATTGCGGGGAACCATGCTAAACAGGCAGTCAATGCGCTGTGCGCAGCAACTTCTTTCGGGCGCGCTGATTTATGTTGAGTCTGAGCAATAGGAGTGGTGGAGACAATCACAAGTAGGTACGGCGTAAGCATTGCTACCAACCCCATGGAATCGGTTGCTTGCTCAACATTTCCTAACGGCAGCGGGGAGAAAGCCAGCACGGCGCTTGGCTTCTTAGGGCGCCCACCTGGGAGAGTACTGCCAGGATAACGACCAAGTATGCGAGTCGTTCGCACTGTACGAGCCACAGCTCCCATTCCTCTCGTTGCCAGGTGCGAGAACGCCATGCCGTGATCATCCGCAGAAACCAGTGCCGTACGCCGCGTCCCTAGAAAGCCAACATGAACGACAGCTGCACCAGATACATGGCCATCGGATCTTTTAAAGTCTCTTTGCTCCGACGCGACAGGAGGAATATGCAGGAAAGGTCGGCTAGATCGTGCAACCTCCCAAGTAAATATCGTTCCATCAGCATGACCAGCAGCCAAGGTAGTATGATCTGTAGAAATGGCCAACGAGGTAACCGCACCCGATGCAACAGCTGCTGTACAGTTAGTTTATGCTATGATTTTGGAAAACGTCACAACATGCCTTTCGTGCCTGATCCAATAATAGCCTTCAGGTCCTGATGGTAATCAAACACGAGTATGATCCCCTTGCTCGTCCCTATAGCAATCGACGTGGACACAGCCGTACAGGTTGGACGGCCAAAATTCCGTTTTCCGATCTCTGAGAATACCTGGCCGTTAATTTTGTTGAGCTTCGTCCAGCGTACGACCTCCCATGGTGCAGGCGGTGCTTCCAGTAGATCTGGAGTATTCGTGCGGATATGACTGGCCAGAGACGAATTTCGCGAATGGACATGGAGCGGCGAGGGAGAAATTGGTCGACTGCCACCAGGAAGCGAGACTGAGAGACGAGTTTGAAAGCGGAGATCGAAGGGACGATGCGGGCTGGGGCCTAGGCTGGACGACGATCGATGGATTGCAGTACTTCGCGAGGAGAGGAGAGAGCCCTTGAAGCTGGATTAGTCGACCGACGTAGATCCATAAGAGCAGAGGTAGCCAACCTGAACTGACGGGGAGTCGTCTGGTATTGATTCTGAGTCGTTAAGGCTCCCAGCCCCAGCTTCCTGTATACCCAATCCGTTCTGCGCTTGCTCCGGTCCGTCTTCATCATGACTGCTCGTCACAGACACCGGATCGTTAATCGCAGAAGGAGATTCTTTACCCTCTTCGCAAGGGTGGTCATCGTTTAGACCATTCGGTGTCTGCCCCGTCTGTTCCTCGTCATCCTGTTGGAAGTCTAGCTCGTCGTCTCGTGCTGCATCGTCGCCGCTTCCTTCGTTCATGAAGCTCATCGGTCGAATTTTTGAATGATCATTGCTTCAGCTCGAAATCGCGAGGAGTAGGAAGGGTAAGGCAGGATGTTGGAGGAGCTTTGCAGACGATGACGTGCCAGGAACGGGACTGTCGAACAACTTGCGCAATCACACGAATGCTCCAAGGGCAAAACAATCAATTGGTGTGTAGTTATTGAGGTTAGAAACGAATTCAATTGTGAGGATGAAGCTCTGTCTCGTTTGAAGCGTGAGCTGCGGATGTGGAGAACCTTGTGACGGAGTTTTGGTGCGCTTTCTCTGGCCTGAGCTCTTCAAGGCTGCAACTTTCACCCTCAACATCTCATTTCCATGAGTAAGGACGAGTTCATCACTGTTTACAGAAGATAATGATACAGCTTGCTATGCAGATTGCCTCTCTACTGACCTCCTTGGATAAAGAGAGACTCTGGAGGCCTGATATCCTCGGAGGGCGCATAGCGCGCATAGTCATTCGCATCAGAACTCTCGCTTCTAATATTGGGTTAACTTACAGACTGTATTCGTCCAAAGACCAAGAACAACGCCTTTAATAGGAAGGCGATTACAGATATTCTTGGGAAACATGAACGCGATCCAAACGTCACCACTAACAGTCACACGACCCCGTTGTCAAGCCGAGTGCCATGGCGGCCAAAGGACCCCAGATCCGTGAGCACATCCGAAACCAGAGCCGCCCATCTGATGCCCCGTCGAAGCTCCTGTTAGAGAGCCAGCCCTGGAGGGCGGTAGAAGCTGATCAAGCCGGCGTCACGGCCCTCCACGCAAGTGATTCGCCCAGCGAGATCACCTTCCTACCGCCGGGGTGTTGCTGCCACACTCTTCAGGCCCTTGTGTGCCCCTGGTGGCCAGGGTGAAGACTCCCTTATTCACTCCTGACAGTGTCAGTTGGCGCGCAGCTCTGCACCTGCTGCCATTGTCGGGACGTCCCCTTTCTCTAGTGGTTCCTCTTGTCTTTGATATCCTTTCACTGTCTCCTTTGTACTCTGGGGATATATAAAACAACACGGAAGCCCCCCTACCTAGACTGGCTACAAGGACTTGAAAGCGTCGGTTCTTTGCGAGGTTCATACTTTCGTTATTTTGTATCTTTATAGATCCTGCCGTTTCACCATGGCAAGACTCTCGTACCTTTTACTAGTGCTATCGTTGTTTTCCCCAGGTCTCCTGGCAGAGACTATCTGTAACCGCCGCAGTGAATACTGTGATCGCCGGTATTCCGATGTCCGGTTTGTCGGCGCGCACAACTCTCCGTTCGTGGGCTTCCTCCCGTCGCACAACCAGGAAATACCTGTTACGCGACAACTAGATCTGGGTATACGGTTCCTTCAAGGCCAGACACAAGTACACGAACGGGATAAGACTCTGAACATGTGTCATACATCATGTATGCTAGAAGACGCGGGCACGGTTGAGAACTTCCTCCGCACGATTAGGAAGTGGCTGGACTCTCATCCAGATGATGTGCTTACTCTTCTCCTTACGAACGGCGATCGGCAGGACGTCAAGAAATTCGACGAGGCATTTACGAAAAGCGATATAAAGAAATATGCCTTTGTCCCTCCTGGAAGTCCCAATGTACTTCCTATGGAATCCTGGCCTACAATGAAAGAGTTAATTGATTCTGGGAAGCGTCTAGTCGTGTTTTTGGGTTCGTTTGCCCGTTCATTTGCTCTATTCAGATTGTTGTTTTGCTAATGGACTTGTGTATAAATAGATTACAACACCGATATGAAGAGAGTCCCCTATATCCTTGACCAATTCGCCTATTTCTTCGAAACTCCCTTCTCACAGACTGATCGAAACTTTGGGCAGTGCAAAATTGACCGTCCACCAAACGCCAAACCTGATGGGCGGCTCTATCTCGTGAACCACACTCTGAACGTGGATGTTCTGGGGATTCTAGTCCCTGACCGCCTCGCTGCTCCTAGAACTAACGCAGCAACCGGCAATGGAAGCATCGGCGCGCATGTCGACCTATGCAATTCGCTCTATAAGCGCAAACCAAATGTTGTGCTCCTCGATTTCATCAACCAAGGGAACGTTTTTAGAGCGCAGGATCGAATGAATGGGTTTTAGCGTCCTCCTTGGAAGTGCTTGTGCTTCTCTCAGGGTGTAATTCCGTTGTTTCTATGATTTCCTAGATTGAAAACCTATAGATTTCGATTTCCTTTTCTCCGCTGGGGTTTATACCTGTACCTGCACTTTTGATTCCTCGCGGCTCATTAGCACGCTGCATGGTATCTGAAGCTTCAAGTACTTTCTCCAACTCAATCGAGACTTCCAGCACGATTCTTGTAGCTGCTAGCCAAGCGCTCTCAGTGGTCAAAAGTAACGGGTACTTGCTTTGATGATCAGGCCCAAAACGGCCCTCAGCACGACTCGTCGATGATCATCCGCAAGGCAGATTCGACAGAAAGATATACGAGCATTTGCGGGCTTTGATATTGACTATCTTCCGCACGTGTTGGTAACTTGCCGGTCGTCTCAAGCGGCCCACCAGAGGAAGGCCGAGGAATGTCTTGTTCGTGAACTCTCCACACCGTCAGTTTCATGCCCATGCTGTGCCTGTCACGATGTTACATCACACAGATGCTTGATGGTGCATCTTCACCTGAGAAGCAAGCGCAACAGGAAGCTGGAGGAGATTGTCTGACAGCCGACTTCTCTGTGCTCTGGATGCACGATGTCGGATTTTTATTTTCCCGATTCCCGCCCTGCGCTGCCGAGGCATCGCAAGCCGGACGTCTCATCATCAACGCCGCAACCAAGCAGCAGTGATGATATGATAGAAGGAGGTGCTGAAGGTGTTGTAACACTTGTCCGTGCCTCGAATTCCCATTCAGAGAACCGCATGGCTTCCAAGGCAGACCGACCAAATGCCTCCATAGCATGTGATGACACCGCCATGACCGGGAGGTGAAACGCGATCGACGTCCCATGAACGGGCTGCCTCAGGCTGGCGTGAAGAACGGAACCCGTGAGAACGAGAGAAAAATAGATCCCTCCAATGATTGCTGCAGAATCGAGGTCTGTGATCCTCTGCTGAAGGGGCGATTCGCTGATCCCCCTTTTATGTTTTCTTTTTCTTTTGCCCCATCGGTGATACCCGCCTCCGCATCTCGGGATTGGCGTGCAGAACCAATGATGTTATACATCATTAATTTTTCTGTATTCTTTCCGAATCTTGTGTCTCCCGCCCAATCCTCCTGAGATCGCTGCGATGACTTGAGTGGGGTGATATCCCTATCTAATTGGATCCTGGGGAATGAAGAGCATGGCTGGCATCCGTCCCGTGCAGAGGGTTTAAAAGCCCTCTCATAAACCACCGACTCTCCCTCTCTCTCTTTGAGAGTTTATATTTCCGAGCCAAAGATACCTCCCCAGCCCCGAACGAGGTACCTCGATATTCACCATGCCTGTCAGCACCTATCTTCTCGCCGCCCTCCTCTCCTCCCTCCCCCTATCCACCTCCCTCCCAGCCCCCTTAGCCCCCCGAGCCCCTCCAAACGTCCCCTCCGAATCCGAAGCCCGCACATTCCTCGCCTCCCTCACCGTCGCCCCCCAGGGTCCGCAGGATGGCTACTCCCGCGACCTCTTCCCGCACTGGATAACCATAAACGGATCCTGCAACACGCGCGAAACGGTTCTGAACCGCGACGGCACAGACCTGGACATCGGATCCGACTGCTATCCGAAATCGGGGAAATGGACGAGCCCCTACGATGGTGGGGAGTGGACGCAGGCGAGCGATTTGGATATCGATCATCTGGTGCCCCTGAGTAATGCGTGGAAGAGCGGGGCGAGTAAGTGGACGACGGCGAGGAGGAGGGAGTTTGCGAATGATTTGGTGAATCCGCAGTTGTTGGCTGTGACGGATAATGTTGGTTTTCCTTATCTTCCACTATCATCCGTTTTGCTGATCACTTGGTGCGAAACAGGTCAATCAAGAAAAGAGTGATTCTGGTCCTGAGGAGTGGAAGCCACCGCTTGGTAAGTCCAAATGCTTGCATACGAGTCTCTTATACTATATCATATATGAACGTGCTAACATATAACCTAGCTTCCTACCACTGCACTTACTCTCGCATGTGGATCAAGGTCAAGTCCGTCTACAAACTGACCATCACCCAGGCCGAAAAGTCTGCTCTCACCGAGATGTTGGATACTTGTTAAACCAGGTATTTATCAGAATACATTGCTTACATTTGTCAAATAAGATGGAATGAATATTGAGTTAGACTGACAGATGCTCTACACTGGCTGGGCTGGTCTTACCTTGAACAATGATAGTGATAGCTGCAATGGTAAATGCTGTAGTATTTCAAGAGTCAGTTACGAAAAAGACATCGCTAGTCAGCTGTAACATAGCTAAACCATGGCAAACTAGCAATGGTAGAAAATGAGTGTCAACTCTAAAAACAGGAACTATATCCACCTTGTTTTTTTGTCCTAGTATATGGATACAAATAACATAAACCCATGCCGGGTAACCAACAAATGAACCATATGGAAACTGCCTAATGCTCAAATCCATCCATGATATCACCCATTTCCATATCCATAGAAACCGATTCCCAAATCTATCATATCCATATCCATATCCTATTCGCCAGATCTGCCGTGCGCTAATAAGTAACAGCAATCGTAGTAAAATGGTGCAAAAACCTGCGCTCCACCTTATAGAAGGAGGTTTTTCAACGAAGGACTCGCGCTTGCTCCCGTCCCGCTTGGTGCATGATTTCGCCCCGAACTAGGAGGTCGGGCCCCCGTAGCTGAAGAAGAACCTCTTCTTCCTCCAAGATGTTGCTGATCCACCATGCCTGAAGCGTTGGTAGGGCCTTGGGGGTCAAGGCTGCGCCTGGAAGAGCTGGGCGAAGATGAGATGTTTGGAGCAATGGGCCGTTCCACGGCGTACATCCGGGGTCCTGGAGGCGCGCCATTCAATGGTTGTGGTGAAAAATGCATTGGCGGGGGAGTGGATGCGACAAACGGGTGACTATTTGCAACAGGAGCTGGAGGTGGTGGCCCCGATGCAGGTGGAAGCGGCCCATAGTGGGCTTGATGGGTGGAGTAAGGATGTGGGTGGGGAGGTGGAGGGGGTGGAGGGTGTCCCCCATTCGGATAATGAGAAGGCGGGGGAGGTAGTGGAGGTTGGCGATTACTTAAATGAGGCTGCGGTGGTGGTCCGGCGTGGAAGCTCGGAGGCGGAAGCGGAATCGGTCCGGCCGTCGGGCCGTTAGGGGAAACGCCGTTCCTAAGAAGCGGATTTCCGTAATCGTTGGGCCGTTGTTCGTATTCAGGACGCCATTCAGGTGCGGTGTGCAGCGGAACGATAGGGGGAATAGGCAATGTCGTCGCTGGTTGTGCGGGATGGCTGTGCGGAGACGGCACGAATGAAGGACGAGAGAAGTCCGTCGCCTGTGTTGCTGGCATGCTTGGGTCGCGCTGTGGCTCAAACGGTGAATGTCGGGGTTCGGATTTCGCTGGAGGCTCGGATTCCTTTTTGAAATGGCATTTATGGCATTCAGCCACAACGGATCCTTTTTCAAGGCTCGACCCATCTACAGACGGTGAACCGCGAAGGCCCGCTACCTGTTCCTCCGATGTTAAACGTCGACGCCACCATTTAGGGCTGACGGCCGCCTGACATCTCCAGCAGATCTTCGCTTCTGGCCGCTCTGTCAAGTCACGGTCACCATTTGGTTCCAAAGCAACCATCCGGTCGGTTTTAGCCGCGGATTCTGAAGCCAAAGCAGCCTTTCCAAGGCTGTCACCCCGTGAATGGCCCGACGCGCCATTTACGGCGGGGCCACGCCGGCTTGATGTTGTGAGATTGTGTTGCATAGAGGCTCCCACAGACTGCTGGAAATGCGCAGCCTTCCGCACGGTGCCTGTTAGAGTAAGGTCTGCTTGTTTATACGTCTGAGTGTATAGTTGTAGAGCATTTTGTCCCTCAACCTCAGTAGGCTCGCTAACTTCGTGGACTATAGATGAAATTGTGTGGTGCGGGCACCAAATCGCAGGAGTAACGACGCCTGATTCTTCCCCAAGTTTGATGATACTGTTTGTATCCCTGATGCTCCGTTTTACTGGCATGACATCAAAACCCAAGATATAACCAGCGTGTTGTGCGCATCCCACATGGAATCGTGCATTGCAGGAGGTGTTCCAACATGGGAGACAAGCGCCCTGCTGAGTCCCACATATTTTGCATGTCTCTTGGAACTTTTCCGGGGGGATTAAACCCAATCCTTCTGCTGGCTCAAATCCCTTGGCATCCCCAAATTTGATTTCGGGGGTCCAGACCGCGCATGTAACGTGCACCCAGTTGTTTCCTGCGGTTCTCTTGAGAGGCTCCCGTGGACCAATTGGTTTCCCGGCGGATTCTTGCCGTTGACGATATAGCTTGATAGCCTCAGCCACCATTTCCTTTTCTAGCCTTTCTTTCTCCTTTTCTCGGTCCGATTTCCTTCTGTGGGTAGACTTCGGTGGCTCCATTAACTCATGTTCTGTCCAAGTAACCGGACACAAAACGCATTCATATCGTGTTGAAATGGTAGGGTTTCGATCGTTTAAACAAGTGTCGCAATGCCACTTGACAGCACTTTGAGCGGGGTTAACTCCGTAACACCCACGGTGGACGGTCATCCGACAATCCCGACAGGACAAATGCTGGTCACCGCCTGGCTCCATCTTATTGCAAATTGCACAGGGTAGGGTTTTAGGTTTGGGGGCTTCAGGCAGAAGCGGCGGGGGCTCAGTCGGCTTTTCAGCCTGTTTCTTCCTGGGCGGGAGTGGCTCCGAGGGGGTTTCTTTCGGTGTGGTCGTAACATCCGTCTTCGCCTTCTTCTTGACTGGCTCAACCTGAGGTTCCTTGGTGCCTTCTGAGATCGATGATATTCCGATCGCTTGGGCCGTCGAGGCAGTAGTGCTGTTGATCTTGACATCAGATTCGGTGAGAGTGAGGAGTTGGGCTAATAGCTCCTCCTCATATTTTCGCCTCCAGGATTTCGTGCCCCCCTGGACGATCCGTCTGGCAACTTCATCCGGGTGCTCCCACTGTATTCCGTACTTCCGCCACAGGATAGCACATCGCTGGCATAGAGCAACAGTTAGAACAGCTCCTTTGTCACGTTTGGACGACGATTCTGCAGGCACAGTAGTGCCTGGTAAAACCCAAGGAGCGCGTCGCCAACGTCTTGAAGACTTTGTTAAACAGAATTTGCATGAAAAGCCGCGCTTCTTGGCTGCTGCTTTGCCACTGTCAAACGCGGAATCGTCGTGGTCATCTGCAACGTCATCAACCAGCTTCGCTGTACTGTCCGGCTTCTTCACCGCTTTCTTGCCTCGACGACCCTCAAAGTTGCCCCATATCTGGCGCCCTCGGGGTGTCTTTTTCCACATGTAATAGAATCGAACGATGTGACGGTGTGGTACAGTCCCAACGTGCTTCGTGACGAGTCGGAGTTCAGACCCGTATTTTGCAACCCCGCTCTCGAATAATTTGACTTCTTCGGGGCGAAGATGGGGCTCCTTCAGATCCTTATATTTGTGAACCTGCTCAAGCTTGGCCAGGGCAGTATCCGCATTGAAATTCTCCTCGAAGAGTAGGTTTAACGCCTTGTCCAGGAAATTGGTCGAGTATTGCTCAATCCCCTTTGAGGTAGCAACCTTTTTAGCTCTCAGCATATACTCATCTATAGCCTTTTCTCTGTCATCGGCATTCAGATGCGACCCTGGTGCATCATCGTCCCCACGGGACGGAAGTTTCGAGGCATCTGGCATCTTAAATTGTAACTCAGCCGTACGGATTTGTTTACCATTGACAAAAACCGGTTCATCCCCTCCACGGGGTATGTAGCCAGGCGGTTCATCCATAACCCATTTGGGTCGTTTAGCCCTCTCGGCTTTATCAGCCTCCAGAGCCGCAAGAGCTTCTTTAGATAACTTTTGGTCTTTCTTCGGACCCGATTTCATGTATTTTTTCTTCACCTCGGGGATCTTGACGAATTCCACAGGATGCCCATGCCAGGGAAGAACGTTGGCCTGATGGCGGGATCCAAGGCGCGAGCTGGCGCGCGGATATATCCGATCGTCGTAATCCAATGCATCCTCGACACGACAATGAATCCCTAGATATCTGAAAGGCCAGAGTTTCGCTTGAGCTATCTGTTCCGAAGTCCCAAGGCGGATTGTATGTTCATCTCCTACAGGACTGTTCCGCTGAGTTACAACAGCATCGGCACCGACACCGGTATCTTCGTCCTCCTCTTCAGGTACTTCTGGTTCGGGCTCCGGTTGCGCTTCTCCAAGAATCGGAGTGTTTCTCGCCTCCAGTTTTTTCTCCTGAGCGCGACTGCATGCAGCACACGCCCACGCAAATCCGCGAGCCGGTTTCTTTTGTAACACAGGACGAACGCAGTACATGTGATAAGTTTTATGGCAAACAGCACAGTCAACCGAGTCATTACTAGATAAGGAGTGTTAGGCTAGAGCGCATTAGAGTTCAGAGGTAGTTATCACATACTTCGCAGCGTATTGACTACACCGTTTGCAGGTTTTGACAGCACTGGTCAGTTCCTTCCTGCGACCGACCTCTACTAGGACGAACTTCCACCTTTCATCAAGAACCTTTTTCACATGTTTCGGCACATTGATGACTCGGCTAGTGGGGATTATATCGTAATATCGCTGGATGTAACGATCGTACATTTTTTCAAACCAGAATGTATTCCTGCCCGTCCTATACTCATCGAGATTATCGATCTCGGATACGTGCTTGACCTGGCATTTCCCGCGAAGCGAGGACAGTGGACACGTATCTGAGTGCATCGAGGCGTAGACAACGCGTGCATCTGCTGCTTTCCGCTGGATATCACGGGGACGATAGAACCAGTTGACTCTCAAACTCTCGACAGGCCCTGTATGACCCTCTTTGGATGGTAGAAACTCCATAATTCGTGCAAGATAGTACGGTTCACCGGGCGGTTCACAAATCAGGTAGACGTTATCTAGGAAGTTAAGCGTCAGATAAGACAGTCGACAATGGAGGGACGATGCGGATCATACCGTTAGGAGCTAGCACAGTGCCATCATCGGCCTTGAGCTTGCCATTTTTCAAGTACCCCTTTGAGTTATGAAAGGTCATCATGTTGGTGGGACCCTCTAAGTCAGCAGACGGCGAAGCATACACGGTAAATTTCTTATTTGGTGCATGATTGCTAGTAGGCGTCGAAGTTCCCTGAACAGTGTTGTTCGATCCGGGCTGCTTTCGTTTCCTTGTGCCACTGCTAGCATTTATGTTCGCAGAAAATGTTGAAGTACCGGGAATTGCTTCCTTGCCTGATGAAGAGACAGCGTTCGTGCTGGTATTGGTCCGGCGATTGGTTGATCCAGCTGCCTTCTCATTGTTTGCAGCCGGGGAAGATCCCGAGTTGCTCTGGTTCGACGGTGCGACTTTTTTCGCACCGGCGCCTTTGGACGAACTCGAGTGCTCGAAATCGAGATCAAGGTCTCTGTCCTCTGCATAATTGGGGCGCGGAGCACCTGTTCGATTCCGTGAGCGCGTACCATACGGGGCTGGCGTTGGAGTCGGAGTCGCGCTTTGCTTCTGGGTCTCTAAGGCGGACGAAGTTGACACAGTGTTACTCAGTTGAGACTGAGCTCGATCCTCGACGGGAGAGTCCTTGGCGGCTAGCTCCATCTTGTCGTCTTTCCTAGAAGAGGCCAAATTCGACGAAGGTAACGGGGACTTTCCAGTGGCCTCACTCTCGGCGGCGGGGGTTCCATCCTGAGTCGCCGCCATGCTCAAGGGGAACATGGGCAACCGCAGATGTCACCTGGAAATTGGGGTTTGGCGCAATGATGCATCCACTGTAGAAATGACTCTGATAAACTGTGGTGAAAGTTAGAGGACTTGGAAGGTGAGCATGTACGAAGTATCAGACAGTCACAAACAGCTGTGCTGCGCTAGCGGCGATGGGGGAAGGGGAAATTCAAAGGCTTGGCTGGGGAGAATGCCTATTCACCTGACAGACCAGCACAGAGCAACAACTGAAAATGGATAAAACAGTGTCAATCAGGAAAGGGAAAACCAATGCCAGTGTCAAAACAAAAACTCAAATAAAGGGTTCAGGCTCAAGGTGAGTCTACACACAGACCAAGTGGATGAGGTCAACTGGCAGGAATGAAGTCATGCAAACCCTAGGAGGGAATTCATGGGTGGGCAAGGGGGCGAGAAAGCAAGGAGATAGAACAGTATTAAAGACAGGTTACAGAAGAGCCTTCGTGAGATCAATTTTGTGGAAGTGTGAAAGGGAAAACGGGGAGCGGGTGGAGGGGAAGATTTGATGATTCAACGGGGGTGAGAATGTCAAGCAAGTCGCGTGGGTGGTGGTGGAAGTGGGAAATTCCAGCAGAAGACGAAAAAATAGATTAGAGGGAAAAGAGGAATGTGGCAGAACGCGTGTTATATGGATGCTTGGGGGCGAGAGACCAGGGGAGGAATGAGAAGCAAAGGGATGAGAGAAGAAAGAAAGGAAGAGTTTGAAATGAGACGCTAGGAAGGGAGAATATAGGTAGGACTTACTTGAGAGGCCAGCAGGGAGGAAGTTTCCAGAGAGATGGCTGGGAGAGAGCAAGACGGATGATTATGATACATGGACAAGCAAGAGAGAGAAACAGAAGAAGGTAGAGGGCGAGTTTCCCATAAGACTCACTTGCTCGACAACCCCATCACGCTGTGACGGAGACAAAGAGAAGAAGAAGAGAAGAGAAAGGAAGACGGAGAAAAGAGGGAGAGGTTGCGGAGGTCGTGAAGGAGAGAGAGATGAGCGCGGCGTATGGGCGGGCGATGAAAAAGTATCTATGGGACAGCACTCGCGCTAGTCCGGATCGGTGGGTCAGACGTCTGACGGGGGGGGGGCAAGTCGGGATGAAGCACTACAGCAACAACAGCGCATCTGCTCAGACGGCGGGCCTTTTCGGGCGTGGGCAAATGTTTTCCAGGTCGACAGAACTACGGGCTGCACTGATGAGTTACGACAAGGCTATCTCAGACAGTGACTCTGGATTCAGATGGCGGAGCGCGTTTTGTTCTTCTCTGCTCCGCTCTCTGCCTTGTGGCTAGTGGACGGGGATTTGAAAACTTTTCCCAGGATGGAGACTAATCATGGTCATTCCTCGCGTCACCAAACCTGCCTAGGGCTCGGGTTGACGGGCACAAGGCTGCACAAATGGTGTTCACCGTCTCTCCCATCCACACTGTTCGATGCCCTGCGCACTGAGCTTATGATGGCAAATACAGGAGCACGCAAGGATGGCTCCAAATCTAATATAACAGCCTCTCTCTTCAGAAATAGATGAGATCGGGATTGTTCACTCCGTGGAAATCTTGGTATGGCACGATGCAGTGTGACCCGATTGCTGGATCCTGGCGTGGAGCAACTGACAGAGGACGCTCGCCCAGCAACTTCCAAGGTTGGTGAGCAAATTGCAGGTACCAGCTACTATTATGCTTCTCTATGCCATGATCATGAAAAATACCAGTGGAGGAAATCCACGACAGCCGATAAAATGCTTTCGGTGCGACGCACAAAGGATTCGCCCTCTTCTATCAAGCTGTCGCCGTGGCTCGCTTCATGTTAAACCCCGCCTTAGCCAACTAGCAAACTGCAAAAAAAATTGCACCGGCGCTTGTTTGCGCTGATCGAGACCGAAATTTTACAGACATGCAGGTACAACCCGCGTAAACTCGCTGCATTTTTTCGGTGTTGGAGTACCAAAAGATACTTCTCCCGATGAGCGACCGTTGCTCACGGCAAGGAACCAGTCCCCATACGACGGAACTCGCCAAGAGTTAAACCTTAAAAGTGGGCACAGAATTACAACTGGCCACATCAGCCACGCGCCAAGAATACTGAACAAGTGAGAACCTCGCCTTTCCAGCGCAAAACGCCCTCGGTGTCGAGCCGTTTTCTCGTTGGTTGACTTTGTGCAAAAGTTTGAGTCGCCTCGCGCGCGAGTAGGGAGAATCATGGCTGCTCGTACGCTCGGGGCATTCCCGCTCAAGAATCCCATGCGCTCCTCCCAAGATAGAAATACCCAGTTACTGAACTTTCATTGGAAACCTGAGAGCTGGATGTCGCCATCAGCTCAGCTCCCAGTTGGAATGACCAGACAACTTCACTTCACTGTTATGCCCCGAAATAATTCCGTCTCCGCATTCGCTCCCGAGGCTATGTTCCATTCGGTCTCTCGATTATCAGCCTTCACTTCCAGCACCTACTCATCATGTTGCCTAGAGATATTCCAAAACTTGTCGTGGAATGCTCTGTCGATAGCAGACTCAAACGTGGTTCAATGCTGTGATGGAAAGTTTGTCAATTAAGCCTGGAAACCCAGGCATCCTGGGAGAACCTGGTGTCGGAGCGATATTCCTGCCGGGGCAAGGGACAAAGCACGACCAACCGCTGCGTTGTTGGTCAAGTTAACCAGTTAATTTCCTCCGCCTGATCTTCCGATATCATCGGTATCCCCGATGCTTTTCAACACGGTATACCTGGCCTTAACCTGGATGTCATCTGTTCAACCTTTACCACTCATCATGGAAGAGATCTCCTGCAAAACCATGGATGTCCCATCAGCCGCCCCTGGCTCTGCAGATATTCCCTGAGCGAATCGCAAGACGGATGAATTTGATGAGGTTGAAATAGAAGGAGACGCTAGTCCTCTTTCGATAAGCGGGTGGGTTTCAGTGATCGGGGCTCCACCTTGATGATGTAATCGTCATATCTTGGCATTTTATTCCTCCACACATCAATCCTTGCTTGAACGTCGCAGGACATGCGCAAGAGGTCCAACTGGTTTCAAGGAGATAATGCACATGGGATCTGATCCGTAACAGGTTCAAATCAAGGCTCCTTAAGTATTTAATGGGGCTTGGAATGCGGAAGAGGCGTCTCAAAGAACGCAGCTTCTAGACCCTGGCTGCTAGTGTCCCGCTTTGAGAAGAACCATGGACTGCTGCAAGCAAGTATTTCTTCCGCTTTGGGGCATAAAATGAGTTGGAAACTGGTTGAACTTGATTCCGGAATCAGAGGAGCTAGCCCCTCGCTGATGTGGACGGATTTGATCATGGACGCGCCGGATCTCGCACTTCGACCTACTCGTAGTACGAACATACGAGTACACACGCTTAGGGACTGGAGCGTTTTATTTCGTGTCCACACGATGTTGCTGTGTATTTGATCCGGAGTAGATAACGCGTTCTGCATGGACCTGGTGGCTCGGTATCATTTCTCGTGGTGAGTTCCCTGTGTGCATCCTCAGGCAACCCAACGGCGTGGGTCTGGTCTGTGCCCACTCCAGCAGCAGATCTCGGAACCGGAAAATCATTGCCGCTCCTCCGTAGCCGCTGCACATCAACCACCGGAACGACATCAACGAAAGCACTGCAGACCAGTCATACTACTACTGCCTTTCCCCAGTTACAAAAAAATGTTTACGAATTCAGATCAAATTAGGAACTCTCCTGCCTCGATTTTTACCTTGGCTTATTCTGACCTGTCCCTCCTCTCCAGGTGGAGATGAACCCTGGTCCCTTCAGAGGCGCCCAGACTATAGGGTTTCAGACCTCTGTCGACATCGCCCAGAAGCAATCACCAGTATCCACGAGTTCGCTGACAGGAACAAAGCGATCGTACTCGGAAAATGGAGCGTTCACAACTGCCCGCCACATCCTCCAGTCTCAATCCCAAAAGGAGAAAGCTAGTACTACCTCACAGCGCAGGGGAGGCTCCTATCACCCGACAGTGCCGCCCCAAGCAAAGAAACGACGCTTGATACCAAGCGAGATACGCGACTTGCCAGGCGCAGATGCTGTTGAAGATGACTTTCTAAGCTATACGCAGCGCAAGGCCGTTTCCAGCACCCCTGGGCCATCACAGAATCCGCTGCTCTCTCTCCGTCAACCGAAATATGGGCTACCGGAGCGCCTTGTGGCTAATTTTGAAGCGCTTGGTGTGAATTGTATGTATCCTTGGCAGGCATCCTGTCTTTTAGGACGAGGCCATCTTACCGCGGAGAAGAATCTGGTCTATTCCGCTCCGACTGGTGGTGGCAAGTCGCTGGTCGCTGATGTCTTGATGTTGAAACGCGTCATTGACGATCCCGCGAAAAAGGCTATACTTGTGCTTCCATATGTGGCCCTCGTTCAAGAGAAGCTTAAATGGCTTCGACGACTTGTTGAGGGCGTGGAGAAGCGGGTCGGCGATCGACTGCAAGGGCCGCCTAAGCTTCAGCAGAATGGCATTCGAGTTACTGGATTTTTTGGCGGTAGTAAGACTAGGGCTACCTGGTCAGATACTGATATCGCGGTCTGTACGATCGAGAAGGTGATTACCTCGGAAATGTTGTTGATTGATGGTCTTGGTGCTAATTGTACTTAACAGGCCAACTCGCTAGTAAACACTGCCATTGAAGAATGCAATATTGGCGATCTTGGTGTTGTAGTGCTAGACGAACTACACATGCTAGACGATGAGCATCGCGGATACTTAATAGAGATCATGGTAACAAAACTGATGCTACTGCAGCAGGATATTCAGATTATTGGCATGAGCGCAACTCTTTCGGTATGATATTTCTAAATTCCACCGACAGCGTAAAGTGGCTTATTCTTCGGATTTATAGAATACAGAGTTGCTGGCAAAATGGCTTCATGCTAATTTCTACATCTCGAGATACCGCCCGATACCAATTAGAGAACATCTAGTATACGATGATCTTGTCTACCCTACTGGAAACTCTAAAGAGTTCCTGAAAACCGCAATGGAGTTGAATAAATCCGATCCTGCTAAAAGTGGCGCCCTCGCTGCTAGAATGATTTCCAAGTCGACCCACAAAGAACTCGAGAATCCAATGCTCAATTCAATGGTTGCGCTAGCTTTAGAAACAGCAATGTCTGGGTACGGAGCTTTAGTATTTTGCGGAAGCCGGCAGTGGTGCCAGAGCAATGCGATTCTTATCAGTGAAGCTATGCCTGAGGTTATGCGAGACTTGCTACCGGCGGACGCTGATGTTCTGGATAAGCGAATGGATCTGTTGGCGAGCCTGCAGAGCCTCCCGTGTGGTCTGGACCCGGTTTTTGAGAAAACCGTTATAAAGGGCGTTGCTTTCCACCGTTGGTATCTTCCTGCCTTGTTATGCAGAATGCAGTAACTAACTTCGGCTTTCGTTTCTAGATGCTGGGCTAACGGCTGAAGAGCGAGATTTGATTGCAGAAGCATACGACGCAGGAATTTTAAAAGTTCTAGTTGCCACCTGCAGCCTGGCCGCTGGAATAAATCTTCCAGCAAGAAGAGTGATCCTCTGCGGTGCCAGGATGGGTCGTGAACTAGTCGGGCCAGCAATGCTGTATGTCTACTCTTCATCCTCATGTGGTTTCATGGGCCCAGCTGAAATTAGAAGGCGACAGATGCGCGGACGTGCAGGCCGCAAAGGCAAGGACGAAGTAGGGGAAACTTATCTCTGCTGTCAAAAGGATGATTTGGAAGCTGTGCTTGAGTTGCTCGAAGCAGAAATGCCTGCAATTGAGAGCAGTTTAGCCGCTGAGAAACGAGGGATAAACAGGTTTTCAGCTCACTCGCCTCTGTTTAAGACTTGTCAATTCGTTAACCGAATCCTAGGGCTCTTTTAGAAGCTGTTGCGACTAGGCTCGTCTCCGGTCTGGATGCTATCAACGAATACGTCAAGAGTTCTCTCCTATACTACAGCATGGATGAAAAAAGGCTTTTTGAAATGGTGGACTCGACCCTTCAGGAGCTCTTGGGCGCGGACCTATTAAGGCTAGGTAATGACGGTTCGTTCGAGCCAACCCAGCTCGGTCAAGCCATTGTTGCATCGGCTTTCAGTCCCGAGGATGGCATGTTCATTCATGCTGAACTCAAACGGGGTCTTCAGGCCTTTGTCATGGACGGTGAAATGCATATATTCTATATGTTCGCGCCACTCCAGTCTGCAGCCAACACCGAGATTGACTGGCCTACATTCCGGGACGAGATAAGCAACCTTGATGATAGCGGCTTACGAGTGATGGAGCTGATAGGCGTCAAGCCGGGATTTGTGAATTCAATGTAAGATTCTCACATCCCATTTGCATTGGCATGGGAGCTAATGCCATGATAGGGCCCAAGGACGAAGCAGTATCAAAGACGCCGTACTATCCCAAATCTACCACCGGGCATACACAGCTTTCCAACTACGCGATCTCAGCAACGAAGTCCCCATCTCAATCATCGCGCGGAAATACCATATCCCGCGCGGCAACGTTCAGAATCTCGCGCAGACATGCCACGGGTTTGCGGCGGGCATGGTAAAATTCTGCCAGCGGATGGGATGGGATATGCTTGCGGTGGTGCTTGATCACATGCGTGACCGTCTGCAGGCAGGCGCACGGGCGGATCTATTGGAGTTGGCGCAGGTCACGTATGTGAAAAGCCGGACGGCACGGTTGTTCTGGGAGAATGGGTTCAAGACGCTGAGGGCGCTGGCGGAGGCGGATGCGAAGGATTTGGTTCCCGTTCTGATGATGGTATACTTCTTGCTCCCGTGTTTTTGAATCCGATCTGTGATGCTAACTAAGAATCTGACAGGGTCAGCCGCGGAATAGCAATCTTCGCGGCGACAGTGATGGGAAAGAGATGGAACGATATCATGCGAAAATCCAAGCAAAGGCGGAGATTATCATTGGGTCAGCGGGTAAACTCTGGGGTATGTCAACCGTTCCCGCCCCGATAAACTGTTTCATGACTGACTGATCCCGCATTTTAGAACGTCAAATGGTTGTAGAACTGGATGAGTGACGCTGTCCCTCTCAAGCGCATCTCCTTCAAAAATCAAAACATGTAAAGATACGTTGGCTGAAATTTGAGAGACGCCCAACATCACCACAGCAAGAAGATTCGTGAAGTCCCCATGTAATTATGCCCCAACCATGGACTCCGTAAGGCTGGCTTCAAACCCATCCAGCGCTACGACGAAGCGCCAGCCTCCCTCCACTCACAAGCACCACAACAATCCAACCCCCAAAACACACAGGAAACCCCCGAAACCGCCCCCGCCCCAGCGTCCACCGCTCCTTAATTTAGTAACACGCTATTCATGCATCGCTGTAGAGCGTTCTTCCTTTAACGAGGGGAGCGTGCTTTACCAACCTTGCCGCCATGCTGGAGAGCCCCGAAATTCTACGAAAGAGAGGGAGGGGTGCTGTCGGGCGGCTGGATGCTGGATGCTGGATCGTTCGAGATCTTTTATTTTCCTTTTTTTCTCGGATGGATGTCTGCATCTGATTAGTTATTGGTTCCCAGGCCTGTGGACGAGGCCTGCGACCCGGTGGAAAGGGTTGGGTAAGATGGACGAGTATTATTGCAGAGGAAATGCTGCTATGTATGATTCTTCCCCAGGAACGAGTGGACACGAATTCCTTAGCTTGCTCGCTACCAAAGTATGTGTCTCCTGTCAATCCCAACAGCAAGGAGTCGGAGACCTCGGCTTCAATTGGTAGCTGTGTCTGTGGCTTGCGCGAATGTTTTTTTTGCCCGCCACGAGCGCTAATGCAGCAATTGAATTGTCTTCATGCGCCCAATGGCACGGAGCACTGTGGATTCTTCTGTTTTGCTTCTTTTTGCTCTCTGCTGTCTGTTCTTCCCAATCAGATCTGTTCCCGATTCAGCGTTTCAACCTTCCAGAATTCATGTCAATAATATTCCTGGGATGTCTGGATATTGAAACTTGAGTCGACCACATAAAAAAAGAAATGATCGACGGTTTGTGCTTCGCTGTGGAGATTGCAATTCCACCCGGAAGTGGGCAGTTGGCTTGCATGATGAGTGATCACTGATCAGTCCAGTTTTCCTGTTCCCCTAACATTAGTTGATCCAGGGTTCATTCAGAGATTCCTGAGTGAATTAATTAATTAATTCTCCTTCAGCCTTGATTGAAGAGCTGACAGGGTTGAGATGTAACATGGGGAGAGAGAAAGGACCTCGGGAGATCTCTGATATTGGCTGGGATGTTGAGATTGTGAGGAAGAAAGAAAGGGCCCGATGCCTGTTGCGGCAGGATTCAGCGAGGGCCGGGGGGGACGCGATGTCGAGAAGGGAAGGATTCTAGAAGGCTGGTGGAAAAAAACAAAAAAATAAGAAGGGATTTTCTGTTCTCCACAAGGGTCGGTCGGGATCCAGTTTGTTCGCCATCTTTCCAAGGGTTCTTCTTCTTCTTTCGTTTTCGATCGTCGGATTGAGTCTGTTCAATGCGGGACCAAAACAAAAGAAAAAAAATAAAAAAAAAAAAATAAGAATCAAAAAAGAAGGAAAAAGGAAACCCGAATGACGCCAAAACGTCAAGTTCATGAGTGAAATCGCAGGCTGGGGATGCTGGGAGCAGCAATGATCGACGACGGTTGAAACTGTGTTTGTTGTCCGAGCAGAAGCAGAAGCGAGCGCGGCCACAAAGAAAGGAATTCATACGAGACTTCCCCCCAACATAGGCTTCTTTCCAATAATATTTGGGGCTCAAGCTCTCTGTGCTCAGCTTGAGACTCTTGAGAGGGAGTTGACTCGTGCGACAAGCATGGAATCTTCCAAGGCCCTTCGTCTCGTTCTCCCCCACGAGGATCCTCGTTCCCAACCGCAGGGAACCCCTCGACAGCCCAGCCAATAGCAAACACCAAGAGCGCAAGCCGACACGAAGATCCCCTGCCCGACGACCAGGCCATGTCCTGTTTGTGTGGCTCCCTTCAAGGGACAGTTCCCCGAAACAAAGACCAGAACAAAGAAGGCCAGCAGTGAGCGATATATTTCTCGCAGCCTCGCCCGGTTGTTGATTATTGTAACTTAAAGAATAATACCCGTAATTCTGGGCCTTGGCCTCGACCAAGCCCGGCGTCACGTACCGTACCGATACGGGTGTTTTCTTCCATAATCCATGCCATCGAATGTCTTGGCTTCCACCGTTCTCCACATCTTAGTCTTTGTAATTACCCCGTTCTCTTGGTCTTGTCAATTTGCCTCTCGGCCTCCCTCTCTCTCTCGACCTCTTCTCTCTCTCTCTCTCTCTCTCTCTCTCGCGAGACCTCACCTCAACTCCCTTCACGCTTCTTCTGACCTCCTGTCTTCCTTCAACCATCGATCACCGCATTCTGCCCATTCATCTCCTTGTCATCAAGCGCATTAACTAGACTCCTTCCTCTGTCGACCCCCAAGCCGCCGCTACCTGCGCTGTCTCGAGGCTGCTGGTGTGGCGTTGTTGTTATGAGCCTTCTCACCGCTAACATCAAACCTCATTCCATCTTCTGATTCGATTCAATCGAATCCTCCCTCGAGTCCTCCTCTCTACGCCTTGCCGTCTACTACCAAACCGTGACTGAGCTTACGCACCAATACTCCCACATAAACGACCAAATTACTCACCGTCCCGAGGATGTTGTCCTAACTCCGTATACGTCGCCGGGATAACCTCTCTGCTGGAAGCTCGCTGGAAGTGGACATATTTCCTGCTAGACGACACCTCGTTCTCACCGTCCCCCACCAGGTGGACGCGCGAATGTTGCGCATACCTCTTCAATTCACTTACGGGCGACGCTGGCGCCGCTGGATTCCTGATACAAACCGCGTTCCTCCGGGATAATTACCCTTAATCGGCGGGCGAAGTGTGCTTTCTTAGAGGGTGGTCAAACAAAGATATAACAGGGAGGAAGATATCGATTTCGATTCTCACGTGCGTTATAGACGGGTTCAAGGCTTTTTGGGAAGGAACAATTGATAGTGGACGGGACACGATATACCCTCAAGGTAATTCAACACCTACCTTGTTCTTGCTGAGACCTTTTTTACCTCGCACATTTCAACCCCGTTGTCGACTTTATTTCGAGGCTTTGCTATAACATCACTTCCCTTTTCACTTTGTCGTTGATCACTGCGCAACTCGCAAGTTCCATATTCAGAACGTGGTGATTGGCCCTATTGCCCTTGATCCCCTTCGTTCGCCAACCGCGCCATTCCATACTCCGCGTACAGATCGGACTATCTCCTTTACGAATTTCTCAATCATTCCCGCTACACATCACTTAACTTGGTTAACTGACCATTGCAGTAGCCTGATTCGTTCATCTTCCCAACTAGAATCCACCATGGATAAAAATCAGTGTTCCGCCGTCTATATCGATGATCGTGTCAAGCAGGAGCGTTGGTTGCACAAGGGGGACGCTAGTTTTGCAGCAGGAAGCTCAGATGAATACTCGGCCCTGTTCCAGGAATGCGCTGAATTTGCCCGTGATATAGAAATCCTGTTGGATGTGTTTAAGCAAGGTCGGTACTTGTCCTCTCTTAGATATCAGCTCCTATGTCGGCCCAATGCAGGGAACCGGAAGCTAACCTTTTTTTAGTTTACTTGTGCAACTCCGGAAAGACATTTGCCAGTAAATTAGCCGAGTTAAATGAGACTGCCCGGTCAGAATGCGTTCCCGTATTTGCTATCATCGATATTTCCCTGAAGGGTGACTCGGAGTCGATACGTCGGCGCTCAGTTGTTCCTGTTACAGGCGCAATGAGTACATTGGCACCCATACAATCAGCACCTAGGCGAAGCTTGACCTTCTCATCCGAATCGGAAGAATTGTTTGGCTTGCATCTGCTGTCCAGATTTTCAGCCGATATTCAAGCCCAGGAAACGAACCTTATGATACCCGTTGCCATCCTCCGATTAGCCGATAACGCCGGTAATGAGCCTCGAAATCTATCACAAGAGGAATACACATCTAGCAGCAATCGAGCGACGTCGACACAGCGATTAAATCCTGACCTCGAAAGCAAACAAGTTCGCCGCTGTCTCGACGCTGGAGCTATAGATGTCCTCACTTCTCCATTAGACCCGTCACGTGTCAAAAGCCTTTCCCTGCATGCGTATCGTGTTCAACGGGCCGCTGAGAAGCAACGAGCGGGTTTCTTGGCCAATCGGAGAATCCGACAGCTGTCTTGGGTTGGTGCCGATGACGAGCAGCCGTATTCCTATCTCAGAGAAGCAATGTATGGTTTCCCCAAGAGACTTTCAGAATCATAATTTGTTCGAGGCTGATTTCCGATCTAGGGTTTCAAAATTAATGAAGCGTATATGTAATCCTGAGGAGGCGCTAGAAGACTTTCATGCTAGGTAAGCCGCAGCTGCCGATGTACTTTCCCAGTCGCTAACCTGCGTTCGTTAGCGACGTTCCTGTTCTACAAGATCGTATGGAGATGGTAGAAGAGGCGGTTTCGGGATGGAACTTCTCTGCCCATGACTTTACTGACGACGAGCTAATCTATGCTGCAACCATCATGCTTGAGCATGCATTACAAATGCCAGAGTTACAGCGTTGGCGGATTCCAACGAGTATGTCAACCTTCCATTTAACGCCATCCAAATCTAACTTATATGCAGATGATATTCAATCTTTTCTCTATTCCGTTCGGGCAGCATACAATTCGTTCGTTCTCTACCACAACTTTCGCCATGCAGTCGACGTCCTGCAGTGTATGTTCCATTCTCTCGTCAGAATCGGCGTGTTGCCGCCGTTTCCTCTTGGTAGTGAAGAAGTATCCACTAGGAGCGGGATCGCATCTATACTAACTCCCTTCGATGCCTTAACACTTCTCATTACCGCTATTGGTCACGATGTCGGGCATCCAGGGGTCAACAACATATTCCTAGTCAAGCTTAATGCGCCACTTGCTCAGCTTTATAACGATAGGTCGGTTTTGGAGGCGTTCCATTGTGCAGCCTACTCGCAAATCTTGCGCCGTCACTGGCCGTCCGCTTGCAAGGATTCAGCACTCCGGAAGCTGATGATTGATTCGATCCTCGCGACGGATATGGGATTGCATAGCACGTTTATGGAGTCCCTAGGAAAGCTTCAAGAAAAGTATCGGACAAATAACCGCACTATTGAGGGTTGGGAACCTAAGGATACTGAAACATATCGGAACCTTCTCTGCTCCTTACTTATTAAATGTGCCGATATCAGCAATGTGGTATGTGGATTTGATTCTGAAATAATTCTCGTCATCTAATAGTTTGTGCAGGCACGACCTTTCAATGTTGCCGAAAAATGGACAGATATCTTGCAAGAAGAGTTTGCCAACCAAGGGATCATGGAACAAAACATCGGAATGGAAACTGCTTTGTTTGGTGGCCCACCAGAAATAGGAAATTTCGTGAAAAAGGCCAAGGGCCAAATAGGCTTCATGAGCTTTTTTGCGCTTCCTCTCTTCGATGGAGTGGCGGATATACTCCCGGATATGTCGTTTGCGGCGAACGAGATACGGCGTAACAAAATCGTCTGGCAAAAACTCATCGATCGCGAGTTGAACGGCGAGTTGTCAGAAGAGACTAAAGTCGATGCGCTTGCTTCTACATCCGAAAATCCGACAGACCACGCTACTCCAGCCCCCTCTACGGTGTATTATACCATTGCTGCTGCAGCTTCTCCTAAGGATCCGAGGCCGTCATCTTCGGAACGTCTTCAAATGGACGGCGGTTCTGACGACGAGGCAGATGATGGAACAGTGAAGAACCTTACAAGCTCTGCGAAGGAAGTGTCACCAACCAGGGGTGCCTCGAGTGCGATCCCTGGGCACGACTTTGCACCCAACGGCACTAGGAATTCCGAATCGAATGAATATCGCCGTCCTACGACTGGCGGCTCAGGGTCTCACTGGGCCGGTCGATCGTCAGACTTTCGTTTTGCCCAAGGGCCCCGCGCATTCGAGCGTCGTGGACCGACTATCACCCCGCTACATCATACAGGCGAATCCATTGGTGGCGGTCGGAACCAAAGCACAAGCACATACACCAACCATACAATCATGACGCCTGTATCGTCGACCACACAAGCCAGCAGCTTCATTACTGCAGACAGCAATTTCGATGAAAAGGACATTGCCGGCCGAGCCTACGGACAGGCCAGAAGCACCGTGCCAAGCAGCTATGGGTCAAGCATCGGCGATGGCCCTGGTGATGACGACATCCACGACCGTTCCACCCCCGTGGGTCCGACAAGTGATCCTCAGAATCGGCAATCCGTGAAACGAAAACCAAGTTTTATGTCCTCGTTGTTCGACAAGGGCTTTGGATCCAACCATTCCAACGGCAGTGTCCCAACGAAAACCTTCTCCTCCCCTACCTCTGTCGGAAATCGCACTCCAAGGACGCAGCAGCGATCCCCAGAATTAGATTATATATCGAGCAACGGGTCTAGTTTTTCTAACGGGCAACCGTTGAACCGGCGCCGCTCACGGTTACGCCTTGCTTTTTGGCGGCGAAATAAACAGGGCCAGTCACCGCCCTCTCATCGACATTTTGAACGAACTTTGACCCCTTGAATGAAAAAATAGCACTTGTCTCTTCTTTGCCCATTCTTAACATGTATAAGCATGCAGTTCCTGTCGTTTTCTTTTTCCAGCTGTAACCATGGCTTGGCGTTCCGGGTTTATTGCTATTTGGGGAGTTTTAAATACTGGTTGATATCTGCTGGGAGTTTGGGGGACTTTTTCATGTTTTACGAGTGGGTTCGCCCGCCTTTTTGCGATCTGGATGGCGGGAGGAGGTTGATCCGGTTGATTTATCTCGCTATATCTCCTCTTCTATTCTATTATTCTATTCTTCCGAAGCCCAATCTACGACGAATATTGTTTTTCCATATATCCTACGCGACTGCGTTCTCTACGCCCGTCACTTTTCTTTTTTTCTTGCTCATCATCACAGGTTTCTTATTTCCGCGGTTGTGTGTACATATTAATCTGACATAGGCTTTTCGAATGGGAGGGAGGCTTGGGCTGATGGATAAGGAAGTGCTGGACGGGGAGATGATTATTAGGGTCTATCTTTGATAACTACTCTCTTATGTCTTATTTTCCGGTTCTTTTCTTCTTGCCTCTTTTCTGGCCTGCGGAATCGACTCAGGGATGGGAATAGATATATGTGTATATTTGTTCATATGCGAGAGCTGTGACAGCATTGAACGGGATGTTTATTAGGAGTGATCCATTCAGTATAGCGATATGTCCTATCTTTCGACTCTCTCTTTCTCTCGTACTTAGTTTCTCCACATAATACTAGATATCAACTTCCCTCAAAGACAATCCTCACACTTCCGCTCCAAGTTGTCCACCATTAATTCTTCGGTATCCGGAGTTCTACCCACAGCATCGCCGGCAACGCTATCGGGCTTCTCTCCTACTTCTTCTGTTCCCTGTCCACCCTTCTCCTCCGCCTTGCTCTTCTGCAGTGCGCGATCTACATGGCCTAGATCACGGGATGGATCGACGATATTTCTCACGAGGGATTTAAGCTGTTTCGTCTCTGAAGACGAAAGTGGGGAAAGTTGCCAATGTTTAGATGGATGCATGTATGAACGTACGAGTAAAGGGAGGGGAAACGTACCAGGGAACCCACCATCTCTCTTCCGATCCCAGAGAATGGTTTCCTGCGATGAAAAGCCTTCGGTCGATGCATGTTGGATCGTGACTGTGAATACCCCGCCTGTGCTGGGGATGAGGGCGACTTCGCCGAGCGTGGTTGAGAATGTGGAGAGGAGTTCTTGGGCGAACTTGACAAGTTTTATATTAGTACTAGTAGTGCACCCGTGGATGCATGTCTAGTAAAGTTGCTAGAGGCCCAAACATGTAGCTAGAGAGAAGAGGGATGTGGCTACTTACATACGCAGCTCTAAGCATCCATTTGCATTGCGTGCAGAACTTGATTGAGACGCGCGGCAATCGGACCTGCGCTGCGGCTTCTGCTGCGATGGAGTCTGGGAGTCGGGTGGTTTCCTCTGGGAAACCTTCTGCTGATGCGGTGGGGGCGGAGGATGGATGGAGGGGGGTCTGCTGGTTGGTTTCTGCGGTCATGGCGGCGGGATTATTGGTATTGTTTATATATTGATTCTTTTTGGGTTTGGGACTGATACGGTTGATGGCTGGAGATGGTGGGATGGAATTTACTTTGGGAGAAATGGCAAATCTGTGAATGAAGACTAGTGGGAGAAGAATCATACTTTTCACTGTTGACAGAGGCTTCTAATGGTGATCTGAATCTTTTATAACTGCCATGGGATTTTAATTAGACTAGTGAACATATGTTCACTTGCTTCTTATACCTTGCTACTATACTGATAATCAAGCTATATCTTAGTACAACGCTGCTGTAGCAAGGTCTTCACAATCTAAAACAAAACATGTAGCTATTGCTAACTCCTGGGCAACGTTTTATATATATGTAGAATCCTAAACAAACAACAGTAGTGAGGGTATACTAAAGAACCATTTGCAAACACTAAGTCAATTGCAATGTTGGGCTAATTCTCTCTCCAAAATACAGTACATGTCATCCAAGGGGGAGACATAAGGTACCAGTTAAAATCATGCATCATGAAATTACCCATGACTCTGCAAAGTTGAAACTATTCTTCACAACAAGCAGCCCATGATTATGAGCGATCAGGAACTCTTCCGTGGATGCCACATACCTGATAATGAATCCAGAAGTCCCCTGCTGCCATTCAGGCAGTAAGAAAAAGTTTCGTTTGAGGCCAGTCTTAGATCCAGCAAACATTGCCACATCAATGCTGCACACCCAGAGATCAGTATCAATGAAGATGAGGAGGCTTCCCACAACATGGACAATCTGACGGACTCTAGGGGCGAGGTCCTCGAAGCCTGGGAGTAGTTCAGGGGCAGAGTCGCTCGATACCTTCCAGACGTTTAGCGCAGCAGGGATCTCCACGTTTTTGTTGGCCGAAAGCTTGCGTTTTGAAAGGCTCGCTATAAAATGCGAGGGACTTGACTGCGAGTGAGACCTCGCAACTTCTGTGGGCCGGTCGCATGAGCCCTCGTTTGGGGACGGAGGAGTGACGAAGATCACCAATTCCTGTGTATACCCATTAGTCCACGGTTGTTGCGGTGATCCGTCGACCCAGGAGTATAAGCATAGGTCCTCCCGGCCTATCATAATGAAACTCTGAGCGGACAGGGGGTGGTCGGCTCCGATCATGCCGTTTCCGCCTTCTATAAGAATAGGGGGGCCAGAGCCTTCTCCCTCCATCGTCCAGAGCCTCGCGGAAGTCTCGCCCTGTATGAGGGCTTTGGAGCCAGATGGGTCAAGTAGCAATGAGCAAATTGCTTCCGTGGTGTGAGTTTCGGCGACAAGGTGTCTGGCCTCACAATGAGTCTGCAACACGGATATTCGATGTACCATGAGACAATGAGCTGCATTTGCCGTAACTAGCAAGCCCGTTGACTCGCTGTAAACGAGATTGGTAACACTGGATGCCGTTTCAGGTCGATACAAAGTTCCCATTTCAGTACCATTCTCGGTCTCAAAATAGACAATGGAGCCATCTTCCTTTCCGCAAAAGACAAAATGTCCTGCGGGATAGTAGCAGATGGAGGTAACTTTCGCAAGTGGTATGTCTTCAAGCCAGTTGATACAGGCCAGCTCCAAGAATGCCTCGTCCATCTCGCTTTGATTGCTTCCATCTTGATGGCTCGTCATCAATACATTTGGCTCCCAGATGCGACATTCACTCCGGTGGAGGCTGATAAAGCTGAGGTTATCGCCACTAAAAGCAATGCTCCGAATGCCGCCGTTATTGGTATCAATCGTATAGATGGGCTGCAACTTATCGCCCTCGCTGCTAGTTAATTCATAAATTCGAAGCCTCCCCTTTATAGCTCCCGTAGCGAGCAAACGCCCATCCAAAGACCATGCGAGACAGATAGGGAAAACGTCTGGGGTTCGGCTTTGTAGCTTGGTTGAGGATGTATCATAAAGCTCAAGATCTCCGTCACTGCATGACGCAGCGAGCAAGTAGAAATCGGCGGTTGGGTTGAATACCAGTACGTCGACGTGACAATCAATATGTCCCTGCGAAACCAGGCTACAACGGTAATTGAGGGAGTTGGCACTTAAGGTAAACAAGTGTATCGGTAGCCCGGGAAAGACTATGGCTAGAGTGCTGCAATCGGACGAAAGGCAGATTCTAGAAAGTTCTTGTGTTGAAAGGTCATTTTGAAGTAAGTTCCACGGTCGTTGGTCACTGAGTCCGCTCTGTATATCCCAGGTAACGAGATTGTCCCTGGTCATTACAGCAAGGTATGTGCTCTCCTCGTCGAACCTAAGTCCGAGACCTTGGTCAGCTATATCAAACGACCACATACGGGTCCTAGTTTTAGGGTCCCAAATATTGACCTTCCAGAAGTCACTGCAAGCTAAATACTTGTCTCCGCTGGAGAAAGTCAGGTTCATCGGAGATTCGCCATGGCTCAAGCTGGATTTTTCGTGGATCGAGCGTCGCTGGTGTAAATATATGGTGCCATCTCGCATTGCCACCGCAAAATACAGATCTCCGTGGGCAACAACCTTGGGATCGTTTGCTGGATAGCCGAATATGGCCAAACAGTCACCCCAAACATCAGCCGTCGACCCTTTCAAAACGAGTCCACTTCGCGAAGAAGGATAGCGGTTTGATATCTTAGAGCTTGAAGGACACATTGCTGGGATCAAGGCACGTACTGATGCCGGTACCATGGCAATATTTGAGTAGAATTTCGTGACGACCCTCGTCAGGTCATTGACCCGGAGTTCCAAATTCAGATTTCCTGTTGAGGCGGTTTCTGTTTCGTTGCGGCGTTTTATGTATCGTTGCAAATTCTCAACGATATATGTGGCTTGATGTAGCTTCTTATTCACTGCAAGATATTCCACCAAAATCAATACATGAATATCCAGCAGCCGATTCACAAGGGTCCAGACCGTCTGGTTTTCTGACGAGCATTGACGGAGGTGATCCGAGAAGAACGTATAGGCATAGTCCAGTAAACCAACATTAGAGGATGATGTAGATGAAGTGGTTTCTGGTACGGACAAAAGCGGCGGTTTGATAGCGTTGTCTAGAACGTGTTTGAGACATAACTCTGCTATCCGGGTATGGGCAAACTTCAAATCAATTGATAGATCAGGATAGAAGTCCTGTTCTAATAGGAATTGCTTCGTTGTTTCGTGAAGGAATTCGACCTGGTTGTTATCGTTCACCCATAATAGCTGACCGCCTAAAATAGGGACCGCCCTCTCTAGGTTACGAATTGTCTCATTCGTGTCCAACTTGACGGCGCACTGGAGTTCATGAAGCGTCAGTAGCCTCAGAGCCGGCAATATCCACATAACAATAGACCTCAAGAGCTTAAAAGTCCGAGCATTTATATTCATATTCTGGATAATCGTGGTGTGGAGCTGCTTCATATCTGCGTGCATTTCTGTCAAAACCTCCTCAACGGCTTCTTCAGAATATGCCCCCTCCAGTTCCCGAAGCACTATGGACGTCCATAAAAACAATCCAGAAGATTTTGCAAGTATTCTTCCCTGCAATTTTGAGCGATCTCCTCCAATGTCAGCGGGGAGAAGATCGAGACGGGACTTGATCAGTCTGCTGAGGTCTTCAAATGTATCTCCAATTCGAATATTATGTCGCCTAGCAAGGGGTCCAAGTGTGCTGAGGCCCCGGTCGATCTCAAGGCTGTGACGACTGCTAATGAATATCTTCAACTGAGGGGAGCCTTTTTGAGGAGGGAGAAAAAGAGTGGGAAGTTTACGCATTCATCGAGAGCATCAATTACCCAAAACTGAGACCCTAGTTCAGTTTCCCTGAATAGACGCTCGACAAACAACCTCCGCCAAGTGGCTCTTTGGGACCACTGCTCCCAGGGCTGGTAGACTTGCTGAGTGTCGACTAAACATCGCAATATTCTATCGTCGGATACAGCCATTTGGAAGGCCAAGGAGCGTAGACATCCGGCGATCGTGGCTTTTGTCGCATCTCCACGCTTGAAGAAATAGTAGCTGCATCCAAGGCCGTGCTCTTGGAGCTGGTTGATGACATGGCTGCAGAGAACAGATTTGCCACAGCCAGCGTTGCCAGTGAGTAAGTAAATGGGAGGGCTATCCCCGGACGTTTCTTCCAGGAGGTGAATGAGTCACTTGATAGAAGCCATCCGCAAGTACCAGCGGTGCGGAAACCATCTAATGCAGCCAGGTCAGCTGTCAGAGGCCCAGTTACGCCTGACAGCTCCACTAGCCGATCATACTGGGACTTCGAGATCTCCGCCGAAGCTTGAGAGCCTATTAGAGGTTAGCTTAGTTCGGCATATTATAATTGAGTTCGCTTCTCATACTCTCGATTAAAATGGAGTCTATGGCATAGATGAAGGCGCCGCGCAGGGTCCGGTAGTTTGAATCCGTTGGTGCATCAAATTTGCACACACCTCGATGATCAGCATTCAGAAGTGAGGTTCTTTCTCTGGGATAACCAAGGGTCGCCGAAGCCTTGCTAACAATCAACGCGCTGGTAAAGACAAGCTTGCTGGGAATAGTCTCGTAGAACGACCACAGTTGGATATCTTCCGAATAATGCCGGAATGTGTCGTTGATGTGCATTATGGACTCTGAATTCAGTCCTAGTTCCGGAACAAGGATTTCGGCCCGTAGGTGACCTTAAGGATCTTGCTCAGCGTTCCGGCGAAATCAGACCCTCGATGAGGGGTTGCTAGGAAGTAGGCTGCGTGTATTCGGGAAGCAAAGCCCTTGAGAGCAGGGTCTATCCGGGCGAGGACATAGGCCTATAATACTTAGTATAGCAGCCAGCTGCATCGTCCAGATTAGACGAACCTGCTTGACGACAAGCCCACCCATGCTATGTGCTACCAAAACGATCTTCGTCTTCACACCCATCAGTCCAAATGCATTGAGTATCAGCTAGCCCATTTTGGCCCTACTTTACTTTGACTGATCTCCTCATGAAGCTGAATCTCTTTCAGGAAGAGCTGCGCAAAATCATATATACGCAGCGCGCTCTGCTGCCACTCATTCCAGTCCGCCTTGTACCCGAAGCTGAACACCCGGACATGGCAAAATTCCGGGTCTCGGGGTAGCCATTCCTTAGGCCAGTAGTGGTAAGGATCAGGCGATTTAGCCCACGATTTTCGAGAACCGCCACCGAGACCATGCACAAATACAAAATCTATAAGCGGTTCCGGAACGGTGTGAAGAAGATGAAGTTCCAAGGGACCTTTGAATTCCTCGGAAAATCCATGATCGTCTTCTTCAGTAGTCACGCTGTGAGAAGCAGCTCTCAGCTTCCGTAAGGGAGTCTTTAATTCAGATAATACTCGTTTGAAGCGAGCGGCGTCCTTCCTTAGCGCTGCGCGGAGCTGTGACGTTGTTAGTGAGAGAGCAGTTAAAATTGAATATCAAAATTTTACGCACTTGCACCATGAGGGACCGCGACTCAAAGGCAAAGATGCCATCGATATCCTCTAACGACAAGTACTCATAACAAGATAGCAGCCCTCAAATATGTTGAATCAGGGCGCATGAAGCTGAGAAGGGCAAAACCCGGGTATCTCTGATGCGTTGGGCGGAGGATCTCAAGCGCTTCGTAAACCAAGCGCCCCTCTCGAGCATGCATGCGCCATGCTCCAATTAGTTGACGTATCAACATGCTTGCAGGATTAGTGCAGCCGACATGGTCGAAGAACCATCCCATTCTCGACACCGAGTGCGGAACGACTCGATCACCAAAGGGAGCTCGGAATCGAAGACACGTCGATGTCGAACGACTGATCCGACCTTTGAGCATATTAGCCGCCCAAAACAAGAGCGGATGAGCCTGAAAGAGTCGCTGGATCAAACGAGAAGAAACGGTGCGTGCCAAGAAGAAGCGGCTCGCAAGTCAACGAAGCACCGCTCAAGAGGGCATCGCGATGGCAGCCACAAAGCCATCTGGCGACCATTTGGGTTCTTCGGAAACAATCTTTGATGCTGCCGCACTTTCTGGTCCGCAAGAAGTCTCCTATACTGGCTCTTCGAACCCCCGCTAAAGTTCAGGTGCAGAGATCTCCCTGTTCCGACGACCGTTGGCGGTGGTCTATCAAGGCTCTTCCGCCTGGGCTCGGAGGTACAGGGTCGACATCAAGGCCGACGATGGCGGGAAGAAGAGCTTTTTCCTAAAGGTCAAACTTGATATTCCATCTGCAGACCAAAATATATCCTGAAAATGCCCTTATTTTGTTGCTAACGGCATCATATCTGTTTAGGTCTCCTTTGGCGACCATGGCGAGGGGGCCTTGAAAGGCGAATTCGAAGCCACTACTTCTATTCAAGCCGTTGTGGGTGATTTCATCCCAAGCCCTATTGCATGGGGCTCCTTCAAACGTATACCCAATGCCCACTACTACATCTGCAAATTCTACGAATTTGCAGAACGCCTTCCAGAACCTGAAGAATTCTGCTCGAAGCTAGCCGACTTACACACCAATAGTGAATCTCCCAATGGAAAATTCGGTTTCCATGTAACAACATACAACGGCAATCTCCCCCAAGACAACGGCTACACCGATACATGGGAGGAGTTCTTCACCAATGGATTTAAACATATGCTAGACCTGAATATCGAGCGCGGAGGGCCTTGGGAAGAAATGGAGGACCTGAGATTTGCTATGCTATCAAAGGTCATTCCGAGGCTGCTTAGGCCTATGGAGACCGCCGGTCGCTCTATTAAACCAGTACTCGTGCATGGAGATCTCTGGTATGGAAATGCCGCCGTTGATGTGAACACCAACCGGCCATTGATATACGATCCTTCGAGCTTTTATGGGCACAATGAATGTAAGGAGATAGAACATTGTATCTGGAATTCTCTTTATCTGCTAACGTGTCTTAGACGAGCTTGGGAATTGGCGACCTGCTCGAAATAAGTTCGACAGCAAGTATTATAATAAATACCGGGAATTTGTCCCCGTCTCTGAGCCGCAAGAGGACGAAGACGACCGTAACGCTTTATATTCAATGTACGCAATCGGTTGTGGATCTTTAAACATAGGCTTACCATGCTAGACGATTCAACTTGCATGCGGGTGCATTGTTCCCTGAAGAGGCAGCACCCTTTCGAACAATGTAGGCTTCCCAGAATTGGCCTGAGAGCAGGGATTTCATTGCTAAATATGTTATAGGGTGATAGACGAAATGAAGTGGCTCGTCGATAAATATCCCGGAGGCTTCGAGGAATACACCAAGGGGCTCAAGTTGGAAGCGGAGTAAGATGTCATCATCTTGTACTGCCCTCATATATCTGTCAATGGCCACGCCAGCTAGAATCTAGCCGACAGCTTTGCAGGACATAGGGTGGATGAAATACACGAAAGCAGTCCGTTATGAACGGTCCATAAGTTTACTAGACGAGTTGTTGAAGCGGGTTTCCAGGGAAGATGCGGCTTTGCTTTATAGAGAAGTAGGGCAGCTGGCCTATCTTTATATCTAGAGCCTGGCTGCCCGAGTGAAAAGAGTGGCGAGAGTGAATAGCGCTGGAAGGAAGACGCTTCGATACATACCTGAGATATCGACGTGCCTGGCCTCTCTGGGTTCCAATCCTTCAATGTCTGAATGGTCAAGTAGACCCTCTAAGTACAGGTGACACCTGTAGGTGCGTCTATTTATAGGTCGTCATACAGCTTCACTGATCCCCAAGCCACTCCACGAACCCCAAATCACAATTACAAAGCGTAGAGAATCTCCCACCCGAAGCACCCACTAGACCAGATCAAAATGAGAAAAAGAGCATAGAAACCGCATTCCCAGATTCCAGCCAGTAAAGGACTATTTTTGGGGATTACATTTGAGATTTTCAATTCTCTGTGGCCTGGGAGGCTGACAACTTACAAGACTCGGTTCATGTATCCCACAGCAGTAGAAACAGAGTCTTGTGTGACACGGGGCTTGAAGACGTCGCCTGCCGGCGATGCCGAGGTGGCTAACTGACAGCAAATAAATAAATATGGATAAAGGCACATATGTGGATGCCTTGGCCTTGCATGGCCTAAAGTGACTGACTGCTGGTAGAAGGAATTTGAGGGAGAGAGGAAGATAGGAGACGAGGTGATAAGGCTGCTTGGGAGGGTTTTCGGGACGAGGGCCTGGGGTCACCGATTAGGCGTCTAGGAAGAAGAAAAAGCAATATAGGAAATGCAGCTTGACGGTGAATCTGGATCAGTCATCCTGATCTGAGACCCGGGAGAGATATTTCCCCATTTGCACTCACAATTACCTATGACAGAAGAAATATGTGCATTCTGCACAGGTTACTCCGTACTAAACGAAGAGATAGTTTTCTGCTCATTGCTACTGTTGCTTCCTGTCCCAAAAATCTATTTTACAAGAAAGATTTCAAGGATACCTCTGCTGCCCAAGCTCTTGCAAAACTAGACAGGGAAAAATAAGGAACAAAAAAAAAACTGTGAAGATAAGAAGGAAATCGGTTTTGAAACCTTGCATCCTGCAAGTGATAAAGGAAAAGAAAAAGAAAAGAAACAATACAGCAATTATAGAGAAAATGGAACATCCAATTGAAAGGAGGGTTCAAAGGAAAGCGTGGCAAGAGGTACCAGTGGGAAAGAGAAAACAGAGCAGAAAGAAAAGAAAAAAATGAAACAAGGAAATTCGGTTCAACCCTTGGTAAGTAGGCAAAATGAAGAAAGCAGTTGCGGCTTGTTTTATGGGAGGATATCGGAGAGCAACGAAACCAAGGCGAGGATCCCTCCATCTTCGTAGTCCCCGCACGGTGATATTGCCACGGTCCTGCTGGAGTAAGGAAAATTACTTCCGTTGCGCGCGGAGAGCTCGATCATGTTCATTTCAAGGAAAATATGAGTGACGGCCCCAGTGAAATGCGTCGGTATGTTATATGCGTTAAAGGAAATAGCGTGTCATAAAAAGGATCGCTCGTGGTGGTGGGATTAAGACTAGGTCGATGGGAAAGGACCAGGACGTTCGAGAGGGCGGGGATATGGTAGTGATTAGATTTCCATCGATCTTTTACATGATTGTACAACAGCCGCCTTGTTGCTGTGGAGCGTAGGGATCCTCTCGTTTATCGACCTGAAGGACGATGTTAGGTTCGCACTGCGATGACCAGGAGCAGGAAGAAATACCTGTCCCCATACTGACGGCACCATGAAATCCTTTGTGTTATTGCAATAATTGATGAGCCTATGGGAGTGGAGCAGGATTAGCGATCATATTGCGTTCGCTCGAGTTTTGCTCCGTCCGGAGTCGAAAGACGTGACAGTTGAAACATGGAGGCACTCACGACATCGAAGCCTCTCCAACCTTCACCCTCGGTCGCTCCAGATCTTCTCTCAGCCGGATATTGAGCTCATTTAGTCGCCTTAATTTCAATTCCGCCATGCTCTGTTTCTTGTTTCGCACGTCACCCCCAGGTCGAAGTTCGTAGGCAGCGGGCATTATGCGTGGCTGATAGCCCATCCGCCGGTAAGAAGATAATCGAAACGGCCAAGGAGGTGCACGGCGAAGCAGCGCGATCGATTGTGGTCAATTGCGAACGGGAGGTGTCAGGGAGGACGTTGAGGACGAGTCAAGGATGGTCAGGGATAGTAGGGAAGACGTTGCGGACGCTGTAGGGTGCTAGGACTACCATAGAGGAAAGAAATTTGGCAAAATCGAAGGAGTGGTAGTGGTTTGGCGAGGACTCTCGAGAAAGGATCAACGGCGAGAGAGAGAGAGAAGAGAAGAGAAGCACAACAAATGACGATGGAAGCGGTTTGGGTGTTCTGCAGTCGGTAAAGGGGGCGAGGGTTTAGTCATGCATGTCAAGAGCGCCAATCCGGTCAAATAATACCATATTACGGCTGGTTACAGGCTGTCCGGGGCGACTCATGGAGGGGAAAAGATGCAGATTACAGGTTGATACCGTACCGCCAAATAAGCCTCTCCCCACAGTCAGGGCCGATTCGGGATAAATTACGGAGGACTTGTCTGGGCGTGACCGAGTTCTTCCTTTTCAATCGGATTCTCGCTTTTTGGGGGTCGACTCGTAGGGAGAGCGAGTATGAGAAGGGCTGTAGAGCGCCCGTTCCCTTCTATGCTTGATTGCTGTCCACCTTTCGCTTTTCTCCGTCCAAGCGGCGGAAATTAAAACTTACATGTGGTTCCAATTTTCAAGAACCTCGCGGCCAAGCTGAGACCACCGGACTCTCACGCTAGTCCGGAATTGGGAGCTACCATGCGCTGGAGGCTTGGCGGCTTGGCGGCTCTGCCAACTGCGAATGCTGCCGAAGGAGACGGAGAATAGGTATCAAGAGCAGTCGGCCACTAGTTATCGTTCAGATCGAAGCTAGGATCAAATTTTTGATACTGTCACCGTATCGCACCCGGGATATTGAGTTCTTTCCCGCCTTCAGGATTTTCCATATAAAAATAGCGACTGCATTGTGCGATCGCTTCTCGCATCCCACAAACATAATTGACGCCAGCCCCCGCTGTTGTGCCCAGTCTCTCACTGAGAGAGCATAGTTCGACATCACAGCCTTCCTCACGCGGGTCTGTGAACATCATCGGCATCCGCTGCTCAAACACGACCTATTTGACATGCACCGCATACCCCGCTGCAAACATTTGATTCGAATTGGGCCCGTAGCCTGCTGTAGATAAAGTCTCGCCGTATTCGTAGGCCTAACAGGTATCGAAATCGGGCGCGTGCTCATAGGAATACACACGACTGCAGGGGCATGCATATGCGTACGCACCGTAGCTTTCCTGTCTGGCCGTTTCGGCCAGTTGACATGGTATTTGCTGCAGAAGCTCAAACAAGTTCCCCATTCAGCCATCAAGTTCAAAGGCAGTCCATAACCATTGCCACAAGCGGAGCCTCAATTCCTCACATTTGATCAGAAGTTGCCTGGCCAGCCATTGCTAGGAAATTGCCACCTCACTATAGTCCCCATGAATAACATGGACGAGAAATGCATTGCACAATCAAAGCCATGTGCCTCTACCCAAGAAAAAAGAGATTCACAGGCAAAAGAGGAGAGGATACACAGACATTGTAAAAAGCAAGATGGCTCTTGTGTACCACCGGAGAAAGTTCCTCAAAAGGGCTGAGTGAGGAATGGAGTGAATATGGTATTGAAGTAATCACACTAACAAGCAGAGAGCTTGAATTTGCACAAAAGATAAAGCCAGCATTAGCTGTTGAACAGTTGTTGAGGTGGAATGTTGATGAGAAGATGACTGCCCTTGATATTGATTCACGTGACAGGCACGACCCCCCGTCGCGTCCCGTCGCTTACTACGCGGCGCCTTAGGTAAGAAAGTGGAGCCGTAGCACCCACAGGAAATTTTCGCCTTCACTCCCACAACCATCGAAGGCTGGACGTCCAAACCTCAAGCGACGACACCGCTCAACCGTCTCGCTATATCCCGCCTGTGTGCGCGTCGTCAAGAGCAGGTCCACATTACTTCTCCCGGATCTCTAACAGTAGCTTGACGGCGATCTCGAGTCCTTTTTCGCACCTGAATCCAATCCCTAGGGGAGGTTGTCCAATATGCCGCCAATACCGCACGTCAGGCCTGAGAACGTCCTCAGGGTAAGATACGAGTCTCGCCGATTTCTAGTAATTGATTAGAGGGCTAATTTTCGACTTTTCTAGAGGGCGGAGGAACTCATTGCAGTTTCCCAGCCTGCGGCCGCCTTATCGGTTCTCCATGAACATGTCACATCCAAGAGATCTCGCAGCAGCCCTATCGCGTCACTCGAACCTGTTATGCTCCTCTTTGTCGAACTATGCGTTGATCTTAGGAAAGGAAAGTCCGCCAAGGACGGGCTCTACCAATATAAAAACATTGCTCAGAATTCGAATGTCGGGACAATCGAGGTACGTTGGACAACTCGAGTGGACGGGCTGGACTATGTGGCTAATACGGCTGTTTTTGGGTTAGATGGTCCTGAGAAAATTCATTGAGCTTGCAGAGCAAAAGGTTACCGAGGCACAAGCCAAGGCGGATGAGATCCAGTCATCCCTCGAATCTGCCGCGCCAACTTCAAACGTCGAGGATCTGGACGCTATCGAGACCCCGGAGACTATCCTTTTGGCAACAGTATCTGGTGAACAGTCGCGTGATCGAACAGACAGGGCGGTCGTTACACCATGGTTAAAATTCCTCTGGGAGACATACAGGACCGTCTTGGAAATCTTGAAGAACAATGCGCGCCTCGAAGTTATGTACCAAACGACCGCTCTTCAAGCATTCCAGTTTTGCCTGAAGTATACCCGGAAGACCGAATTCCGCCGTCTGTGCGAACTTCTCAGGAATCACGTTCAAAATGCGGCGAAGTATTCGGCTCAGATGCATGCTATCAACCTCAGCGACCCTGATACCCTTCAGCGCCATTTGGACACTCGCTTCCAGCAGCTCAATGTCGCTGTCGAACTGGAACTATGGCAGGAGGGATTCCGAAGTGTGGAAGACATCCACACTTTGCTCAACCTCAGCAAGCGACCAGCCAAGAACATCATGATGGCAAACTACTACGAGAAATTGACCCGGATTTTCATGGTTAGCGAGAACTACCTTTTCCACGCCGCAGCCTGGAACCGATACTACAATTTGTTGCGCCAATCTGCCAACGCTCTCGCTGCTGGCCAGGGTTCAAAGAGAGACAACCCGTCAGTATCTGAAGCGGATATGTCCAAGACTGCGTCCTTTGTTCTCCTTTCTGCCCTCGCAATCCCCGTGATCAGCACGTCTCGATCCAGGGGCGCACTCGTGGATGTCGATGAGGCGAGAAAGAACAAGAATACGCGCCTCACGAATCTGCTTGGCATGCCCCAGTCGCCAACGCGTGCAGCACTATTCAAGGATGCTTTGAACAAGGGACTCCTCAGCCGTTGCCGCCCTGAAATTCGAGAACTTTACAACATCTTGGAGGTCGATTTCCACCCGCTCTCGATCTGCAAGAAAATCTCACCAATTCTTACCCAAATTGGTGCCGATCCAGAAATGGAAAAATATGTTCTCCCTCTGCAACAAGTTATCCTTACGCGCCTGTTCCAGCAACTCTCTCAAGTCTACGAATCTGTTAACCTGAAATTCGTGCATGAGTTGGCCCATTTCCCTGAACCTTTCCAGGTGACACCATCCATGATTGAAAAATTCATCATGAACGGTTGCAAGAAGGGTGATTTGGCTATCCGCGTCGACCACGTCTCCGGTGTGCTCACTTTCGAGTCGGATATCTTCTCCTCAGCCAAAGCTCTTCATCCAGGAAGCGCTGCAGGTTCAGCTGAAAGCGAGGTCGGCTCTGTCCAACGTCTCCAGAGCACTCCCGCCGAAATTGCCAGATCTCAACTTTCCCGTTTGGCAAAAACTCTCCATGTCACCTGCATGTTCGTTGATCCTTCGTACAACGAACTCCGCATCCAAGCCAAGCAGACAGCGCTTGAGAGAACCCGTGCTGGTGCCGATAAGGAACATGAGGAAACCCTCGCCCGTCGTGCAATCATCGAGAAGAGAAAGGAGGCTTTGTCTGATGCCCTGCAAAGGAAACAACGCGAGGAAGAAACCCGCAAGCGTATCCGCACCCAGCAGTTGCAAGAAGCTGAAAAACAGCGACTGCTTGACGAACACCGCGAAAGAGAGCGCAAGAGGATGAAGGATGAACAGGATCGTATTCGCCAGCAAGAGTTGAAGAAGCAGCTCGAGGAGCTGAAGACTGGCGTTAAGGGAATTGACGTCAGCGAAATCGACCTTGAAGAACTAGACTCAAACCGCCTCCGAGCCATGAAGTTGGCCCAGCTGGAAAAGGAAAAGAACGAATTGAATGACAAGATTCGAATCACCGGTAAACGAATTGACCATTTGGAGCGAGCTTTCCGTCGGGAGGAGCTCAAGCATTTGCCGGAAGATTATGAGACTCAGAAGCAGCGTGATCGAGAGATCTACGAGGCGACTAAGCAGGAGACTCTCCAAGCAGCCAAGGAGAAACATAAGGAAGATTTGGCCTTGAAACACCGCCTTGCCCGCCTCGTGCCACATTTCAATGAGTTCAAGAAGAATGTTTCGGAGAGGCGCCACGATGAATTTGAGAAGCGTCGCAAGGCCGCCGAAAGAGAATTCGAGACCAAGAAGAAGCAACGTATCAAGGAAGTCCAGGAGCGCATTCGACAGGAGAAGATGGAGCGTGAAGAAGAGGAGCGCCGGCGGCGCGAGGAGGAAGAGCGGGCCGCACGGGAAGAAGAGGAGCGCGCTGCTAAGGAAGAAGAGAGACGCCGTAAATTGGCCGAGGAGAAGGCAGCGAGAGAGGAATCAAGAAGGCAAGTATCCCTTTCCTGTCCTTCTATCAGGGACTTTTCTAACCTATATTATAGAAAACTCGACGAGCAAGCCGCCCTCCAAAGACAACGTGAGGAAGAGGCCGAGGCACGTCGCGCATCTCGTAAGATGGGCGCTCCCGTCGAACCTCGCGCTCCTATCCGTGCCACTTCTCCGCCTCCCGAACGCACTGCGCCACGACTCAATCTTGCCGGACGCACTGCACCAGGAGGAGGCTGGAGAGAGCGACAGGCCGCGAAAGGAACCACTACGACTTCACCGCCAGAACCGTCAGCCGCAGCACCGGCGCAACCAGCCGCCGCTGCTCCTGCTCCCCTCAAATCAAGCTATGTCCCACCTCATCTTCGTGGTTCTCGCGAAGGTTCAGCAAACCGTGCAGATGACCTTCCTCCTCGGGACCTTCCTCCTCGGGCTGCTCGCGATACCCCTCCTCCCCGACCTTTCTCTCGGAGTCCGAATCCTTCATCCCCCGCTCCCCCAGAGGGACGCGAGGAGCCGCGAACCACAGCCTCGGGTGCCCAAGCATGGAGACCGCGATTCAAGCAGCAGCAAAGCTAAACGTCGCTCTCCCGCAACCTTGATTCCTTCCGCTCGGGTGGTGTAGATGTGAAGTATCATGCTCCTCCTTTCCTGGTTTCATCCACTTTTTTCGTTTTTCAAATTGCCCTGGTCATGAAGGATTCTGCTGTTTTGTATGAGAGATGAGGATGAAGGGACGAAAGACAATTGACGGAAAGGATCATGTACTTTTGACTCTTTATGTTTATGTCGTGCGAGAGAAAGCCTCTCTCTTCTTCTAATGATTTGCTACTCAGCCCAAATGTTGAAAAGCTGTCTTTATTTTTTCTCGCGCATATCCTGTCTCTTGTTACTTCCAAATTTTTCTGATGATCACTCTGAAATTCCAATCTTCTTCTTTTCTATCCTCCTTTGCTCTCTCCCTCTTCCTCTGCCGCTTTTCAAAATCTTGCATTTGTACAAGTAACTTATGCGACTTGTCCTCTTCTTTCCTTTCGAGGAAGTTTGGAAGAATTTAAAATTGCAGTGGGATCTCCTTTTTCCCTTGACCTTTTCCTCTTTCTTTTCAGCTTTGGTTTATTTTTCCTTTTGACTATTAGCCTATTAATTCAATTCTATTTCCAAGCTGTTATAGTTGGTGGTCTTCAGCTTCACTGGGGGAACCAAAATCACATTGGTCAATCATGGACGTAAAGCAAATTTCTAGAGACATGGCAAGCATCTTTAAATGTATCCAACAGCCATAGGATGAATCACTTAAGTTGTAATGTAGATAATGGCCAAACCTGACATCGAAATTTAGACAAATCTTATTCTTCTAGTTAGGATGGTATCAATCTTTGGTGAAAGTTTGCAGAGACTGGGGTAGGAGGAACCAGACAAAGGAGGAGACATTCTAGGTGTATATGTACGCAAGGAACAGTAGCAGCAGGCCTTATTTAAATGAGAAATGCAGATTTAGGCAGGGAGGACAAAAGGTGAGGCAAGGAGAAGTGCACTGAATGATAAACCGGACAAAGGCTAGATAAGTCTTTCACCCAGAACAGAGGGAAACAGGGGGGAATAAGAGAAAAGAGCCAAAGAGTTAAGAGCCTCATTTGGCCCCTAGGCAGGGAAACAGGCCTTACGCGACGGTAACCTCTCCTGCACCAAATAGCCTAGCCCTCCACTCACCACACACAGCTTCAAACCCACTAACCACATCACCACAGACCCTCCCTGCTTCTCTCTCCTCTAGCCTTCTATCCCATTCCCCCTTCTCAATCCAGCGGGTCCCTTCTTCCCGTCCCTCTTCATCCCGCCGCATCTCCGCAACGAGCTCCCGCACTGTCCTGAGTCGTCGGGATGCGGTTGACGTGAGTTGGCGGGATTCATGAAGGGTGTCGCTGAGGCCACGGAGGGTATGTGTTAGGTCTGAGGTTTGGGAGAGGAGCGCTTGGAGGGAGAGGAGCGGGTCTGTTTCTGAGGGTGGTGGATTCTGTTGCTGTTGTTCGGACGATGGGAGGTGGGAGGCGGGGAATGGGAGGTTGGGGATGATGTTGTCGATTAACGGGATGAGGTCGTCGATGGCGTCGGGGGAGAGTATAGGGAATGGAGAGAATAGGAGGGGATGAGTTAGTGTTTGGAGAGATCGGGTTTGATGCGTTAGGTGGGAGGCGAGAGATGTGTGTGCTGTGATGAGTCTGAGGAGAAGAGTTAGTAGTCCACAAATCAACATGATACATGCTATACACACCTTGACGCGCTGTTCTCGATTCCAGCTTGTCCACCAAGTTCCCGCAGGACATCAATGACTCGATCGACGAGCAAGTCACCCCCATCCATGTCGTCCCCTTTACTCCAGCGCACCAAATCATCGATTCCAGCCATACGCGCCTCGAGGCTGGGTGGCAGATCACCAGGATCTTCAAAATCAGAATCATTCCCATATTCCGAGCCGTCGTACCTCGAACCATGCCGACGATGCCTCTGGCTGCCTCCTCCTTTCCGCGGGTTCGGCGGCTGCAACCCCTCAACTTCGGAGTCAGTATCCCCCTGTGACATTCCCCCGCTTCCCATCCCAATTCCCAAATCATGTATCGATTCATACGTGCCCGCATCGTGCCTTGGTGACCCAAACCCCTCTGAAGATACAGAGACCGCATCGCCCTCCGTCACGTCTCCGTACGCATAGCCCTCGTCGTCGTCCCAAGCACCCGCCAGCTCATCAGCTAAACTTCCCAGCCCACCTGCATCTGTATTATCCGCGGTGAAATCGCCAGAAAATCGCGCTTGTCGGCCCATAGTTCCTGAGTGTTGTCGAGGGGTTACGGGGAACTCTGCGATCGGTGTACGCGGGGTGCGCGGAGAGTATAGAGAATCCCGTCTCGAATCGCCTGCAGGAGTACTATTTGACGCTGTAGAGGAGAGATCGAGGCTTGTAGGGTTCTGCCGGCGCCGTGGGGAGTTTTGAACCCGTGGCATGCTGGGAATGCTCTGCTCCGGGGAGGCTGTTCGGTGGCACAAACAGAGTGAGGGTGAAGAGGGAAAAAGAAAGAACAAAAATAAAAACAGAGGCAGTATTCAAAATAAAAAGGAATGTGGTGAGAGAACTTGGAGGTTCTCCGGGGGGTTTTCAAAGGGAATGTTGCTCGTGAGGCCAAGACAGAAGATGATGTTCATGGAGTTTGCGCTACTAGGTATGTAGTTAACGATGATCAGGGATGCCAACACCAGCCTAATTTAACAAGGGTGAAGCTCCTGAGCTTTTGACAACCACTCTTGGAGGGATACTTCATACGGAATATCATTGCGGGCAATGTACGAGTTTGTGGGAAAAGCATGGGTGATGCTGTGCTGCCAACAACCTGAGATCAAGTGATGAAGTATTCTGATATCTCCGATGGAAGTCCATATTCTGATCCATTCGACTACCATTATATCAGACAGTTCGGATGTATATTGACGATTCCAACAGAGAACGAATCACTCTCATGAGCTGAATATAATGAAGAGCAGGCAGAAAAGTTCATCTCTTATCACGGAGGATGTTGTATCACTGGCTCTGGAGACACATCATAGCCAGCACCGCAGCCCAGTGCCAGAGTTGCTATGAAGTACGGAGTACTCCGTACTTCTCCGCATGTTCCCAACGGCGCAACAGATTAAAGGTGTGAGATTGGTTTCATGGTTCAATTTGCAACATTTGCCGGCATGCGAGAGCTGGTTATCTTTCCATGGACTCCATCATGCTACATTGTCTCCCTGCTTGAGAGCGAGGACTTTTCCTGTGACTCGGCCGGTTTGTGATGACACGGCAGGACAGTGCAGGATGAGAGGGAGAGAAAGCTGCATCCACTATACCCTGATATTGGTTAACATACCCTGTCTATGATCTCCTTTTGGTACGACGTCTTGTGCCACCCATCGATGCAGACTTTGCAAGCTGGAAGCTAGCTCGACTGTTTATGGAATTCTCACGCGAGACCAGTTCCTGTTCCAAGCTTCAGTGAAGCTCCTTTGCATGCCATTAAATATATACACCCCTTGAAAGTCAGAGGCTAAGCGAAAGGAATGCGATCATTACCCCAAAATAATCATACAAATCAATGAACTCCCTCCTCAACATTCAAAAGCCCTTACTCCTGCCCCTAGAATAGCATCTGCAGCTCTTTTGACTTCAAGCTCTCCCAGCATTGTAATTCTCGCTCGCGGGCCTCCGCTTCCTGCTGGGCCTTATAGATCTTGTCGATGTTGGTATTTGGATTGATTTCCACCTTCTTTTGACTCTAGATCTTTGTAAAGCCTCTATTTGACCAGTGAGCCTGAGATTCAAGGCCTAATCACAGATTTCCCCTGTTCCGACTGCCGAGGTGCATTGGAAGAGTGTTGAGGCTTCTTCCTATTCTTAGAGGGCTCGACCGGTGTTTTCCTCTTCTTAGTAGCTGGGAGCACTTGGGAGTCCGTACAATCCCCCGTATCAATTCCACGCTCATCCAGGTCCCATGTATTCGCGGCCATGGCTTTACATTCCGTTTGGACCATGTCAGCTATATCATTGAGCTTCCGGAGGGTCTTAGACAATATATTTTCTTCTTCTTCATATTCTACTCGCCCTATAACTGGGGAAATTTCGGGATTTCGTTCGAGGAACTCTTGCACCCAGTCCTCTCCTAGTGGACTGGTATTTCCATTCATCGCTAGTATTTGAGAGGCCTTTTCTTGAACGCGCTCGTGGGAGGGGGCATATCCTTGGAGATCTTGCTCCATTATCCATTCAACGAGGAACTTCTCCTGCTCGGGCGATAGCCGCTGGTCGTGCTGGTGTTCCTCAGCTGGGGAAAACCTGGTAGCCTCCACGTCGGGTGGCGTCTCGGTCCATGAATTCGCGTTTCGACCGTGCTCGGCGACGTTTTTTCCTCTCCTGAATCAGGAGCCATGCAGCAACGGCCTCAGCTGCAGCGGCTGCGGACATGGTAGCTATCATTCGTACGCGCTCGCGTCTCTTGTCCATTTCCTTGTCCATCTTCGAAAGGAAAATCAGTGACCGTCACCAATGACACTCGACTCCGTGCTTAGGCTCTCTGGAACGAATCATTATTATTCTCTGATAAATGAAGTTACAATTTACAAAGCCTTCGAGGAGAAATCTCTTCTTCTAATCAAATGGTTGAACATTTTATTGACGCCCTTTTCCTATATCGGCAGTCCCCGTGGAAGTTTAGAGTTCGTTCCGAAGCTCGCGTTGCTCAAGTTGTCGCGAGTTTGGGAACGGGAACGAGCAGCAATCTTTGCCAAGCATCGGACATCCATCGATGCTCCGCGTTGACCATTATTGCGCTTCACCACTGATGCTTAAGACTAGACGGCCATTCCTTTCTCAATTCTATTCAATGCGTCCTCCTCTCCGTCACTTATACCTATAATCCCAGGTATCGGGTCTCTCCCTTCCAATCTCCCACCCATCCAACGCTCGAGCACCGCCGCATCAAACCTCTCCGTTCCACCATGGCATCCGTCAGGCGCATGACACCAATGGACCTCCTCTCCCTAAACCTCACAAATCTCGATCCCTTAACGGAAAACTACGACCTCCACTTCTACCTCTCCTACCTCATGAAATGGCCGTCCCTCTTCAACGTCGTCGAAGATCAAGACGGTCAAATCGTCGGATACAGTACGCAGATAACCCCACCACGCGCTCACCCCCTCCCCCCGCCCCTAGGGATAAATGGGAAAGCAAATAATTAACATCAATGACCAATCTGGCTAATTGCAACGTCCCCGGAACCCCTCTCCTTCCCAGCCATTGGCGGGAAGTAAAGGAAAAGCGGGAGAATCTATAATTTGAACAGTCATGGGAAAACTTGAATCGCAACACCCCTCCATGCGCCATTCGGAACACTACACGCCGTGGCACGGACATATAACTGTATTAACAGTCGCGCCCGCCTGGAGACGATTAGGCCACGCGCGTCGACTGACAGAGAGCTTGGAGCGCGCGTCTGATGCGAATGATGCTTGGTTCCTGGACTTGTATGTACGGGCGGGGAATAAGGTTGCGGTGGGGATGTACAGAGGGATGGGGTATGTTCCTTTTCCTTTTAACCGGTGTTGCTGTTATAGAGGCTAACTGGGCTGTGTAATGCAGATACTCCGTTTTCCGGCGCGTTGTCAATTACTATAGCGATGATCCCACGGGCATGTCCAATGATGGAGAAGATGCGTTTGATATGCGGAAGCCGTTAAGTCGGGATAAAGACCTGATACACCATCGTGCGCATGGCGAAGACTTTTTAGTACAGCCCGAGGACGTATATTAGACGTGGTCTTCGACCATCAACTAAGCCAAGGCACACCCATGTGGCCCAAGCAAGTTTAGCCAGGGCAAAGGGACGGTACAATGTCATGCGGAGGGCATCGTTATATTAATATGCGCTGCGCGCTACTAACCCGGTACGGCTAGGACAGTATATCGATTGCGCCGTGGTGTTTGAGGTGATGGGGAGCTAACAGGCACTGATCAAAGAACAAAATCGAGAAGAACTGAACCTGGACGATAACCCAAGAACAAGAACCGAAACCATGTATATGTACCAATTACTCCCATTATATATTATCCAAGATACAATCATCAAACACTGAAGATACCTTTCGCAAATGCTAAAAAATGCCAGTTATTCTTGCTGCGCTCGCCAAATACGCCAAGAAAGCCCGAAATATTCCGAAAAAGGAGATATAACCCCATCTATTTCCCATCTAATGGACGCGCCGCGACCAAGACCATCGAAATGCACTAAAGAGAAACGGACAACTGCATCACGCGTGAACCATGAGGTGAGGTCCAGTTTTCATATATCGAGCAATCGACATTAGTATGCCGGAGCAAACAAGGCAGAGGCCTGTCAACAGTTTCACACCCAGATAATCATTCCCCGTCGCATTGAGGATTGCGCCGCCGATGGGAGTCCCAATCAGCGCGCCGAAAGCAGAGCAGACGAACGCCATGCCCAGACGGGTTCCAAAATCTCTCATGTCAGGGGTAATAGACATCAGCACGACGGGTGGGACGGAAACAAAGCCCCCCGACGTGAAACCGTATAATGCAGCCAGAACAATGACACCTGCAGAGGTGTGGATCCCTATCCAGGCGAGACCCAAGATCCCGGAGGCGAAGGCCATTGGAGTAAGCATGTTAAAGGGTCCAACGAAATCAGCGATGTAATTAGGAAGAACACGGCCAAAAGAGGATGAAGCATTGAGGATTGCGAGGAGGTAGAAAGCCAGCTGGTCAGGCATTATATGGTTATTGATAGCATAGGGCTGGATATAGACCATCATGTTGTAGAGGCCGCAGAACCCGACAAGCTGACCCAAACAGAAGAGTGTGTATATCGGATCCCGGAAAGCTGATAGTTGAACCAGTGCGCGTTTCTCCTTAGGCTTGAATCTCACTCGAAGGAAAGCAACCGAGATGAGCATGGTTCCAAAAGCCACAAACGCAACCACACGGGTTGCCCAAGGAAAACCAATCCTCAGCTGTAGCTGGCGAAACATGATCGGATATACGAGGCCGCCTATACTGCTACCGGTGGCTGCAATTCCGTTGGCAAAAGCTCTCTTCTTTTTGAAATATTGCGGGAGAACGGCTACGCTAGGTACGAAGACGCAACCGCATCCGAGCCCGACACAGAACGCCTGTGCAAGGAGCATTTGCCAAAAGGTATTAGCAATGCTGGTCATCATTAGGCCGAATGGGATCATAAACCAGCCGGCGATTAAAAGCTGTCGAGAATAGCCTGCATCGAAGAGAGGGCCCGTAACTGCGCTAATAAAAAGAAGGAGGAATGACTGTATAGATCCAATCCAGGATATGGTCGAGGGCGACTCGTTTGATAAAACGTCTTGCTCATAATAGGTCTGGAAAACGCCAAATGCCGTCACGATTCCCCTATAGCCATACCCTTAGTCAGTAAGATGTTTCTTTCCAGACGCCGGGCCTGCACAATCAAGACCATGTGGAATGCCCTACCATGAGTTGAAGAATCCGAAGAACGACGCCAGGACTTGCGACCACGCTTTCCAGCCGCGGTCATACACCACATCGACATCATCCCAACCAGCTGTAGTCTTCTCCGTTCCCGCTTCTACCGCCGTACCATCGGTTGAGTTCTGGCTCGCATTCGAAGGCGACGAGATGTCCATACCATCCCCTTTCTCTGGGTGTCGCATTTCAATCGCCTCTTATAGGACATGTGCTAGTTATCAGACGTATAGAACCTGGTTGCAGCTTCCTTGCGCCGGCGACCTAAGAACGCTCTCTTCCTTCATTATGAGAAGGAAAGAAGACGAAATTCCAATCTCCGCAAGAGAAGCAAAGGCCGAGAGAACCGATTCAGCAAATTATTAATCAAATTCGCTTGATATCGAAGGGGGCTAACTGTGGAGATCGAAAGGCGCGAATCGTCTGGAGGTCTTGCCCTCGATTCCTGGCATTTTCGCTGGCGAAGGGCCCGATAGCTTGCTGCTCCGGGCAGAATCACTGCGGAACTGCCGTCCATTCTTCCCTTTGCGGGGCAACGATGGCAAAAGCAACCGCTAAAAGTGCCTAGCCAAAGTTTCGAAATGGAACGGAAGTGACGGCAATTTTTCTTCCTGGAAAGCTTGTTCGCAACAGGGCTGCGGTGTCGGCTTCGAGCATTCATACTCGTAGATTGGCCATCAAGAAGATCCCGTAGCCTTGGTTCTCCCGATATCAATCAGCATTCTCGTCGTTGTTCGCCGTGGACGTTGGATTAAGACCCGTCGAACCTATTGCCATGTGGGTTTCCCACGCGCCGCATTCTGTGGTTCGGCCAATTGATTGTGGCGTCGGGATGGGATGCCGGGTTCCGTGTTCCGACTCAGGCAGCCCGAGCGCCCAGCATCATCCTCGTCGAAGAGAGGAATTTCGTCAAAATCGTTCCTCAAGCAGCCATTGATAAAATATTGCAAAGATTCGGCAAAGGAATGGAGGATAGTCACTGGCTTTGCTGATACTACAACGAGTCTAAGGTAATGTGGATTCTCCTGTGCGCAAAAGGACTAAATTCGAATACCTTGAATTGATCCGTACAAGATCGAATATAACGGGTAACATAGGTTGCTTTTGGTGTTAGGTCTCTCAAATAACTGCCCAAGTACTTCGGCCCCAAGGATACATCTTTCTCCAGACATGTTTATGGTATACTGATCACAACCAGAGTTCAAAACTCAAAAACACCGAACTCCAAACGCTATGCTAGAAAGACGTTGTGACATCTTCCACTGAAGCAGAAGAAAAGGAGGCCCCGAAGAGCACAAAAAATAGCCCGCCAATTCGTCCCAAAATCAAAGGAGCTCTTCACAGGTCCAGTCCTCATACCTGGGAAATCGGCGGTTAATCAGGATTCCATTGCCTGTAGGCTAGAAGCACTCACCATCCGTCTGGAAGATATCGTCGTACAATGAGCGGAATCTTCTTCTGGTTGAGCTCTTTCAGAGCTATTTGCAAAGGATCGGTTTCGCCCTCGAGGTCAACCAAGATAGGTGCATTCATACTGTGCAGTCATGTTAACCATCAACAGACCACGGCTTTGTTTTTCGCGAGCAAACAAACCTGATTTGCAAAGCTCTTGTTCCCAGCACGCGTGCACGTTCATATTTCGTCATATAGGGCGTCGTAGTTCGCTTCTCATTCGGCACCCTCTTCTCACGCTGTTGCAGCATGACCTTGCCCTTCGAAGCGCCTGCATTTGGATCGTCTGTAGCCGCAGCAACCTCCGCATTTGTCTCCGTTACAGGCTGTCCATTCCCGTTCAGGACAGCGTACCCGCCTTCCCCATCTTCCTGTTCGGGGGCCGCGTAATCTTCTGGTTCGTTATCAATATAGTCGTATTCCGGCGGTTCATAATCAAAACTAAAGGAGACCCGTGTTAGCACTATGTGTGAATATAGCGGTCGAATCTTGGGATTTGGCGACGGTTTCGCGCTCCCTTTTACTCACCCGGGCTCCTCGCGCTCGTCGCCATCCCCGCCACCATAATCAGACATTGCGACGAGATGTTATAGAAGAACGAGCGGAAATTGGCAGCGAGAGTATGCGAATGTGTAAACGGCGCGCGTTGCCTCCGACTTGCAATCTCTTGTGCTGCACTCTGTTGAAGTCTGGAGATCTTATTTTTCAGGCCGGGCCAAGAGGCTTGGCGACGACAGCAGTTGGGCGCTAAATCGGCCAATCGCCGTGAGGGGAATAGGCGCTTATCGCGGCACAATTCAACTTTAATCCGGACCCACAAAATAAATAATCAGGCTGGAAGACGATCCTGTGTGTTGCTGAGGAATGGCTGTCGAAATCCTCAGGGCTGGGAGGGCAATTGATGATGTCTTATGCGTAATGAGCTCTTTTATATACACAGACCGGCGATACCATGGCTTTGAAACGAAAGGCGGCTTCTCAGGCCCAGCGTCAATGCAAAAGGCTCCTGCGGTCATCTCCCGATCCTACGTGTAAGCTATTTCAAGCAGGCAGACTTGATGAATTACACTAACTTCCCAGTGAAAGCTACACACAAGGAGGACGACTCTGACTCTGCATCGCTTTCTTCCTACTGCCTCAGCGCGCATAGCAACAATGAGCTGGATACGCCCATGACACCCTTCTCACCCGCTTCTTCAAAATACCCATCGGAGTCGAAAACGCACCTTTGTCCGTACGAAGCTTGCGGGAAAGCTTTCAACCGACCGGCACGACTCGCCGAACACATACGGTCGCATAACAATGAGCGGATCTTCCAATGTGCGCACGAGGATTGCGATAAAACCTTTCTTCGGGCATCGCACCTCAACCACCACGTTAAAAGCGCACATACTTCGATACGAGATTACATTTGCGATCGAGAAGGCTGCGGGAAAACATTTGTCACTGGCTCGCGGTTACGCCGGCATCTGGCTGCGCACGAAGGACGAGATAAATTTCGATGTTCGGAATACCCTCCCTGCAATGAGACGTTTCGAAAACATTCCACCCTCCAGAAACATGTGATGATGGTCCATCTGAATCAGAAGCCATTTCCTTGTCCGTATGTCGACTCTACTACCGGCAAGCAATGCCCACAGGCATTCGACACCGCGGGCCATCTGCGAGCTCACGAAGGCAGGGTTCATGGGGGAGCTCGATTCACTTGTACGGAGTGTTTAAATTCTCCTGACGGCGGCCGTTCTTTGGAAGAGGATGAAGAAGCTAGGCTCCGTGCTGCTAGCTTCTCTACATACTCTTTACTGCAGGCTCATATACGGACGGTTCACCCCCCTACATGTCCTGACTGCGCTCTTGTTTGTTCCTCATCGAGGGAGCTTCGACGCCATTTGGAAATCGCTCACGGCGATGTTTCTCTTGAAGAGAGAAGAGTGCATGCTTGTCACTATCCGGAATGTGGACGTAGTTTTACTAAAAGAGGAAATCTAAACGTCCACGTGAAAACAGTCCATGAAGGTGAGAAACGATTTGTTTGCGGCGAGACCGATCTTTCTGCTTCGAAGAAGGTCGAAGGTTGGTCTGGCACCGATGGTTGCGGGAAGCGATACGGGAGCAAGCTTGCGCTTGAAGAACATGTGAGAACCGCACACCTCGGATTCAAGAATGCAAAGGCCGAACGGAGGCAGAAACTGGGCCTCGCTCCTTCAAGGACAAAACAACCAGCGCCGTCCAATTTGGCTCTGCTTACAGGGGAAGGCTACGCGGAGGAGTCTGGGCGCCAAATCCCGTGTCTACTTGCTCAATGCACCCATTTATTCCGTCGCGATTACGATCTTTGGCTCCATATGAGCGCCAAACATGCGCTGGAAGAAAACGACATTCAGATCCTGTTTATGCAACGGGCGATGCATGGTGGGGACGAGAGCTTCGGCCTTGATTTCAGCCTCGTTCAGGGTCAAGACGTCAGTGCACACCTGGCGGCGGATCTTGACCAGTCAGCCGGGGACGGGGGGGATGCGAGTGGCGATTTTCTCATGCAAGATCCTGAGCTGTACGACGACCGTCCGTCATCGCTGGGGTGGAATGTTGATCAAGGGCCCGTTGTTGATCAGCTCACTAACGATTCTCACGACCTGGGGTCCATCGTCGACCCTCTTCTGACGTATAAGGCGGAGCACTAGGAATAGCTCACAACTTTTGTAATGATTATTTTCAATCATCTTTTGGAAAGTCAGCCTTCTTAAAACTTGCATGCCACCTTGGATAGCTTTGTTCACCTCCATGCACCCTTTCTCAATTCTTGAGACGTGAAATTTTCGAAGCTGCAGCATGGAGAAGTGGAAATTAAGTTGCGGAAGCTTGCCTTGCAATCCCAGCTTGATCAGCAACAGCTGTGGCTGGTGCGGCTGATCGGCCGCTGGGCAATGAACATCCTCCAAGAGTCCAACAAGAAAGCCAAGGCATCGAATCGGCGGTGATGCTGCGACGCGTCATCCAGCACAGTTCCTGCATGCACCAGTCTCTGTCTGTTGAATCAACGGACCGACGTCGGGCCGCCGGTATTCGCGACCGCTTTCGAGAGAATTGTGGCTGAGCTTGAGGATTCGTTGCGTCTTGCGATCTTGTGCTGAAGTTCTCGAGTCATGGCTCCTCCGCGGTCCGTGGGGAGTTTCTCGCGGAATGAGGAATCTCCGGGTTCGTCCGCCCCCCGGAACCTCATTGATATTGTTGTTGTCATTTTGAATTACACCCATGGTTGCGTCGGACCACGCAACCGTCGTTACATCGAATTGAAAGCTCCGAGCACCACATGAAGCTAGTCGGGGTAGTTATTGGTGTTCTCGGGGCTCGAAGAAAAATACCAAGGCACGAACTCGTTTCCGCCTTCAAACTCTTCCTCGTCGCTGAAGAATAATGTTTTGAAGATTCGATTGAGAACACGCCAGCCTAGAAACAACTTGAAAACCACAATGGTTGTTCCATTTGGGTTCCTGGATCCCTGGTTCCAGAAATAGTGTGAGACATTCGAACACAGTCTCCCTATTGGCGCCGCATGATTTAACTTAGCGCCTATGCAGGGAAACGCCGAGCTGGTTTTCCAAGAACGCCACATTGTTCTGATGACAATTTTGAGACGATGTCGCGCTGAAAGGGCTGAAGATACGGAGTACAGTTCCATCCTCAAAATTCTAGAGTTCAAGTTGAGAGGAACTGTTGACATTCTGCAGAGTGGCTAGGGAAGTTCGTTCAGACTATCGTTCCTAGCGCCAATGGGAACCCACTATGATGTTAGCCGCTCCCATGGTATCATTCCGCGTGTTTCCTGGCTGGGGAGGAATAAGGAGAAGCCCGGGGCCAACGTCGATGCAGGAGAAAGAAATCGACAAAAAGAAATAAGAAGACTTACCAAGGTGCATGCCTCGGTGCATCAGATTGAAGAAAACACTGTACATCCTGTAGATCATCCATACATTGAGTTTCCCTCGAGTTTCAAGATCCAACAGCGCGCATCGCCCTAAGATCGCATTCCCAACGGCCTGTGGTGGCCCCCCCGTTGTCAAACATCGGGCTCTGTTTGTCTGGATTGGGGGCCTGTGGAACGTGCAGAAGTCTCCCTTACCATCATTCACACTTCCTCTCCTCCTCCAACATCACCTCATCATCCTTCTTGATCCTCACCATGGGATTGTCACATTAACATTTCAGCAGAAATCCAGATGCTCTGTCGCCTGACATCATCAGCCGGTTGGTTCTTGTTGCTGGCCTTCCCTCCCTCCCTAGACCTGTGAATGCTACCTTGGCATTTCTTGACTGTCTCACTGCTGTCCTCCCCCCAGTGATCACAGTTTCAATTTTCAGAGACATTGTGATCCGGGGCTGGGTGAAGCAAGGGAATACTGTCTGTGGATAGCCGATCTGTCCTCCATCTCTGAACTTGCAGCTCTTTCCAGAGCTCTGTGTTAGCATTTCGTTCACCTCTCTCTTGCTGTTCATCATGGGTCGGTTCAACGGTAAGCATTTCTCTCCTATGCTGACTGGGTGTTTGTGCAAGGGAGAAGAGTAACAGTGGACTAATGTGTGTCTATTGCGCTATTCAGTACTCTCGTTCATATCCTCCAGTCGAAAAGGTTCCAAAACTAGCTCTGCATCACAATCACCTTCTCCAGATTCCTCTAGCCCAACCCCGGCGGCATCCGTGTTAACCAAGCAACAACCTGCACTCCGTGATGCTCCTCCTCCCCAGCAAGTCCCTACTCCCGTTCGTCGAGACTTCCCTCCGTCTGGCGGACAGAGGCTACACCGTGCGAGTACAAGACCTGCCTCAGTACTGTTGCAGCCGCAGCAACAACAGCCGCCGCTTGCTAATGTCGACGACGAACCTCTACCTGAGCTGGAGCCTATTTTCTCGTACTTGAACAACCAGGCTGGAAAGCTATACTATGAGGGCTATTTCTTCAAGCTCAATGATCTGGACAACAGTATGTTTTGCCGAATTCGTGCGCAAGTGGTATTTGGATGGATTTCACTAACGCTCTGTAGATGGCCGGCCATGTTCGGATCGGCAGTGGACGGAGTATTTCGCACAGCTAGTTGGAACCGTTCTCTCGATCTGGGACCCGGCTGCTTTGGATGCCGCTGGACCCGGTGGAGATGTCCCTCCCACGTTCATCAATGTGGCCGATGCTTCACTCAAAATGGTAATCTTTCTGCTCTTGTTTAAACAGTGAGGACTGGCTAACTCTTAATTAGATTGAAACGCTTCAAACTCGAACTGGTAGTAAACCACTCCAGAACGTCCTCAGTATCTCCACTGCCGGAAAGAATCGATATCTCCTACATTTCAATTCCTTTAATGCTTTAACTCAATGGACCGCCGCCATTCGACTCACCATGTACGAAAATACCTTGCTCCAGGAATCGTACACTGGGGCGTTGATTGCCGGGAAAGGCAAGGCTCTTCCTGGTATGAAGTCTATATTGGATAGAAACGCCTTCAAGCACGAGGATTGGGCACGAGTCAGATTCGGGCCTGGTACTCCGTGGCGACGATGCTGGTGCGTTATATCTCAGCCAGACGAGAAAGCCGTCCAGAAAGCCAGAAAGGCCCAGAAAAAGAAATCTATTTATGCCGGACCTGCACAGCTGCCAAAGGGGAACATCAAATTCTATGAAACGAAAAAGACGAAAAAAGCAAAACCAATTGCGACTATCACGGACGCATATTCGGCCTTTGCGATTTATCCGCAGTCACGTCCTCTTGTGCATCAATCAACTCTCGTGAAAGTTGAAGGCCAGATTACAATACACACGGAGCAGGAGGCGACCGCAGAAGGGTTCGTGTTCGTATTACCAGAGCTTCACCATGCCGTATCTGGTTTTGAAACTATGCTACGATGGCTCTTCCCAGTTTTCGATGCCTTCTCCCTGTACGGCCGGCCCACTCGTTTACTTGCCGACACAGTTAATACTCGGAGTCTTATGTTTGCAATGCCAAGCAGCAAAAGGAGCAGATACCTTGATATCCTTGATGTTGCTGCATTGATCAATACTGAGGGCAGCCAGACCTGGAGTGAACAAGAATGGAGGAAACAGCTCAAGGATGCCACCGCTCGGCGCATAGCTAGTAACAGTAGCCGGGGTAGCAGTCTGGCGGGAAGCAAACGCGGCCAAAGAATCAGTCTTCCTCCTACTAATAGCATGACATCTTTGCGCTTTACAGATTCGCCTGGCAACCAACAATCCCGACGAGCGGAAGGGCAACCCAACGAGACATTGTACAACGGGGCCTCTAGGGCACGTAACGGTGGCCCTGGAACACAGTATTACTCGAAAAACCAGCACCATCGTGCGGCCTCAGAGGTTGTTGGTAACTCTTATTCCAATGGCCGTACAAACGACTCACCACCACCTATATTCGAAAGGGATGCATTCGGGTTAGGTGAACCGGAAGACCCGCCGCGCCCGCCGGCACATGGGCTCCCTCAAGTGGACGGAAGTTCCGATAGGCATCCGCCGAGCAGCTCGGACAGTGATGTTAGTCCCGTCTCCAAAGTGGATCGGCGGGAGATTGGCGAAGGCTATCAGTCCAATCCTCCACCACTAAGCGTAGCCGTACCACCTGCGTTTTCACATAGCCCAAAGGAAATGCCTCAGATTCGACGCGAGCGGACACCAGACCTCGGGCAAGCGGGAAACAGGATCTCCCACGGAACGCTTTCACAGATGGTTGAGGTCAACAAGTTGCGGAACCTCGGGGAATCCCAAGCAACGATGAAACCGTATAATCAAACGATGGACCAAGGCCGGGATAATGCAACTTTCAACCACACCCTGGAGAGGCTTCCTAGCAACGGTACTCCTACAGCACCAGTCACAACTGATGCCGCCAGCTCAATTTATTCTCCGGTCACTGCAAGCTCTATTTATTCTCCGGTCAGTCCCGATGAATCGGCTCGGGAACGGAATGGGGTCAATTTTATGAGTGAGTCTGCCAACGCGAATTTCTCATCTGTTTCTCCAAACCAGTCCCCCCAGAAGCGGCTCTCTATCGATACGCGTGGTACGATACCTCGAAAGCCAGTTCCTCAGCCGATGGATGGGTCAGAGAGTCCCAGTGCTAAAACAACCTCCAGCCTAGGAAGCCTTCGTAACGCTATCGATGTGGATGCTCTGGATCGAATTATAGCCCGCGGCAGGACCCCGTCACCTCCTAGACCCTTTAAACCAAGAGAATATCGAGAACCTATACCTGATACTGAAAGCGTTTTTGATGGAAGCTCGGTGGCATCGCCGGATTATGCTAGCTCTCACAAATCTTCAGTGTCCAAGCGATCGACCAAATCGGTGGCGAAACCAAGGATGGGCCGGAAGAAGATCGTCGGGGGAGGAGAGGAACCAGAGGATGTAGTAGTTGGCGATATTCGCTACCAGCCTGCCGCTGCTGCCGCCCCTGAACCCAACCCTGATATCCCCTTGGTGGACTTTGGCCCTACTCATGCTTACACCCCGACAACACGGCGACCAAGCACGGGGGACACGCTTACCCTACTGGGACACCATCGAAATACATCCCAGACGACTTTAGGAAACAAACGACAATCCCTAGGAAAGATGAGTCCCGGCCTCGACCTAGATAATAAGCGGTCCGGATCTCCAGCCTACGATGAGCGGAGACGGAGTATGCTATGGCAGCCCGCGATGGTAGATGGTGGCCGCCACAGCCCCGGGCCAGGGATTACCCCTGAGCAATTTGTCGAGCAGCGCGCTGCCGGGAACAGGGTCGCGTCCCCCATCGGACATTACAACTATCCCACCCGGCCTTCTCCGCCACCCCGACCGGCTTCCGGTGACTGGACAATATTTGCACGTCGACAATCGATGAATCGAGAGCTACCACCGCGACCGCACTCACGTGGCGCTAGTATTATGCTTGGCCAAAATGATGTACCGGCACGGCCCCAATCTCGTGGTGCTAGTGTCATGCTCGGCCAGAATGATGTACCGGCAAGGCCACATTCCCGGGGTGCTAGTGTTATGCTCGGTCATAGTGATGTATCGCAGCACCTGTCTGCTCGAGAACAGGAACACGTCGCCCGCATAACGGGCTCCTCCTTTTTTAACATGAGCAACGACACCCGCAATCAGCAGGCGCCTAGCTTCAATTCAGGGCTCGTGAGCGCAATAGATGCGCGCGAGCGTGAACGTCGCGCCATGAAAGAAGGAGTTTCAGGGCAAATGGTACAGCAAGCCATTCTACAACGACAGCACCAGTCACAGTTCCAGCCTTCGGCGCCGATACCGATGCAATCCTCAGTCGCATCTCAATATAATCCGCAATTCCGGCATTCCCCGCCTTTGAACTCGTCATCAGCTCCTCAATACTATCCCCAGTTTCGAGGAACTCCGCCGACGCAACCCTCACCTGGATCTCAGTATCAACATTCTCTCTATCAACTCCCTCTTGGAGGTACGGGTACCAGTGTGTATGGCTACCCAACGAATCCCCAGCAACCTCATCAGCGAACGAACTCGCAAGAATATTTCAACTACTATCGACAATAAATCGTCAATTCACTTCAACACACCCGGCCACTCGCCATTCCTTCGACTTTTCTCCCCGTCACCGGCATCTATCGCACTCTAATTTTCCTTGTCCCTCCCAAAGCATCCCGACGGTTTCCCATGCCCTTGCCTGATTCTTTACCTCCTTAAACTAGACGCTTTTCCGATTCAAGAGCTCCCACCTACATATTTAGATGTATCATTCATTTCCATACTTGAGTATCAATTAACCCTTTCCCCACCATCGGGTTCTCACCTACCCGAAACACAAGTCTTTTCCAGGCATTATCTTTCCTTTTTGTTTTGTTTTCCTTTTCCTTTCCCCTCCGCGATTCCAAATCCAAGCATCAATATCAGGCGAACTTTTGTTATCATCCCTGCATCTCTGCATCCTATGTCTATCACATTTGCATCTGGCGTTTCACTTAGTTTCTCTTTGACTGCTTACCTGGTTCTAATATTACTTCCTAGGTTGAAATTTGTTCTAAGGAGTTCATTGCTTTGTGCGTTTTCTTTCCTATTTCTCTCCTGAAAAAATTTGTGCAAAGCACTCGGAGTCTCACTGTCTCAGACAGAGCAAGGATAGACAAGTCAAGGAAAAGAAGACAGATGTTCGCATATATAGAATTCTTTGTTGAATTTAATGCTTTTGTGGCAGAACTACTCTTTGTGAGGAACTAAAAAACCCCTCCTCTATTTGCAAACAACTTTCCAAGACTTGATATGCTTCTTCAAGCTGGACCTCTGCTGCCACTGACGACTACCATGCCATGTCCCCTTTCGAGTATCGATAACAGTGCCCGTACAATCCGTGCGGCCCTGATACGCCAGCACCCAGCAATACTTGGTCCCAAACGCATGAAATGATTTGGAACCGTCCCCGCCAACGGGGGTGCAGCGAACGTCGCCAGCGCCGTGTCCCTCGGTGTTCTTATTGGCGCAGTTTGCATTGCGGTAGCCCTGGATTCCCCAGCGTTCATTCGATGGGGCGGAGAAGAGCTTGCATGTTGCGCGCGTTTCGAGACCTTCGACGGGACTTGCGCTGGCGCTGCCGACGAGGGTGAGTGCGAGGGTCGCGATTCCGATAGAGAACTTCATTATTGCGGCTTTGTTGAGATGTTAGGAGGCTGTTATTAATCGATGATTTCCTCGAGGCGACGTACCTCCAGTATCAGTAGGGTTCTGAGATCCGGATGTTTAAGGGGGAGAGTGCTATCGTGTTAAACTGCGAGGCGTTAGATACTGATAGCTAGAACATGATAGGAGAAGTGAACCTACTCTGCGTGGTGAGCTCAAGTCGATGGTAAGCCGAAAGACCCCCTAAGAAGGGAATCTGAGGGAGATTTTATACACAATCTTTTGGCAATGAATGCATCCTTCTGCCTCTCCCCTCTCGGCCCCTGGAGGACGCATAGTAACGGAGATGCGATACGATATTCAACTCATTCATACGAGGCATGTGCAGCAATGGTCTTGGATAGGGGAAGTTCTCGAACATCGCGCAGAGCCTTTCGGTTAAGACTGTTCATGGATGTTCACGAGCTGATACAACTGCGGATCCAAGGTCCCTGTTATCAACGAGCCGGTACGAGCGCCTTTGACGAAGAGACTCGCATGATGCCCATGGGTGATCCACCGAGCAAGGGCGCGGGAAATTTCTCTCCTCACTCTCAGGCTGATAGCTGTCCGACCGGGATCGGTTTCGTCCGAGGGACGGCCCGATGGCGCCGATGCGGAGAGTCGAGCATTCCGGGGTAATAATTGTAGGGAAGCTGAAGAGCTTTATCAATCTCAATCATCCGCCGAGATAGTTTCCCCCTGAAAACGAATCCCGGGTCCGAGTATGCCAGCGTATTTCCTCCTTAGGAAACGGGCGTAGGCGGGTACTGGCTGAAGGAGAACAGAGACGAGGTCCCACAATTCTTCTCCGTCGACAGCTTCACACCTTTTTTCGGCGTTGAAGAACTTTCTCAAGTATAAAGCTAGAGAATATCATGCTTCTTGCTGCCAAACATGCCATTCTCCTGTCTGAAATTTGAGGGATATATAACTTGCTGGAAATCTTTTGGCTTCTATATCAAAGGAAAGAGTACGCCTAGTTTAACCCACATACATTTACAACGCCAACAGCGAGCGAAAAAGAAGGACCACAAAAGTAAAGAGAAAAACGGCGCAGGGGAAGTAAGGAGATATCAGTATTTCCAAAACAAATAAGAAAAGAGGAAAAGTGAAGCAAAATCATCAAGGACACCAGGTATCAAATATCATATCAGTTTGAGTGCAGCTTCCTCACCCTTGCTGCACCTTCATACACTGCCCTATCAATGGCCGCAGCAACAGTAAGCGTGCCACCAATTACGGCGCACACTCCTGTCAAAAAACCAGTAAAACTCTTGGGCCGTGCCTCGCGATTAATGACCTTCATCGGCGAGATATCATAGTTGAAAAAGACACCTGGAATTCCGCCTTCGGCATGATGTCTCTCCTTATGGCCCTCTGCCGCATCGTCGCCGCCAAGAATTGAACGCTTGTGAGATGTCACGGAGTATTGATGCGTTTCAATGCTGCCATCGGCTCCGAAGTGAATACCTTGCTTACCGAGCGGGGTATCGGTGCTGACATCAGCGTGAAATTCGCTGGATTCAGACGGATCCCAGCCCAGTGGGAGGTAGGAGGTGGAAACCACCTTGACGAAATACATGAAGTTGAATTTGGGGTCGTCGGTCTTCTGAGAAGTCGAGTCAAGGGGATTGGTGTGGTGATGATCGGTCCACTTCCACCGTTGGGCCAGTTTCTCTGGAAGTTGTGGCCCGAACCGGAGATGGTGGATGGTATGTTCCATCGTGTGTGGCACAGGTGTCTTGTAGTAGGTTTCGAGGTCGTGTGCGTGCATGTAGCCGTTTGTAAAGCTACGACCAGGGGCGATGTGGAAATTCCCGATCACTTTATTTACGCGCAGAATGCCTTCAACTCGACAGCCTTCCGACCTCTGCTTGCTGATTTTGGCACCATAGCCCTCACGTTCGCACTGGGCAACCCCTTCGCCTTCTCCGAAAGCCCAATTTCGGGATGCATAGGCGTCCCGAACTTCCTCACAGGTATTGCAGCAGCCTGCCTTCTTTGCATTCGCCGGTGGTGTGCCGCCATAACAATCTCCGCAGTAGTTAGGATCGAGATGGGGAATCTCTTCTTTCTTATGGCTATACGGTGTTCAATTAGTTGAGGTCTTATATTATAACGAATATTTACTGTTTGGCTTACAGGTCCAGGGTTGTAACATCAAGCACCCGCCCTCCCTCAGAAGCTGGGCTAAGGCGCACTTTGTTGACTCCGTGAATTACGCCAGTCTGCTGTTCTCCCGAAACATCCATGACGTCCAGCGTCAGCAGTTCGCACGGTAGATGAGGGAAGGTGATATTGAGGTGAATTTCCATGCGTTCGCCTATAAAGAGGTGTTTTAGTACCCATTTCAGTTGTTCCCATTCTCACCCACTTATACATACCTCGTCCCCTGTCCACGATCAACTCGGGCAGTACAACCACTCGCCGATAGTCTCTCCATTCTCCCCACACCAGCAGCATTACAACAAGCAAGGACACAATTGTGACAACACCACCCGATCTAGTTCGTATTCGCGCATCTTCGACAGTCTTTGCGAATGCATCTAGCCGTGTAAATCTCGACTTCACAGGCATTGTGACGGCGGCGTCCGCGGGAGATCGACGATAGCGGAGAGAGGGAGAACGAGGCCCAGTCAAGTAACCTCAATTGAAGCGGTTAGCCGGCATATATCACGGCATAAGCACGCTGAACCGAGAGAAACCAAAGATCATGAAAATGAACCGCCGCGAGTGAATTGAACGACGCCGTCAATGTTCCTCCATCGCGGTGCAGAAAGGCCACCTTGAAGGAACGCCCGCCGACCTGCTCTGATTGGCTGTTTGGGCTGCGCGGCTCTGCACGACATGGAGTATCACGTGAGCGGCTAAATTGCCTTTTCTAGCTAACAAAATAAGCGCCTGCCGCGAGTGCCAAGACTCGATCTGCTGCCTTGAGGAATTGCCCTGCAACGCTCATTCCCGCATCTTGGAGAGAGACAACGAGAGAGCACCCGTCTTCTCTTCTGTCGCCTTCACAGTTAATTTTCCTTTTTATTCTCTTTTGCTTCTTATTGAATTCCCCGACATTGCGACACTGTTAATCCAGCTACCACCTCCGACCAATCCTTAGTTTTTCGCCTGGACGTGAATCGTCTCCGTTCGTTACATGCCGTCGAACAAGCGTCGTGAAACTTAAGCAGCGGGCCTCACCGGGTTCGTAACTGCTTAAACTCTATCCTTTCGCCGCTTGCCTCCTGCTCCTTTACCCCAAGCCATGCTACAACTGGCCGCCTCCAAAATGAACAGCTCACGATCAGCAAAAGGTGGCTCGCGGAGCCGCACTTCGACACCCGATCGCGGAGGCATCCGTAAAAGGGGAGCAGCACTCAGAGTGGATAGAGATGGAGACTTGGATATGGGCGGCCCAGTCTCAGGAAGAGGTAGAGGGTTGAGAAGCCGTGGGCGAGCCGACACAGGTCGAAGAAGCGCACCTGGGTCGCGAACTGGCGGAGGCGAAAAAGACAAGGCGCTGGATGCTCTACAGAAAGCTATCTTTAGCGGTACCTCCTCTCAGGTTAATATCGGACCAGGCCGGTCGGTTTCGGAGAGGATAAGCCCAGGATTACAACAAGTCAAAATATCCGGCTGGAAAGCGAGCAAAGCTGTGACCAATCCGGACGGTGGCCTTCAGAGCCTTATTTCCTTTCTCGAGAAAAAAGCTTCCCCGGCGGATCCCAATACTCCATCCCATCTACGGTTGAAAATAACAAAGGTATGTGCAAGCATCACGTTTTCGCGGTCACCGGCGTATTTCGCAGTATCTCCTTTGGGGATGTTATCATAACAGGCCAGCACTCCCTACCGCCGATTGAAACCCTCTGCAGGCCTACCGCAAATTCTGTTGGATGATTGATTGCAGTCTATCAAGGTTTCTTTAAGCCTTGCTAACGTTAATTAGTCGCGAGTTGAAAGAGATGCGTTGATAATATCGGTTCGGCCAGAGCAGGTGGATTGGCTCGTACGTATCAATGGCTTTATATTTGCTGGTGCTCCGCTTGCAATCGAGAAATATGATGAGGGGCCTCGTGGGCCATCAGCAGCTGCAGTTGATACGAAGGCGAGAATGACCACCTTTCTCGCAAAACGCTATCATGAGCAGACGAAGCTTTTAGATTTGTCAAAGATGGGCACAGACCCAGATCTTGTGGAGATGGGCATGTTCAACAGCACTTCAACCGAATCGAAATTCTTTCCTGCGCTGATGAAAGTCAGCGAGCTCAACTTCGACACTTCTGAAAAACGGCGGAATGCGGTTCACAGCGTTAGCCTTGCCCATAATCAACTGTCGAACGTTGCTCCAGTCACAACTCTCGCCCAGACATTCCCCGACCTAAAAAACCTTGACTTATCGCATAACCAAATCAAAAGCACTCACAACATGAGTAGCTGGAGATGGAAGTTCCGCAAGCTAGAGTTTCTTGATCTATCTGGAAATCCTGCCAGCACCGAACCGGGTTTCAAGGAAACAATGCTCAAGTGGTACCCCAAGTTACAAACACTGAACCAGGTAGCTGTCAGAACGCCCGAGGACATAGCCGCTCAGAAAAAGACGCCGATTCCAGTAATGGGACCAAGCTTCCGCGATGAGTCCCAAATTGCAGAGAGATTCATAAACGGCTTTTTCAACGGGTTTGACGCGGATCGGAACGAACTCTTAAACAGCATCTATGATTCCGGTTCAATATTTTCGTTAAATGTCAATACCTCGGCTCCTCGTGCGCCGGAAATTGACGCGACACCGACATGGGACGCATACATAAAAAAGAGCAGGAATCTTCTAAAAATCAACCACCTTCCCGCGCAGATGGCCCGTACCTACGTCGGAACGGATAATATTCGGGAGGCATGGAATTCACTCCCCAAAACAAGACACCCAAGTATCAGCCAAGAGCCTGAAGAATGGCTTATCGAATGCCACCCAATCCCGGGGCTCCCGGACCCTGTCAATCACAGCGTTACTGGCGTAGGCGGGCTCCTTATCACGATTCATGGGAAGTTTGATGAGTGTGATGATATGGGGAACAAGGTCCAGACTCGCAGTTTTGACCGCACATTCGTTCTTGGCCCGGGACATGGGTTTGGAGGCTTGAGAGTGAGCAACGATATGCTCTGTCTAAGAGCGTTCGGGGGCTCCCAGGCTTGGGTGCCAGAGGGCCAAAACAACATCCCTTCAGCAGCTCCCAGCGTCATAGCTGCCACGACTCCGCAACCGAATCAGCCTATCGTACAGGCACTGCCCCCCACCGCTGCCCCGGCGGTCCACCCTCAAGCTAAGGAGGGCTACGGGGTTGCGGTGCCTGGGAAACCGGACGACCAAGTCAAGAAAGAACAGTTAGTGCTCGAAATAAGTTTTAAGACGAAGATGACGCTGGAATTCTCGGAGATGGCGCTTACGGCCAATGGTTGGAATCTGGAAGCCACTCTGAAAAATTTCGAGGAATTAAAGGTAAGCTAAATTCTTCCCTGACAGCTAACATATGGATTGCTGACTAGACATCAAATAGACACAAGGGAAGCTTCCTGCGAATGCATTCCTACCTGGTGTATGATACTTTGTGTACTTAGGATAACTTGGGAGGATTTATTTTATAGCTGGACCACAGCACAAGGTTGCCAGGGTCACTCATGGCACACAGGAGAAATTGAATAGAACTGGATCAAAATGACAGTGATGAATGGAAGCGAATTGACTTATTCTTACTCTTTGTTGCATTGGGGCGTTAGACTTGCTTTGCCTATAATGAAGTCTTTTGGAAACAAGACAGCAACCTAGTTCACTAAATCATAGATTCATACCTTGAAAGTGTTGGAGAGACGAAAATCTTTATTGCTCTGCTGTTCCATTCATCCAGACTCAGGGGTAACTATACAGTCCGGGAGCCCACACTCCCCAAGGATGCAAAACCACACATCACCAGATGCGCCCTCTGTTGCAACTCAACAGAAACAATTGATTCATCTGATACTTGATTTTGTATTTCCTGACTATTGGTTACTGTTTATAATGAGCTCATTAACTGAATAAGCCTGCTTTCCACAAGACCACCACAAGACTGGCACTGCTGGCTGCAGTATGTGACAGCATTATTTCGAGCTTCTTGTGAATGTCCATCACCACACTTATGCCCACGAACAACATACCAGATGATGATCCACTGGATGGAGGTATGACTACTTTAACTTAGGAAAAGGGAAATCTACTGACTCGCACAGCTGATTACGATCCAATCGACCACCTTAACACGATTTTCTCCTCCCCTTCGACCCTCGCATCCGTCCAATCCGTCTCCGAAACCCTACAGGACTACCAAGATGAGCTCGACGAGGATATTGCAGCGTTCATCGAGGCGCAGTCTTCTTCGAACAAGGAGAGCGTCCAGCGGATCCAGATCGCCAAGACAGACATGGCGGAACTGTTCAAGACGATCGACGAGGTGCGGGATAGAGCCTTGAAGACGGAACAGGCCATCACGGATATGACGGCGGATATCAAGCAGTTGGATAATGCAAAGAAGAATCTCACGCTGTCGATGACGACGTTGAAGCGGCTGCAAATGTTGACGACGGCGTATGAACAATTGAAGGCGTTAAGCAAATCGCGACAGTACAGGGATTGCGCGCAGTTGCTGCAGGCGGTCATTCAGCTGATGACGCATTTCAAGTCCTACCGGTCGATTGATCAGATTGCTACTCTGAGCCGTAACGTGGCGGATATCCAAAGGGAGCTGTTGGAACAAGTCTGCGAGGATTTCGAGATTATATTCGCCAAGGGCGAGATAGCGCACAGGCGGAATGTCCTCTCTGAAGGGTGCCTTGTTATGGAAGCTCTGGGAGATACAGCAAAGTCACGTCTGATAACGTGGTACTGCAATACGCAGCTGAGGGAATACAGACAAGTGTTTCGCGGAAACGAAGAGGCTGGTTCTCTTGATAATATATCGAGAAGGTATTCTTGGTTCCGAAGAATGTTGAAGACATACGACGAAGAGCATGCGATGATTTTCCCGACATCCTGGAAAGTCGATGAAATTCTGGGAAATACATTTTGCGAGGGGACACGGGAGGATTTCAAAGGGCTTCTCTCGCGTTCCGTGCGCAGCGGACAGACTCTTGACGTCAACCTCTTGCTTTCATGTTTACAAGAGACGCTGGATTTTGAACATTCCCTTGACAGACACTTTACATCTGCCTCACGTGCTTCTACCGATACCTTTACCTCCTCGAATGAATCTCGCTTGTTCTCGCAAACGATATCGGAAGCGTTTGAGCCGTATATTGGAGTGTGGGTTGAAGCTCAAGACAAGCAACTAGCGACTCTTGTGCAGAAGTATCGCCAACAGCCGGTCAAGCCAAGTGATGAAGAATTTACTCCACAACTCGTCATCCAATCTTCTACTGACCTGTTTACATTTTACCGCCATGCTCTCGCCCAGTGCGCTAAGCTTTCCACAGCAAATAGCTTGTCAGAGTTGTCCAAAGTTTTCGCCAAATACCTTGATCAATATGCGCAGCAAGTTTTGCTATACCACCTTAGCGAGCGCTCGAGTGGACAGACTCCTTCCAGGGTGCTCACGTTGGAGGAGCTTATTATGATTCTCAATACGACTGATTATTGTTACTCCACTTGCAACCAGCTGGAGGAAAAGATCAAGGGAAGGGTCGATGAAAACCTCAAGCAAGGTATTGACTTGCAAAGTCAAGCCGATGCTTTTATGGGTATCGCGAGTGCGGTAATCCGTGCGCTTGTCCGGAAGGTTGAACTTGAATCAGAGCCGGCATGGAGAGAAATGCGTAACACGGCCTGGAACAAACTTGACACAGTTGGCGATCAGAGTCCCTACGTTGCTGTGCTTCTGACCAACTGTAAATCAAAGTCGGAGGAGATTCTACAATTGCTTCACAAGCAGCAGTATGCGCGTGCTTTCGCAGATCACGTCGTCGAAAGTATATCGGGTACTTATATCACGAATATCTATCAATGCAAACCTGTGTCAGAGACCGGTGCCGAGCAGGTATGTCAGAAACCAACTTTAGATCCAAACCACATAGCTAACGACTTGCAGATGCTGCTTGATAGCTATTCAATCAAAAGCGAGTTGGCTACGCTCATTTCCCCCGCTCCGCCGGGTTTCACAAAGCGCCTAAATACCAGCTTCCAAAAGATCGACACCCTCCTTAAAACATTACAAGTCCGAGCCGCGCCCGCGGAAGCACTGGTTCAAGCCTATCTGATTCACATCGCCGATAAAAGCGACGCCAACTTCCGCAAGATCCTAGAAATCAAAGGAATCCGGCTGAAACAAGAACAGAACCGTCTCCTCGAGCTATTCCAGGTCCACCGCGCTTCTGACCGCCATGCCACAAATCTACAGCAGAGCAACCCGTTAATCGCCCAGCTACAACCCCCAGCGACAACATTTACGGTGCCTCCCCCAAGTTCCGTGTCCCAAGGGCTAGGCCTGGGGAACCTCGGCACCACATCCGGCGCAGCAAACACAAGATTCGATGCCTCGACATTTGGCTCAGCGCTGATTTCCGCGGCCCGCGATGGCGTCGACAGACTGGGTACCCCTGCCCTTGGAAATCTAAGCGGCCCTGGTTCCGGTGCAGCTCCGGGCTCCCGGGCTGTGTCGGGGGCAATGTCACCTCCGCCGGGGCAGGGAATAGAAGGCATGGAGGGAAGTTCGACGACTGGTCTGGGCGGGGCGAATTTGAATGAGAATCTGAAGAATATTGGTAAATTCTTTCGTAGGGATTTAGGTGGGTTGGGAGGTAGATTTGGAAGGAGTGGCGAGGAGGGCAGCGCGAAATAGAAGATTCTGTTTCCTTTTGCTCTCGTGCTCCTTGTCCATGAAGTAGACTGGTTGTGGGGTGAATTACTATCAAGAATGGCATCTGAACTGCAGATTGTATGAATAATATAGATTCCATTGTTTTCTAATTGCTAGCTCCACGAAACTTGGCTACACCACTTGACTACGAAAGAGTTGACATTACCAGGCTAGACCAGCGGAAGCGTAGGCAAAGGGAGCAGGGATGAACTGTGATCTCCTCGTATTGGAGTCGCTACGAGATAATACCTAAATCTGAGAAGCAAGTTAGCCTGACGATCCAATGTAGAGATATTGAACATGGTATATGTAAGAGGCTTTGCAGAAGGCATTCATTAAAAAATTAGAGTGTTGTTGTTGCAATTTTTGTTCTTCAAGGTCTGCCCGCGACGGGGTTTTCCTCAGGGTTAAAAAATTTAATCATTTTGCCCGGGTAGGTAGATGCAATGGTCATGCGCGCATAAGGACGGAAAAAAAGGAGTATCTGGCTTACCTTTACTAGGATAAACATCATGCTTGTTAGACAGTGATGAGTTGTTTCACAGAATCAAGCTTCCAATATTTTTGAAGATTCATTGAGACATGACAAGGCATATATTACATGGCATTGTTCCCATATCCCGTAAATGAATATTTTCATTTTGGAATTTAGTCGAAGAGACCACCGAATCCACCTACGTAGAAACGTTAGTATTCATGTCTTGGCAAATGATGGTGCGTCAGGATCCACTTACCATCCTCCTCGCTCTCCTCGTCCTCCTCCTCAGCAGCAGCGGGAGCCTTCTCCTCAGTCTTAGCCTCAGTGGCAGCAGGAGCGGCGGCGGCGGCATAGGCATCGGGGTTAGCGATGCGATCCTTGAGGTCATCAATCTCAGGCCAGCTGTACTCGCTCTCGACAGCAACAGCGAGAACAGTCTTGTACGAGTTGACCAAAGAGTGCATAACGGAAGGCAAGGTGGGGAAGTTGGTGGCCAAGGAAATGGTGCTGATGGTCTTGATGGCAGACTGAAGGGAGGTAAGGAGTTGCTCCTCTTCAATGTCCAAGACATCGGCGCCGAAGGTCTGGCCTTCATCGTAGATCTGAGCAACGCTCATACCATAGGTGAAGGGAGAGATGTTCAGCATGTTAAGCAAAGTGGCCTCGGAAGGACCGACTTTGGCACCGGCCTCGACAATCTTGATGTCGGAGGTGATTTCAATGGTACCACGGGCAATCTTGGTTGGGATACCCAAAGCCTGGAAGAAAGAGGTCTTGCCGGGTTCCATTCCGGTGTTTCCGGCAGGAACGTAGACATCAAGGGGAGCAACAGCACCGGCACGGGCTGGGGCAGCGATTCTGTTAGACAGAACCTTGGTGCGGGTCTCCTTCAAGTCACCGTTGGTGAAGATGAAGCCAACGTTGCCTAGTATCTTTTTAGTTATCTGATCTTCGCGTGGAGGATATCCATAGAGCTCAATTACCCTTAACGAATGGGAGCAAGCGCTCGTATTCTGGGTTCTCGGCAACGAAGCCCTTGATGGCACGGCGAACCTGCAATGCTTGTCAGAAAAGGATCTCCTTCAATCCGCACAATTAATACTGGCAGAGCTTACCATAGTGTTCTTTCCCATCAGCACGACAGCCTCGCCACGAAGGCTGTGGCGGATCTCGTGCATCTGCTGGGAGCTGACATTGTCGACGGTGACGATGAAGATCGACTTGTACTCGTCGAGCAAGTTCTTCAGCTTATCGAAGTAAGCGGCCTTGGTTGCGGATCTGCCCCCCATTTCTTCTTATTTGAATGAAGAGAGGATATTTAAGGGCAGTGGACTGTTAGAGAGATATGGTGGTTGGGAAATGGAATTGGTCGTTGAGGTTGAAGTTGAAGCTTCGTTTTCGCGATATTATTTTGTTAGTGGCTCGCCTAACTAGGGCCGCGGATCAGATCACGTGATTTATCTTATCGGCGGAAATCTCATCAGCATCACCGCAGACTCGACGACCAGACGGTTGGGAACGCCTATTGCCCTTGATATCGTGTGGTTTGCCTGTATAAGGTGTGTCCGGAGACCGCTGAGATGGCTTTCCGATACCCAATTCAACGCATCGAACATGTTAAACGCTCGGAGAGGAACCTTCTAGTAGCAGCGGCTGGTCCAAAGCTCCATATATATGACGCTGAAACTGGGACGCTATTGTCGACATGGCCGCAACATTCTGCTGAAATTCAAGTACCAGCCAGTGAAGCTACCGATGCCAACGGCAGCACAGAACCCCCGGAGAAGAGGAGGAAATTGTCGCCGCCGCCAGGTGCAGAGGGAAAAGACGCCCCTCTGGAAGGGAAGACAGACTCCCAGACTGGAGGTTCAACTGTCAAGAGGCCTTCACTCTCGATTATACCAATTATCGTGGTCTCGTCTACTGGGGAGCACGTGGTCGCCGTGACGGCAGAAGATAAATGCGTCCGGGTGTTCGAACTTGCCGAGAGTGGTGCACTTACACACTTGAGTGAACGGTGAGGGCATATGTTGATTGGCCGTTAGGAACCCCGTTATACTAATACTGCTGCTCAGGTGCATGCCGAGGCGACCATGCGCAGTCACCTTGACTCCAGACAACAGCTCCATTCTATGCGCGGATAAGTTTGGAGATGTCCATTCTCTCCCGCTCCTCCCAAAGGAAGGGTTTGCGCTACCCGTGAGGAAGAGCCCAGAGGGGCAGGCCTCTTTTCAGCCCGCAGCGTCTCGACTTACTGTTCATACCAAAAAGAACTTGCGGGCGCTCGAGAATCAACTCCGCTATGCGAAGACTGCCCCAGAGAAATCAGGCCCCTCTTTTGAATATAAACTGTTGCTTGGCCATGTTTCCGTGCTCACTGATTTAGCCATTGTGTGCTTGGCGAATGGTGACTCTTCCGCCCATCGCTCGTACATCTTGACCTCCGACCGCGATGAACATATCCGGGTTTCCCGTGGTCCTTCTCAAGCGCATATAATCCACGGTTTCTGCCTGGGGCACACGTCTTTTGTCAGCAGACTATGCATCCCGCGGTGGGATTCGCGACTCCTTATATCAGGCGGTGGAGATGATTTCTTACTCTGCTGGGACTGGCTCGAGGGTCGCATCTTACAAAAAGTATCATTGAGACCAAGCCTTGAGCAGCTCCCAGAGCAGGAGCAGGGTTCTGATCAAACGAGTCCCAGCGAGGTGGCAGTCTCGGGCATCTGGGCACTTCCCTTTCCTCTGGACACCAAGTTACGAGACCAAACTGAAGGAATAGTTTTGGTGGCATTGGAAGGGTAAGCTAAGAGCCTTGTTATTTTCTACTTAGTGATGATGCTAATAACAGTATTTAGGTCCCCGAAACTGCTAAGCTTCATTGTCAACGCGAACCGCAGCCTCGAACTCAGCGCATCCCTTGAGCTTTCTGGAAACGTGCTTGATATCACAATTATCTCCGGTACAGGGAATATTATCGTTTCCGTTGACAATGTTCATGAGCTGGGTTCAACAAGCACCTTGAGAAAGGCCCCTGAAGAACGGCAACGGTTATTGCAAAGTTTCTCTGTTGCGGTGGATGACACTGGAGCGTTCAAATGGGAGGAGGGCCAGAGTCGGGCAACCGGAGCAGTCAATAGTGCCGACAGTGCGGATGTGCTTCCGGTCGAGGAAACCGAAAAGCAGGCTAAATCACTTTCCAGTGTATTGTATAATATTGGGAATCTTCGAAAACATATGGGAGAGAACGAATAAAAGGCAGCAAACCGCTGTGTAGATACTGTATATAACTTTTACGAGCATGATGAAAAAATAAATTTAGAATATTATACAGCCCTTGTTAACAATTACGCTTTTACGCCCTTCAGGTTTGAGGAAATTGTTGTCGATAACATGGTCTGATATTTTGCCATTTTGTTGCTGCGAAATTCCCCGCCCGAACGCCTGTCCATCATCAACACCGCCGCCCGCCATGTCCAACCAATTTGTACCGCTCCAGAACGATCTTCTGCTCAGAGCTGCAAGAGGTAAACACAATTGAACCAAAATAACATTAATTGAAGTCTCTAGCTAACAATTTCTGCCAGGGGAGAAGGTTGAAAGACCACCGATATGGGTGATGCGACAAGGTAAGATCCCCCGCACATGGGAAATTCCCCACTACGAAAAGAAAATCAGAGACTCATTCCACCTTCTCTTATCCTCTAGCCGGGAGATATCTCCCCGAATACCATGAAGCGAAAGGCTCTCGCGATTTCTTCGAATGCTGCCGTGACCCCGAAGTTGCCTCGATCATCACCATCCAACCCGTTGAACGCTATGCAGGCCTCCTCGACGCAGCGATTATCTTCTCCGACATCCTCGTCATCCCGCAGGCGATGGGCATGGTCGTTGAAATGATAGATAAGAAAGGCCCCAGCTTTCCGGAGCCGCTAAAGAGTCCTGACGACGGACAATATGAGAAAGTGATGGCCAAGAACGTGGACGTCAAGGCTGAGCTGGACTATGTCTACAAGGCGATTACGCTCACGAGACAAAAGTTAAAGGGCAGGGTACCCTTGATCGGGTTCTGTGGTGCGCCGTGGACTCTGCTTTGTTACATGGTTGAGGGAGGAGGGAGCAAGATGTTCATCCAGTCAAAGACATGGGTTTACAAGTATCCCAAGGAGTCACAAGCGCTGCTGCAGAAAATCGCGGAGATTTGCGTTGAATACCTGGCGCTGCAGGTTGTTGCGGGGGCTCAGCTTGTGCAGGTCTTTGACTCGTGGGCCGGGGAGCTTTCGCCTGCCTCGTTCGCTACGTTTTCATTGCCTTACTTGCGGTACATCGCTGAGAATTTGCCAAAGAGGTTAGCTGAGATGGGCCAGGAGCCTGTACCCATGACTGTGTTTGCGAAGGGGGCTTGGTATGCGCTGGACGACCTGTGTCAGTCGGGATATAACGTCGTTGGTCTAGACTGGCTACATGACCCGGCCCAGGCGAGGCAGATTGCGAATGGAAGGGTCACGCTACAGGGGAATGCTGATCCGGGATGCTTGTATGGGACCCGAGAGGCGATTACCGCTGTTGTTGAGAATATGGTGAAGGGATTCGGTGGAGGGAAACAGGGGTGGATAGTGAATCTGGGGCATGGTAAGTTCGGATTCGGCGTGTACGTTGCGAACATTAGAGCTAATGAGGGCCAGGAATAACTCCTCTCGTCAATCCCGACGACTTGAAGTTCTTCTTCGAGGAAATCCATAGGTTGACTACGACATGAGCGGGAGGAAACATCGACGGTCCTGGCTAAGATATATTGGCGGCCTCATCCCGATATCAGGAGCGCTAAGAATCATGCTCAGGTACTGTAAACAGGCCGAGAAAAGACAAATATAATTAATAGCATGATCAATCGCCAACATGGCATACCATGGATTTCAACCTCTTGCCATACCATCTGTAGACAGGACTGGCATGTAGTTATTAGTAATCAGCGGCTCAATAGATTTTCCGGTATGGTAACCGCGCGTATGCGGTGACAAGGCCGCCACCGGGCTGGCCGGATGCCGTCGATGATCCAGGAACACAAATGATTTGCATCAAAACATTCAGTCCAGGAGGAACAGAAGAGCATTTTCCATTGAAAGTAGGATATTTTTTGCACTATCTCCTTTCCAGGGGAAAAAGATGCTCCAGTCTGTGCTTGGATGATAGTTTGGCGTGTCCCAGGCCGCAAACAAATGGATGACGAGGCGTGGAATATCAAAGAAAGACGTCGAGGCTGATGGAAGACTCCAGAAACCCAAGGAAGAGGGTGGTGCGCCACAACTCCGGACGGCGCGTTACCGGGTTTGGTAAGGTGGTTTTGTCACTGAAATATCTTCAAGGGCTCTTCTCTCAATGCTGACAGGCCAAAACGTCCATTATTTATTGGTTTAGAAGAGCTTCTACAAGAGAAGAAGCAGGCCTGTTGTTGGAATTGAGAGGAGGCGAGTCTGCCAAAAACTTTTTTCTTTTTGTTCCGCCGACCACTGCTGAAGGATCGCCCAATCGCGAGGCGAGCGCCAAAGAGAAGCCACTAGCAAAGTTTCGTAATTTTTCAAAGTTACCAGCGCCCCATATCTCAGGCTCTGCTTTCCATTACCAACCTTTTTTGGGGGCAGAATTTCATCACGCCTCCTTTGAAACCTCTCGATCTTCAACGAGACCTCCAGACCTGTCTCTCTTCTTCTTCCAGCTCCAGCATTCAAGCACCGTTTCTTGAAGAGCTTTTTTTTTTCTTGTAACAGGACTCCTTCGCTGCTCTCGTTTTCGTTGAGATTTCGACGTCCTCCGCGCCCGGACAGTTTCTACGATCGATTTGGAAATTTGAACTGAAGACTGACATCAACCAACAACAACCCCGCTCTCTCGATCATCCTCATTCCTCCTCTTTTCCCTCTTCACATTCTTAGATTTGCGCGAAAATGGTGAAAGAAACCAAGTACTACGAGATTCTTGGGGTAGGTCTCAACACGAAAACCGTCAACACCGAACAGCGCTAACACCGCCAATGCAGGTTGCACCAGATGCCACCGAAGCTCAGCTTAAAACAGCATACAAGAAGGGCGCTTTGAAGCACCATCCTGGTATGTAGCGAAAGTCATGTTTAGGCCTGGTTTCGTATATTAATATCTGCCGCTTTAGACAAGAATGCCCACAACCCTGATGCCGCCGAAAAGTTCAAGGATTTATCCCACGCATATGAAATTCTATCTGACCCCCAGAAGCGAGCCCTATATGATCAGTATGGTGAAGAAGGTCTCGAACAGGGCGGCGCCGCCGGCGGAATGAACGCTGAAGATCTCTTTGCTCAATTCTTCGGTGGCGGCGGTGGTTTCGGTGGCATGTTTGGTGGTGGAATGAGGGATACTGGCCCAAAGAAGGCACGAACAATTCACCACGTTCACAAAGTGAATTTGGAAGATATCTACCGAGGCAAGGTGTCGAAATTGGCGCTTCAAAAATCCGTCATCTGCCCGCAGTGTGACGGACGTGGAGGCAAAGAGGGTGCTGTTAAGACATGTACCCCATGTAATGGCAGTGGTATGAGGACGATGATGCGCCAGATGGGTCCTATGATCCAACGCTTCCAGACTGTTTGCCAGGATTGTAACGGCGAGGGAGAGATGATTCGGGACAAGGACCGCTGCAAGCGCTGTCTGGGCAAGAAGACAGTCGTCGAGCGGAAAGTTCTCCATGTCCATGTCGATAAGGGCGTGAAGAGCGGCCACAAGATCGATTTCCGTGGCGAGGGTGACCAGGTCCCCGGTGCTTTGCCAGGCGACGTGATTTTCGAGATCGAACAGAAGCCGCATCCGAGATTCCAGCGCAAAGATGATGACTTGTTCTACCAAGCCAACATCGATCTTCTCACTGCGCTTGCCGGAGGAACCATCAACATCGAGCATCTTGATGACCGGTGGTTGACCGTCTCTATTGCACCCGGTGAACCCATCACACCAGGTATGTTTCCGCCCCATTCAGCGGTGTGATTCCAGAGCTAACATTCTGAGCAGGACAAATCAAGGTAGTCCCAGGACAGGGCATGCCGTCCTTCCGCCACCACGATTTTGGAAATCTCTACATCCAGTTCAACGTCCAATTCCCAGACAAAGAACAGATCCAGAACGTTGAACTTCTCGAACAAGTCCTTCCTCCGCGCATGCCGCAACCACAACCGCCATCGGACTCAATGGTCGAAGATTTCGAGCTTCAGGACGTCGACCCCAGCGGCCAGGCCCGTGCACATATGGCAGGAGGTGGCCTCGATGAAGACGACGAAGATGGCATTCCTCCGGGTGCGGAAAGAATGCAATGCGCTTCTCAATAAACGAACCTCAGTATAGCTAGTCGCTCCGCGAAGGGCGCTAGTAATATACCTCTTCAAGCGGCTTCGCTCGGGGCTGCTTCGCAGCCTTCCACCTTGCCAACTAGAGCGCTCGAAGGCCCTATTTTAACATCATGCTCCTTAATATTCCTCAGCTGAATATTCCCTTTTCAGTCTTGGGGGTTTTTTCTTTCTGAGACGGCATTTTCCCCATTTCTTTCCAACTTTTCAGCTATCGCTGCGGGTATGGGTCTGCCGCCTGAACTAGCACTTTTCATGATTTTCAGGCTCGTTATGTCGTTTGGACGCTTATCATTGGTAGCATTTGTTTTTTGCTTGGCTTTTTTTTCTCCCTTTCTGTTTTATTCACGAGTCTGCTGTCCCCCGACCTCGTAGCACATGAGACCATGATGGGAAAGATTTCTTGAGAAGCCTTAAAAAGATTAGGGAAGGATTGGGGGCATCAATCCGCGCTTCTTCTTTTTTTTCTATAGACGATACCAATTGCAATTATGGTTTGAGAACTTGATCTGCCCGAGAATTCTATGTCTTTTGATTCCGAGGTTCTTTCTTGGCTGCAAACCGCATGCCGGAGTAATGATATACCGAGACTTGGTTCTCGAAAGGGGGAGTTGTCAGACAGGAACTTAAAAAAAAATTTCCCTTCCTCAGGAACATGTGCAAATTGAACCTGAGAGCTGGATGACAGAATGCCCTTCTCCGAAATGAGGATGCTACGAATCACAATGGGCGGGGAGGGAGGCTCAAGAATGGTTTCTCAGGGGTCTCTCATCAGAGACAGCCCGCCGATCTGGATCGAACTGGCTGGGAGAGCACGCCCTGCCGAGACAAAAAAGATTCCAGTTTGGACTTGGATATCCAGACGGGCTGCAGCGGCATGCTTCATCGGGTCCCTGGATCTCGGGATCTGGCCACGAGATATCAGACACGCGACAAGACTCCAGGAACTTGGAAAAGATAACGTGGCTTTCCGGGGACCCTCGAGGCCTGTTTCTTACTGATCCAGGTAACGATAGTCAAGCTTTCAGGTGCGCCCTGCTTCTGTGCTTTTCTCGCCAAGCGCGGAGCTTTTTTTTTTTTTTTTTTTTTTTTTTTTTTTTTTTTTTTCTGTCTTCAATTCTTAATTGGGAGCTTCCGAAGTGGAAAAAGAAATGGGCTTTCCCGGCGTGTCAGGCGAGATGCCCCGAGATTGTGAACACCCTGCGGCGCAGGCGGCAGCTGTCTCGGGCTTGTCTCCTCAGCATTGGATTGGACGGGGAAGAGATGCGGTGGCTTACATAGATCGGCGCGGCTCGTCCATGTGGCACGAGCCCGAGGCCCGGAAGCTCTTTTGACTTTCCCCCAGCTTTTGAGATCCGAGAGTTGGATGCTGCGGATGCTGATTCGAGTCTACTCTGCTCTGCTCTGTCTATTCTTTGAGTCAGGATTGTGTGTTCCGGGTGTCGTTTTCTAGTTTCTTGTGGGTGGTCTGGTGATGCGATCTGGGTCTGGGCGAGTGTTGCATTTCGAAGTGACTATTTCACAGTATGCACGAGCCGTGCAACGTGTAGTGAAACATTTTATGTGAGGTCTAGGTCAACTTGCAGATACTCACAATCATAGTAACAATAATAATGGGCAACTTGATTGTGTTGATTGTCTTGAAGCAGCATCGCGATATCCCTCCAAGACTCACGAGAGAGCTCGGACGTCCCGAGGCTCGCTGAAGAATGATAGATTAGATAAGCTTTTCATCATCAGGGAATCGGATGGCGCCTTGTGTGCGGGCATTGATTGGACCCAGGCTGTCGTGTGGGCGCAGCTAAGCCGAAAGCGTGGGTCTTGGCGACATGTATTCCAACCTCCTCCAACGCGCCCGTTCACACATCAGATCCGCGACAAGCACCCACGAAAACACATGAAGGATGGCTGGCTGGTGCACACATGGTCTAACGATGAATCCCTCGCTTGATGCCGCGCTGGACGAGCTTAGGCATGAGACAAGACCAGACAGAACCGGGGGGCGGATCCCTGCCCTGCTTCCCTCATGATATCATCGAACCGCCAGGGATCAGCTTGGCTTTCTTCAAGCTCCAACGTTGGAGTGCTGAATCAGCCGTCGTCTGCGCTCTCGACCACGGTTCAATATGCATAGCAGGCACAGTTCTTGACACAGTGAACGCTGTATTACCAACGGCTTTGGGGGCCTCCGGAGGCTGAGGGTGGTGGTACCAGGTCTGGCTGGACCATCGTATATCAAGCCGCCTCGATCTCTTGTTTCAGCGAAGCTTTTACTCCCTTCCACGACCTCCCGGGGCCTGGCTTTGTAGCCCTGCATACAACTGATAGGCAGAAGATACATTCACCCACACAGACTGTCACGGACCCACGTTTCGCCATCGTGGTGGTGATTTGCTCATATCGTCATCGTTCTCGAAGCTCGGCGGGAAAGACTGGAGACTCTCTTTCGCTCTCTCAACCAGTTCGCTGTTCTCTTCCCAGCCCTCAGAAACTAATCCTCGTCCGTGGGTTGATTGCGTGATACGCCCAACTTAACCTTCGTGCCCTGTTGCTTTTATTTAGTCTGTTTTTCCATTTGACCTCTTGCAACTCTCGCCCTCTCCCACTCCTGAAAAATACACTTCCCTCAGTTCCCCTTCAAGAGAACACCATTTAGCCTTTTTTGCTTTTTTCTCTCTCTATCAAGTATTTCCGATCCAAGCTTCCCCGGCTCCCGTTCGAGAAGAAGCTCCCTTTGTTTTTTGCTTTTTCTCTCGTTCTCTCTCTCTCTCACGTCTCCTCGAGCTATCATACTACTATTGCGCAATCTTGGGCTATTCTGCTGCCATCATTCTGCCCTCTGGTCGCTTTCAGCGCTGTCTTGGCGGGCGTCTGTCACTTACCTACCCCCTTCGACTTTTGAACCTCCCGCTCTAATCACGCAATTACGGCGCAATAATGGAGTCCGAATAAGCAAATTATCAGAAAAGACGCCTGAGCATCGTCCCTTTTTTCCCTCCTTCTCAGGAGCGTTTGGGCTTCCCGATCAAATTGACGGGGCAGATTTGATCGTTGGTGATTGACGGGCTCATTTTGTTACAGGGGGTGAGCTGCATTGACAGCTTATATATATCCGTCCCTGCGGCCTCTTGTCTCCTGCAGCATCTGGGATACGTTGCACAGAAGACCTCGGCTGGATATCGAGGGCTCATACTTGTTTGTTGATCTCTACCTTCTCCTGCCAGCCCCTGAGCCCCGTCGACGAACATGGCTCCTGAGCCCACCACCAAACAGAAGGTCGGCCGTGGCGTGGCCAAAGTACTGGGTATCAAGTCCGACTATCGCGACCCCTTGGGCCCTGATCCTGTGACGCGCGGAGAGTCAACCTATTCTGCTGGCACGGCGGACTCGTATGTCGAGCTTGAGCCCGGCACTCTCGAGTTCCTGAGTGATCTCGTTCCCTCAGGCCGCCAAGTCGGGACCTATTTTTACAACTTGTTCCCTTTCCTGAGATGGATTACTCGATATAATGTCCAATGGCTAATCGGTGACTTGGTTGCTGGTGAGTCTGATGCCCTTTCTTCATGTTTAGAACTGCTCAATAACTAACCCTACGCTAGGTATCACCGTGGGAGCTGTCGTGGTTCCCCAGAGTATGGCGTACGCGAAACTTGCAGAGTTGCCTGTCGAATTTGGTCTCTATTCATCGTTTATGGGAGTTTTGATTTACTGGTTCTTTGCCACCTCAAAGGACATCACCATCGGTGTAAGTTGTACCGTTTCCCTCCGCTTTGGTACTATCTAACAATGCCTAGCCCGTGGCTGTCATGTCCACCTTGGTCGGTCAAGTCGTCATCAAAGTACGTAAAGAAAATCCGGAAATCGAACCGCACGTCGTGGCTTCGGCCCTTGCAATTATCGGCGGCGCCATCATTACATTCATCGGTTTAATTCGCTGCGGCTGGATCGTCGACTTTATTCCGTTGACTGCCATTTCTGCTTTCATGACTGGGTCCGCCATCAATATCGCCGCTGGCCAGGTGCCGACCATGATGGGAATATCAGGCTTCAATACCAGGGAGGCTACCTACAAGGTCATCATCAACACCTTGAAATTCCTGCCAAAGACGAAAATCGACGCCGCCATGGGTCTTTCGGCTCTTTTCTTCCTCTACCTCATTCGCGGCGCCTGCAGCTTGGCCGCGAAAAGGAATCCCGACCGCGCCAAGACGTTCTTCTTCATTTCCACCCTTCGAACGGCTTTCGTCATCCTCTTCTACACCATGATCAGTGCCGCTGTCAATCTCCATCGCCGTGAAAAGCCTCGCTTTAAAATCCTAGGCCACGTTCCAAGAGGTTGGTGTGCCCCCCAAACTCATAGCATTTAAGTACTAACGATATGCAGGTTTCCAACATGCCGCTGTACCAAAAGTCGACAAGAATATAATCAGCCTATTCGCTAGCGAGCTGCCCGCTACCGTAATCGTCCTTCTTATTGAACATATTGCAATCTCCAAATCGTTCGGTCGAGTGAACAACTATACCATCGATCCCTCCCAGGAGCTCGTTGCTATTGGTGTGACCAATCTTCTTGGACCTTTCCTTGGTGGTTATCCCGCGACAGGATCCTTCTCTAGAACTGCTATCAAGTCAAAGGCCGGCGTTCGCACGCCGTTCGCCGGTGTGATCACCGCCATTGTTGTCTTGTTGGCCATTTACGCTCTTCCCGCAGTTTTCTTCTACATTCCCAATTCCTCATTGTCTGCTGTCATTATCCATGCAGTCGGCGATCTTATTACTCCGCCTAATACCGTGTACCAGTTTTGGAGAGTGTCGCCCTTGGAGGTCATCATCTTCTTCGCTGGAGTGTTCGTGACGATCTTTTCAAACATCGAAAACGGCATCTACTGCACTATCTGCATCTCGCTCGCCGTGCTTTTGTTCCGTGTCGTCAAGGCGCAGGGACAGTTCCTCGGCAGAGTCACGGTCCACTCGGTTGTTGGGGACCATATCTTGGATGGCGACGGCAAGTACGGCGCTTTCGGGGCCAACGATACCAACGGCAGACCCTCCGCATTCAGGAATATTTTCCTCCCCATCAACCACAACGATGGGTCGAACCCTGACATTGAAGTTGAGCAGCCTTACCCTGGTATTTTCATCTACCGTTTCTCCGAAGGCTTCAACTACCCGAATGCCAACCACTACCTCGACTACCTTGTCTCGACTATCTATAAACACACCAGACGGACAAACGCCGACAGCTTCCCTCGTCTTGGTGATCGACCGTGGAACAACCCGGGTCCGCGCAGAGGCCAGACAGAAGAGGACCGATCACACCTCCCCACCCTCAAAGCCGTTATCCTGGATTTCTCTTCTGTGAACAACGTCGACGTGACCTCCGTGCAGAACCTCATCGACGTACGCAACCAACTCGACACATACGCCGCGCCCCAGCCCGTCCACTGGCACTTTGCCCACCTCACCAACCGCTGGACCAAGCGCGCCCTTGCCTCCGCCGGATTCGGCTACCCAACCCCGACCTTGGCACCCGAAGCCCGCACTCGATGGAAACCAATCTTCAGCGTCGCCAATCTCGGAGGCAGCGCCTCTGCATTCGCATACGCCGAATACCTGGACAAGGAGAAGGAACAGCAGCATAAGAAGGTTGAGGGGGCTGACCTCGAAGCCGGCGGCGATCGCCTCAGTGCCGCAGTAAAGGACTCCGAGGGTGTTGAGACTGGTAGCTCTGCGTCTGAGGAAGTCAATTTCCCGAAGGAACTTGACAAGAGTAAGGCGTATGGAAATGTGACGACAAACAGGGTCGCTGTTGTACATGGGCTGAACAGGCCGTTGTTCCACGTTGATTTGACGGCTGCACTTCAGAGCGCCATTGCGAATGCGGGCGATTCGGCGTAGTTGGAAATCTTTTTGTTTTTTGACAACTTGGATCTTGTTTTTCGTTGGTTTTATATATATCCGCTTGAGACGTGTCCAAGGCGTTTGGGAGACAGAAAGGGAGAAATTTCGGGATACTCACTTTTATATATTTTCGCTTCGTTAGTTGGGTGGCGCTTGTTTGATACCTTGCTTTATCCGATAGATAACGGCTGTCTTCGATCTAATCCTACTTCTTTGAGACAACAAGATCTGAGTCAATTGCTACAATAACGTCATATATATATACCCTCGAAAAATATCGCCGATTTCCCGCCAAGTACCTGCCCTCCGCGGAGAGAAATCTCCGCTGAGCTGAAAGGGGGAGTCTCGGCGATCCCCGCTCCGCTCTCCACTTCCCGCCCAGAGCTGAAGCGAGCGGGGCCGCTGACATAAGGACTAGCCTAGCCAGATGAGGAAGAAATCGCGAGTGCGAACCCTTTCCTGAAATGGACTAGCGTTATAGGGCTGACTGCGCCATGGGCCTCATTTCAACGACTGTCAACAGATGGATATCATTTGGCGCAGCGAGGCTCTCTCGTTCATAAAGTGAGAGTGAGGGATTTTGGGCGGGATTAAGCAGAGATACGATGCACAGCCCTTGGGCCGGTGATTTAAGAAATTCGAGATGGAGTTGAATTCCAAGGCTAAGGGTTGGCGCCGAGGTGGAGAGGCTCTTTGGCTGACATGGCCACTCATCGGGCACGGGAATACGACCATGATGGGCACGCTAATGGGCTAAGCTTTTGACTCGATTGATGTCCAGCCACATGTCTGGAGCCTCTTTGCTGGTGTCGTACTCGCTTGAAGCGAGTGAGGCAGAGCAAATGCCGTTTTCTCTTTTTTATATAAAGGGGGTGGGCCTCTTGTTTCGTTTCAGTTGGAGATATGCCTGCTTCGATTAAGCAGTCTGCTATATTCTTCATCTACCCTGTTTACTCGTTTGGTTCACGATGTTCATATACAAGGCCATCAAAGGGCTTCTGGGTGGGAAGAATGGCGAAAAGAGGAACAACAACAAGAAGAAGAAGGAACCGTGTCGCCATCAATTGCAGATGCAAAATCTCTCCGCCCAGCCGAATGCGAAGACCTCTCAAGACGGGGTAGGCGAAGGAGACACGTTGGTCGTGGACAACAACAACAACAACAACAACAACGCTACTGCTCCTCCTACCACCTCGGTTGAACCGGCAGAATCTCTGGGTCCATGTGCTCAGTGCAAGCGGGAGAAGCATGATGCGCGGGTCTACCGATGGAAATTGATCGGTGGACTCTTGCTGCCGTATTTCCTTGCGGCCGTGGACTTGACGATTGTCGCCGCTGCGTTGCCGTTTATCGCATCTCATTTTAGTACGAGACCACATATTTTTGGGGGGTTTGATCCTTGCTAATTGATGATGTTTAGATAAATTGGATGAATTGAACTGGATCGTCACATCGTTCACCCTCACCTCCACCGCCTTCATCCCCGCCTTTGGCCAGCTAGCCGATGTCTTTGGACGACACTTCAGCTTGCAGGTGGTAATGTTCCTCATGCTGGTGGGCAGCGTGCTCTGTGCCGCGGCTCAGACGTGGGGGATGCTCTTATTTGGACGGGCTCTGCAAGGTGTCAGCTCGGCGGGCATCATGAACTTGATTGAGATTATTCTTTCGGATAAGGTTTCGCTGAAGGATAATGCGAAGAATACTACCATCTTTCAGTTTGTGTCGGGGATATCGTATAGTGTTGGTCCGATTATTGGAGGGTGAGTTTTCCTCCGCATGTTTACTTGAGTAATGCTGACTGGGTTTAGGTACTTGACTGAGGTTCGAACTCCGTATACATGTTCTTATTTGCTTGCTAACTTACCATTACAGAGCAATTGGAGATATTGTTTCGTGCTCCCCATCCCGGTAAGCACTGCTAGTCATGTGGGAGGTGCAGGGCCAAACTAACCCTTCACCTACTAGATCGCCTTTGCTGCCCATTTCGTCATCTACTTTCTCCTACGAAAGGAGCTCGTCGAAGGAACATACTTTGTCAAGGGTTCCCGAAGGACAGGTTTTTTCCAGGGCCTCCTCACCATTGACGTGGGCGGTACGATTTTGTTTATCGCTGGAATCTGTCTCATAATCCTCGGCACATCATGGGGAGGCGCAACATATCCTTGGTCCTCGCCTTCTGTTATTGCGCCGATTGTGATCGGTTCGATTTTGTTCGTGCTGTTTTTCGTCTATGAGTATTTCCTCGCGCCTGGACGGATGCTCTCGAGGATGTTCCCCATGCAAACTCCGATGATTCCATCCAAGCTCTTCCAGAAACGTGACATGTATGTCCTGGCGGTTGTTGAGTTTGCAACCGGAGCAGGTAAATGCGCCCCTAGTGAGTACTTTGACCGATCAGCTAACTTTATCAGCTATGTATTCGGCGTTTTATTTTATTGGTATCTACTTTACCCTTGTTGAGGCATATCCTCCCGGCAAATCTGGCCTTCAACTACTTTACTATATTCCTGGAATCGGAGGTGTGTACCGTTCCTGATCTCTCTTTTTCTTACTGACAACTTACAGCCGGCGTGTACGTGGCCATGTTCACTTGTAACATCTGGCCAGCACAAACCTTCCACCCATTAACCCTCGGCACCGTCGTCGAAAGCGTTGGCATCGGCCTCATCACATGGGCCGTCACAACCCGTAACGTCGCCCTGGTAAATGGAATGATGGCCGTCTGCGGCTTCGGAACCGGAATGCGCTTCATGCCTGGAACCCTGCACGCAGCAGGCATCTGGCCCGATGAAATCGCGCCCGCAATGTCCGTCATGCGCTTCTCGATCCCATTCGGCGGCACGCTCGCCCTCGCCATCATGGGCAGCGTTTTCAACAATAAGATGTCCGACGTCTTCCGTCCCAGGGGCGCGGGCCAGCAACAAGGCGTGAATCTGCATGCCACGAGCAGTCTAGGCGATATCAACGGTCTCCCGCCCGCGGTGCAGGAACGGATTCGCAATACGGGGAAAGACGCCGTGATGTGGGCATTCATCTCGATTGTTCCGATCATGGCTATCAGTCTGGTCGTCTGCTTCTTCTTGGGGAATGTCTGGATAAAGTCCAAGAAGGCCAAGGAGGCGACTGAAAAGGCGGAGAGAGAGGGGACTCACGATGATGGGATCATCAGTAGTGAGGTTATTGATGTCCCCCTCGTTTGGGCGTTTGCCACGGTTAGTCTCTTCCCTTTCATCATGCCACTGATTCAGTGGCTAACGAGTTGAATAACAGGGAACCGTCGAAGACCATAAATACGTCTCCACTCCTCTATCCAAGGCGGAGAAACGGAGACAAGCGGAAGCCCTGGTGGAGCAGAAGGCGTACTTGCGTAAATCACACCAGAGGATTGTTTCTGATGCTGAAAACCAGCCGCCAGCTTCTGAACCAGCCCGCTGATAGACATCGTCTCTTTGTTTTATTACTTACTTTCGTTTCCAGCGTTTTCATTGGTAGAGTTGATGCTATTGTGTTGTAATTTTCCTTGGGCTTCTTTTCCTTCTCTTTTTAGATATAGTTGACTTTCTGTGTACAGAGCTAGCATCTCTTTAGATATACCCTTGAGTTATATACCCATTGCTGTTATGACTTACATCTTTGAATTCAGAGACAAACTCGACTCATATCCTAGATAGTATTCAAGTCTATATAATACATACAGTCCAATTCTCCCTCGCACAGCATATCACTTTCTCACTCTCATTAATCACCTCAATATCCCCCCAACACCAGCCCACCCAAGCACAAACCCACTAAGCGCCTCCCCAAATACACCACCACCAAACCAAAGATCCCTCCACGCCCCCTTCCTCCTCACCCCACCAATACCCGCTCCATCAGCTTTTCCCTTAACAACCCCCTTCCCCTTGCCAGCACCTTTCTTCCCCTTGCCCTTCTCCCCCCCAAACCCAGGCATGCCCACCAGTTCCCCGTTACCGGGAAAATACCTCCCCACGCCCTGACACGCATACCTCGATGATCCAGAAGTCGAGCCGATAAGGAAGAAATGGAATAGGCCCGAAACTAATATCGTGCCCGCGAGGTAGAATGTGAAGCCGCCCGTGGAGCGCAGGCCGAGGATGCCCGCTGCGAGACCTAGGAGGAAGGATGTGAGGGAGTGCAGGTTTGAGAGGGTCTGCAGTCAGATCATTTGGTTAGGTTTCTATCTTAGGAGGAGAAGAGAGGGGGGGGGAGGCGTACGCGTGTGTTGTGGGCGACGGAGTCGGGGACCAGCGGGTTTATGAGGAGGGAGAGTTCTTGGTTTGTTGGCGGCATTGTGTCAGATGTGTGTCTGTTTTTTTTTTTCTGCTTGATATCTGGCTGTTGATATCGAGGACTATCTGCGCATGTTTCTCTCTCTGTGGTCTTCGTGTTGTCGCTCGCTTGTTCCTCCCGCGACAGGATGCGAGATACAGTTGACGATATTTCTAGTCTCCTTGAACGGAGGACTGGCTTTGGTGAATCGGGAGCTTCGCGGTACGGGTGGAGAGACGAACTGGAGAGTAATTCCAAAGTCAGCTATAATAAGTCAATTTACAACGGGAATCATAACTCACTTAAGAGGACGGCGAAGAATTAGACAAATGATTGAAGAGCATCCGCACTGAGAGCTTGACGTTGACGCCAAACACGTGACCTGGATTCGAAGCGCGGCTCGAGGCACTCGAAATCAGCCGCTAGAGATAATTTACGAATAAAGCACGATCATGGGCAGAGTGACATCAGATTGCAAACCATCATTACTAGATACATGATTATGGCATGGCATAAATGAAATGAAGAGGGAATAAAAAAAGTGGAACACGAAACAAAAACAGCCGTCATACATATGGAAAACATCAGCACCATTCTTTTTCTTTCTAGCCCTGAATAGCATGTGGAATGATGCCCAAGATAGAGTATATTCCTGATGAATTCCAACAGTGAATAGAATGTCCATACCAAGGACTATGGGGGTAATCTGCACATGGCAAGGGTTCAGCCCAAAATCCCAACTCCCACTTGTAACTGCTGCAAGATTGGCCCTGCATTCACTGGAGGCGCCAGATAAAATGCAAATCCAGGCTAGTTGCTGGATTCAAGCTTCCCCCCTGATTTGGCTTCTTTCACCTGTTCAAACACCTGCGACAAAGGTCAGCCATGCATTCACAGGCTGGCGGGGTTTATGATTAAATACCTTCAACATCTTGTTCCTTGCACCAAGCGCATTTACTCCACGAGCCTCCAAGGCCTTGTCATCCAGCTCGATAAGCTCAGTCCACTTGAGATCCTTCAGGTTATCTGTATACTTGTGCAGCCGAAGGGATCGAAGCCATGCTGGAATGTCTTGGAGCAGCTTCGGGTCAGTAGGATCTTCCGGCGGTTTTGAACTTCCTCGTCGCCCTCGTGGAGAGCGACCGCGTGCCATCTCGGAATGGTCAGACAGGTATCCTTCGTGACTTCCAGCGCCACCAAGGCCCATGCTGAGTCCACCAAAGCCATTGTTCAACATGGAGTTGGTGTCATATGCGGCCAGGAAGCCGTTGTTTTGAGGTGAGGTGAAATTCATGTGTCCCAGTGGATTCCCTTGCATTGCCAGTCCCGGGGAATTTGGTCGTGAACGACGTCCGGCCATTGCAGCCTGCTGCTGTGCCTGTAAAGCCGCGATCTGCTGTGCATTCAGAATCTGCCCCGCATCATTCACCATGATAACATTAGTCCCCGGAATGTTAGGATTCGGGAGTCCGGGCGACAGAGGCGGCTGGCCAATATTTGCAGTCTTAGGTTGGCCATCGTTTGAGCGGGCACGTCGATATTTTCGAGCATCGTCCAATGCAATTCGGTTGTTTACGGTTGACAAGGCGGCAAGTTTCATGGCTGTCGCGTTGGCAACCATGTCTGCCTGGGTTTGAGCTCCCTGTTGCTGATGGCTGAAAGTTGAGACCAGCGGTGTATTAGTCATAGAAGCCCAGCTTGCATTTCCCAGATTATACGGAGAGAGTAAGGGAGGGTCTTGAGGGATTTCAGGAGCATTAATCGTGGTATTTTGGATATTAGATGGCCCGCTGGTATTCATTGGAAGAGGTGAGCGGAGACCCGCAGAGGGGAGAGGCTGGGAGAATTGACCCATAGGCTGCTGTTGGCCGCTGGAAGATTTAGGGCGTGCGATAGGTGGTTGCTCTGGTGCCCGATGTGGCCACGGAGAAGACGGTGGCTGGGGTAGATTATCTTTACCGCAATCCGGAGCCGAGATGGTGGGTGCAACCAAGGATGTTCGATCCCCAAACACGGCGCTGTTGCGGTTGGAAGGGATATTGCCGGCCTGTTGAAATTCAGCCTTTTTCTTGGCGATCGCAGCGGCGGCATCGGGGAACATGGCATTAATCGTCGAAGAATCAAGTCCGGAGTTACGTTTGTTGCCTGGAGATGGCGGCGGACGACCCAGAGAGTTCCGAGATCCGTCCACATTTAGTTTCGACATTGCATCGCTAAGACGGTTGGACATGGGATCTAAGTCAACGTTAGAATGCTCTTGGCCCGTTCTTATCAGCGATGCATACCTTTTTCGCCAAAGTTGGCCGGCGATAGAACACTGGACATAGGGTGGCTTTGCGACATTTGCTGAAGTACTTGGATGAAGAAGCGAATTTGCACCTGGGTCGTCTGCTGCAGCAATGCGTAAAGCGCAGCGGTTCTCTCCGCTTCACTTAAAACACGAAACCATTGTTCAATCGCGCTGAGCTCATCCTTGAAGTCCTGGTCCAGCGTAGCTGCTGCCATTTCCTCCAGAGTCGTCTCATATTGGTCGATATCAGCTATCCACTGCTGCGCAGCTCGATCAAGAGCATCTTCATTGCTCTGGTTTTGCGATTGTTGATTATAGTAAACCTCAGACGCTGGTCGAATGTTTCGACCCGTGAGGGGAGAGGAAAAGCCTGACATATCGGCAGAGGCACGGAGCTGATGCGAGCCACCAAGGTTGCGCGAGGAAGGAGGACGAAGGGATGATTTCGAGGCTTCGGGGGTACTGTTCCTGTTTCCGACAATATGGCTAGCCATAGCAAAGGATGCAAACGATTGTGCTCGAGAAGCGGGTATTGATTGGGACGATTATTGTGATTAAAGTGTGAAATTCCTGCAGCACCGCTGGGTTCCACTAAAGATGAACAGCTAAGAGGCGGACAGAGAATCCAATCAGTGTATTACTGCTCTTGCTGACAAGATCGAAGATTTTTTCGAGGCCGGGGTACAGGATCCAATCCCCAAGAGAATCCGAACGAACGGGCTACAATTGGACAAACGATTAACAGGCCAGGCCAGTGGCTGTAGTGCTTTGGTGGAGGACGATAGAATAGAAACGGGTATAATTAATCGCAGAGATATAATAGCGAGATGCCCGCACACGAAGAGTGTGAGTAGCCGTTGACGTCAAGCGGGAAAGATTGCGAAAGGCTGCCGCCGGTGTGTCAAACACGACGGTGGTGTGGAAGTCACCGAGGAACGACGGAGGATCGAGTCAGAGCAAGAAAGAAACAAAATATGTGAGGAGAAGAGACGAAAGGGAGGCCAACGGCCAAGGACGCGCAGGACAAGGAGAAGGGGGAGAGATGGGTGAAAGAAAGGCAGATATGTGTTGCAACAAGTTGGACGCTGACGACCGAGTGAGGATTTTCCAGGTGGTCGAAGTCGATGCCAGATGGATGACTAAGTTAAGCGGGCGGCCCCCGTTGGATTATTCATCACGCTATTAATAGAACCGTTCGCATGTTTCCCAATCTGGAAGTAGGTCGAGTTTCGACAGCTGCCCAGGTATCATTGGAACGTCCAAACATCCAAAATGTCGTCGCAGATGAGCTCCTCTGGGAGCGAAGAGTCGGACGCCAATGAATATGATGGATATGAAGACGCCCCTCGTAGAAAGAGACCGAGGCTCGAAAATGACGGTGCTATGGATTCTGATGACCTTGAATTTGAGCCTTCTGCGGAAGAATCATCGTAAGTTCCTCTCTATCCAAGGCCGGTGCCATGCTAATATGAGAGGATAGCGAATCTGAGCCATATGAGCAGACGAATCAGTTCCTTGATGATGAGGCCGTGATGTCAGCTATCGCCCGCAAAGATAGGAGGCGTAGAGTTGACGAAGATGACTCCGGTGCCCGAGGCGGGAAGGGTGTCAAGCGGGGTCCCATAAAGCCCCTGGAACCAAGTGCAGAGTTTAAGGACTTGCATTCCGCTGCGACATCAGCTTTCATTGATTCGGATTACGACCGTGCTATTGTACTGGTGAAGCAGGCAATCCAGATCAACCCGGAAATATTCGCCGCGCATTCCCTGCTTTCTGAAATCTTTCTTTCTCAAGGCCATAAGGACAAAGCTCTCGCAGCGCTGTTTAGTGGTGCCCATACCCGACCAAAAGACCCGTCCGTGTGGCTCAAAGTTGCAAAAATGATCGTGGAACACACCAGTGATGACAGAACCACCGCTTTGCAGGATCTTCTCTATTGCTATGGTCGAGTGGTCGAGATTGAGCCCAAGAGCTATGATATACGATTCGAGAGAGCTACCGTCTATAAGGAACTAGGTTACAACGGGAGGGCGGTGCAGGATTACGAAAGAATTCTGAAAGACTGCCCCCATGATACAAAGGCTCTCCGTCTTCTTGCAGAGCTATATATGGACATTGATGAAGTGGAAAAGGCCAAATCCCTTTATGAAGACAGCATCGTTTATTATTCTTCCCTCAACTTGGAAGACGTCACTGACTTTGACTGGTCGGATGTGAACATTTACGTCGAGCTATTTGGGCATCAGGGAGACTACCAAGGAGGAATAGTCGCCCTTCGCTCCTTGGCGCGGTGGCTCTTAGGCCGGAAAGAAGAGACTCAATGGGATTCTATCCTCGACGATGACCGTGAGTGGGATGCAGATGATTACCCTCGCCGTACCCAAACACTCTGGTTCTCGCCATCTAGATACCCTGTCGAATCCTACGGCGTGGGTTTGCCTCTTGAACTTCGTATCAAACTGGGAATTTACAGGCTGAAATTGGGAGAAGAATTTAAGGACGAGGCACTAGTAAGTTGTCCCTCTTTTCAGAAAACGACAGTTGCTAATGGAATCAAGTTTCACTTCGACTGGCTTCTGCCAGAGGATACATCCCCAGGCGCGCGGCTCTTCGATTATCCTGACTTGTTCAGAGAAGCGGCCGATGCCTTGAAGGAAGCTGGTTACAATGAAGATGCACTTCGTTTCTACGTGCCACTCCAATACACACAGGAATACGCAGACACTAACCTATTTATGGTGATGGGCGATTGCTACTCGGCTTGCCAAAATGATCCAGATGCGGAAAATTGCTATCTTACTGTCGCAGAGTACGACGCAACCAATCTTGAAGCACGAATAAAGTTGGCAAAGTTTTATGAAAAGATGGGCATGCTGGAACAAGCTTTTAAGTTCGTGACGGAAGCTGTTGAGATTGGAAGGCAGGAAGCCGTAACATTTCGAAAGGGAAAAAAACGGACGTTTGGTCCACGGCTGGAGCAGCTAGTCAATGAATTCCGCTCTGCAGAAGAGGAGCCAAGCCCTGGGCGAGTATCAGAGCTCGAGAAGCACAAGGAACGGCAACGCACTCCAACACATCCCACTACCGTGCCTCTAACGTTAGCCAGTACTACAGCTTTGGCGCATCTGAAAGAGCCCACCACAGCGGACCATGTTGCTTCAGGAGTAAGGGATGCGGAACATGTGCGCTTTTTGCACGGGAAATTACTGGAATTTCAGCCTTTAATGCGAGACGGACAAGAAGACGCCACGGAAGACTGGCTGGATATCGCTGACGCATTGATACGAAATTTCAGGTCAAACCGCGTCTTCTTCCCAGTCGAGCGAGGGATGGTGTTCTTGGGTTATTCAAGAGAGGCTCACCGCAAAGCCGGGAAATTGAAGACAACAACTGCGTTAGATGAGATTCAAGAGCTCGCCAGCCGTATTCAAGCGGCCTTAGGTACGCTCCATCAACGGGCAGCGAGTAGCATTCGTATCTAACAGATGACCAGGAACTCCCGATTATGACCCTGAAGCTATTCCCACAGATTACTACGGCATCTCCTTTGATGCCTGGCTTGATGTGTTCCTGGAATATGCCCTTGTCGTTTCAGGTCAAGGCCAGGCAGAAGAGGCATATGATACCGTAGCAGCAGCGGCCGATGCCAGCGTCTGGCACCATTCCAAACCCAGCACGCTACAAATCTACATCTGCTGGTTCAGTAAGTACTCATAGTACACTAAACCATCAATTCGTCAATTCATCAATCCAGCTAACCTCCACCCTCTCCAGCGTGCGCGCTCCGGCTCAAAGACGAAGAATGCCTCTCCACAATAACAAGATGGTTCATGAAAGAATACCAATTCGTCACCGACACATACCGCCTCTTCACAACCCTCAGCCGTCTCTGCAGCAGCAACCCACGCAGATCCCTCTTCCACTCCTCCCCAAGCATGAAATTCATGCTCCGCCAAATCAAAGCCGTGGATTTTACCCTCCCTGATCCCTGCGCGCCCGCCCATACCAGACCCAACCCCCTCAGCGAAAGACCCAGCCTCACCACAAAGGACTCTGAGGGAAACCCCATCCCCGCAGAAGAGATGGACGTCGCCCTCCTCGTACTCTACGGTCACATCCTCTACGCAGGAAACAGCTTCGTAAGCGCCCTCAACTATTTCTATCGCGCGTACGCCCTCGATCCAGAGAATCCAGCTGTCTTGCTCTCTCTGGGTCTGAGCTACGTGCATCATGCGTTGAAGCGGCAGGCGGAGAATCGGCACTATCTGATCGCACAGGGTCTCTCGTTCATGCAGTTGTATAGGGGCGTGAGGGAGAAGAGTGGGGTTGTGCAAGAGAGGCAGGAGGCGGAGTTTAATTATGCAAGGGTGTGGAATATGCTTGGGATATCGCATTTGGCGGTTCAGGGGTACGAGCGGTGTTTGGAGATTGGGGAGGAGATCGAGAGGGAGAAGAAGGAGAAAGGGAAGGAGAAGGAGTTTGTGGAGAATTTTTCAAGGGAGGCGGCGTTTGCATTGCAGTGTTTGTACGGTTTCTCGGGGGAGGCGGTACTGGCGAAAAGGGTTACGGACAAGTGGTTGGTTATGTAGATGAGTGACATGTCATTAAAATGTATAACAGCGTACTATCAACGGAGCTGCTTCCGCAGCTGATATATCATTCGTATCTTTGAAGTCAAAAAAATGCTTCCTCGCTCTTCTTAGTACTCGAACCCCAAAGAGATATGTATATAACCTGCGCCTGTCCCAACAATGCCCCGAAGCCATCCAAAATAAATGTGGGAAATAAAGAGATGTAAAAATTCATCCTGCCTTCGTCCCCGGCTGAGGTACGAGAAACGCCAAATGCTCCTCCTCACTTAACCCCGTATCATCCGTATCATCCCAAAATACAGCAGATTGCCGCCTAATTTCCTCCAGCACACTATCACGTCGACCGAACGCCGGTCGGAATCCCTCAGAACCACTGCTCCCAGAGTCTAAACCTGCTTTCCTTCTCGCGTCGCCATTTACTACTCCTCGTCTTCGGGACTCTGAACCAGCAGCAACTCTATCAGTCAATAGATCCACCGTACCTTGCTGGCTAAGTTCCTCCACCCTCGTCGCCCCATCCACCCGTGCTTGAACGGCGAGCGGTACTTCTTGATCCACAGAACCAAACCGCTTCACTCCCTCTGTAATAACCCTCTCCACCTTCATCCGATTCGCAATAAACTTAATCTTCGGAAACGTACTCTGCTCCCCCTCGCGAATCATATGCGCCAATCTCGCCACACTGGGATCAGACAAGATATACCAAAAGTCCGAAAGTGTGGATTTGGGCCATATCGTCACCGTCCCGTCGAAGCGCTGGAGCCAGATCGAGCTCCAGTCCTGTCCCAGGGGACGCGGTAGGAGCTCGAGCCGTCGGAGGACTTTGAGCCATTTGTTGAGGTCGAGTTTGATGTATTGCTCTATTGCGGAGCCGAGGAAGCCGCCGCGCCATCCACGACCGCGTCGGTGAGTTACTGGGCGGCCTACTGAGCCGCGGGAGCTGAAGAAGAAAAGGCTGATATGTGGGTTTACCTGGATATATCTTAGTATGTTGAGAGGCTACACTTGAGGGCGCGCGACTTACCTGAGATACGATGGGGAAACTGGCGTTGAAGTGGGTATCTAATGCCTTCAAGGGGATATCGGTACGTAGACTTCCATCCTTCCATTTATGTCCGAAGGAATACGGCGCCAGTGTACCGTCTGGTTTCTTCATCATCAAGACAACCGGGTTTAAAATCCCGGGAACAGCGGCGGATGCCAGAACCGCGCTCCATATCACGCAGTTGGGTGATGAGATGTAGTTTGCGAGGATGGTAGGTGAGTACGGATCTGACGGAACACAAGAGACGTTCAAGATACGCCCAGTGCGCTCGTAGGCTTCACGGAAGGTCATAGAACCCCGGCAGAACCAGCTGCATTGCTCAGCCCAGTCCATGATATCGAAACGAGCCCCGGTTGTTTGCCATCTTCTGAACCAGGTCGCGATTCCGTCACGACAGGCGGTAATCTTATATGCAAGTTCCGGGACTAACAGCCTCTTCAGTTCATAATTTGTCCTAGTTGCAACTAGGGCCGCGACAAGAGCACCTCCAGACGTCCCCGAGATAATATCCGGAAGCACATCGTTATCCAACAGTGCTTTCACGACTCCAAAATGGTAGTAGGCAAAAGTAGCTCCGCCCGATAAACACAGCACCGACCGCCCATAATTCCTCTTCAAGTTCGTGAGGAGGATACGCTTCGAGTCCTCAGAAAGAAGCTGGCTCTCCAGCACCAGCTTCAAACACACATGGACCTCTTCCACGAACTCTTGAACCAGGTGCTTGGTCCCGTAGTACGCCTCGCTGTATAACCGTGGATTTTCCACCCCCACGAAATTATTCTTGACACATCCTTCCAGCAACGTACTCAGTTCCTCCAGCGCAGACGCCCCATCATCTTTGTCCCGCCCCTCCTCAACTCTATCCCTGAGTTCCCTCAACTGATTCATCACCGTATTCACAGTCGCATGTGAATAGTACGCATACTCATCCACCTCTTTCCACCGATCATTCCCCAAATACCCATCCAATGCCTTCGCTGCCCGTTTCCACTGCTGATAGTTTTCCGTCCGATGCAACTCCCTCCTTAACCGCTGCCTCCTCCCCCTCCAAGCGACAAAATGCTCATAGAGGAAAATATACAATCTCGTAAGAAGATAGAGCACGCCCAGTGCTACAATCCAGCCGAATACGAAAAGAAGAATGGGCCATTTGAATAGGTCGTAGAAATATCCCTCTCTCGTCTCATCTGTGGTCCGTCGTGCGCTCTTTGGTGGATTCCGACGAGTACCGGGTCGGCGAACGCGCTGGTGGATGGGTTTCCAGTCATTTATCGCAACGACGGACAGCGCTTCGGGGGCGTTGAGAGCCTTTTCAAACTGGGCAAGGTCCTCATCGTTTATGAAGCGTGTGTGGAAATCTGGAAGCCCATAGTCTTCAATTCTTTGCGGTTCCTCAACGCTGTGATCTGTGTTTGTGGCTTCTTGCTGTTCCGAGTCATCTGGTGGGGGGTCATCGTCATTCCCGTCAATCGAGGGTTCCATATTCTCTTTTAATTTTGAAGCACAAGACATTGTAGAGATATACCAATCAGACCATTGTCAGCATGTAGAATCTCGAGGTCCTGGAGACGTTTTAAGTCTACGTCATTCTGAGCTCAAGGGGGCAAGCCACAAATTATGTCATCACGGCTGTGGCTTAAACAATCCATCGAACTGGAGACTCTCATTGGTTCATGGCTGACATAGAATCGAATGACATGATTGGTTAACTAAGAGACATTGACAACATTGAAATTCCCGAAAAGATCTCAACGCGCATTTGCATGTGCATGCTAAGGAGAATAATTTGACATCGAGGAATTCTTCAAGCCTCTTCGCCTTCAACAATTGGACGCATCAAACAGAGAAAATAGCCTTGACATCTCACTGTCCGCATGAACCCCCACAGAAAGAGATCAAAACGCCGCCGCGTCCCCAGCTCCAGAAAATGGGGGGGGTAATCCCAGTACAGATTGAGATCTTCCCCCCTTCAAGTGCAAAAGAACGTGGGAGACAACATGAACACTCCATCCACCCTTGGAAATTCAGTCTGGTGGTGGCCCGCATCGCAGCATCGGGGAAGCTAAGGCCTTTATCCCGGCGCGCAGATTTCTATATTGCCAAGAACAAACCCCCGCATTCTGAGGGCAAACGCGAGATGAGAATCAGTTGAGTACTTCTCCCTCTTGCCCGTGGTTGTGGCTGCATGAGGTCGGAGTCCGTTGCATGCTGTTTCACCCTCAAACTGTCATGCCACCCGTGTTGAGGTTAGCAGATGAGTTATGGGAAGGGATGAGGCCTCCCACGCATGCTACCTGAATGCAACTAGGAAAAACATAGATAAGCTTGTCCTTGACAATGGGAGAGGCAAGGATGACAGTTTCCGCGGTACAATATTGAATAATATATTTAACAAGGAGGGGCTGTCGAGAGCTTCCCGTTGTTCGATTGCGCTCACCTGTTGATCAAGCGCCCATTTCAGCACTGATCCTCGAACAAACAGTGTTGTCAGCAGAATGAGTCTTTGGAAACATCTGCCAATCATACGCTCTACCAGTTATCCTCAGCTCGAAGACGCTGTGACCGAGAGCGCTGCCCGCAGACAGTCACGGTCACTGGACACGTCTTACTCGCTGAGACAGCTTCGCTATTCTGGTTCAGCTGCCCATAGCACCATTCCTATCGATCTGAGAGAAAGCACCGAACGAATGAACGGTGCTGTGGGACGGGTAGAGTCGGAGGATTGGTGGAGATCCAAAAGAAAAACAAATTTCTGAATTCTTTCCAACGCGAAAGCGTGGAGAGAAGGTTTGATCCCAATTCCATGCCATGATTATCTGACCTTGTGTAACGTAGGAACTAAAGTGTGGATAAGCTGGAAGCTCGTGGCAAGCAAAGGCATGTGTTGAAGTCATGCGAGGAATGCTCAACGGCTGGAGACATCTAGTTTAATGTTTTAAGGGAGCAAGGAAAGGGATACTAGAAAACCGGATTGCAGTAATCGCCGACTAGATATTTCCATCTTGATTCTTCTCTCCAGCCTTCATGAGGCATTGATGCGCCTTGTCTACAGAGACAGGTCTTTCAATTCAGCCCGAAGTAGCAAGCCGTTGACCTGTTTGCCAAGGAGCGACCGGCGTCGCTCGCCTGTTGGCGCGATACCCGCAGCAGGGTTTGGAGATAATATTCTGATTCTTTGGCGCTCTTCCCCCTCTCCGGGCAGGGATGCGTTCGTTCTTTTCCTGCTCACAACGATCAGCCATGGTACACAGCAACACAGATCAAAGTGTTCCTCTTTTATTGTGAAGTCAAGGCCAAAAGCACGGGCCAGCAAACAAGGTCATCGAACAGCGGGGCTGAACGCGATGAGATCACCTCCCCACATAGAGCGGGCGTCCTGACTTCCGATTCATCGAGAAAAAAAAAAATATTTCGGTCTGAGCTCATGCTCGTACGATTCACCAGGGCGTCGTGAAGGATTTCAGTTGATGATCCCCACAGGGCAGCCTCGTTTGGCGATGTCATTGTGCATGTTTTGGATCCTCTCCCTGTGGCGAGGGACGGAGATCGATGAATATCCCAACAGCAAATCCCGAGGCTAAACAAGCGACCAAAACTTTGAAACGAATCTTCTTCAGCTTATTGTACTTTGGTGGGTTTGAGACTTCATCGGACATGAAGACAAGCGTTCATGGTCGTCGCAATGACATCACCCTAGGATATTCTGAGAGAATGCGATGTTTCCCGAGGTGTGAGTGGAACGCCCAGCGTTGAAAGTCATCAGGACGAAGCCGCTCCATCTGATCAACGAATGTCATGCGGTGATACTGGTGCGAATCGTGAAGGTATTCTGAGTTTCAACAGCAACAGATGGCAGGCATCTGGGACCATGTCAACTGGCTTTACGTGGGGAAGAAGTTCCCGGCACGGAGTACCGAAGATCGAATTTCGGATCTTGGATGATGTTGTAACAATGGGATCGTGATCTTGAAATCGCTAATTCCGGTGAAGCGATCCAAACTCTTTCGGCCTCAGCGATGTCGGCTTCCACACAAGAAAAAGGAATATGCGAGTGGACTTTGACCTTCTGGTGGCTGCGCTGACGGCTGAATCTCTCGAATGAGATTTATCCATCTCAGTGTTGAGTTGGGATTTGTGTCGCCAATTGAAATCTGATTGCCGGCGCTCAACGCAAGGCGGTTAAACAGAACCGCAGTTTCGACGCTGTTCGATGAGCGAACGCGGGGTACCGCGATGATGTTTGAATCGTTTATCCTCGTCAGTTGGGGGCGCCAGACAAGAAGCTAGGACAAAATACAGTGAGCTTATTGGGATAAAAATCTTAGCCTGCTGCAAGATGCTCGATTGAGGTACTCGAGGAACCTTCGAGAGAGTCCTCAGAAGGTCCCTGTCCATTTCCCGCCCTTGGAAATATGTCCTTCCTGGATCTCCCTGCCACAAACTTCTTCCCGGAAATCAGATCTGAACCCTCGTGTTTGACTGCTGGGAAGAGGTTGACGGCAAGCCTCTTCAATCGCTTCTTGGCATCCAGGCAGATAAGCAATGAATTTTCAGCTTCCTCTGAGCCTCGTTGGTCGCAAGCTCGGAATCATCAATAAAATGGTTCGATAGGTTTGCCACATCGAAAAGGGGTGGTAGCGATGATCGCGAAGCAGAACCCTGTGACACAAATCAACGGGTAGAGCGTAGGGATATGCGAGTTTCCCTCCCTCCTCTGGTCACATCACGATGCAGGCAAAGTGCGAGCGGGCATGTGGCGTGCTGTTCACTAGCGAAGCGGTGTGGAGGATGGTGGCACATAGTAACCAATCCAATTGCATGATCAGTATCTTTCCCTCCAGTCATCTGAATGGTCACACAACCGATAGGAGAGAAAAGAGTCGAAAGTAACGATGACGCACACACAGGACACACAACGGAGGGAGCACTGCTGATACAGTCAATTGATGGTGTGAGCTGACGATTCAGATTGCCGATTTGCAAATCGCGGCTTGCTGAGACACTAGGTACCGGCGAAAAAAATATCTCAATCAGGAACGCCGTTTCAGGACTGAAATACCGTGCCGTGGTTGAGGCTGCGAACGTTATCATTTACCGTGGAATCGTCCAAGCTCCTCCCGTACTCCGGTGGGGAGCCAGCGGTTTCACGCCACTTTGAGTGAGCCGTGGACATGACAGTCGCACGATCGAAGGGCCATGGAGCAATTCGAAGCAGGTGTTGAAAATCACAGCACTTGCAGGAGCCGCCCTCCACCCTGTCCCGTCCATCAATCATTGTGGATTATCGCTGTCAATCGGCTCAGGCCTGCTGGGAAGACGCCCGACCCACAGCAAAGCAGGACGCCACGCTTCCTGCATGCACCAAGCAACAAGCAGGCTGATAGGCGTTCTCACTGGACGATCGGAGCTTGCAATCTTTAAATGGTCTGCACCAATCCCAACGGCGCTTTGAACAATGGAAAAGAATGGCAAAAGACAGCTCTGAAATGGCTTCACCATGTGCATTGAAAGGGTTCGCTTCATGCCGCGGAATAGAGGAGAATGTCGATATTTTGGGTTCATGCTGCTGGACTTCAGGAACCAATAGCACCACCGAGCCAACCACACGCCCGGGTACAGGACCCAGCGCGCATCCGCAGCCCCTAAAATGCGCTAGGACTGACCCCGAATCCCCCTCTGTACCGCTGTTCAAGCACGGTTTTGGCTGTGACCCCCGCTGCGAGGCCGGTGCCTGCTAGCTCCTGGGCGTGTCCACCCCCCTGTGACCCTATCCTGAACTGCAAATGGCTTAACCGTCTAGTGGCAGCGCTAGGAATGGGAGGCCGTCCCATTGATCCCAAAAAACAAACACTAACGCACGGAACAATTTTCTTTTTTCGCGCCCCTCCCCGAGTTATCTGTCGTAATTCGACTATCAGTGCTTGGCCACCAGATTTGATACGGGGGTGCGAAGAGGTCACTCTGCATCCCCCGCTAGCCACAAGCAACGAGCCATAAGACGGCGCCCATATCCCTCGTCGTCGCTCTCGTCGACGTTCCGTTCCTTCAACCTCGCCTCTGTGCGCTCCTCATAAAACATCCATCCTCTCTCCCTCTCTTTCTCTCCCCATCCTTCTCTTCCTCTCCTCTTTTCGCTGTTGTGGTAACCTGGTCACTCTTTGCCTAAGCGCGGGGCGTAGTGCCATTCGACGGCGCTTCGACAGCTTTCCCCCCTGCCAGTGCTCGTCTCACTGTTTTAACTTCTTCATTGGAATTATTTTGCTTCGTGTCGCTGTCGCTGTGTTGGGAGTTTTTTTTCGCACTGTTTAGATCTCTTCTCTGTCCGGATCTCACTTTTTTCTCCTTGCGAGCCGCTTGCTCCCGTTGGCCTGGTGACTCTCAGCCCTGGCTTGTCTGATGACCAAAAATTTTCTGCGAACGACCGTTAGCACATGAACATCGAGGGTCACTGTGAATCACTTTCGCCACCCCAGTCTTTTGTAATAATTTGTCCTCTACTCGTACACACGAGGCATCAGTTTCTCCCTCCCTTCTCCAGCTTTGGGTGTAGCTAGCAGTGTTGCTTGGCGACGAGGCGTCGTCAGTTGTTTGCGACTTCACCTTAGCCTGTCCTATCTGGTTGCCTTCGTCGAGTTCCCGCCGCAAGCCTCTTCTGCCTGGTGATTGCGTCGAAAATGATATGTCTTCGCTCGACTGCTTGGATCCCCCAATGAATTTGGCACTGTTGCGGTTTTAACTGGACCCAGACTCCTTGGGCAGTAAAGTAACTCTGCAAAATGGAGAAATTGAACACAGAAGATGGCCAGCTCTTCATCAAGGTGAGTAACCCCCTCTGTTCAGAGATGGAACGCGTTCAATGCCCAATGCGTTCTTGATAGCTAACTCGTGTGTGGTTTTGCGCAGAATCTCGCCAGATTCGTACGTACCCACGAGAAGGCATTAGCCAACGCGCTTCAGATGCGGCGCCAGAACTCCAGAAATGTTGATTCGACAACATCTCAGTCTAACTTGGCTCGCGATGGCTCCTCCGGTTACTCTGCTACCTCTAGCGCTCTGGCTGCGGCGTTGTCCATCGGCTCGCTGAGCTTCACATCGCACCACATCAAACCTGCCAAACTCACCCTGACCTCTCACCATCTCTTTTATCTCCTCTCCCGCTTCGAGGAACTGTCTGTCTCCGTCGGCCCTTTGAACGTTCGTTTAGAAAACATCAATACGGAGACGTCTTCTGCATACATGTCCTTTCTCACTAGGCCTCAACGGCCAAAGGGTGGTGATAGGGACTCAATACACTCAGTATCCAGCGTTCGCAGCGTCCTGTCCAGTATGAGTGGCTTCTGGTCATCCTTTGGTCTGGGGTCAAGGGACTCGGTCTCCAAGTCAGAAAAGGCCAAGGCTGCAATTGAAAACGACCTCAAGTACCTTTATTCTGCCTTTACCAAAATCCCTTGCCTGAGACTGGCTCCGGACTACAAGGCTCGTTTAATAAGAGGCTACGAGGAATTCCCATTTGATACAGCGGTTCCTCTCCATGCCTTCAAAAATCTTGGTGCTTTGGAAATTATCGATATTGATTTTCGTTCCTTCTTTGGCTGGGATCGGTTGGCCGAGCAGCTGAGATCACTAACCCTTAAGCGGGCCAACATTGATGATGTCGGAGACTTGCTCACCGGGATTGTTCTGGACGACATTGATAAACGAAGGCGTAGATCTTCGAAATACCAACCCTCGCCAGTTCTAGGCTGTGGATCGAGCTCAACAACTCGACCTGAGTCTGTAAAGTCTTCTTCCGCCCCTGGCTCCCCGGTCGCCGAGCACAACTTTGGCAGCAGTGCAGGCTCACAGCGCGGTGTTCCCATGATGCGAGCAGGCTCCCAGGAACATGGGAAACGTTCCCGTGCGGGCAATACCACCCCACCGCGACCTACCAGCTCAAAGTATTCCTCCACCCATCGCCGAGGGCACTCGATAAAGCTTAAGAGATCTGGATCTGGAAGTTCGAATTCCAGTGATACTTCTACACTTGGCAGAAATCGCAGCATGTCGAACCTTTTGGCGGCCGGTGTTTTACCTTCCACCAAATGGCGATTTCTCCGTCATCTCAGCTTGACTGATAATTCGCTGACGGCTATCAGTGCTGCTGGCCTTGAGCCAGTCGCCAATACCTTGCACTCCTTGGATCTGTCCTGGAATTTGTTCACGGAAATTCCTGACAGCCTTGGCTCCCTGGTTGCGTTGAGATCCGTTAACCTGTCGCATTGCATGATTGACTCCTTGCATTCGCTATTACGAAATCCTCTACCGGCGATAACGACACTGAATCTACGTGGAAACCGTCTACGGTCCATCGCCGGCGTGGAACGCCTGCTCTCCCTCGAACGCCTCGACCTGCGGGATAACGATATTCCGGATCCAACTGAAATGGCGAGGCTCACGGCAATTCCGTACCTTCGCGAGATTTGGGTCTCGGGCAATCCCTTTGTCAAATCGCACCCCAAGTATCGGGTCACTATATTCAATCTGTTTCGGCAGACGCCCGGATTCCCGGATGATATCATCATCGACAATACGGGACCGACGTATACGGAAAGGAAGCAACTGGTCGAACGAGTTCCTCAACCTGAAGTTGCTCCTGTCGTATTACCGGAAGAACCCTCTGACGACAAACTCGACTATCAACCTATTACACATTCCACGTTTGTTCAAGGGCACGCTGGAAAGCCTATTTTGCCCCACTGTACACAACGTGAGTATGCCGTCGGATCCTCGAGACGGAAGAAAGGACAGCGACGACGGATCGTGGACTTGTCCCACGAAGAGCCCACACAAACCTCTGAATCGGCCCGTTCGGAAAGCCATTCGACCTCGAAGCCAGCACTGATTGGCTCGATGGTGATTCCGATAGACGAACCTCAGAACACTCAAGAGAGCTCAGTACCCCCTTCGTGGGGCAGCAGTCACGATGCTCCGGACTTGTCGGAAGTTCAACAACCTACTGTCGCTGAAAGTGCCAGACATCTTCTCCCTGCCATTGAGGATACCGATTGGGACACCGGCGGTGATGTTTATCGCCAGCGTCTTGAAGCATTGAAAAGAGAGGTTGGGACGAATTGGTTAACGGCTCTTGGCGACGAAACTTGGGCTCAGAAGCAGCAGAGCCTTGGATTACCGGTTAACGGCCCAGAGCTTCACACCGTTGTCCCCATTCGCCCCCCTCCCATTGCGAGGACGAGCAGCCAAGTGATCGCCACTGGCGGCCGTACCCTTGGTTAAATGGGAAACATTCCACTTTACAACCCACGATTCGGGACATTTTGAATCTTTATTTGCATATTTGGCATCTATCGATATGATCGGATGTCAAAGAAAGCCGGGGCGGCGACCTGTTTTTTACCCGAAAAGTTAACGAAAGATATGACTGTATGATGCTGGTGGGAACCTGATTTGATTCTGCCATTCGATGCTTCTTTTCATGTTCTTGCATCTGATGGGCTTTTGCTCGCTATCTTATACCACTTTGCTTTTTGGGCCATGTACGATTGCATTTTTACGGGGTCATTTGGTTTTCGACATTATGTTTCGAATCTTCTTTCTCATCTTTGGTGTTGATAATTTGGTAGCATTATCAGCAACTGAACAGCAGATGAGTGCCATCGAGGCGATGCCCCCAGAAAATATCTTCTGGGGTGTTTCTCCTTCGGCTCATTGTACAGTACCTATACTGACTCGCAGGGTGGCTTGTCTTTGGCGTTTGGAACGGGCGGTCTTCTGATTGTGCATGTTTTTTGTTCTGTTAATTATGTTCTTTTTCAGACCATTCAGATTTTCTTGATATCCCTGAGGGTAATAGAAGGTGTGGTGGATGGAGTTGAAGCTTAGCCTTTTGTATACTTGCATGATCGAAAAAGAATGACTTTGTTTCCCTCTCATCTTCTCTCAAATCATTCTGCAGTCCCGCACATCAAGCCTCGGGTCCTCTATCGGGTTTGGCCCTCATGATCATGCTCACCGACAAATGTCCTCTGCGCATCTTCTCTGCATGCATCGTATTCAATCCGATCCGTATGGGTAGCCGAACACGAGGGTCTCCATAATCTACTTCCTGCTGCCCACATTTGTCACACTCAGCGAACCGTCCATCGTCGCTTCTTGCACATCGTGGGCTGGGATATTGTCTGCGGTCGCTCTGCTCCATTCACAGTCGTTGCCGGGTACCAATTCATGAGTGGAAGGAGTCAAGATTGAACTTCTCTTCTTTGCAGCGGCCCAATTCAGGATGGGTCGGGAGAAACGGAGCCGCTTCCGCACCGATTTACCACTTGTTCATCCGCAAAGAGGGGTGTAGATTTGGAATGCAGTGAAGATCAAGTTCCTGAATCCGCTTGAGGCGAAGTCCAGGCTCTCCTTCGCTCTCTGGGGAAGAAAATAGTGTTTATAAAGGAAGGCTTGTCATCCGAGAATGTGTTTTCAAAGCAGAATATCTCAAGGTTAAAAAACATCTAATCAACCTACCTTGCGTCTGAAGGGTAAGTTTGATGATTCAACTGTTTCATTGCCTGATATATCCTCCTCTCATCTAACAAGTCTACCAGAACCAAGCCTGTATATAAATCAAGAAGCCCGCAACCATGCGTCTCTCCCTCCTCAGCACCCTCTTAACCCTCACATCCCTCACCCTCGCCTCCGCCGTCCCCTCCCCCGACGACGGCCATCGACCCGCCCCCCGCAATCCAGGCCACGGCGACCTTGAGCCCGCATCACTAACTGCACGCTCCTGCACGAATAATGGCTGCAAATGCGTCAAGGGAACAAAGCAGGGGGACTACTGCGGATGTGATCGCGCGGTAAAGAAGAAAGGCACGGGCGGCAAGAGTTCACATGCGTATGAGTGTGCGAAGAGTGGTGCGTGTTGCAAGTATGGATATAGCAAGTACTGTAAGGATTATTGTGATCGGATTGAGCATCCTCGGGTTTAAGGGGAGAACATGTCAAATAAGTTGAAACAACTATGATTGGGATATGATATTAAATGCAAAAGAGATGCAGAAAGCCTGACTTGATTGCTCTCATCCAGGTTTCATGCCACATGTCTTGTGCCAGCAGCATGTTGCAGAGCCAACAAGGAATGTCACACATAAAGATAGCCTCTGCATACTCTCTGACTGTCTCCCGAGGAAGTCCACAGCACAATCGCCGTTGTGCATTGTGTGTTGGGCACCCTTTTAGACCATCAAGTAGCCAGACAAAATAGAAAAGAGCATCTCCGGTCCATGATTCTGAGCATACGGAGTACGGAGTCCATTGACGCTTGGAAATGCATGGGAGCTAGATATGCCAAGACTGTTGGTTGCCCCAGCGACGGCCCTCGACCCATTCCCAAGTAAACAAGAGATGACCTCACACCCTCAGAGTGGTGAGCTATCGATATCTCCATACGCTATTTTCCGATATTGCCGTTGGAGACCGACATTATACCCAAGTTGAGGCCTTGGAGATAGCATCGTCTGCTGTCACAAACCTAGTTTTAACGGATCGGAGAGTTCGACAGACGACACCACATTAGTACGGTGACCCATATATCAAGATATTATTACGTGCAAACGACAGAGGGAGAAGCGGCCTTTTGAGCCATGTCGTATCTAAGATACGACACAGAGGCGACTCCCTGCCCGCGAAGCTGGAGAGCCGCCAGAAACAAAGTAAACAACTTCGAAATATACGACGAAAGTACCGTCAATGACGAAAACGAGGACACCGCAGCTATTGATTTCACCACCGATCTACAATTATTACAGTCCAAGCCTAGACTTGTAGGGGGAAATCCCCTGCGAGTGAAACGGGCAGCGACCTTGAGACAGAACGGAGAGGCGACTGGTGATGGAGCCAGTGCGAGTCGATCAAGGGGTGTGGGTATGGGATGGCGAACATCAGCGGGAGGCGCTCCGTCGATGTTGGCTCGGCCTGCTCAGAGACTTCCGATAAGACAGAGGACGAGCCTTGCTTCAGTGGTACCCTTGGATGAAAAGAAGAACCCGTCTCGAAAAATAGCACGGCCGTCGATTTCTGTTCGCGAGCACGAACATGGTTCTACTCACCACGCTGGACGGGATATAGCACGGAGCCGGGAGGTGAAACAGGGCAAAGGAGAGCCTTTGAATAAGGATAGAAGAAAAGCGGCCGTTTATGTACCATCGGATGACACCACGATGCCTAGTATGTTTATGAATATTCTCGGCCCAACAAACGGTGGAGATATTGAAAGGGGCAACTTGGAACCTCAGGTTGTGCGGAAACCTCAGAAACAGCAGCACAAGCTAGCCGCAGAAAAAGCGCAGCAGAGGGTTCCGTTGCAGAAACCACGTCATGTTAGACAGGAATCTACTATTAAGGATGACGTTCCGGGTCGAAAAACGGGAAAGGAGAATGTACCCCCGGGAGAGACTGCAGAGTCCGATTCAAGGAAAGCGAAACATCTGAACATGCTGAGCATCCCAGGATTCGAACCACATTCCGTGAAGCCACCAGCGATGGGGACTGAATCCCCGTCTACCGTCCAACCGCCTTCGCCTATCCAAAGAAAGGTGGAGTCAGATTCGCGAGCACTGAAACCGCGCAGCCCAAACGTTAGAATGGAGTCCAAAAAACCAGTCTCAGGAGATCTATCCAAGCCCAGAGCTTCTACGAGCAAGCTGGAATTAAAACCAAGCAGTGGTCGCCGGAGCTCGGTGGTTAGGAAGAGCATAAACAGCTCCTCTCCTAAAACCGTCTCGCCAGCTATCCTGAAGCCGACAACCAAGGAGAAGACACCGATGAAAGCCAAATCAGCTCCCGCTCCCAAACTAGAAATTGCGCAGAAGTATCCATTGCTCACCGAGAACATTTCAAATTCCGCCATGTATGAGGAGAATTGGCTTTCCCACCAGGAGATCGTTATTACCCAGCTGGCGAATTATGTTTTTGATTCTGCTCATAAGACAGCAGGGACCTTGCAGGACAACGATATCATTCGGCATGAGCTTCTTGAAATATACCAGGAGTCGTCTTTCTCGCTTCTGTACAAACGCGTGCAAGCAGCCTTACTTAACGGCAGGCTGAGAGTTCCAAAAGAAATCCTTCGCGGTGGGAACCCCCTGAGAGATGACGTCGGCCTTCGTCGAAGATTTATAAATCTCTGGCTTGACACTTACGACCTTAGTGCCCTTCGGGCGGCGGCTGAAACCGTGATAGGAAGAAGGCTCTCAGGGGCTTCGTCAAAAAGATCCGGGAAATCAGAACGGCGTTCAGTAGAAGTGTTTCTTGAGACATTCCTTATCAAAAACGAGGACGCTGATCCGGCGATGAACCCCGGGAAGAAGCAGAAGGACGAAGAGGCATTATACTGTAAGAGCTTTCTCAGGAGCATTATGATTGTCGTGCTTCTCGATAAAGCAAAATGCAAACCGGAAACATCTCTTTGGCATTGTTTGTTCGTTCCGCAATCGGAGCACAAATCGTCAGCCGCAGTCCTTCAGGCATTAGCACGTATATTGCTTCCCGCGGTTGGAGACATTATACGTCCACTCAGTCATATAGACTGCCATGTCAGCTACCAGCAGCACCACCTCCAGGAATATGAATACAAGATTCACAATCTCGCCGTGGACCTACGTGATGGCATCCTCCTCACACGTCTCGTTGAGCTGCTTCACTACCTGCATGCTTCGACTCTTCTCTCTGAACATGGCGATGCCACAGAAACACTTACCATGCCCACGGGTGAAATGTTATCTCTGCGAGGGGAAGAAACTCCCCCGCTTTCTCAGCATCTAAAACTACCCTGCACTAGCAGGACAGTGAAATTATTCAACGTCCAAATCGCTTTAAGCGCACTTTCCCATGTCCAGGGCATGGGCATAATCGCAAGGGACATCCGCGCCGAGGATATCGTGGACGGATACCGGGAAAAGACAATTGCCCTGCTCTGGGGTATCGTGGGGAACTGGGGGCTCGCCAGCCTGATAGATTGGGAAGATGTGCGATGGGAAATTGCACGACTGCAACGAAAGCTAGGCCACGGACAATGTGATGTTGACCTACGCGAGGTAGAAGCAGCCACGGAGAGCTTTGACGAGCAGCATGTCCGCCATTCGTTTTTATTGAAAAAATGGGCATCATGTCTTGCACGGCTGAAGGGCCAACGGTTGGATAATTTAACGACATCTTTCTCTGACGGACGGATTTTTGAGAGTATTGTCGATGAGTACGAGCGATATATGCCATGTGTCCGTCTGGATGGACAACAGGAGGGCATGTCTCGCCCAACTTTGGCGCAACGACTTCGCGCGCTGGGCTGTAGTTCCCAATTCGGTAAGTCTAACCTCGCACCACTCGAATGCCTCCGCGCAATGCCCAAAATGCTAACACGCATATTCAAAACCCAGCGACTCTCGTTGCTCCAGCAGTGGATTCCCAACCATCGTCCTTGTCGCCATCCACGCACATCTTCGACAGGGACTTCACACTCGCCGCCCTCGCTTTCCTCGGCTCCCGGCTGCTCTCCCCAACGAAATCTGCCAGAGCGGCCACCGTGATCCAGTCATCGTGGCGTGAATTACTGCGTAACAGGCAGCATTTACATCAATAGGCCATTTACCCCGGATACGCAAGTTACAGCTGGTCAGATATGTAGTTGGATCGGCGAGAGTACTCCTATGCAAGCACGGGAGGTGATTGTCCGAGAACTTGATGCCATCATGTTACACAGGCGCGACTGGCTAAGGGACGCACGCGATGTTTATCAGCACGAATGACATTGCAGTGGCGGTAGGATGAGCAAATTTCTGTCCCGCATGAGGACTGTTGACTTGCGGTTCTTGAAACCCGTATTAAGCCTTCTTTTACCGCTGCTTACTGTTTCTTTCTTTTTTTTTGACTGACATGGAGGATTACGGGCCGCGGAGTTTTGAGGACGGCTTCTTGATACTCACACGGAGGCCACAGATGGTTGATATGAGTTTTCTTTTTCTGGAATGTTAGTTGTATACCTATGAGCGCTGAGCATCTGAATATGCTTTTTGAAAGTTGCTTTTATTTTCGGGCCAACTGGCAGGGTTAACGAGAGTTTTGGTTTTTAGTTCTTTTCCGCTGCCCACGCTGTTCGGGAAATTTAATCCCCTCAAACCAGTTTCGCGGATTGCAAAAGGGACAGTAAAGCACGCTTCCGTTGCACTGCACATGTCGTACGGACTTCGTTGCTCAATCGCGTGGGTGTGGATGAAACATGTTTGATCCAGTGAGAACCGAACCCTAGTTCGAAACGGTCTTCATCTGCCATTCTCCTTGAACTTTGAAGCTTGTCGGAACCAAGCTTTATTATTTTACGTGAAGGAAAGGGTACCTCCTCGACCCCTCCTCAACCGTTCCGCTCCCCCCTTTCTTGCCATGACGGCTGAAACTGGGGTAATTGACGACACCCCCTGACATGACCACGGAAACAGTGCGATGTTTGTGTTTGAAAACGATGCTTGAGAGAGTTCCCATCCCCACCTCCGGGTAAGTTCAAGCATGTTCCGCTTGCCTTTCACACTAGGATCCGCATGGCGCTTTTCTCTGGAAGGGATATCGATCATGTGGGGATCTGTGATTTGTGAAAAGAACTCGTGGATCTCTCGCTTGATAGCGTGGAAAACCGCATGCAATGCGAAACACCTTGCATGGATGAGGGCGCCAATGGACTGGCGCGAGCCGTTCACGACGATCATGACTGGCTAACGGCACATCAGTAGTGCGGGGGAAGCAGGGTGAAGGGCGAGCTTTCGCGGTTGGAAATTGCAGTGGGATTTTAAGCTATGTGCCGTGCGCATTTGAAGGTGACACAGACTGCTCTTGGCTTCGACATGCTTGAGAGTGACAGCTGTGAGAGGGAGGGGTTCCCCATTTTCCATATTCCGAGGTGGAATCCCGAGAACTCGGGGAGACTGGGGGAAGCATCCGCCTTCGACGGGGGGTCAACTTTCAAGGGGTGAAACCAGGGTGTTAGCTCTCTTTCTAGCACAGACCGCACTTCGCAGTTCGTACCCCGTTCACACGAAGCACCAAAGATGGGCATTTCCAGTCAGCCGAGGCAGTGCTGGGAGCGAACCTCACGTCATCGCCATGGGTCTCGTGGACGACAGCGGCGGGCAACTTTGCTTTTTCTAGCAGAGAACACTTCCTCCACATCTGAACGACGCAAGTTCTCTGGCGAGGGACGCCGAAGTACCTCCATACTAGTACATTGTGGTCGTTGTAATAGGTTGTAAAGAGGCGATGTCGAGCGTTTGGTGGTGGTGGATGACGGTAACTTTCGTACGGGAAGGCGTAAGAACGGCGTCATCAATATGAGGGCAATTACATAATCAGGCAGTGCGGTGTCGGTTTCAATACCGTCATGGACAAACCTTTTTCTAGAGGATGTTTGTTTTTGGCGGGCGTTATTTCGGTACCGATGCGAACAGGATTCTTACGCTCACCTCATTATTACGTCCTTGCTCTCTAATCATAAAGACCTTTTCCTTCGCCTCCCCACAACCACACCATTATCCTCCTCCATCAATCATCCATTTCCACCTGTCTTCCTGTCGATAGTGCGGATTTTCCTTTTAGAACGAGATCTACCTTTGCTGCCTTTCTCATTCGACACTTGCTAGCCGGGCAAACAATCCATTTCGCCGCCTGACGCCTTGTGTGCGGTGTGCCCTGATCCAAAGATTTTCCACCGGGAGAGGATCACAGTCACTCTCATCGCCATCTGGCAACCGTCGATCGATTTCTAAAACATCCGTCTACCAGAGTTTCGATATATTAGACAGCTCTTCACCTGCCACGACTGCGGGGTCCGTTTCAACTTCCCGTCCTCTTCTCACCAGCCCAGTCGACGGGCCCGCGATACTTCATCGCTCCCTTCCAACCAACCTTCCTTCTGTCCTCTGGTTCGCGAGTCACATTTCACCATGACTGTTTTCCAGCTATTATGACAATAACTGTCCTAACGGGCAACTGAACTCTGTACCTACCTTTGGGTTGGCTTATTGCAGGGGATTTGATCCTCCGCAGCTTCTTCAGACAGACACTTTTCTTGTCGTTGGTCGAACCTCAACTCGCCATTATCTGTTCCTTTTCGATTCCGCGCCTGTGCAGATTCGTTACGGGACCTTACATTTGGGTGGCTTCTTTGATATTTTTGTAACATTCCAGCTTTTGACGGACGCCCTCTTCGAACCGCAAGAAGCTTTTCGCTCCTCAAATTCGCGGAACAACGGACGTTTCCCCATACCTTATGCCTATTCCATTGAATATGTTTCGAATTTCGAATACGGCTGCCACCCTCACGGCTGAGGACGACGAGGTGTCTGCTGAAGCAGATGAACCGCCAGATCATCGTCAACTCAAGTCGAGACCCTCTTTGGCCGAAATTCGTCCTGCGAAGCACTCTTTCCCTTCATATAACAAGTCAAAGGCCACCACCGAACGGAAAAAGGAGTCGTTGCTTACTCGCGCCTTGATAAGCAGCCCCGAACTCTCCCCTGTCGACTCTTCGATTGCAAATCTACCCTCAATACTCAGTTTGAAGACGTTCTCTCTCACCTCCGCGCCCTCGAACGTCAACGTTTCATCTGCTGCTGAATTGATCAGCGACGGTGGAACAACGACACCTCTTCGATCCAATACGCCAAGCCCACCTTCAATGTATAATTCTCTACCCACAGCCCAGGGGTGCAAACCCGAGCCAAGCGAACTTGAAATCGAAGCCAACCTGGGACGCAAACGCTGTATTACCTTTGCCTGCGGCCGGAAAGATGGTTTAAATGAACAGAAAAAGGCGTCAAGTGACACGACCATTAATACCGCGCACACCGATCCACCTAAACGAAAAACAATGCTTACCTTTGCTTGCCCTTCACGACCATCCGCGTCCGATGGGGATGCTCGAAAAAGAGGTCAGACTGCCGCGCAAAAGTTGCCTCATGGTACCCGTGTCAGCCGGTCCCCTGCGCCACAAGCTCTACGAAGATCTAGTCTGAGCTCATCTACCCAAACGGTGAAGCCAAGTAGCCCGGTTCAAGTGCGTGGAAAGTCACTTCCAAAACAAGTTGCAGACGCCGGTGAACTCAAACTCTCCGATGCTATCCGGTTCCACGAATTCGCATCCGCTGAAGACGATGACTGGGTAAATGAAGTGCCTGATTATAGGGAAAAGTTGACTTTGAGTGATTGTATGCGAAAGGAGAATGTGATCCGACAGTTAGGTGAAGAGGTGGAGGAGGAAGTTAGGCAGGAGGAAGATGATTTGAAGAATGATGACGATGAAAATGGAGAAGACGAAGAAGACGAAGAAGAAGACGAAGACGGGGATGAAGATGAGGATGAGGATGACGACGAGGAAGACGAGGACGATGATGGAGACAACCTATCGGACGACGGGAATGAGTCTGACAACGAGGCTGGCTTTGCATCCGATGATAGCGACGAGGATTCCGAACCCGGATTTTGGACTCCTAACATCACTTCGACCGCCACGAGTATCACTCAGCACGCTCTCCGTCCGAGCCTTGGAAGAAAAGATTCTGCGACTTCTGTTGAGTGTTACCCTATGCATGAGGATGTTACGCCGCTTGCCAGAAAGAATAGAAGGCCCAGTCGGACAGGTAAAGCCCACAGATTTCGCCCAGGCACTCCAAACCTACCTGATAGTACCGACTTCGTATGTGGCACTTTGGATGAAGATCGACCTATCGAGGCCGCATATATTTCGTGTATGGAGGAACGTCGCCGCTCAAAACATGTTCCTATTCCTCAGGACATCGACCCCAGCTTTCCTACATCCGACCTGGACGACGATGACGATGACGACGAGAACGAGGATGATGGCCTTGGAAGAAATATTGCTATGGACACAGCAGCTAAGAAGAAACTGACGGCACATTTTGAAGGATTCAACGAAGAGGCGTTTCGTGGACGACCTCAAGGCACCTCTCGACGAACCACTCCTGCCCATTCTCCGAAGCGTCTCCGTTCCCCAGCTCCTTCTGGTATTTTCGGGCGTTCACCTCGCCGCGTACGGTCACCAGCTCCTGCTGGCAAGTTGAAGTCTCCACCTCCAACCCGGCGTCCATCTCTAGCAGTAGCATTTGCAACTAGACCGACCGCTATCAAATTCGCAGGCCTAGCACAACGACCAGATCGGACTCGCACATCATCATTGCCGCGTACCCCGAATCCATTCTTTCTCCGCCTCGCACAACGCCACCGCTCTTCACGCTCACCATCACCTTCACGCAAAGTTCCTCGAAAGCGCGACACCCACACTCGCGGGCCGATCGATATTGTTGCCGGGCTCCAAAAGAAACGGGAAAAAAGAAAAGAAAAGTTCTGGCGACAGCATTGCCGCAAGGCCGCTAAAGAACAACTCGAACGACGACCTCTATTCGGCAAGGGTGCTGAACGAATGAAAGAACTTGGCCTGGATGCTGCCGAGCGGATGCGGGCATACGGTATCCCTCAAGACGCCCAACTCGTTCTCTCGGTTTGATACGAACGATGATTCACCGACGGAGTTTATATGCTTTTTATTTTTTTTCCCCAGGGTATATACACTGTTGCCTTTTTGTAAATACGTTTGGCCCCGAAGATACACCCTTTGCATTTTCCTTTTATCTGCCCAAAACTTATTGTTATTTGATTTTAATTTTTCTTTTTTTTCCTAAAACGATTCGCTGCTTGGGAAGCATTAGACAGGACAGCATGACATGATTTCCAAGATGGCGGTTTATTTTTGCTTAGCATCATGAAATGGGTTTGGATTGCTGAAGTTTTGCTGGTGGGGAAGCAGTCTATTTTACAATCATTGCGGGCAATGCATGGAGGCAGCCATTTGAATTTAGTGAATCAGAATGATCTTTATCATACCTGGTTATATTGTATCGAAGAAATATCAAGACCACTTTCCATAAACTCTTTCAAGCAAGCCTCAGTACAACAGCCAGACCGTCTCTGCTATGCAGATACTATTCGCCAGTTCCCACATCTTTTGAGAAGATTCAAAGATGCTCTGATATTGACAATGCATCATCAATGCTAAGGGAGCTCACTGGTACGTTCCCATCTGCATCGGACTTTGTTCTCTCTGTAGAGCGTCACGGTCTCACCACCAGCGAAGCCACGGAGGCGCGGGGACGACTTGGATCTAGGCAATCCTTGGTGGGCACCAATTCCCCCCTTGTTAAATAGACGTCAACGCCCACAGTGCTGCACAGACAGATACTGTGCAAGGGAAGTGAATCTTCGCCATGCCACACCTCCTCTCTCTGCCGCGAGAGCTCCGCGATGGCATTTACAAGTGGATACTTCGGGAGCAGGGTACATCCTCACCCAGTAGCCCAAGAAGAAAACTCCTTCGAGTGATCAAGCCATCCGATGCCAAAACGGTGACGAAGCAACAGGCTGACGCAGCCACACCTCAACGTACATACATGAGCGAGCCAGTCGATGACCCGGACGTGGGTTATTATGAGTCCGAGGAAGCAGTTAGATATCCAGCAGCCGGACCTTTACCACCAAGCGAAGCCTTGTCTCGTGCACACAACCAGCTCCGAGATGAGATGCACGACGCTGTCTCCCGCTTAAAGATACACTACAGATTGAATCTAGGATGGCGAGAGGGGAACCGCAAACTGTTCCCGACATGGGTTTCTGTTCCAGCCATCACTACTCGAGTGGACGTGCTGGAGGTGTGGGATGGGAAGCAGCGGGGGAAATCTTCATCTCTCTGGTCCACGACTGATGAAAGTGACTGGCCCGACAATTCTGGGCCGGTGTATGCGAGCCTAGCACTCCTGCGACGCTTTCTCGAACACGGTGTTGACTTCCTTTCAAAGAAGAAAGAAGCCGGCGGGCAACAGATTACAATTGGTCTTCTGGTCTTTCACCTCAACTGCGGTCCGGAAATCGAGATTGATCATAGCGTCTATTGTGAATTTGAATTTTGGGAGCGCAATGTTGAGAATTTCCTGAAGGGGCTTCGCTCCTACTATCCGTCTACTCGCGAGGAGATGGAGAAGGAAGATGAGATGGTGGCGTATTTGGTGGAGCGCATCGATCGGTTTGAGGTGAGATGCCAGCGCGAGACCAGAGTATGGGATCTGAAGGAGATGAGTGCCGTAAGGGAGAGGATTAAGCGGGAGCAGCCGGAGTTGAGAGGCCAACAGCTCCTGCCTCAAGATTCCTAGGTTGAAGCTAAAATATCCGTAGGGGACTTTTGATATGTATGACGCGAGCTTTTAGGATATGTAGAAATAAGAACGTCATTGCTCCCATCTTCCAGACTTTACAGATATTCCTCCTCTTGTTGCCTTGTAGTGACTGTACAAGCACTGGAGTGATGCTCAGACCTCGAGCTTCTGATATCACGCTAACCACATTCGGCCTAGCGCTTCTGCATCAAACTGACCAACTTATCCTACCAGACATCACCTCAGACTCTCTCTCTCAGAACAACATATCTTGCATCACTCTGACTCTACCTGTTTAATAAATATCCTGAGGCTATTGATATCTTCAACTACATTTTATATCAAGTTTCTGACCAGCAGCCGGTTCAACTCCCGCCTCCAGCCTATTTTTCTACTCCCGGAGTTTTCTCAAGCGGTCTCCGACGTTTGATTCGCGATGTGGATTATCAACTGGTGTAAGTATATATACCATCTTCGCGCTCAAAGAAAAGGAGACGCTTTGGGGGTTATAAGCTAGAGCATTGTTGGCGCCGAAGCGCGTCGTGCTACCCTCAACATCTACTTTCAGCTACCTTTTCCTCTGTCAAGCTCCTGATATATGTCGAGAGTTCTTTTGCTGATGATATGTTTTCTCCAATCGACAGTTTACGATATCCTTGCCTCGCTAGGCTTGTTAAACAAGCATGCCAAGCTCCTCTTTCTCGGTCTTGATAATGCGGGGAAGTCGACTTTATTGCAAATGTTGAAGGTATGCGGAATGAAACCTCTTGGCTGGATCAGATGGGCTGTGGCTTGTTCTCTTGGGATAAACGGGGCTATATCTGGTGGAGGCTGACGAATATCTTAGAACGGTCGCGTGGCTATCTTGCAACCGACGGCGCATCCAAGTACGTTTATCACAGATCCCCAAGATCAGGAGAGGGAAGGTGGAGGTACATTTGGCTGACGAGAGGACCATGAATAGCTTCCGAAGAACTCGCTATCGGTAACAATACATTCACCACTTTCGATCTCGGTGGTCACGTTCAAGGTACGGCTCCCGATCAATCTCGTCTTTCTAATCAAGCTCGACATTGACATCATCGATAGCTCGTCGTCTCTGGAAGGATTATTTCCCCGAAGTCAACGGAATCGTCTTCATGATTGACGCCATTGACCACGAACGTTTCCCCGAAGCGAAAGCCGAACTTGACGCCCTTTTGGCTATGGAAGAACTCGCCAAGGTCCCCTTCGTCGTTCTCGGCAACAAGATTGACAACCCTGAAGCTGTTTCAGAAGACCAGCTCCGGGCGGCTCTGGGACTATACCAGACCACTGGCAAGGGCAAGGTACCTTTGGAGGGAATCAGGCCCATTGAGCTGTTCATGTGCAGTATTGTTCTGAGGCAAGGTGCGTACATGTTGATTTTTGCCTATGCCCCGGTTTCTTACAGTGGCTAATAATTCGTGTTCTAGGTTATGGCGAGGGTATCAGATGGTTGTCGCAATACGTTTAGATACAGCTCCACGACCCGCTATTTCTCGCTCTAAACAAGCACCCTTCCTAGGAAGCTCAGTGAAAGTCGTTGAATGATTCCAAGTGCCGAATCTCACTGAGCACTCCACTCATCACCACTACCATCGACCCTTTACTCCCCGATATCCCGCCTTCCCCATTCTTACCTCCCTGACATTCTGGATTTTTGCTTCTTTTTGCTTTCCTTTTACACCTACTGGTTAGTTTCGTCTCTCTCGTGCAGCTGTTTTTCTTTGTACCTCCGTCTTTCCCCATCTTAGCTAGCGCAAAGTGTCATATCATGTCATGCAAAAATTCAGGCTTTTCAAACTCCTAATTATGTGGCTCTCCTTTTGTTTTGACTCTCTCGGCGCAAGGGTAAATGGGGAGTTACGTTGTTTGAAAGAAGAGGACACGTTTAATAAATGGAATCGTTTCCGAGTTTTTGGTTTTTTGAAAAGAAAAGAAGACAAAAGGAAAAAACCTTGCCTAGTTGATCCTATTGTTCACCTGCTCTGTCTCTTCTGGAAATTTGTTCGTCGTCAGTTGGTATTTTCCTCTTTCTGCTTTGATTAAGTTAGATCATATAAGATAGAATGACAGTGGAGGAAATTTCCAGCCTTGCCCTTATAGTTTTATGATTTTCCTTTTCTCCCCATACAGATCTTGTGCAGACAGACCTCAAATGTTCGAAAAGGAAAAGGAGAAATAAGGACGGAGGGTGGAGCGGAGCGGAGTGGCGGGAGTGCTCAGCAGGGTCCAAGGCCTGAATGCATCTACTTCGTGTACTGCTAGGATACGGACTTTTACGGTTAGGAAGAAGGCTTGGCGATATGAAATAATTCGATAGCTTGCATATGGGTTGCTTTCTCTTACATCTGATTCGAATCTGCAAGATTCGCAATATCGAACTAAAGAAAATAAAATAACGAGAAAAGGATAACGGGAGATAGGATTGTAAAAGGGGAAAACTCTGAGCATTAATAATGGCTTTCGACAGGTTATGTTTCTCGGATACCGATGCGAAAGATGGAAAATTCGCCCCAGTATAGAGAGAGAGTGAGATACAATAATAGCTGACACACAGAAAAAATAAAGAAAGGGTACAAAAATTTGGCAAGAGAAACAGAAATAAGAAGAGGAACCAGTCAGACAAAAGAGATCCCAACTCATAGAGGTCGGCAAGGGGTCGTCGAGCATGCGGAAAACCTGTTTGACCGCTAGGAGTTGAAGAGATGCGAGATAACCGTTCTTCTCAACCTGGAATTGGCGGCAAATGGCTTCAGGTAGGCGCTAGATCGGCACTAGTACCGATTGTCGTATGTATAAGACGGGGAGGACGGGGTATTGGGTGACTCTCAGTCGTGAGATCTGTCGGGATTGGCAGAGGTTGTTTATCTCCGCCCGAACCTGTTACACATGGAAGAGCTCGTATGATTTCTTTTACTTCTTTTTCTGTTTCCTTGGGGGGGTGATGGGTCTGCCTGTATTCATGCCCCCATAGACGTACTTTTGTTTCTTTTCGGCTGGTTTAAGGATCTGCAAAGGAATGGACGGTTAGAATTTGCCAAGTACATATTGTTCGAACGAGGAGAATCTCACCTGGAATGAACAGAGCAAGCTCTCATCGACGCTCATCATAGCCCCAGCATTATCGAATTCTCCACAGTAGTTCGGTGCACTGAAGAGCGTGACCAACTGCCGTTTGGAGAAGAATTCATATCCATCCTCGACTACCTGATGTGCACGGCATATGAGATCCATATCATGTTTCTGAAGGAATCGTGACACGACGTCCGGACCGAATGTAAAGGATACGCCTCGATCGTTTTCGCTCCAGCCGGTGATGTCCTTATCAGGATCCGACCAGAGGAGGTCGCAAAGAAGACCGCAGTCGGGAATCTATTGGGTCAGCAGGTCAACACTGAGCTTTATACAGCTCTGCAGGGGAAGCATCGTGCGCAAAAAGACACCAGATATGCAATATAAACGGATAGGAGGGAGCTTACATCAGTGGGGCGCATCACGCGACGAATCTGCTCCATTGAGTTCAAATCGGGGCTGAGACCACCGTGCATAGTGAAAATTTTCTCATCAATAATGGCAGCAATTGGCAAGCAGTTGAAGCAGTCGGTGAACGTCTTCCATAATTTTATATTGTACCTTCGTTTGCATTCGTCATAAAAGCCGTAAATGCGGTTGATTGAGGCGCACTCGTGGTTTCCACGGAGGACAAAAAAGTTCTCGGGGTACTTGATCTTGTATGCGAGGAGTAGGCAGATGGTTTCGAGCGACTGCTTGCCTCTGTCAACATAGTCACCGAGGAATAGGTAGTTGGCTTCAGGAGGAAACCCGCCGTATTCGAACAAGCGGAGGAGATCGTAGTATTGACCGTGGATATCACCGCAAATCTGGGGTGTAACGCGCGTCGTTAGTAATAGCGTGACTAGGATTGAAGAACACATATAGTAGACTATTCGTAGGCTTTGGGCAGGTGCCCAAGCACAGAAATAACTGCAAGTACTCACTTTAATTGGTGCCTCTAGTTCCAAGAGTATGGGCTGTGAGATAAAGATTTCTCGAGCTTTGGTGCAGAGGAACCGAATTTCTGCTTCAAGCAGCTGAACTTGTTTTCCAGGACGACTGCCTCTCACTTCCAACAGTCTGTCTATGATAGAGTCCAGGTCGATCTCATTTTGGTCGGCCATGTCTTGCCGCTGATCGCAGCAATGGAAAGGTGGGGGAGGCGGAAGGATGGTGACGTTGCGGGGGGTGGTGACGGCGAAGGAAAACGAAAAAGGACGAGGGAGACGAGGGTGGAAAAGAGTGGAAGCTAGCCCTTGGAAGACTTTTCACGCGAAATCGTTAGAGACCTATTGGTGATGTTGTTACAAATTCACTCCAGCCGCCAACGCAGAAACTGTAGCGTCCACCGTGTCGTCAGACAGAGTCACCCGGCGCGACCCAAGGTAAGCAACCTCAACGGCAGAATCGGGAAAGCAGACGAGCTATGGGGATATGACGGGCAAATCCTGAATGCCTTGGAATATGGCTGCGGATATGCTGGATGGAGTAATGGGGCACGTAAGTCGCACAATGACCCGGGCAGAAAGACGTGTTTTGAGAAGCGAAAACAATCCCAAGCGAGTGGATTGCAGGGCTGGTACTGAGTAAACAGCAAAGTATCTCGTCAGACGACTGTGATGCGGCACGGCAGAGGTTGTTTAGGCTGATGGGCGATGTTGGAGATGGGGATCATGGGCATCGTTATCATCAAGATTCTGTTGTTGGTCGAGAAGTTTGCAGCCATGCACCGCCTTGGAGGGATGCCGCTTAGTCATGCTGTCTGGGGGGCGCCTTGGCATAGGTATTCACTCCTCCAGTGCCATATCCTATCATTTGATTCTCATATTAGTATGACTTGAATCCTGGAAAAGGCCCTGTCAAGTCATGATTTGGCTGTGGCAAACCTTGCGATGACCCATTGAGGAGCACTGCAGCACATACTCATGGATACTCTTCTTCTTATTTCTCCCTGGTCTTACGCCGGAAAGCTGAAAATCAGGCTAGGCCAGCATTACAAGAGATCACACGAAGACCACCGCATCCTGAATAGCATATAAACGTGGGGAAGCGCAGCATCAATTCTCAAGGCCACAGTCTCCTATGCCTCCTTGATATGGCCATCCCTTGACATCCAGCCCCTCGTTCCCGGCCGTCTCAACTTTAGTGCTACTATTGCTATGCTTGGGAACGATGCTTGAACAATGAATCCTATACTCTCCAGCGCCGATTGGCACTGCTTAATTATGTAGCCAGCGGTGGAAGCATTGCCCATACGATGTAAAGGACTCGGAATTATCTCCGAGTCCTGATACTGATACGTAAGTGGCATCAAGCCCATGATATATTCCGAATCTACATCTGTAGAATAGCCCTCTCCCCCAGTGAACCATTTTAGTGAACGTCAGAGAAAGCAACACTCTTTTGCATCGCATCAAGCCGAGAGAAATATCGGACTCCGTTCCAATGGACTTTCTAGAGTCGAGACAAGCTGAGGCTTGCGTGGCGGTGGTGGCTTGCGCCCACGTAAAGCGGCAACCCGGCCCTTACCCAATCCGGGTGCCGCTAGCCCCTTGCAGGCCAACCTTGGTTCCTCGCTGTGGCGCTGGCGCGTAGGGACTCCGTCCAGCGGAGCTTCAAGATGCCTCCTTGAGGTCGTTAATTTGCCTACAAGTTCAAGACCTTTCTCCAGAATGTTAGGTTGTTGTCGCCGGTAGACAGAATTTTCCTTTTCTCACTCATGGCCGCAGTCTGACACCACGCGCCGCCGGTGTTCTCCCCTGACCTCGCAACTTGCCCCGTTGTCTGGGACCTCCTATACCCACAGCGATGGGCCTCTGTGATGGAGACTTTTGTCCCTGAAGATTCGCCTTTGGCTGATTATCTAGAAGGTACAAAATATGCTCAATAGCCTCGACAGCTTCTGGTTTCTTGACTGATACCAACTCATGTAGGTTCAGGTGAAGGGGATGCAGATTGGGCGCCACAGGAAACCGACCACGTATCACCACCTTCTCCGCATACTTCTCCTGTCGACTTTGCACCGAAAGGCAGACCGAAGCTCCAAGATCGAATTAGAAACAAACTGCCGGCGCCGCTGCATTTGAAACATTCCAATAAAAGGGAGACTTTGGCAAGGATCCAGGGTGCATGTACTGTGCGTTAACGGCGGATGTATTTGCGTCATTATCGACCTTCTGACACATGTTTCATAGGCTGCGGTCAGTGCGAGAATCGGCAGCAAGGACAATGAGCGATTTCTCGAACAGTTCGGATATATCATCGTTGCATCCCAGTTATTGAATGAACCCGCTGCCCCGTCCACCACCATCACCGGTTTAGCGCCAACTAGCACCACACAGAATGGGGACCTATCGTCCTCAAGGGCTGCCGTATTTGGAGTCCACGGAGCTGTTTTTTGTGCGATAGCCTCATTCTCTGTTGTTTGGCTGGTCCACTTGGCTCGCCCTCGACAGAGCACGGGATGGGATATCAGGAGGCTCTTTGTCGTGATATTCCTTCTGGCAGCAGTAGTAACTGCGTTCTATATTTTCGCGCGGCGACAATGGCTAAGGTACATGCGGTACGAAGCCCTCGATGTCGCCTCCGTACTGGTCGGGAATGCTCAGAACCTCGATTCGGTCACTGCCGCGTCGGTTCTGTTGATTCAGGAAGTGGAACTTGTGTCGAGAGGCTACCGATTGTTCGTGTCTACCCTTCCAGGATGTCCCAGCTAAAGCTAATTCCTCGTTAGAAGTACCCCCATGCCACCCGTTAGCCGTCTTGAGGAACTGTCTCAAACTCGAAGGTGTCTCAAACTCCGCCACATACTTTCTGAATGCATGACAGAGATGCTCGGACGTTTTCTCGATGCGAAAAAGAAACTGAAACTATATGTGGACCATTCAAATCTCGTAAAATATCACGACATTTATGATTTTTCTGCGGAGGAGCTAAGAGAACCTGAATCGAAGCCGGATACTGAGTTTGAGGACAGGACTTCTCTTAGGTCCCTTAGGATTTTGTTCATGAAGGTATTTGCGGCGAGGAAAGGTGCTTTATGTTGCCTGCTAGCCCTTCCGGCGGATGGTTCTTATTCGGATATTGAAAAATGGAGCGTGGCAACGGAGGAAATGAAGAAGCTTGCGACTTGGAGCGGCACTTGCATCGAGAAATTGACTGCCATTCTCAACGAACAAGACAGTACGTATTCGACATACATGTAGCTGACATTACTGATGTCTCTTCAGGAGATATTCCACCCTCACCCAAGGCCAGACTTACACCAAACAGGGAACGCCACCGCGCACAGCTTCGACGCTTAAATAATCTATCGCAAGGGATCCGAAGCCTACATGCAAAGATGCACTTGATTAGAGAGGATTCAGATGCCTCTTCTGAGAATTCCAATGAGCCTTCCGACCTCAGTTCTTCACTCCTCGCGCAGTACGAATCTATTGGTTCGGATTTGAAGGGGTTATTACAGGAGTGGGAGGCCGGAAAAGCCGCCGTTTTGGCCAATTTCGAGCGTACAGACAATACCTCGCGGCCTCCGAGCATTCTCAAAACTCCTGCTTCCCCGACAGTCAGCCTCGGCGGCGTCACAGCTGTGGATGGAAGTCCAGCTGCTGCGCTTCGCGCCTTAACCGGAGAAGATGCGGCACTCTCGAGCCCAGACAAGGACATGGATGACGACGAAGTGTTCGAGGCGATAGCTCTTCCTCGCAAGCGGAGTTCAATGACGAGGGATGAACGAATCGCGCGGATGAGAGAAGACCGAGCGAAGCAGGCTGCGGTCAGGGAGCGATCAGATGCCAACACGCATATGCTTAGAGAGCTCGAGACGGTGATCAAACTTCGGCCTCGAGGGAGAGGCGGATCCAGGATCACCAGTATATAACGACAATATTGTTTTATTTTACCACACGGACGGCGTTGATGATATCAATCTTTTTACTCTTAGCCACATTTTCCCAACTGCGAGCAAGTATGATCATGACTATGTACTACTAGCATACATTTCCTTTTTCCTTTCACTGTATCTACAAATTATCCGTCCGGCAATTCCAATTGAATGAGAACTGAAATATTTCTAACGCCACTGCAAAACCAGCGTGCCTCGATCCTCGGACCTTGATGCCAAGAATGCTAACGCGAGGACAAATTGGCGTCGGTCACGCGAAACGCGCTGAAGAACAGACGCGACTCTGGGCGAATAGCTTAATTTCTCAACTCTCTCACACAAACCATCCCACCAACCTCCCTGCTCTCGACATCTTTCTCCCATTATCTTCTGGTATCTTTCTTAATATATTCTATCTTCCCCTCCTGTGAAGAAACAGACAACTATCATCCTCCCCAGCTATACCCCACGCCCTTCTCATACCTACCAACCCCGACACAAAAGCCGCCAAAAGTACGTATCCTCCTGCTTAACTACTACGCTGAAGAATAGACTCTAATCAATCGTCAAAATGCAGTGTTGGAAGCACGATTGGAACAAGCTAGCACCCTGAAGAGGGTGAGAAACTCCCGCTCTACCCCATATCAACCACATCACCAACTCACATAACCACAGGTCGTGGACGCCGTAAAAGAGCTCGTGCAAGACTGCAATTTCGACTGCAGCGACACCGGCATCGCCCTCCAAGCCATGGACAACTCTCACGTCGCGCTCGTCTCCCTCATCCTCAACGCAGAAGGGTTCTCCCCTTACCGCTGCGACCGCAACATCGCACTGGGCATCAACCTCACCTCGTTGCAAAAGGTGCTTCGCGCAGCACAGGATGGCGACATCATCACGCTCAAGGCGGACGATTCGCCCGATGTAGTGAACATGGTCTTCGAGAACGCAGAGTCGGACCGTATCAGCGAGTATGATATCAAGCTCATGGATATTGATCAGGAGCATTTGGCGATTCCGGAGACGGAGTATGCTGCTATGGTGGAGATGCCGGCGGCGGAGTTTAGGAGGATCTGTGTTGATTTGGCGAATTTGTCGGAGTCTGGTAATTTCTACTTGTTCTTCTTACTGCCCGGATGGGATAGGCTGACGAGACGTGGTCCAGTTTTAATCGAAACCAGCAAAGACGGCGTAAAGTTCTCCTGCCAGGGCGAGATCGGAAACGGCGCCGTCACCCTCCGCCAGCACACCAGCGTCGACAAGCCAGATCAAAACGTCACCATCAGCCTTTCTGAGCCCGTGGCGCTCACATTCTCCGTCAAGTATCTGATCAACTTCTGCAAGGCGACTAGCTTGTCGGCAAAGGTGCGGTTGTCGATGTCTCAGGACGTGCCGCTCTTGGTGGAGTATCGGTTGGAGAATACGGGAAGCTTGAGATATTTCCTTGCGCCGAAGGTGAGTAATGTTCTTGTTACTGTTTCGATTGGATTTTACTGACGAGGACTCGATAGATTGGCGATGATGAGTAAATGATGGGAAATGCGGGTTTATTTGTCTGCGGAATGAGGGGATGAAGCATTTAAACGGGGATACCAATGCTACGAAATTCATGCCATTAAAGGAGCCTTTCAGTGAAGCTTGAATTAATACAGTCATCAATTATGCCATGTCTGCCCAGCTTGGGCACTGTGATGTAGGCTCGTAACCTTCCGGCCTGTCGAAGTAATGTTGATCGAGGGAACAATTAAAAAAAGGATAAAATATTATTCCATTTGTATCTCTCACGTATTCTACTCATATTTTATCAAATCCAGAGAGTGTATACCACGCGTCCAGTAACGGTTTACACAGATCGGCCCCACGAAAGGGGTCTCGAGCGCCGTACCATTGCCACGAGGAACCTCATAGAAAATAGTAATCCGTTAGTAGTATCCAGAAAACCAAGCCACAGCACAGCATATACAGCACTCACCTAGGAAGAAAAAGAGGGTGAAGCGTCGTCCCCACCAGAGTGATCGGAATCGAATTATACCACCCCCATTGCTTCCCCCTTCCGAAGAAGAAAAGGAGCAATAAAAGGGTATGATATGCTGCGTATTGCACTAAAGTGACTATACCCCCCGCGAAGGAAGGGTACGCACAATCTTCGCAACGGCTCTCCCAAGGTGGGAGGTACGAATACCTCCCCCGATGTTTCTGATGCCTGATTGCAGACATGAAAAATTCATGCCAGGCCCTCACGGGCAGCACCGACTCCGGTTCCTTGAAAGGAACTGGAGCGGGTTGAAGATAAGTGAAGATTCCTCCGAATTTCTCATTTGCAAATGGGGATTCCCGGGACGGGGACAGATTATCGAACGGTACAAAGAGTACCGTGATTTCTGCCGTGTGTAGCAAAGAAACGCAGCTTTGGTGAGGACGACGCTTGGAGGAGAAGAAGAAAGGAAGAGAGGAAGTTGAGTCAAAATAATATTATGTTGGTGGGCATATTCTGCCGGGTTCTGCCGCGTTTACACGTGATTCACGCCTGCTTATTCAGCTGTTTCCAAGCGGCAGCATAAGCACCGTACTTCAGCCTCAGGATGAATGGAGAATAGCGTGGGTCGCCCATCGTGTCTATCAGATTTTCGACTGATCCACGCGTTCTCGACAGTCCAGATTTCGGGGTCGATCAGCCCGATATGTCGTCTCTGAACGTTTGCACATAGGGCAAGGAGCATGTCCGGACTCGCACGGGCACATCGTTGCATGGGCATACGTAGAGACTCTTACATCACGGACCGGGAATTGGGAGCACGCTGCAGACATCCATGTACCCCGGCTGTTCCATGCCGTAGGAAGTTTCTCCGGTGGAGCAACGCTCTGTGGCGAGTTCGTTGCGGAGAGCATTGGATGTCAGGATCAGGGGATGTTCAGCTTCCATGGTTCCTTGCTGCCGAAAGGGCCACTGATAGGGCAATTCCCGTTGGTCGAGACAGTTACGCAAACCTTCAAATCCCAACTCAAACGGGCAAACCACGGAGACTCCCCTCTCTTCCCTTGTCTCAGAATGATGTGTCCTGTCAGCAGCCACAGCCCGCCGTTGCAATGTAATAGGGCTGGGGGCTGTGAAGGGCGCCAAGCTCGAGGTTGACTCGATCGAAGGAAATGAAGTGTCAGACCCGCTGGCGCCAAGCTCGACCAAGCAACTCAGACATCGCGGCCTCAGCCTTCTCGCCTTTTTCTGTCTCCTCTTTTTTTCCCATCCTCACTCACGAACCTCTCTCAACCTCTCCCGCTCCTCAGCCACCGCTCTCTCTCTGTCGCTGACCTACTTTAACGCCATCGTTTTTCCTTTGTCCATTCGTTTGAGTTTCTATCCAGTCTTTTCTTATTCTGTTTTCCTTTTCAGCCACGAGTCCTCCTTTTTAGCGACTTCAACGACCCGCCCTGAGGCTTGATCTTTTCAAACCTTCACGATCCCCGATCCCACCCACATCAGACCTCAGATATCCTTCGATCCCTCCTCGATCTTGACGAAACCATTACGATTACAACCATACCCGGTAGCTTGCAGACAAACGAGGGAATAAGGGAGAAAGGAAGCTCTTGCAGCCAGCGCACCATTCAGTCAGCTGAAAAACCACCAGTGCAGAGGGGATCCGGGAAACATAGACTTCGCCTTCGATTGAATCAGTTTGAGAGATTTTGAGGAGAAAGAAGCTGCTCCCTCACGGAGCAACCCGCCAAGATTCGTTCATACCCGAGCCAGTCCTCTCTCCTTCGAGAGCCGGGGTTCGACCCTCCTACTTTTGATCCTTCATTCCGTCAAACTGTGAACGGGTTTCGTGCAGAAGGGCGTTATCACGGCGGCCCTCCGTCAATGCCCAAAATGTACGTCCCAAATTCGAAATGGACCTGGTCCTTTGTTGTTACCACCACCATCCAGGCAGCGTGTATTCTTGCCTTTGAATCGTGAGTATTCGATCAGCACCAACCACTCGAGGTACTTCAATGCTAAATCGCCCATCTAGATATATCTTTGCTCGTTTCCAAATTCAACTCACGGGCGATGGTGGAACAACAACCTTCTCAAAAACGATCCCAACCTTTTTAACTCTTTACATTTTTGGTTTTGTTTACGAGTTGGTTCTGGTGTATGATGCGTTACGCCTGAAAAACACTATTCAGGTAATCGGATTATGCATCTGCAATCTCGGCTTGCTCATCTACGGCGCCGTCCAAATCGACCAGATCCGAGAGGCAGTCGTGAAGCTGTCTGCGCAAAATCAGATCAAGGCCGGTGTCTGGGAGGAGATGCGACCCTTCCTTATTGCGATTCCTTGTATCATTGGCCTTGGCTGCTGTCTCATGGGCTTCCTCGCGTGGAAACTTTACGACGAATTCGCGTGGACGATCTACAAACATATCAGTGCTGATTTACGCATGAAGCGCCGATATCTCACCTACCAGGTCAGTGCAAAGCATCCTCATTACAATTGAACCTAGGCCAACACTTGATTAGATTTATATCGCTCTGCTGAAGTTTGATTTCTTCTTCTTTCTCGGTTTTACCGTGCAATTCGTCGTCATTGTCACAAAGAAAGAGGCCGAGTTCGCTGTTACTCTCGCGGCTATCCCGGTCACCATTCTTATCCTTGTTGGCGCCGCTTTCTTCACCAGGCGGGAAAATACTCCCGGAATGATCGTGACAATCGTAAGTGACATTTCATCCTCGTTGCGTGAAACAGCACTCACCAAATCTTTCTAGCTCCTATACTTCGGCGGCCTCGCATATTTCCTTTTCAAGCTCGTCCGGATGTACTCGGAAGAACGCAAACACGCATATATGCCCGCTCGGAAATCATTGACTTTTTTCGCCGTGATCACAATCATACTAATCATGATGACGATCGTCAACGCCGGCGTCTGCACTTATAACTTCAACAAAGGGTTAAAACCGCATATCTCCTCCAAGGCTGGCCGCGCGAAACAAAAGGCAGAGGGCACCGAACTCGAAGGACGCTTTTCGCAAGGCCCAGTCCCAAGCCGGATGACCATCGACTAATTACCGATCGTCAAGGAATAAGGCTGATATTTAAAATGCCCCAACATGGGTGATGTCTATCCTTTGCAAAATTTTCGGTTATCACACTTTCATTTAAATTTACATATACCCATTTTTCGTTTGACCCGCCGAACACATCAGTTGATGGCTGTATTATAATATGATGACTTTAGCCAAGCCATAGCTTTCTGATCGGCGCATGGCGTTTATGTATGGGGAGACTGCTTCCTCAATAGTAGTAGCAAGAAGATCAAACAATTGGTTAATATCGTGCTTCCTCGATTCATTGCGCTTGCAGGCTGGCACCTTTCCCCAGAAATTCTAAGCCGGATGCGGATGCGAGACCGTCTTACATAAGCATAACTTACATAAGCGTTACTTTTTGGAGCATCGTGGCCACTTTGGATTCACCCTTAGGCAAGACAACCACGGTCGACAGTGACTTTTCCTGTGTTTAACCCATCGCCTCGTTCTCTGGCTCAACCTCTCTGCTCAATTGATCTGTCGTCTTGGTTCCGGTACTCGGTTTAATTCTCAGTAATTACGCAATGGTGAGTAACCTTCCATCTTCCTTATAACATCGACATTGCTCCATCATCATATTGCTCTGTCGACGACTGCTTTAAACAGCACCAGACCCTGTGATCTTCCTGTCGAAAGATACACATACACCCTATCTTTCTCCTCCTATTAAACACAATGGCCAAAGCCCGCAAGTCTAACAAACACACCCCTCCCAAAAAACAGGCCTCCTCCCCCCTAGCCTCCGGTCCCGAATCCGGCAACGAGGGTCCCAAGTCCTCGAACCCAGCTGGAGCAAGCTCAGGCGCCGCGACCTCTTCCGCTTTGAATCGCCCCTCTTCACCGACTCCGCCGGGTGGACCGCGTGCTGCGCTCCGTCGTCGTGCGGCAGCCGATCATAAAGAGTCTGTGCGAAATGCGAGACCAGCGTCGACGAGGGCGGCGGGTGCGGGTGGTTCGTCGGGGACGATGCTGAAGTTGTATACGGATGAGTCGCCGGGTTTGAAGGTTGATCCTGTCGTGGTGCTGGTGTTGAGTTTGGGGTTTATCTTTTCGGTCGTGGGGTTGCATGGTATGTTTTCATTTCGTTGTTTAGGTTGCAGAAGCTAACGTGGTATTACTTTAGTTATTGCCAAAATTACCCGGAGGTTCTCATAGACGAGTGGATTGATCACTCCGACATGCCCCCGATTCCGTTTCCTCCCTTACGCGGAAATCGTTTCATGGTGATTTGAGCTGCTGCCTCAGGATCTATGAACGCCTTTTCTGCATTCTATTCTCCGCCTTTGAACTCGATAATCAGGACAACCTTGGATGGGGGTGCTCAAATTTTAATGCATGGGTCGTATAGGGACGGCGCTATATTGTGTCTTTGTATATTTTTGCACCTTGCTCTACTCCTTCCGCGAAAACGGCCTGCAATGGTCTATTCCGGCAGGCTATTCCTCGATCCTCCTCCTGCCCTGCTTGACCCGATACCCGTCCACCCTATCTCGAATTGACAGCATCGTTATGTCTTGTTTGCCCTCCGAGTACTACTTCCCGATTTCCCTCTGTCTGCTGTATAGAGGTTATCGTCTTTCGCATGGGTTTTCTTGTGGTTTTCTTATATTCGTGATGTAAATTATTAATTGATGGTATTTTGTTTTTTTGAAATAACTGCTGCCCAATTGCCTCAAATTCCCCAACCCCCATACAGGTGTTCAGGCCGATCTTCTCTGGAGAAATTGTGCCTGCCTCTGCAGAAACTCGCCTCAAGTTTTTTTGACGTGGAAAGATAAACCACTCCTACAACCCTTTGCACACTGGAGCTTGGTAACCGCCCTATTCCAGAGGCAACTTGTATATGTCTGATTGAAGGTAGACAACATTCTGCCAGTGTTCTCGAGCAGGAGCGCAACTTTAGTTATCCTCTTGTCTATTGCTGGGCATGTATGGCTCTGAAAGAAGCATTCCTATGAATTCTAGGCCAGTGGATGGGTGTCCTAAAGTTCTGTTCGACAACAGTGATAACATAAAGAATAGGGTCAGCATGGATACACCAGATCCATTAATCAATATCTGGATTGAGCTGTCTTGGACATCTCACCCCCACATCATGATCAGTACCATAATATTCTCATGCAGGTGGTGGGTGTGAGGCACATACGTCTTTACTCACCACGTACATCTGCATTCAAGATATATATTCCCCATGACAAGAGAGTGGGTAGTCCTTCTCCACAGTCAGATCCAGGCCATCCCACATTTGGTCACAATCACCGCAGCAGCGCCACCCAGAACCTCAGAAGATAGATATCATGTCCACTATCTCATAGATTGATATTGAAGCCATCGAGGACTCACCAGAGGTTGATATGTGGGATTCACTCTGGCTGGGATTTAGCAAGCCGGCATTACCAAGAAGAGTGTTGACTACGAGGCCGGATACCGGGCTGGCTACGATACCTGGCTCAAAGATGGCATCGAGGCTACGCAGAATACGCGGTATGATGGTGGTAAACAAGGACAGCGTTCCCGTACACGCCATTGAGTGAAGATCCTATCGTGGGACAAGGTAGAGACTAGCTATTCGACCTGGCAGTCGGAGCTGATATGGAACACTATGAAGAGCTGCTTTGAGGTAGTTCATACTCAACAAAGATGCATTAGCCAGTTCCATCTCTTCAATTTTTCCTCCTGCGTGGCATGTGAATTGGGATCCTTCTTGTGGATTCATCATTGTCGACAATTTAACTTGGTGGGAGCAGGTTGCAAATGCAGGAGTATAAACAGGAGCATTGGACGAGGTTTCAATCGTTGCATACGATAATTTAGCAAACGGATGTCTCCGGTAGATTGCTTTGGATTATTATTCAATTCGTGGTATCATAGTTGTAAAACACAGCTTATTCCTCATCCTCCCCCAGTGCCGAACTGACATTAAACTTCTTCCGTTGATTCGAGCCCATCATCTGTTTGAACTCCATCCGGTTCACCTGCGCACCAACCTTCTTCTCGATCTTCTGTATCTCTTCTTCGGGATCAATAGCCTCCTCCGATGCGAATTCCAACACAAGTTTTCTCCCCAATAAATGAGTACTCTTGAGTGCGTCCATTGCATTCTCGGCTTCGCGAGGACTGATAAAGTCTGCAAAGGCGAAACCACGGGCTGTGCGGTCGAATTTCTGCGGAACACGCACGGAACGGAGCTGGCCATACGCACCAAAGAGGGAGCGGATGTCCTTTTTCGTCGCCTGGAACGGAAGATTCTTGATTATAATCTTTGTCCGTCGCGAGGCGATCTTTTTCGCAGTGTCGCCCTTTCTTTGCTCTTCCGCCGCATCCATTCCCTTGTGAGATGGTTTGATGACCAGCTCGTGCTGATCAAGCTTATAGCCATTCAGGGAAGCAAGCGCTGATTGTGCCTGGGCTTTGGTTCTGAAAGCAACAAAACCGAAACCCATGCTCAGCCTTTCCCCAGGCTTCTTCGGGTCAGGTTTGGTTTTCACCTGCGCCGATACGAACCCTTCCAACGGGCTAAATAAATCGGTCAAGCCTGCAGTAGTAGTGGTGAAGTTGAGATTTCGAACGTATAATGTCGATGTGTCCATCCCAGTCTCAGTTTCACCGGCCTGGAAGGTATCTGACGTGGAGAATCCTGGTCCGACAGCTTTCGACTGAGGAGCTTGGATGGGATTAGTAGGCGGCCCTTGGAACATATCTTTGGGTGCCTTCTCCAGGTACAGGATCGAATCTCCCAATTTTCTATAGGCAAGGCCTCTGAATGCCTTTTGGGCCTCGTCCGGCATACTGAATTCGACTATAGCAATTGTGCCTGTTGGCGGCATAAGTAACCGGATAATCTGGCCGTATGGCTCAAAGAGCTTCTTTAATTCTTCGAACTTTACACCGAAAGAGAAATTTTTCACTAGCAGTGCAGTGTTCCCCCGTTCCCGTTGCTTAAATGAGTCAAGATTTACACCATTTGCACTGAAGTAGGCCTTCGTTTCTTGAATAACGTGAGTCTCAGCATGAGCTTGCTTGACAGCGGCGTCCGCCGAGGTTGGGTCAAGGATCTCTGATTTCGACACGCCCAATCGTGATGCGACAGAAGCCATTACTGCGTCAGTCTGATATTACTGTTAGCAGAATACACGGCATTAGGGCGGCAACAAACTCACATTCATGTACAGAGAATTCCAGCTAAATGTGGACGAAGCTGCCTCTGATTTCCGTTTAATAAGCTGCTGCTTTTTCAACGGCAACTTCGAGAGCTCGAATTCATCAAGTTTGTACGTTTTCTTAGTAGAGGCAGGTAATATGTGCATCAGACGACCTTGAAAATCTTTGCCATCCAGAGCTTTGTATGCCTCGACCGCAGGTTCAGGCTGGCTATACTGCACATACGCAAAGCCTTTGCTTGTTGAATGGCGGGTATCGAAGGCGACATGAATCTGTTGGTTGTCAGCTACTATTCTCGCTTAAGATTCGAGAAAAAGCAGAAGAGTAGAAGGGGAACGGTCATCAGAATAAAAGCGGCATCTACTAAAATACGCTTCCTGTTCACATCATATGCATAGCATCGGATGTCCCTATCAGGATGATCATCATGCGACCCGTGTGAAGGAGTGAAGGATGGAAATGGGTAAAGACGGTGGCAATATAAACTCTTACCTCTTCTGTCTTCCCGAACGGCCCGAAAACCTTTTCCAGTTCGCTTTCTGAGCAGTTGTAAGGTAAATTTCGTATAAATAAGCGGGCGGTGTCCTGAATCAAATCTATGTTCGGGTCATGAACCTCCTGCTCTTCAACGACCTCCTCGCCTTGGTCCTGGTTCGGAGAATTGGTATCATCTGGATGAGGCATATCTCGGTCAACGACTCCAGGATCGGCTCGCTGAGCTTCCACTGCTTGAGCTCCTGCACTGTACTCATCTTCCTCCTCGTCAATCAAACCCAGGAGACGGCTAGTCTTCCCACGAAGCCAATCTGCATCACTCTTTGGAGGTTCATCAGCAGCCACCTCTTCAGTAGTTTCAGCAGACGGCTCGGCTTCCGGCACTGTATGTGGAGCTGTAGTGGATTTAGTACTGGGGTCAGCTGCGACATTGGGCTTTGCCTCTCGAGCTGCCTTGGGCTTCTTGTTCGGCGACTCAACAATAGCATCCTTGACATCAGGTTTACTGGCTGCGGAGCGCACATCAACGTTGAAGCCCGCACCACTGTCTGCCCAAGTCTTAGATTTTGAAGGCGCAACCATAGCCTCAAGATATTCTTTCAGTTTCGGATCATCGTCAGCTTCAGCACCTCGTTTTCGCTTGAGGGACGAAGAGGAGCTGGTAGTCCCTTGATCCTTTTTTGCTCTGGAGCGTGAGGTAGTTTCGACGTCAGCATCGACCTTGTACAATCGGTCAGCTTCAAGAATGCTTCAAATGGTCAGCCTGATTTCGGCTTCCTAGCGGAGGGGGAACGCTGATTCTCACCGGTCTAGCTAATTCTACGGCTATCTTGGACATCCGTATATATGTCTTGTTAAAGTAAGCCGCAGCATTTTGCGCAAGGGAATGGTCTTTGAATCCCACAAAACCAATGCGCCGATGGGGAATAACATGAGCGTCAGTAACCTCGAAACGACTGGAAAAGTGGTTTCGAAGTCCATCACTGTTGAGCGAAGGTGGAAGCCCAGACACAAACACACGAGTGCTTTCGACTTCCATTTTGCTTGAAGGAGAGTCCCTGCTGTGTTGCGCACAGGAAGAAAGGAAAAGAAGTGAAGTTGGAAGTTTGGTGTGAAAAAATAAATACTTTCGATTTTATTGCCGAAGGCGGTGAAGCCGGCATGACGTGGTCTGTGCGCTGAGCTTCAGCAGGCCAAAACAATCCAAGGAACGTTGGAAAGCCGTTAAGCTATACACACTGTGTGTTGCGATCTTCCAGTCCATTTTCGTCCATTCTTCATGATCAATTCCTGCTTGTCGCTTTTGTGACTTTATTTTACTACCAATCTAACTATTCAAAATGGCGGCTGAAAAGCGCGAGAAGCTAGAAGGTAATTGCGAAACCACCCCACATCTACACTGGAACATAGGCTGACTGAGTACGTTCTCCGTGCAGCTCAAATCAAGTCAGCCGACATGGTAAGGGAGAGAACGTCTCTGTAATCGTATCGCATCGTCTTAACCTGTGCCTCCCTGCCAAATAGAGCGAAGACATGCAGCAGGAAGCCATTGAAGTTGGTACGAGAGCAGCCTCCCTACAATATTGGCAGGATTAAGCGCGGCAGAATCAGCTGATGGCATATAGCTACCGATGCCATGGAGAAATACCATATTGAAAAGGTATGATTGTGCCGTTCGAATACTCCGGTCATTCCAATTACTAACGCTGGACAACCTAGGATATTGCCCAATATATCAAGAAGGAGGTACGCTGGTGGCGCAATCCCGATCCTATTCAACTATACAAAGACAGATTATGGGGAGGGAAAAGAGGCTGAATTATCTTCATCTAGTTCGATTCGCGCAAAGGTGCTACATGGCACTGCATAGTCGGGAGGAATTTCGGAAGCTTCGTTACGCACGGTATGCGCATCGCCTTTTCCCCAAGCCTGATACGCATAACATTTTTAACCGCATTTCCCATATCGCACTTCCACTAACGGCTGCGACAGAGACCAAGCATTTCATATACTTCTACCTGGGCCACTGCGCTATCCTGCTCTTTAAGACCCAATGAATGAAAATAATGCACCTTCGATCCTTCGATATATGTGTTCTCCCCGCGAGCTGCTATCATACCAGCTCCTGAAAGCGAAACCGATACCAGACTATGATTTCGATATACATCTATGGCGACGAGTGTTGTTCGATTCTTAAAAAACCTTTACCGCTCTTCTACTCATATGAATGGTTGACGACTGTCATGTTAGTAAAAAGGCGTTTTGCAGGGCTGGAAAATAGTCCTCTTCTCATGTTATCTTTTTCTTCTCTCATTTGGCATCTCCTTTTCGATATTGGCATATTCTTTATGGTTTTATTCGCCCTTCACGATTAAGCTCTTTTGAAATGATATCTTTTCTGCTTTCATTTAGCCTGCTTCTTTTTAATTTTAGCGGCTTGGTTTCTCTTTCGCGCCGCGGAATAAATATTCAAAATGCGCACTTTAAAGTGTTTATGCGGAGGTCAGCGAAAAGCTCATGAATTCTGCCTCGACATAATTGTAGATCCAGTTTCTAGCCATTGCGTTGGAAAGTCGCGGGAAGGAAGTAATAGTACAGACACAATAACAAGCAGCATGGAACCCAGGGATATCATATTAGCGGTTTCCGAACAGAAAAAAGCAGCGAAGGAAAATCAAAACAGCGCCGATCGCAGAAAGCGGCAATAGGGGTATTTACAAGGACAAAAAATAGGAAATATGACCCATGTGCGGAAATAGCTTTGTGCCCTCACTTATACCCGTAGTTTCCTGGCGGGGGCTGACCGTATCCCTGGGGAGGGCCGGGAGGGCCTTGAGGACCTGGCGGACGCGGAGGATGTCCAGATTGCCCTTCCTGAGATTGTACGTCGGGTCGATGTCTATATTCGCATTAATTCTTATCCGTGCGGATCAGGGAGGTAACGAGATCGGAAAATTTCTGCATACTTGATGTCTTGAGAAAAGCGGCAGATATGGCAGTAGACCTCCTATGGATGAAAATGGTTCAGTATTACAGTCTAGGGATATATGAACGGGATAAATCTTCGACTGACCTTGTATTTAGACGTCGCGAGAGGAATTAACGGCTACCAGGTGGTAAAGTTAGTTCGTTCTAATCGAAGCATGGGGGCTTGGTTCATGACATACCACAAAACAAACCGTAAACCAGGGCCTGTAAGAAATTAAAATTAGCAGCCGTCTGGATGAACCGCGTAGGGGTTGACAATAAGTGGGAGATATTTACCATCGAGTTATGCAGTTTGCAGACCAGTTCCCACCTAGTCATCCAGTACAGTATTATATCAGTTCCCAGTTCCTCTTGACACGTAAGAGAAAGTCGTGGGGGGAAGTTGTGTCACGAAAGGTACTGGATGGTCTTACAATTATAGCATTGCGCAGTGACGTGCTCATAACCCTTGAGTTGCGAGGAGAATTCTGCAGAAAGGTCAGCTCAAGCCCGAAGAATCACGACGCGGCGCCAGGAGCATACCATGAGTTCCGAATGTAATACAAATGGCCATTGTAGAGATTGCCGGAGGAGCTGGTGTGAGATCTTAGGAGAGAGTATTCAGCGAGGAAATAATTGACCAAGAACTCCAGTTTGGCGTCAAGTCGAGTGATAATTATCTTTCTTTGTTAACTGTTAACAAGTCGGAGTTGACTCTGCATTTGGCGTCTTGGGACCGACGTAATGGCTGTGGCTTGCTGTGGCACTCGGATCTACAATATTCCGACCGAGTGACCGGGACCCGGAAAAACTAAGATCCGTCAACGCGCGACGCACCCGCCAGGCCATTCTGGTGTACGAAGCATGAACAGGCCAGACATCATTCCAAGGTTGTCGTTGGGATTGCTTCTCCCGGACTTGTCGCATTGGCCGTGCGGCTCTCCTTTACTTCTCCAATACTACGACTATTATTACTCGGACGAGTAGTCTGCGTTGAGAACAAGCTTCAAGTCCCCACGCTCGCTACGCCGAACTGGTGGTTCGTGTCCCGCCCGCATTCTCGAAGCTTCAAAAACCCCCACTTCGGACATCAGTCCGCTGCAGAACGCCCGCCGTTACACCCGTAGAAGACGAGTTTCTGGAAGCGAGGCACCACCTTCTGGTTTGGTCCGGTATGACGCCTTCGTGGCAATCAAATGGGGTACGGTGTGGGACCCGTCCCAACTGAGAGAGCTTATGTTCGGCCGTATATTTGAGCCGCCTGTGAACCCCGTTCTTCAAATTTCATCTTCCCATATATATGTAAAATCGCATATATAATTGTCCTGATATCCCTTCTTATTCTCTGTTTATATCTCGTTGCCAGAAGTTGAGAGCCTATCGAGTTATACCCCGCAGCCATGGCGACACCGAACATCAAGTTGAACAGTGGCTATGATATGCCTATTGTAGGCTTTGGCTTGTGGAAAGTCCATAATGATACTTGTGCCGACCAGGTCTATAACGCTATCAAAGCGGGATATCGCCTCTTCGATGGTGCTTGTGGTGAGTATAAGTCTATTATATTGCTCGCTACTCTATTGCTCTATGTTCGAATGTTATACAAGCCCCTTTTGCATAGATTCCCCGGAGACTCGCCGCCACGGGAGTTGCCGTGTTTGCTCCCCTAGTCCTGCAGGAAGGGCCCTTAAATATTAGGTCCAGCGAAAATATTCCAAGGAAAGAGAGTGGTGGCCTAGTGGGAAACGCGCGCCCACAAAAGTTATCACAAACTCTCATAAGTGCGGTGCCGCTATGGGCCTTGGTATTTCCCGCGTCCTTACTCTCTGCGGACTGACCCAGGAATCGGGGATCATGTCACCACCATTGACTAGTTGCAAGACTAGGTGCAGGCCACTCTGGTAGACGCGGAACCAGGGCGAAGTAATGGAGGTGTCCCCCGGTAACTCCGGTTTGCGCAATGAAGTCGAGGGTCGCAAACTGTGGCGCGAGTCTCGCAGCCATTTTTTTCTTAAAATATTTCTTCATTGTTGTTGGTGGTGATGGTACATGGCTGGTGATGCTCTGATGAGGGTGATGCGTCTGTGCTGGAGGGATGTAACAAGCCCTGGCAGGATACACACAAACAACAAGGACGGGAGTTCGAGTCGCGCTGCCGCCATGAGCTTTTTGTTCTTTATTTTCTTTATCTCGGAATATTGCTTTCTTGTCCACCATGCTGCTATGTTGCCTTAAGTCAATACATAGCATACACGCTAACATCTCCATCAAGACTACGGCAACGAAAAAGAAGTCGGACAGGGTGTCGCCCGCGCCATCAAGGAAGGCCTCGTCAAAAGAGAAGACCTCTTCCTCGTCTCCAAGCTCTGGCCAACCTTCTACGACCCCGAACACGTCGAACCCATCTGCCGCAAGCAGCTCGCGGACTGGGGCATCGACTACTTTGATCTCTTCATCATCCACTTCCCCGTCGCTCTGAAATACGTTGACCCAGCCGTCCGCTACCCGCCAGGCTGGAATTACGAGGGCGACAAGATCATCGCCAGCAACACCTCCATGCAACAAACGTGGACAGCCATGGAGTCCCTAGTCGACAAAAAGCTCGCCCGCAGTATCGGAATCAGTAACTTCAACATCCAACTTATCATGGATCTACTCCGCTACGCCCGCATTCGTCCCGCAACACTTCAGATTGAACATCACCCCTACCTAACCCAGCCAGATCTCGTCGCATACGCACAAAAGGAGGGGATCGCGATCACAGCCTACTCCTCATTTGGACCGCAGAGTTTTGTCGAACTAAAGCTGCAGAAAGCCTTGGATGCCCCGCTCCTCCTCGAGCATCCCGACATCAAGGCTATCGCAGAGAAGCACGGCAAGACTGCTGCGCAGGTCGTGTTGCGCTGGGCCACACAGAGGGGTGTGGCTGTGATTCCGAAGAGTAATAATCCGACACGCTTGGCGCAGAATCTGGATGTTGTAGGATTTAATCTTGATGAGAGTGAGATTAAGACAATCAGTGGGATGAATAGGAACTTGAGGTTTAATAACCCATTAAATGTGAGTCTTCCTGCCAGGCCTTTTACCTTGCTCTTTGGTCTGACTTTATATAGTACGGTCTTGTTGAGCTTCCCATCTTTGCCTAAAGATCATCAATGGTGGTGATTATAGGCAGGCAATGGGACTATTCGGCAACGGATGGCCCCTCAAGATAAAGCACAGTCCGATCGATACTTAAAACGAGCTAGGAATTAACGAAAGACATTTATTACCAGCGATGTAGCTCAGCGTTATTCATCTAGATCTATAGATATAACTTGCTATTCCTCGTCTGTAACTCTGATGTTTTGTTTCTTGCCATGAAGACCCAAGCACGGAACATTATCTCCACTCCCCGCAGTTGCCCATCATGCAACGTCTGCTCTCGTCCTTCAAGTCCCACAGCCCATCATGAATATCGTGCAACCCCGTGTCGTAACGTTTTCCGCAACGAAGCTAGCCCTATCTGGATTCCGGTATCCGGGTTTACGACGATTGGGAATCCACTGGGGTTGCCCGACAGACGCTTGGAAGTCGGGGAAGCATGGATGAACGTGTTTTCCCCCGATACGCTTTGCCGCGAGCGGAAGAAAACGCCTCTTTTTTCAGGAAACTATCTTTCCACCACCAACGAACGGCCGGATGCGAGGTCGTGCCGGTGCAATTCGTTATCGAGGCCGGGAGGCAGGTCGTGAACGGTAATATCCGCTTTCTCGTCCTATTCCAATCCCTTTTCGGGAGGGAGATCCTGCTCAAAAGACATGTCTTGCGTAAACCAAAAATCTTCGCGCGAGCGAGGCGATATCCCGTCTTAGTCACCCTCCCTTTCTGGCCGGCCCACACGACGAATGGTAAACGACGACTGACCAGCAGCAGTGCTCACATCCTCCCCCTCTCCCTCCCTCTGCTTGCCCCTCTCATCCCCATCAACCTTCTTCTTCGCCGCCTTCCTCCCCTCCCTCGCCTCCTCCATCCCATCCCTCCACATGCCCATCAACGACAACGCCCCCAGCTCCTCATTCTTCTTCAATTCCCTCTCCTGCAACCGAAACGGGACAGCCCCCTTCCTCCCCGTGAAACAGTCCGCGAACTCCACAAGCGGTACAGACAAGGGCCCCTCCGCGCGGATCAGATCCTGCACTTCGAACCAGGAGCGCGAGATGTGGAAGCCTGAGAAGTAAGGGTTTTGGCGCACGAGGATGTTGTGGTTGTGTTCTGATGGGCTGATGGAGCAGGTTATTTGGGACGGGTGCGTCTGTTCATTCTTCCTCGGACTTGTAGGAGGATCTTGGGGCACGGAGACGGTGATCGGAGACGCGTCAATGGCGGCTGTGGCTGCTTGTGCGGATTCGAATATAGCGAAGGCGGCGCGGCCGGAGTTCAGAGCTTTTGGTCGGAAATCATACTGTCCATTTGCTTCTATTAGCAGGCCCTTGATACTTCTGTCTTGACCACTATGTACCTTCAGATTGAGAAATGTGGAGACTTCGCCGTATTTCTGCATAGCTTTGAGGACTGCCCGGCTCTGCTTGAGACTGCGAGGTGTAGGATGCATGGTGATATGGACCTGGCGAGCCATCGCGGAACGGGCTGCTGATGATGCCATAGTCGTCAGTCTATCCCGTTCGTTTCTGAATTGGCAGGATGTAAACAATATATATCATCAATGGCTTAATTATTGCCAGCTTGCCCTGGCCATTCGCATAATTGAATTGTATGTAGTCTCTTGCCTGACCCGGCTGTCGGGGTGATTTTCGAGAGCTCCGTAAATCGTCACGTGACGATAAGCGCGATAAGACTCCGTCCCAGAGCGCTGCCCAGCACAATGATGATTTTCCCAGATAGTAGTCTAAAGTCATAATTCATTATCAATTTCTAGCTGATGTTTGTAGTATACAGATGTGATCCGGTATACGGCGCTCCAAGGTAGACAGTGCAGGTGTCCCTCAGCGAATGGGTCATAACTTCAAGTTATCAGACCCTAACGAAAGCTGTGTCATTCCGTGCCGGTTAGTAATGCTGATGCAGAAAAGTCCTCGAGAGCTTCCGAGTTTGAATAGAGCGAAATAGCGGTATAACTTACTTGCATCAATCTGCTTAATCTGCGGCAGCGCCAACCGCACCTTATTCCGATACAGCGCCGGAGACTTCGTCTGCAGCGGATTCCCCTCAAAATACACCGTCTGTAACTCCTTCTTATCCTTCAATTCACGTTCTACCTCCTCGAAGCTGGCCAGCTGGTTATTGGACGCCCAAAACTCCTCTAGGTGTGACAGGTGTGAGATGTTCTCGAGATGCGCGATTTGGTTATTTGTGATGTCGAGGACGCGGAGGTTAGTGTTGGATTCGAGACCGGAGATTTGGGTGATTGCGTTATGTGACAGGTAGAGCTCTTCTAGACCCGTAAGTTCGGCAAGACCTGATATTTGGGTGAGTCGATTAGACGGCATCGACAGGATTTTCAGGCTGGATAGGTGTGAGACGTTCTAAGCCGAGTTAGCCTTGTTGCCCTTCAACGCGGACTTAAAATGGCATACCTTAATCTCAGTGATCTTATTCTTTCCTAGCCAAAGCTCTTCCAGCGCAGCCAAGTCATCCAGGTTCTCAATCTCCTAGCCGATATCACGCAAGCGATCAGTTTCTAGATCCCCTAACCCTTTAGAGTCCCAACATACCCTTATTCTATTCGCCCCCAGCTCCAAATTCCTCAACACACTTAGACCTTCCAGCCCCTCAACCTTTTGTATCCGATTCTGCACAAAGTACAGATCCGTCAACTGTACCAGTGTAGAAAGATTCTTGATATGCTTGATATTATTAAAGCTCAAATCCAAGCTCGTCAGATTCGTCAGCTGGTCAAGGCCCTTGATATGGGATATCGAATTGTCGTAGAGATCAAGCTCCTTCAGTGTGGGAGCAAGGTTATCGGGGAGCGAGATGCGGGTGATTTGGTTTTGACGGAGGCAGAGTTTCTAAATGGGTTCGAGAACTGTCAGCCAGGTCCGGACAGTTGGAGAAGGTAAAAGAGAAGAAGTACTTCTAGATTTGTAAACCGTTCTAATCGGAGCGCGGGGATAGATGCAATGCGAGAGTGGACCAGGTCGATATCCTACTCTTATCCCATAATAGTCAGAAGGCAACGGTCATAAATCAATCCAAAGGAACTCTCCTATGAGCCTCCAAGGGTCGGCAGCTCGTACATCAACATCATCTTCAACTCCTTCTAGCAAGTCTACCAGTAGCAATTCAATCAGATTAGCACCCCCACCCCTATCATCAAACTCTCGCTTCACTAGATAAGCCCATCGACTCACCTTCATCAGCTTCAATTTCCTCCGCGGGCGGCGCGTCTTCATCTGAATAGTTGTCCGGGTCCTCGAGCGCTTCAGGGTTCGTCACCTCCGCATGGCGCTCCACGCGTAGTTTGCCGTCCCAGCCTTTACTATCCTTCATACTGTAATTCCCGCTTTCTCTCGTTGCCGTGAGTTCGAAGAGGGAATTCACCGCGTGCTAATGGTGAGTGTCGGTGCTTCGGGGAAGAAACGTGAGGTTCTGAGAGTGGCGGGGGCGGGGGTCTCTATTTGAAGGTACTGGGTGAGGAGTGTGGATTTTGAACAAGGATTCCGAGAGGCGTGTATGAATTTTTTGATTAAGGGTGAGGATGAAGAGAGGTAAAGGAGAGATGAGAGGGAAAAGCTCTGGTTTAAGGTTGCTACTCTCCCGTTTCTAGATCCGGACTTGAACATGACAGCAAAGTAGACCCAATCTGAACACCTGCATTCTACTCCGTCTGCACACTGCATGAAGTGTTGGATTAGCTGGCAAACCTTCAGTAGCAAGAATTATCAACTGCTTTATTGGAAATTACAAAAAGTTATCTAGCTGATGCTGAATTCAGCTTGAGCGAGAATTACCTGAGACTCGATTTTTTTGGGGACTGCAGTGTATTGGGTTCAGGAGATATGGCTAGTAGAGTGGTAATAGGAACAGTAGGAAATAGGTGAGAGAAAGGTGGAGGATAGAAAGGACAAAGGGCACATATAATTTGGGGGATATCAATATGGGGCATAACAAGTCAAGTGGAAAATCAAGAGATATTTTGCTCACTGTGTGAACAGCTAAACGCCTGATGGATGCACAAAGGAAAATATCGAAACGAATGCTCACTAGGAGAGTGTTGGGTGGAATGAAAAGAGCAAGGAAAGAAGCCGCCAGGGGAAATGTACACCCAAGGACTTTCATGCCCAAACTACCTGAGGCTGAAGAACAGAATGCGCGAGAGCTGGGTATCCTCGGTCTGCGAATGGTGATGATATACCACAGATAAATTAAGCCTAATAATAATCTCTCAAAGTCGGTCACGGGGTATCAGTCGGGTCGAGCTGCAGGCGGGTTCTGGAGGCCAGCCAGACAGCGAAGAGAAAAATCGTATGCGAGGACGGGTAGGAAATTTTGTGCGAAGAATTACCGATTATCGTAGTAGGCGCATTGAAGTGGCTATAAAGCAACGTCTAAAACCAAGCGAACATCTCGCACTTGGGTGCCAGCGAGGTCTTCGAGAACGGGAATAAGGTCGAGTAGCTCGTTGTCGTGTGCATCCGAAAACCAGCTGCTAATGGGAATAGCATGCTGGGGGTGGAATATATATGATGTCGGGGAGTTATCGATGATGATAGTTTCCTGCAAGTCACGCCCAACCTGTGAGAGGTCCTAAGAGATGTTAGCAAAAAAGACGAGTGGAATAGAAGTCGAGGCATACTTTGACATAATTCCCTTGGTGGTTGTAACAGCTATCCCGGAACAAGCGGTGATGGACAACGTGATGAATATCAAGCTGATCAAGGAGCGGGTCTCCGTACTTTGGGATCATTAGCCAGGATATACGATGGTTTTGGTTGGTTAAAATGACTGACCTTTGATACGGATGCGGTGAAAACAACAACCTCGTATAACTCTCCCACTCTCTTCATAAACTGATCGACTCCCGGCCGTTTGATCACATAGATGTTGTGGTATTGTCCTTCGATTTCCACAGGGATGGTGAAATCGGCCCTTTCCAGAACCTGTTCAGGTCAGCAAACAAGAGTAATAGTATCAGATGACGGCTGGAACATACCTTGAAGCTGCTATGCACGAGCGTCTCATCAAGATCAAGCACAAGGCATTTTCTGCCCTTGAAATGCGGCGCGAGAGGAGGCAGTAGGAACTGTTTGCTCTCAGGCAATCGTGCAGCGACGTCTTCATCATCTGTTTGTGATGTAGTTGCCAGCGGTGGTGGAGGGGGCAATGCTTGTTTTTGCTCCGATATTTGAAGTTCAGTTGTCGTCACGGCTGCTGCGCCCACCGAGTTGTTGGGCGTCTGCCTGTAAAGCACTTCCTCTGTAGGTTTTTGTGGAGTTACTTCTTCCGTAGAGGCAGGCTCAGTCCCCCGAGTTGGGAGAGCCTCGGAAGTAGGCAGAGGCTGCGATGTTTCCGCTTCAACATTGGCTTGCGTTGTTGCTGGCTCTGGAATAGCTTGATTGGGCGTAGCCGCAGTTGATTTTTCAGCCAGCAGGTCACTCTTTGGTTTCTCTATTGAGCTTTCCAGTTTACTCTCCTGCGAGATAGAGACCCCTTCATCCTCGATGACTTTTGATGACCTTCGTTCGGTGGTTGTTTTCAGCGCACCTTTCTCGTCGAGAGAGTCAGCGCCTTTGAAATCGGATGCGCTTGATTCTGCAGCACTAGGACCAGCTTTCTTCTCCGTAGGAGCCGGTTGCCTGCCCTGTATCGGCTGAGTTGTCACAGATTTCTTCGGAGGTACCGAAGGCTCCTCGACGTCATCGCCGGACGAGCCGCAGCAAGTCAGGAAGGAAAATATTTTCGACGGCTTTTGTCTTCTCTCTTCATTGGCTTGAGCCTCAACATTCGGAGGAGCAGCATTGGACATTGGTGGATCGGGATGGGTTCGACGGGAACGCTTGCTGCTCGCCTTGCTGCTTGCACGCTTATTCTTCGCGAGGTTGGTCTCAGATGTCTGCGGCGTGGCTTCCGTTCCTTCTCCGGATATTGTAGAAGAATCCTTCTGCTGTTTATTGAATGAGAAACGGGAGGAGATACGGTGCAGAGACCTTTTCTTCTTGGGCCGGTCTATCGCATTCTGGCTAGGAGGTAGAGGCGGTGTCCGGTCCTCTTCGTCCAACTGGGTTCCGGGCGGATGCTCGACGGCTGCGGACGAGGAGGAAGGCGCATCTGGCGGCACGCAAATTATGTTAGCTCAATCAAGTGACTTCCCTCAGAAATCCGACAGTTTGATAGCATTGACATACCAGGCTTGGGGTTTTCTGTCGGGTTCGTCATGGGTGACAGATTGGGCGCGGCGCCAACGACCAACTTCAAAGGCTCGTAATTGTCGACGATGCCAACCACGGAGGTGCTGCCGTTCTGGCAAAGGAGTCTCGAAGGCAGCGACGAAGCAGGAGCAGGAGGTTGAAACGTTCAATGGAAGACGCAATAGTGGCAAGTTCCACGGTTTGGGGTCGAATAGCAGGTTGTGGCGAATCCTGTGGTCGATCAAATCGGCCCTTTCGCGTCAACAACACCAGCCACCAGCGCAATCCTTCGTCGCAGTACTTTGTAAAAAGCCAGCCGTTCGAAAGTGCCAATATCGCTGTATTAATGAGCGAGGGCCTCAGAGTTTGTACTCTGGATAGCGGGAGTCGACAGTTAAGGTTGGGGATGCGTAGTCGTTGAAGGGCGAACCGTGGTCGAGCGATGGAAAGGGGCTGTCAAACCCGCTTCAGGACGACTCGCAAAAGGAGGGTCGAGGAACAAAGTCCTGTCAAGACACCCGGGACCCAACGAACACACCAAGTAGAGCCCGACTGCGCTCGACCAGAGAAGGGGATGCAGCGAATTGAGATGTTCCTCTCTCTCTTCTCTCTCTCTCTCCCAGCAAGACATGAGAGATGGAGACAGGTGATGGAAGGTTAACTTTGGGGGGAGTTCGACGGAGGCCAGTCTCGCTTAGCGTGGGAGGCTAAGGTTTAGTTTAGCGCCCTGGGCCTGGCTTGCTCACCAATGGTTACCCGCGAAACAACTGCTGGAGGGCGCTGTCACATTGGATCTTCTTGTCCTTGCTAGGGTAGAGAGAATGGATGCTGGGTGGTGAAGCTATGATCAGGGGGAGGGCTGATGGTTGGTGGTGACATTATTACTGGTGAAGCTTTGATGAAGCTGTTCTCCTTGTCTAATAAGAATCAGTTCTGACCTTTTGCCCTGCTCCATCCAGGACCACTGGAATTCAATCACAAACTGTGATATGTTGAGCAATTGAGGGGCAGATGTGATGATCACCCAGATTGCTCAATGATGGATGGCCAGTTTGGTCATCAGTGAAATGCTGCTTGCTGTGGTTCTTTGGGTGCTTGAGCATAATTACGGGCTGTGTCTGTGTGTCTATGGAGGGAGATTGTTCTCCTGCCATCTCCAACTTGGACTTGTCCTCGCCCTTGCAAGATATGGCTATCTCCATCTTTACACCCTACCCATCACAAATTAATGACTCTCTGAACCAAGGTAGGATTAATTAGTTAACAACGAATTAGAGAAAGACCAAAGGAAAGCTTCATTGGTGATGGATTTCCAATGGGGATCACATGATCTTCCCTCGGGATTTCACATGCTTTCCCCGGATTGTTGACTTGCAGTGACAGACTGGGCTTCAATCTACTATTTAGCATGTTGTTGGCTCACGGGGATTTTCCTTCACTTAGATTTAAAGACTTTAAACTTCACTTACTGTGGTGTTAATGTGACTATCTCCCGCTGCTTCGTCCCGATCGCTGAAATGCGGAACCCAGCCCTGGAGTCCTTCCGTACCAACAATCGCGAGCTTCCCTCGACCGGCTGAGACGGACTCAGACTCCAGACATTCCGCGCGATGGCGGCCCAATCTACCTTGCGCCATGCGGAAGACCCGCTGCTGCTTCTGTACAATCACTACCTGAACCTCTTTCGCTCGCGAATCCGCAGAACATCGAAATCCACCCGCCTGATCGCCACCGTCACCCTGCTGCTCACAATCATCGGAAGCGGATATGGCGGGTACAACTGGTGGCAGGTTTGGTCCAAGGAGCGGGCGCAAGGCAGGCGTCTGCTGCGCAAGAATTCAGGCATCCTGAGGAAAGATGGCACGAGGATCATATACGTGCCCTACAAGTCGTCTTTGTCGTCATCGAACAGCTCACGAGTTACCATTAAGCCTACCAAATCGACTACCTTCGATGCGCATCGTCGCTTATTCTTAAGCAAACCGAGCTCTTTTGGCACATCGCAGATCCCTCCGCCCTCTGTGAAGCCCGGTTTGAATCTGGCATTCCTGCATCAGCTTACGGGCTTGCTAAGCATCATGATTCCAAGATGGCACAGCAAAGAAACTGGTCTGCTCCTGAGCCATGCTGGGTTTTTGATGCTGCGGACATATCTTTCCCTGGTTGTTGCAAGGCTCGATGGCGAAATTGTAAGGGATCTCGTTGCAGGCAAAGGCAGGGCCTTTATATGGGGTATCATCAAGTGGTGTGGCATCGGGACATTCGCCTCCTACACCAACGCGATGATCAAGTTCCTCCAGTCCAAGGTTTCGATTGCATTCCGCACTCGTCTCACACGCTATATCCATGACCTATACCTGAACGATAATCTAAACTACTATAAGCTCTCAAACCTGGATGGCGGGGTGGGCCAAGGAGCAGACCAGTTTATCACCCAGGATTTGACACTCTTCTGTTCTGCAGCTGCTTCGCTATACTCATCGCTCGGAAAACCACTGGTTGACCTCGTCGTTTTCACCTACCAGCTCTACCGCTCACTTGGGCCATTGGCTCTAGCGGGGATTATGAGTGGCTACTTTGGGACAGCGAGCCTTTTGCGTCGGCATTCGCCTCCATTTGGGAAATTAAAGGCTGTAGAAGGCAAGAGAGAAGGCGATTTTAGGAGCCTGCATTCTAGGCTTCTGGCAAACGCGGAGGAGATTGCATTTTACGGCGGAGCGGACATTGAAAGAGTATTCCTCTCCAAGAGCTTTAGGGATCTACAACGCTGGATGGAGGGTATATACGGTTTGAAAATCCGTTACAACATGTTTGAAGATATGCTTCTCAAGTATTCCTGGTCGGCATTCGGATATCTTATCACGTCACTTCCTGTCTTTCTTCCCGCCTGGGGTGGACTTGGAGGCTTATTAGAACTTGCCAACACGAACACAAAAGCGACCTCTAACCGAGAGCGTGGTCGGATGAAGGAATTTATTACTAATAAGCGGCTCATGTTGTCTCTCGCCGATGCGGGTGGTCGCATGATGTACAGCCTCAAAGACCTATCCGAGTTAGCTGGCTATACATCTCGTGTATACACACTGATATCAACTTTACATCGCGTTCACGCCGATGCATATTACCCTCCTCATGATTCGCCGCCAGAAGTATACTCGCTGTCAGATGTCCAAGGGACAATTCACAGTGGTTTTGACGGAGTCCGGCTTGAACATGTTCCAGTTGTTGCGCCTTCATTATTTCCTCAAGGAGGGGATGAACTTATCGACTCTCTGTCCTTCATCGTCCATTCCGGCGAACACCTACTAATTTCTGGACCCAACGGCGTTGGAAAATCCGCCATCGCGCGCATTGTCGCCGGATTGTGGCCCGTCTACCGCGGTCTAGTCAGTCGTCCCCGGACTTTTGGGGGCGACGGGATCATGTTCCTCCCGCAACGGCCATATCTAAGTATAGGAACTCTTCGAGACCAAGTTATATACCCCCACCGTGAAATGGATATGAGGGATAACGGGTACACCGACGCAGATCTTCAACGCCTTTTAGATGCCGTACATCTCGGCTACCTCCCTGAACGTGAGGGCGGCTGGGACTGCCGCAAGGAATGGAAGGATGTTTTAAGTGGTGGAGAGAAACAACGTATGGCCGTCGCGAGGCTCTTTTATCACGAGCCACGATACGCCTTTGTTGACGAAGGGACATCTGCCGTATCTTCGGATGTCGAAGGGCTACTCTACGAACGCGCTAAGGAGAGAGGGATCACTCTCATCACCATCTCCACCCGCGTTTCACTGAAGAAATACCATACTTTCAACCTTACTCTCGGCCTTGGTGCAGATGGCATTGGCTGGGAAATCAACCGTATCGGCACGGAGAAGGAGAAGATTGGTGTCGAAAAGGAGCTAGTGGAACTGAGGAGGAGGCTTGATAACGTTGAAGCGCTGAAGAAGCGGCGGGAGGAGATTGATAGGGAGCTCAATCTGGTTTGGACGCATGATGGACAGCAGGTGGCGCCACCGAGTTATCAGGAGGCAACTGCTGATACAAATGTCGAGGGCTGATGATTGTATACAAATCAGCATGCATGACTGGCGTTGGAGGACAGGTACTTAGACTGTTTACTGGTTGGAATTCTGCAATTTAGCATCTTGCTGCATTTATTGACCTTTATCTTCAATGAAACCTTTGAATAGATTTACAATAAATGATCATTGGCAATATCAACTTTGCTCTCCATCATGTTCCCTTCTTACAATGCTCTCTCTTCACGCAATGAGCTGCAGATAATAGATCCGTGAAGAATCTCCAACTTTTGCAGTCCCCGAGCTGCAGATCCATGGATATGGATCGGGGTTAACTACACCGACGCTCCCAGTTGGGACACACCTGGGACCTTTTTTGCACGTCTAAAATGGCTCTTTTCCTTTGACGAATCCATGATGGATGGTAGGCCCTCCAACCAGGTTGCGTTGGGACAAGTGGGAAAAACTGGCACGAGGAGAAAGGATCAGTCAGAAAGAAAGAAAGAAAAAAAGAAATAAAGGAAACAAACTGTCATATCGCCAACTTGACTTCATTGGTTTAGACACGAGGAAGAGGCATGGACTTGACCCAGAGAGTTCAAGTTTGGTCCGAGCTACGCATCGGGGGCATCCGTCGGATTGCGGGCAGGGCGTGATTCCATGGAACCGTGCCCCTCTTGTCTTGATTTGTGGGATAGGAGTACTCCATATGGTCAAGCTTGTGACGCGACTATGCTGCGATTCGAGAAATCGGCCGAGCGCTCCGCGGTCTTTGCGGAGAACTAGCCTATAGAATCCTAGGTACATGAAGCCTTCTTTTTTCCCAGAATGCTGCTAGTGAGCTGCTGATGATATGGGTGAAGGTGCCGATAGTTTATTTATGAGTCCGCCGAGGAGATCTGGGGTAGGTGTCAATGGCATGTGGTTGCGCTATCCTTCCCTTTTTCATGACTCTGGGAAAAGGAATGTAAATTCTACATATGCCTGCGAGTCATCATGATGGAAGGTCTCTTATATCTACTCCCTGCTCGATGGGTGTTGCATCTGCTGATACTCCTTCCTTCCCCTTTCTTCGTAACATGGCTATGGAGCAGCTGGAGAGCTCGATGGCCTGCCAACGGCCGGCCGCCTCTGGTTCCATACTTTATACCTTGGTTAGGCCATGCGCTTGACCAGCTGCCATGCAAAGTTGGCCAATTCTCTGCAAGTATTAGGTATGCTCCTCTTCTGATAACTCCCCACTGGCGATCTGGATATGTAGCATGGCTCACGGGAAACATAGGAAGAGATATCCTAACCAGAGTATGGTTACCACGGTTGCTGCTGGAAAGTCCGTTCATATGGTATTCCATCCAAAGTTGGCTAGGGAAATCTTTCGTCGACCGAAACATTTTGGATCCGGGGCTTTTGTGGCCCTGTCTCATACCGTGGTCGGGACCCCGCGCGAAGACCAGCTTGAGATGCCCTCACGATCGCCGGCACAGGCATGTGAGGATAAGGATGACCGTCTCAAAGCCAAGCAGGAGTCTGATGCGTCTCGAGCACGAGCGCTTGAAGGACCGGCTTTGATGGCGATGGCGTCCACGTTCATGCAGAGGTTGGAAGTCCAATTGAACCGGCAGTTTCCAAAGGAAGGCAACTCGAAGGATTGGGTTTCGCTTGACCTCTGCGAGTTTCTTAGGAGAGTATACTTCGTTGCGTCGACAGAAACGTGGTTCGGGACTAACATCGTGGATATCTGGCCCACTATAAACGAGGATTTTTGGGCATTTAACGACAGCACCCATATATATCTCTTTGGAATTCCGGGGATATTCGCGATCAAGGCGTACCAGACACGTCAGCGGTGCCGGGACGCCTTTAAACAATGGGAAGAGGATGCAGTTCAATATAAAAACCCGAGTAATCTGGAGGCTGCGAATTGGGAATGGGATGAGTATTGGGGGAGCCCAGTGACACGACTAATGTTCGTCAACCATCTCCGTGAGGGGATTTCGAGTAAGGGAAGAGCAGCAATATCCCTTGGATTTCTCTGGGCGCAAGTCACTCTACTTTCTTTTGCATTATGAAGTAGCTAATTACTTCTATGCAGGCTAAACGCAAACTCCATCGATGTTGGGATGTGGGCCTTGATTCACGCGCTCCTGGATAGTGATGCAAAGCAGAATGTCCTTTCCGCAATTTCCGCTTGCCATAAACACGACGATGGGCTTGATATACATAGCCTGACCACGCATGATTATTTAAAGTCACTCTTCCTAGAGAGTTTGCGATACGGTGTTTCGTCTCCAGTGCTGCGTGACGTAGCGGAGACCACGCAACTTGGCGGGTATACGATCCACAAGGGAGAGATAGTGCATATTGCCGGAGGCGAATTGCACATGGATGAAAACACCTGGTCTCAGGACAGAACTCTCAAGGGCCCGGCAACATTTTGGCCAGAGAGATTCCTCGGGCAAAGAACTAACTCGGATAACCACGTCCCGCGGAAGGAAGACGAACAACAAGATCAGGAGATACCAAAGTTGAAGCTAGGAGTCGACGCCATTGCCTTGCCAGCTGGCGGTCACACCAAATCTATCCGTGATCGCATGGCTGCTATGGTTCCTTTCGGCGGCGGCAAGCAGATTTGCCCTGGTAGGCACTTCGCCTTGGTTCAAGTCATTGGAGGAATGGCCGCTGTCCTCTCAATGTTTGATATTGAAGTCGACGAGGCAGCACTGCGAGAGAATGGGAAGCCTCGGCCCAACATGGCTGATGTGGGTGGATTACCTCCAGACAGAAAGTTCATGGTCAGAATGAGAAGAAAGTGAGATTGGTGAGATCAGTGAGGTCAGTGATTGTTGATGAAGCTGAGGTCGTGGCCTTAGCGCTTGTAGATTTTAATGTAGTCACGTGAATTTCATATCTTCATCTTCCTTCGTTGACCTGGTTAGCTCCAACACAAGGTTTCATACTCACTTCAAGTTTCATTCCAATTGCATTTCACCACTTTTTCAAAACAGAGAGGCCTCTGGCCCTTCTCTTAAGGGGAAGAACAGTATCTGATGGACAGATCAATACCTCACAAAGATTAAATAACCTTCAGGCCTAATCATATTGCTCGACGTCTTGAAGGGGGGGGAAGACAGGATGCCTCCCCTTCTACCAGACAACGAGGAGTCCTCGGGGCTTTCTGAAGGCGAAGGCGCGTCGGTTGTGATATCTACAGACGACGTGTTTAGTGATGGAGACAACCAGACATGGCCTATGGATGACCCCAGATATCGACATGCCGACCCGACAAGTTACCTAGAGAAGCTGGCAAAAATGTGGGTGACGCAGAAGAAGCAGTTTGATAAAGGTCAGTCTGAATTGCTGCTTTAGTTTGCCTGAACTGCAGTTTTTAGAGTTGCTTGAAGCTCTACTCCCATTTGAACATTACTGGTTTTGAGCTTGTAAGTTAATATGTGCTGCCTATGTTCTCATGTCTGCTTTCCTGGGTAGTTCTATCTGTTGAGAAGTGCTGTGTTCAGCATTTACTCAGAAATACCTGGGGTTTGTGTTGGAGTAGTGATATGAAACAGCCTTCTGGCTTCTATCTTGCTTGCTGGTGTTTGATGTTTCAGCAGTTTAGTATGGAGTATATGGGCGGCTAATCATAATGCTGCATTGTCAGATAGACGTTACACTCTCAGCAAACTGCCTGATGGTTTTGCCCTCTTGTCAAGAGCACGCCTGCAACAACCAGATATTGTAAGCATTTCAGCCTGGCAATTTTTGAAACCTCTTTCTGATGGATTCCATGACAGCGTGACAAGTTTCTTTATGGCCATCCATCCGGGCAATATTACAACTCAACGCTCAAATTCTGGCCTCATTTCGTCTATTTGATGAATGGTAGGAATTCACCTTGCCTTTGTGATCTTTGCAACCTGGATACAGGCGCGCGTGCGACAAGCGATTCAAGAGGAATGCCGCGCACCAGGGGTAGACGTGGGAGAGGTGCGAAAACGCAGGTTTCTATGCCTACTAAGGCAACTACAAACGGTTCTAGACGCGGCAGAGGCGGTATGATATTGCAGTTCTCTTTGTCTTTTGGCTATGAGGGAATATCATTCTAACGCGTATGTTTATGCAGGACGTCGAAGGACGAGGGCATATCTTGCCGTGGATGAAGAAGGCACTCAAGATGTGTTCAAGGAACTCGTCTTTAAACTTAAAGAGAAAGGTACTGTGGATGAAGATATAAAGGAACCAGGCAGCATGGACTGGAGAGCCGAACGCACCCAGCTTGAAGATAGTATTACTCGGATGACTTTTCAACACGCGTTCATCCCACGACTCGGCGAGCTTGTGTTATGGGCAGAGAAACCTGAAGGCCCAATTGAACATGATTTCGATACAAAAATGTTTCGGGTATACTCCTCCAAGACGAAAAAGTTTCGGGGCATCCCCAAATGGCGCGCGGGGACTGTCGCCCAAGTTCCAGAAGAGGAAGTGACGCTAGCGGACGTGAATTTGGAGACGGAAAAGCAAATGGCAGTCAACATGTCTGGATTTCGCATTGAAACATACCCTGATCCTAACAGCGAAGACAAAGCGTTTTCTAGCCGATATAGCTATGTTCCTCTCAGCCACATCCGCCCTCTTAACCTCTGGGATGTCTATCTCCAGGGGATCCCGGCAGATGACTTCCATCCGTCGATCAAGCATGCCCTCACAATCATGTCCTCGTTCAGCATGTTCGAGAAATACAAGTTCAAAGGAACGTGGCCTGACGCAACCATTTACTGCAAGGGTATCTACCTTGGTGCCGAGCTTCTCCTCGAACGGGATATAGTGCGCCTCATGCCTCGGAATCCAGTTGAAACTGAGGACCCGGGAGACAACGTCACAGATATTTTAGATATTCACAGCGTCCAGCTGAAGCTCAGCTCCTGTGATGCCGACCTATCCTCCCCACTACTCTGTGAAAAGACGACGGCAGTCCTTGTCGGAAAAGGCTATACCAAATCTCTTGCTCGGGCGTACCGCTATCCTTCATCCACAGCGGATCCGAAGCCCCTAACCGACGCCGAGGTAATCGAAGCATTCGACGTTGTAGGAATGCGCGAGTACGGGCCCTGGTATCGACTTCACCCTGCAGATGCCGACTTCCGCGTATCCATTGACCAGGTCATCGGCCGATGTTTCGAATCAGACTACATGGACGTGATGTTCAGCGTTCTCAGCCTAGGCCTTGACTGGGAAGGTGTCGTATCCGGTCGCAAATTCAGTCGCGAGACGGACGAGCGCATTTCCCCAGGCCAGGAATGGTATGCTGGAGACTACCGCCTCGAGACCCTGGCTCTTGAAACTCTCAACGCCGTCGAAGTCGGCAAATACGACAACGCACGCGATACCAAGATGTTCCGTGCGTGTCTAAAAATCATTGACGGAACTGCTACTCCCGCGGACGTGAGTGCTGCCAAGATCCCGCGCGACACGGGCAGGCTCAGTACCAAGCTCATCGGTGGAACCGCCGAGTCGTCGAATTTTGCATCGATTGGGAAACACAGCACGTTGGTTAGCGATGCGTTCAACGACATGGAGAATTCTGCCAACGCGACGAACGATGATACAGCAATGGACGGTGCTGAGTCAAGCGAACTGGTGGAGGATACGGAGACAGATTCGATCGAGGAGTTCTACCAGGATCCCATCATACGCGGGGGAACGGAGGAGAGCGAGGGAGGTGACTACAGACCTGGAGTCAATAGCAGTCCTGAGCGGAATCCGTCTTCTAAGCGACGGAAGTTTTGAGACGGCATTATGTTCTATTTGGGCTTCAAGGCCGAGCACCAGTAATGACTTCTTTAATTGTTCTCCTTGTATTATTACCCTGCTTTTATTTGGCGACTCTTGACATGGAATATCGGCATCGGCGCACTGGGCGAAGGAAGACCTTTGGAATTTAAATCAAGGGTTACACCTATGTTCCAACGTCTCGGAGATTCGGAACGCCGTTATCTCCCTATTTAAATTATTTCTACCTTTTGCAGGACATGTTCGCGTTGTAGCAGCGGATTTGATTAACTCATTCAAATACTAATCAGACTATCGGCCTTGTACAAGTTGCTTGTCATCAAAGATGTATGCTAACCTCGCTTTCCAGGTCGAGCACCTCATACTTCGAAGCAAGCACTGAATTAAATGTATATCCAGAAACGTATCAAAAAAAATCAACAAGACCGTGTCACCCTGGAACTCAGTTTTCGGATCAGTGGTTCCTATCCACAACCTCCCTCGCAAAATCAGCAAACGTCTTCCCATCCCCCACCTCCTCCCCCAGATTCGGCTGCGTGAAAACAGCCAACGTATTCCTCGCAATCCTCCCCTTGCCCGCCGTCTTCGCACCCCGCACAAAATGCGGCACGGCTTTAAACTTGCCCTTCGTAATCAGTTCCAGGGCTTCCCCGGTCTGAAAGGCAAGACAATCCTTCGGAATATTCACCTTGACGACTTCTCCCGTTCTCGAGCGGATGTATAGTCCCGCATTTGGATCTGGGGAACTCGGGAGCTCCGGGAGCGGGGCTGTGCGTGATGGATAATCCCCCGCTGGGGTTGCTTCTTCGTCTATAAACATCGCGGAAGTGAGGCCCGTCAGGCAACCATGGTCAATGTGCGTTGCGCACCAGTCATCTTCTTCGCCTTCTTCAGCTGCGGGAGTATCTGCCTGTGCAGGGAAGTAGTGTAATAGTCGAGCCTTTGTAGTTAAGCTCGTTTTGACCACATGCTCGAGGTAGCCTTGTTTATACCCCTTTATATTAGCATGCGCATACTGGTCGCAGGCGCGTGCCACCAGGGCCGCAGTGTCGATTATGAGTCCACAGAGCTCCGTTAGACTCTGACGAAAGGTTGGTAGCCGGTCAGTCGGCGGCCAGATATTGGGTGCCGTGTACTGCGGGAAGTCGGGAAAGTCATCCGCAGGTGCATTCTGCAGTTCGGGATTCTGGTAAAATGCACAGTTTACGTAGTATGATCCTTTCAAGATATCGAAATGGCCGGACTTTAGCGTTTCTTTGCCGCAGGACCATCCTACGAGGTACTTTGACTCGGGGCTTGTAAGGGATTCTAAGGGGCGGATTAGCATCGTGTAAATTAATGCCAAAGGGAGCTATCTTCACACCTAGCTCCTGGTCTGGGAGCGAGGCCAAGTACGATGAATTGGACAGAACTTGGGCGCGCAGCTCCTTGAACTTTGGAGGGAGATCTTTGACGATGATGATTCCCAGCGATGAAGGGCCAAATGCCTCTGTCAAGGCCTCAAACGGGACGGTGCCTTTACGAAGTCAGTAAGCCGATTCGTCTAAACTTGAAGTCAAGCGCGTATTCAGGCCGACACTTACTGACCTTCAACAAGCTGCTGTAAGCTCACGGTTATGGCTTTGGCGGGTTCCATGATAATATCCAACTACCCTCGGTGCGAGATTAGCTGATATCAAGGTGGATCTCTTGTGGCGGCAGCGATCTTTAAATACTTGGTGATCCTCTCCGCATCGGCGACCTCCGATGTTGCAGGGGCATGAAGCATCTGGGCCTTGGACACTGGGAAGCTCAACCTTCACATGGAAGATTCACTCAATATGGCGGTTTGGTATGATGTGAATGATTGAAGAAAGATATGACAGGTAGGCATCTTCACCAAAGTTATCCAGGAATCTCAACAGTGAATAAACAGTGGCTTCTCTATCTTTCAGTCAAGTTGAAGTCTATAAAAGGGCATCTTGTGCATCGTCGTCGTCGTCGTTTATTATCATATTCCAATCATCTCTCACCTGTTGTACATAGCAGCACTGGGACCATTTCATCAATAACAAGCACAATTTATCACTCTCCTCATCTCTCACTCACATTTCTGAGAAGGATGAGATCCCACTCAGTTCAGGTTAAATAGTGGGAAACGCAGGCTGTGACCTAGCAAAGCACTGCAGAATGTTCTATATTGCCGACGATCTCCATCAACAAGAGAACGTCGATCGTCTTGCTATTGTCGACCTCGACAGAACACCCTGAGTGGAAAGACTTCTGGACCTTGTTCACCGGCCCGAAGACAACATATAATTATGTATATATATATATATATATATACATATATCGGCAGCATGAGACCATCTCAAGCCAAGCCCAGGTCTACCGCTGCTGGGAGACTACTTATTACGCACTTGCGTCTTGCCACCTGAGACCCCAAGCTCCAAGGCAGCATCCTCGACCTCCTTGGGGCTACTGTGTGTTCACTGAGCTTCTGGGACAATTATCCCAGCGCTGGTCACTGGTATTCCAAAAGCTGTTCCCAACAGCAGACTCTCAGACTCTCAGAGTCCTCTGGGGTTCAGACACATTGTTCCCCCCTCTGCCCTCTGTTCAAATCCTCCCAACAAAACAGTGGCCAGAGAGTCCGGAGCATCAAAAATCTCAACAACCAGTCACTAGGCTGGACGATGTGATATGATATGACATGATTTGGATGCGTCACATGGGGAACACAGGAAAATTTGTGCTCACCCACTTCTGAGCTTCTTTTCTTCCCTTCTTTTGCAACTCCCATCACAGCCATCATCATAATCAAGCATGGATTCGAGAGATGCGATGGCTGGCGGGGCGGAGATGTCCCGCTTCGAAAGGGTGCTGCTCGAGAGAGTAGAGGCCCATCGGCGGGAGGTTGCTGCATCAGAAGCAGCGGGGGACGCGTTCTCTCAAGCCGGCACCCAGCAGCAACAGATTGAGAGCAGCACCGACGATATCTCCGCCGCTGAATATGACAGCCTCTTCGTTGACCAGCAGCCCTACAATCAGCATGTCGCCGCGTCGAACGACTTTAAGTACGGAAATCAGAGCAGCGGAGTCACTAGATTCGGCCCATTCGAAGAGGGCAGTCCACGAGGTGCTCTTAGTCCTGCTCCATATACTTCCGCTTTTGATCATTTATATGAACCACCTACTGCTGATCGCTTTTCTGCTAATACTCCTTACTCCAATCCTTATTCCGAAACACCGCCAGCTTCAGCTCCTATCAGTGATCGCGCTCCTCTCGATTCTTCTTCTCGCTCCAAAGATCGCGATACTGCGCCTCCTCCGACTAAACGCCTCAGACAATCCGAGCCAAATTCCGATATCCCTTGTACCTGTTCTATTTCGACCAACTGCGAGCGAGCAGCGAAGAACGGCGTGCGTGATTGTCGAACTGGTCCTGCCCCAAGGCAGCCAAAAGCGAAGCCAGCGATTACAGCTTCGAACCCACCGTAAGCCTTCTCCTAAATGCTGCGAAATATATATGAAACATCCCTAACATCCTACAGTCCTCAAACTCAATTCATCTCCGTCAAGAAGCGGGCGGAAATCAAGCGCACCAACGATGAAATGTTGCACGTGTTGACTCTGTTCAAACGATCTACTACTGCAAACGCTCGCGACCTTCCTGGAATCTGGGGTCAGATGAGAACCTGCTTGGAGCAACTACCGTTCTTCCCAATTCACTCCTCTGCACAAGCCGGGTTGAAAGCCAAATTCCTAGACCCTACTACCGGCCTTCCCGCAATCAGAAACTCCACCTCAGTCCCCTGGGATTGCCAACTAGATGCCGACATGCTTCTCATCCGTTGGGAAAAGGATGACATCGACCCAGATCTCTGTCGTGGCCTCAACATCCGTCAGAAAGTCGCTAACGGAGGCGGGAAAAGTATATCTCGCAGCCTCGATCAGAGCTACAGATTTAAAGCCGAAACATGCATCTACGTCGGCGAAGGAGACCTCCGCAACGGCCAGTGGTTCCCCTTCCAAATCGCAGCTATCCGTGACGGCGCCCATGGCGAAATGGAAGCCGGAATCTGCGGTCGCGCGGAAACCGGCGCCGTCTCCATCGTTCTCAGCTCCTCCGGTCGCAGCCGCGATTACGCAGACACCGACGAGGGCGACACAATCTTCTACTGCGGCACCGCCGGTAAAGACGGCCAAACAACCTCCAACACAAACCTCCTTCTTGAATCCGAAAAGAAGAAAAACGAGATCCGTGTCCTCCGCAGCTCCAAATTACCCAAGATAAACCCCTACAGGCCCGCCCGTGGTCTTCGGTATGATGGTCTTTACACGATCGTTGATAAGGAATTACACGATCAGGATACGATGTTGTATCGGTTCGAGCTGCGTCGTGTCCCCGGCCAGCATCCGATTAGGAATAAGGGCCCCGAAGCGAGACCGACGAAGAAAGAGATTGCTGAGCACGACGAAATCACCCATGCGCAGTCATTGAAGTCTGGCACGAAACCAGCGGGTCAGAAAAGGGGGAAGTGAAAGGGGGAATACGCCGATTCTGCTTTTCTTTACCGGGTTCGGTTGATTCAGGGATGTCCCAACGGCTGATCTCAACGGTATTGTTCGCCTTGACTAGCTGATCTAGAAGTTATCGTGGCTCCCAGGTCATTCAGTTTGTACCCTGGTTTACTCTTTTTATTTATGCTCGCTTGTTTCTTGTTGATGCTTGATATGCTACTTCTGTAGACTTGGGCTATAGTTTCATTAGTCCTCGTTTCTCTCTAATCGATGAATTGCAAATGGAAATATGATCTTTCTGATACTGCTCCCGACTGCGTTCCATTAATCGTTCGGATAAGATTTGAAAATTTGAAAATATTGTCTTCTTCGCAAGGTAAGAACCTTTGCCTCGTTTCTTTATAGAGGAGATAGAAGCATCAGGGGAAGAGGGATGCCTAGAAAGCACAAAAACACCCGCCATAAGGGATCTCCCATTCCATCCAATCTTCACCCGAGTAAACACCAGTAAACAAACCAAAATTCCGAGGAAGACGGAGAATTCACGTTGCAAATCCATCGCCCCCGAACGCCGTCTCATGGATCCCATATTCCTCCGGGTACGCCAGAAACAAAATCTGTGGAAGAAAAGAGGAGAGATATATATATTCACAAGAACACCTTCCGCGCATCTTTTGGATGGCTTTCATTTGGGCAATAGGGGCATTTGAATTTGCCTCCCTTGCTGAGTCTCATTAGAGATTCCTGTGCAACGACGTGGCCGCATGACATCATCATTGGAGGATTCTCGTCCGTCGTCTGCTCCTTGGAGACCGGACAGACGAAAATGGAGTGAAACAGGTATGACGGCGGGAGCGGGATTTCCACCTAAACAAACTCTGAGTAAAACACGAGAGAAATTCGGGAACAAAATCCGGGGTACTTACAGGTAACTCATTCTGACTTGTCCATTCTGTGCGCTTCTCCTTCATAATTGTCTGTAACTTAAGGAGCGTAGGCAAGGCTATTGCGCCTGCTGTAGCCGCAATATAGATTGGCGAATCGGCCGACAAGCCCATCAAGGCACAGAACTCGCGCGTGAACGAAAGGGCCAAGTCCGACCAGGCTGACGGATTGTTGAAGACGGCCCGATAGGGAGAATCTTCAAGATTAGGACAGAAAGCCATGGCTCCCATCAATTGTTCAACCTCACGAAGATGCCTCCGGTGGAAATTTTGGAATTCACGCCTTGCGTATTCCAGGGCAGCATATCTTCCGGCTCTCATGGAAACTTTGGAGTTCCCTGCCCCGTGGAAGAGCCAGACGAACTGTAACCGACATAGTTCGAACTCGAGGTTGCTTCCCCTTGCTTCTAATTGGCTACGGTGCTCTCGTGCCCATTCAATCGCGGGTGACAGATTTCGTTCTTCCCGTAGTTCATGTAGAATGTGGTACATCAGCATGAACTGCTCTCGCATTCCGCCAGACTGTAGCTGGTCGAAATCAAGATCCATATTTCCGGATGCATCCTGAACGTCGGGAGGGGTCTGAGCAGGCGTGGGTTTCTGTGATAGTTCGGATAGAAAGGTGGAGGCGACTTTGAACTGCCCTTCTCGTAAAAGGTGCATTGCGATGGCCCTGTTGACCTGGGCGGGTTTCATGGACACGGCATCATATTCGGTGCTAGGAAGCGGCTTATCTTTAAACAGCTGAAGAGAATCATATTAGCCGGCGGAATTTCCAGTTTCTGGTGTTTAAACCCCACCTTGTCCAGAGCCCTTGAATATTTGTTCAATCCGCTGTAAGCTTCCTTCAGACTGTCATTTGTAGCATCAAAAGAGGCTTTAACCGGGTTCTGAAGCTTTGCCAGAGTAATCGAAGCGGAACTGGGATCTATCCGTAAATCACCGTACAAGTTAGCTAACCCTGTGGCACCAACAAGATCAATACGGAGGGGGCAGGAAGCGGACTTCTCTCAATATTGTCCCGTGCCTCCTTCAGCAAATCAATAGTAGCTTGCACATCATTAATGCTCTTCGAGTTGTGGCACCGTTTCCACAGGCGTTGGTGTTCTTTTTGTAGCAAGTCCATCTTCCTGGGTGTAGAACCGGAGATGAGCAAGCACTTCCAGCACTAATACTCCGGGCTCATATCTGCAAGATGGCTGTTAACAGTAAATGCTGCTGAGTTTAGTGAATAAGACAAGTCATGGAGTATTCAACCGGTATAGGGAGTGGAAGCGGAAGTGTGAAGTTCATTTCGGGCCCAAGAGCTCTGGTGATGCTCATCCACCCGTGTCACATGCCCCCAACGTCACTGGAGCTTCTGTGGATGTTTGACAAGTTCCAGTGGCAATCACCCTTGTTCTGCGACAGTGAAGAAGAGGACAAGTCAAGAAAGGTAAGACAATTGAACTGATGCACTAAAGGAATGTGAATACTAATTGATTTGCTCAGCTCCCGTCAATTTATTAAGCACCAAAGACTTCAAGTTCTTTGCAACTCTGGCTAGGAGCCTAGGAAATGCCCATCAACAGCCAGTGATAGATTAAGAACCAGTCAATCAGACCTTTTGCAACATGCTTATGTCCTGGGCATATAAAATATAATGGCTATACTGGCTCCAACCAGGACTTCGGTCGTGCTTCGAAACAATCACAACTCCTGCTCAAAGAAAAGTAGGGAAGGCCCTTACAGGATATGCCGCAGAAACAAGGACCTTAATTGCTATTCTTGAACCAAATCCTGGGAACGTTACTTGCTATGGCGCATCATAGCAATCCATCGACCCCCCAACATGGCGTCCCCGAAGGCTCCAGCCATAGTCAGACAACGGTGGCCGCCAGTTCAGTATCAGACCCCTTGAAACGCGAACCCGGACCGGAATACCAGAAGTTCGTTTTTACCGACCCCGTTACGTTTAAGGTCCTGGAGGACGACCCTGCAACAGCAGTGGTGGACAGAAGATGCATTTTAACCGGCTACGAGATTTACGTCGTCGAACAATGGGCTTGTTCGCGAGGCCATCCAACTTTCGTCATCAATACATACACCGGAGACCCTTCACATACCGTAATCGCTAGTGTCTTGCGAATTCCGACAGACGAGCGCATGTGGTCCCCTGGCTTAAAGCGTTATTTCGAGTCCATGTCCCAATACCATACTCGCAGGCGGGATACCCCAGCTGGGACATTATTGGTGACAAATCTGAGCAGCTTCCCTTCCTCGCTTACTGTGATTCCTGTCCCGGAAGGCGATGTGCGAAAACACTGGAATGATTTCATTGCCAATGAGAACCTCAAACGACTTGGATGTTCTGGAAGAGCTGGTTTAAATCTGAAGTACCCGACCGCCGCCACAGAGGCTAAATTTCACCAACTTTACCAAACGAGTGAACGGGTCCCCTTGTATAGCGCTGTCGTCGAATTGGTCAAGCTATGTCAGATGGCATTGAACATGTTTGGCAAACTTGCATTCGAATATGCAGATGGCTTGCTCTGTGATATAACAGAACGGGCTATTAACGATTGGTGGGCGGACATTGGAACGGAGCTTTACAATATTGAACCAAATGATGGAATTCTCGGTCCAACTACCGTTTCTGCGCTGCTTGGGGCGTTCCTTGGAGCAAGGAACCGTCTCCACGCATATGGCGCCCCAGTCAGCAAGGACGCTTTCGATTTGGAGTGCTTTAAAAGAGGCGTCGGCAGTTTCCAGAAGGCGCAGAAGCTGGAAAGAACCAGGCGGCTTGACCGACAGACGTTGGATAAGTTACATAGGGTCACGGCGAAAGCAGCCAGCGGAGAGGGCTGGGCTGTTCCGCGAGCAGTTAAATCAACAGTCGCAGAATTGGGTGGCAAGGGCGGAGAGATGGTTATGGGAATCGTTGGTGGACGGGATAAAGCAGGCATTGCTGAAATCGAGACGCTCGACATGGACCGCTTTGTTCAATTGGCTAATGGCGCCAGATCAAAATGGTTGTGGCACGGCAAGCCAAGGAAGGTATACAGCGACCTTGCTCATCAGGATTCGCTAGACGAAGACGCGGTGTCTACAAAAGACCCTTTCTCCGGTAAGAGGAGAGATCTAACCGGCGGATATTCATCCGGTCGCCCTAGCTTCGAATCCGAGCCGTCATGGAGGCTTTTGGAGAGTCCTGCTGGGGTCGAGAACGCAGATAAGCAACGAAAGCTGGCCCTGAAAAAGTCAGTTTCGGGCAAAGTTTCCGATGCTCGTGCAGGATTGGGCCGGTTCAGGGATGCTGTTGGACTGCCTGGCCTTCGTTCACATCATAAACTATCGAAAGAGAACATCGATTTCGAAGTCAATCTACAGGAGCAACTAAATCGATCCAAGCTAGAACGGCCTACGTCAAGTGGTAGCGGCGATGGTGAAAAGGAAGGAGGTATTCACAGTGTGCCAGGTGATCCCCAAAATGCGAGGAATGAGAAGCTTGCCCACCCGCTATCCGGCCCCCCTGATTTGGAAGACGGCGCGCCGGCAATTGGGAACAGACAAAACGAGACAGTTGTTCCGGAGCAGCAGGCCGAAGCCACCGAATCATTGCAGCAACCAGTCCAGACGCACGACACCGCCTTAGACGCAGTTTCGGTGAAATCTAGCGCAGTTGAAGGCCCTCGGATGCTAGATAATGCTGACCGCGCGACTCCCGTGACACGACTCCTTCGCCGTCCGCATAGCTGTGTCTTACGCCCGTCAGGCGGCGTGCTGGCGGCAACAGATGCGCATTATCCACGGCATTTATCTTTTAGCGCCGTCGAAACGTCAATCTTGGTGTGGGAAGACGTAGGGCATTTGGAACCCTCGTCTACGAAGGCAAACTTGGCGCTCGCCGACGCGATTTTGAATGAAGATATGCAACGTGAGGACGTTAGGACACTCGGCGACAAAATCGGTGACCTGAATGAGAAAACTGCTGTTTGGGTTGACCGGCAGGTTTCCGCCGTGGAGGAAGTTGAGCGCACAGCCCAAGGTCATCTTGAAGCCTTAGAAGTTGCATATCAGGAAAAGCTCGACGAACATGATGCGCTGCGTGAAAGTTCTACCGAGCTAGTTGCAAAGGAGACTGGCCATGTGGTCGAGCAATCAAAGAAGGTGGAACTCCTTGGAGCTAAACTCGATTATGAACTGGACGTCCTGCATTCAAGAGTCGAGGAGGTTGAGGATGGTCTCGTTGATCATGAACGCCATATTGCAGAGTTAGAAGCTAGGGTGAGGAATCTCGTTCGATCTGAAAAGCGGAAGTCTGATTCTTCGTGGTTCGGATGGGGATATCCGCTCTTCGGTCGAGGAGCACGGCCGGAATAATTGGGCAGTATTGGTTGTGTACGCATTATTAGCAGGTTTCATTCCGTCGCCTTCATCCTCCAGATACATACAAGAGAACCGGCACAGTTGCCATAATGGAATCAAATAACATCGCATTGATCCGAAAGTAATGTACACGGTTGCTATCAAAGCAATTCCAAGAATCTCGTAGCCATAGCACAGACGAGATCTAACAACATCACCCAGAGCAGTGCAGCTCTACGTCTGTATAACCAAGATGGCAACGCATCCCACGGTTTCCGATATGATCCAACGTCACCCAGATAAAACGACATTCCCAGCAAATATGCGTACATATCTATATTATTCATAACAATCCAATCACATTCCAAAGCCGGAACCCGCGCCAGCCTGTCCGCCAGCTTGGCCTTGCATCTGCTGCATTTTTTCCGAGACTTTCATGTGGACTTCGAAGAATTTGCCGACGCATCGGTCGAGGCAGACGGATTCGCCTTTGTTAAGGTCTCCTTCCCGGTATTCTGGCGGAATGCATTTCTTAATGCATGCGTTTGAAAGTCTATATCGAGAGAGATATACGGTCAGTGTCCGCTGGCATATCGCTTTGAGATCGCCGGACTGAAGGGTTCAGATTTACCGGGTAACCATGTCAGTGACCATTTCCAATTCCAACTCTGCTCTGCTGATCTTCTCCTCCGAGGACAACTTTGGGGGACCGCCGAAGAGGAAAGACATGGTGGACTATGGAGGCGGCTGATCGGACGAGGATAGGTATGTAAAGGAGGGTGTTGCGGCTCGGGGCGGAGGTCGAATTGAATAGGCTGGAATAGAGATAGATACGGTATAAATTCCGTTCGTTGAGCAGTTAAGATGGAATAATAGTGCTGTTCAAGCTGTTTGTTACCTGGTCGCGGCCGTCTTGGTCAAAATTTGGGCCTTTCAGCCCGGAAGCTTGGACCAGCTCTGACTAACCCGATATGGACATCTGCCCGTTTCTTCAGACTGTTCCAAATTTCAACGATTCAGTGTATATCCGGCATTCCCAAAGGTATTTCTCTCGTTGGTCTTATTAGGTGCTTGCCAGTTGGTATGCGCATGCCTAATTGACCAAGCAGATGCGATCTATCTGCTTTCAACGGGCATCATCTCAGCTGCGCCTGGATGGATTCCTGAGGTATGACATCTTCAGCCCGCGTGCTCGAGGAATTTTCAATCCAAAGGTTGCTAATGGTGTCTACCTCTAGATCCTCAAGATTACGGCGACTGGACTCTATTGCAGCTCTCTACGCGACTAACGTTCTACCTACTAGCCAGTTCCGAGCTTTCTCAAGCGAGAATGAAAGACCTCTAGAGAGCCCAACGGGGTCTGAAAAAGGCGCCAAATGGAGCAGGATTGAAGAGATCAGAAATGCCTGTCCCAATCCATACCCGCGGCTAGCTATCGATCCACAGTCACTGAACTGTGCACAATTCCGGTCCCAATATGGGCACCTGACACCCCAAGAAACCGCGGATGACACCGTGGTTCTCTACGGTATATATCCCCCTTGACCCGGCAATTGTTGAAAGAGTTATACGAGGTAACTTAGACGAATAGGTAGAGTAAGATCCCAGCGGACTGCTGGGAGCAAGCTCGTCTTTTTCGACCTATGGCAAGATGGACACAAAATGCAGGTGATGTGCAATCAGCGGACGCTCGGCGCTGTCGGAGTGACGGAAGAGGAATTTAAGCAACTTTCTCGCTTAATTGGACGAGGGGATTCCTTTTGTAAGGCTTGCAGTTTTCCACCGAACAGACTATCGCAAACTAACTTGGGTTAGCCGTCAGGGGAAAACCGCATCGGACGAGCCGGGGAGAACTAACGCTCTATGCTACGGAGCTTCCTGTTCTCATGTCCCCGTGTTTACACAACGTGCCGATCGATGCGAAGGAGAAACGAGACTCGCCCTACGAGAGACATGTACAATTTCTTGGTGACCAAAGGGCGGCCGATCTGTTACGCGCCAGGTCGACATTGATCCAATATATTCGCAACTTTTTCTTAGATAAGAACTTCGTAGAAGTTAATACTCCGATCCTTGCGTCTGCTGCCGGCGGAGCTTCCGCCCAGCCGTTTCGTACCTCCGCCACCGAATTCCCCGACCGACCGTTGGCCATGAGAATAGCTCCAGAATTATGGCTTAAGCGTATGATTGTTGGGGGGTTCGACAAGGTCTTTGAGATCGGGCCTTCGTTTCGCAATGAAGGCATTGATAAGACGCATAACCCAGAGTTCACAACTTGCGAATTTTACCAAGCGTTTGCTGATTTGAATACCTTGATGGCAATGACAGAGTCGCTTCTATCCGGAATATCTGAAATTATCGGAGATTTAAACTCAAAGCTGGGTACCTTGAACCCTACCTCGGCAGACTTCAATACTCCGTTCCGACGAATCGATTTTATACCAGCATTGGAACAGGCAATGGACAGAAAGCTCCCAGATTTACTGTCGGATGAGGCAACCTCGGAGGTTCTGGAGTTATTTCGGGCCAAATCTCTTGCCATTCCCGATCATCCAACACTTCCTCGATTACTCGACAAGCTAAGCTCCGTCTATCTTGAGCCCCGCTGTCGAAACCCTACATTTATCATCAATCATCCGGAATGCATGTCTCCGCTATCGAAGTCATTCGTTCATCCAACTTGCAATCAGGTAGTATCGGCGCGCGCGGAATTATTCGTGGGTAAAAAGGAGGTCGCGAACATGTATGAGGAGGAGAATTCACCGTTCGAACAGAGACGCAAATTCCAAGCGCAGCTTTTGCTTCGGGATCCCGAAGCTCCCGCGGAGGTTGATGAGAGTTACGTCGAAGCTCTGGAATGGTCGCTGCCACCTACTGGAGGGTGGGGATGTGGTATCGACCGCCTCTGCATGCTCTTCACTGGAGCTAAGCGGATCAATGAGGTTCTCAGCTTTGGGAATCTGCGTGATGTGACGAGGGCTTATGGAGGAAAGCCTACAGAGAATAAGATATAACTTTGCTCCTATCTGGAGAACTTGCCATCAGATGGCAGGGGCAGCGGTGCTGGAATCATTGTTCACATATACCCTCCTCTTTGTATCATATGTTTTCGAAACCAGAAACTAAAAGGATAACCAGACCTTTAAACTATGATCCCAGAAACTTGGAAGATGGATTCATGGCTGTTGAAGAATGACCTTGGCACATGGACCAATTGCCACAAGGGCCGGCTTCCAGACTTGCCTGAATCATGCCAGTGATGCCTTGCGAGGCAGCCAAATCAGCAATGCCATAAAAACATGTCAAGTATTCGCAATTGCCGGAGTCAGCAGAACCGATTCGCCTGGTGTCCTGAGTGGCAATCGGAAACCATCACGGAACCCGATCCATCCCTGAGAAGCCAAGAGCATGGAGCTGTGATATTAGTCCTGAAAGGGGAAAAGACCACAAATTCCGGGTTTGAGAGACTTCTGCTAGCGGTATTCCAGGGTCCAAGGGTCCAGGAAACTGGGTCCGCATTGGAGCTAAATATTAGAGCTGTTTTGGTTTCATGGGTTGCAGTTGCTAACGGAGTCGGGCAGCTCTTGGTGCAGGCTCCTTCATTTTCTCATTCACTGGGATTTCAAGCGAGGCTGGATGGCTGCAGGATCCTTGGTCTGTTCCAAGGCTGTCTTTGATCCCCATGCCTGCTGCCGTGAAAGGCGAACAAAAAGAAAAGGAGTCGTCAGTCTGATGCCGAGTGAAGCACCCCTGCAGCCTGCTCGTCCCGTGGTTGGCTGATGGTATCCACGTGACTTCGCGTGAGTCACCTGAAATTTCGCGTTCCCCGACGTATCCAATTTACACGTCTCCGCCCGCAAATCGCGTCTTCCCACAGCCTTGCTTGGGAATGATTAAAGTGGTAGCTTGCCGACCCGCATATGTCCTTGGAAGAGCTAAACATGGCAAATTGAGGGATGATCGCGGCTTGCTAGTGTCAAATATATCCGGGTATATAAAGGAGAGGCCTGTCCCCTTCTCTGAAAGGGATGGCTCTTCTCCCTCCTTGGCTTCTCTTTTCCTCCGCCTGACCTTTTATCTCTCCTCAGGCATTGCATCTTGACTCTGCTGCATAATTAAAGAGTACCATCATAGCTAGCTGTCTCTGATGCGTGTTGACGGCCCTTCGAGTAATTAGCGGAGCAAGAATAGAGTGAAAGTCTAGCCATGTTTGCCAAACGGTCGTCTCGTGGTCAATCGGAGAGCTTCTCCTCCAAGTATCGAGCCGGTAAATCGTCGTCTCGATCGAAGCGATCGTTCAAAGATCCTTCAACGAGCATGAGAAGGGCGGAAAGGACTGCTGAAAGGTCTCACAAACCAGACAGTCCGCCCATCGGGAGGCAAGTCGATATATCATATCATGAAAATCATAGCGTTCCTCTGACATGATAGAATAGCACCCTGACCTCTGCGATAATCACAATCTGCGTAGGGCCGGAACAGCGCTTATTCGCCGCCCACGAAGAAGTCCTATGCATCTCTCCCTTCTTTACCGCCTGCTGCCGTGGCCAATACCTCGAGTCACATGGCAAGCGGATCGATCTTCCAGACGAGCAACCCGAGATTCTCTCCTCCATCCTCGAATATCTCTATAAAGGCGACTACTTTCCTCGTCTGATCCACAATAAGCGTCGGAATACATGGGAGCTTGAGAATGGAGTCGATGGCAACGGGGCACCGGTCCCTGCGGAGTCTACGATCGCAAATCACATTGATGGGGCTATCATCTTGAAAGATACTGCTGTTTAGTTCGTTGCCTTTCCCCATATTTAATTCTCTGTAACCATTTACTAACTGCTCGCACAGCTGTGCAGCTGATAGATACGGCCTGGACGAATTAAAACGATTAGCCCTTCGCAAACAAGGTCTTCAGTCCGCTATTCAATGCAGCACGATCCTGTCCAGCGCCCGCTTCGCTTACGCTCATACCCCGGACACAGACTCCAAGCTGCGAGCACACTACCTTGCCCTCATCATCCGCAGCAGGAACACATTCAAGAGGAGTGGAACCATGCAACTAGAGATGGAGACGGGCGGAAAGTTGTTCTTCGACCTGTTCGTGGCGATGTGCAATCATATGGTGAGCTCCCTCTACCTACCACTCAGCTTAGGGGTTGTTCGCAGCTTATCATGCCTTTTCTGTCCAGGATGATCTTACCAGTGGGTCTTCCAAGTCGCCCTTCTCACGTTAAATAAGTTCTGAGCCATGTCATATGGATGCACTGGACTTCTCGCAACAAGCCTTCTCCTCTCGATTCGTTTCCATTGATCATTCCCCTCGATTCCAAACCGCCATTTAACTCACCTCAAATCTCCAATCGGCCTCGACGGCACAACTATCACCTCTCAACAAAACTGTAACACCACATAATGATACCCGAAGTGGCCGATCCTATACCTCCACATATCCTCTATCAACGGAGGCGGTCGTCATGGAAATGATTCCATGCTGTACTATACTCCCGCCGCCGTATTCAGCTTTAGCTGCGAACATCTGTTCATTAATCAGTAGGATACTATATCCCTCCCTCTTCTGTGCTTGTTGATGCCTGGATCTTTCCCAAAATTGTCACCATATCCGTCCAGGCTTGTTTTGAAACTGATATTTGTGTTATCTCTTTGTATTTGGTACGGTGTTGGGAGCGGACTGTTGGCGTTTACTGGGTCGTTGGACTGTATTATTTACCTATTTACGGGATCCGCTACCATCAGATAATAATCATAGAGAGTTGCCCAAAGCAGAATCTACCAGAGTGGGACTATACCAATGTCCTTCTGGGGTCGCTCCCTCAGCTTCTTGTATGAGTACTAAGCACTCTCCAGGTTCCCAACAGATATGCGGAGAGATTTCTAACAAAGGTTATCGCTGGCGACTGCCCATAAGAGCTTCCAGATATCCTTCGTTTTTGCCTACGGAATAGTCACAGCAACTACAATAGGCGTAGAAAAATTTAACCCCGAGGACCAGGATATCAAGCTTTGCAGAAAGGGAATGGGCACGGAGTCGTAAGCAATTCTGATTATGGTAAGATACGACAGTACTCCGTATTTCCCTAGCCATCTAATCATGCTTGGTACATCATATGTCGTAAAAATCATCCGTGGTTGGAGGGATCCCTCGCAGCGTAAGGCTACTAAACTCCCGTGCCCGGGAAAGCACCAGCCTTGCTCAGTACAACCATACCATACTCTCGAGCAATGTAACCTTTCATCAGGTTCTGTATCATCCAAGTTAGCGTAGCAAAGATAAATCGAAGGGACCTAAAGAGATGGGTTTACCTTATAGATCATATTCGCCAAGTAGCACTCCACTTCATCCCTCTCGATCCTAGACTTTTCCTCCGCGCTCTTCGCTTCACCAGCAGTAGTAGTATTACTCCCATTTTCATCCTCTTTACTCTCCTGTTTCTGCTCGTTCTCCCCTTTCTTCGTTCCCAGTCTAATCGCAGCCACAAATTCCGCCACGGGAACTCTTGACCTCCTAATTGCCGGCGCACCGTTTACAGGCGGATCGAACCCTCCCGCGATGAATACTTTCCGAAACAGGTTCCTCACAGCTATATCCCTCCCCCTCTCTAGCGGGAGGTATATGCGCCGGCGTACAAACTCGTTTTCGCCAGCGACCATGGCGGCGTCGAAGCCTGCAAGGTCGCCGGCGCGAATACAGAGACATAGGGGGCGGAATATGGCTTGGAGACGGGGGAAGGGGGCGAGGAGGCTTGCTGAGGGGAGAGTGTGGGTGGTGACGATGTGGCATGGGACGAGATAGGTAAGGATTAGTCTGCGAGTGTTGGTCAGCATATGTTGAGAGGAGAGAGAGTGGTAGAACCTACTCGCGGTTCTTCATGGCATCGGGATGGCAGAGTTTCCAGGCGTAGGTGAGGTGCTCTTCGGCCTGACATGTCCATTATTAAAAGTATAGAAATAGTCAGGATAAAACACGCACCTGCTCGTAATCCTCTTCGAGGAAGCATATCACGCCGAGGTAGTATTTGAATGTGACGATGTGGGATTTAGGAAATGCTGTAAGCGGCGGCATGTCTGCTTCTGAAGCTTCCATAGCACGTAAAAGGCTCCTACACGGCGGAACAGAGCCCAGCTACACCAGTCTCCGTCAGGATAGCTGTTCCAAAGGCATAGATAGACTCCGTACCTTGAAATATGTTTTGAACGAAAGATTGACAGTGTTGTAAACTCCCCATTTACGAGACTCCTCAATTGGTGCCCTAATGTATTTGAAAAATGCTCAGAAATCCTAAACCTAGCATACACTTGCGTGAAAGGGAATGAGTGCCCCAAGAGCGTACCTGTCATGGAGGCATAGTGTGAACATCCGGTTGACGATCCGGGATGTCTCTTCCAGGTTCGCATTTTTACTGGAGTCAGTAATCATATCGTCTTGCAGACTGCTGCTATAGCCGTCGCCTGACGTGTCCTTCTTGGGCTCCGCGTCCGCCTTCATGGCGAATAGCCGGAGGAACTTGCCCACGACGTACAAACATGGCAACGTCCAGGCCTGGAACCCTCCATTTGTATAGCCTCTGATCAGATTATTGGCAACCTCTTTCCAGCAGTTGAACAAGGCCGTCCAGGATGCTCGTCCTGGAGTGGTGTGTAGTTTTACGAGCTCCCCCGCTGCTTTCCAGTACGAGGCGAATATTTCCACCCATGCTTCGCCTTCTTTCTTGGGAAGCTTTATGCTGGTCGACCGGTCGTGGAGCAGGGCATGACGGACATCGGAGTGCACGTTGGCACTGTTTGTAAAGTTGTAGAACTGTCGAATTCGGTCGCGGTCATGGGGAGGGGCAACGGGGCAGACGGTAGATGCGAGTTCGCTGCCAGAACCATTAACTTGAGCTTGCTTGAAGTCTGCGAAAAGGGTGGTCATGCTTGGCGAACGTTAGCGGAGAACAAAAGTAACTGTTGTTATCATCATTCCCGCTCAACTGGTTGTCGTCTTTTGACGCTGTGAAGATCGATAAGTCGAAGCTTGGGACTGGGGCCGATGGATGCCAAGGTTGAATATCTTGGCGCATCCCCCCAAAATCGGATTAGCGCGACTACGTTGCTTGGTTAAGCGAAGCCCACAGCCCTAGCACAACTTCGTCGTCAATTCTCGATTTTTGGGAGTTCGCCGACGGTTCGACATTTCAACTAACAGACAGCACATCCTCGCAAAGTAAGTGAATCGCTTGATCTCTATTGAAATCGTATACTGACTCTGTTATAGATGGGTAAGTTTTACCAGTTTTCTGTCCCCGTCCGCACCGTGCCCAAACCCTCCAAAATTCGCGATCTTATCGAAATATCCACCCAGTTGGAGAATTGAAGGCCTGGGAAACGAATTACTGCTCAATTCGACGCGGCGAGAGCATATATTTGGCGTTCCGCATGGTTTTTTGAGTGTCTGGGAGATTTTTCACTGGCATCCAACTTTGACATAGAGCCTGAATTTTCGGATACTGCAACTCGCGAAGATCATTCCCACCTGCAATCGCATCTACTATCGACGTTTTCGGATAAATTTAGTCGCTCGGTATCTAACAGTATGAATTACAGGGCGTCTCAACGAATACCAGGTCATCGGGCGCCATCTGCCCTCAGAGGCGAACCCCACCCCTAAGCTGTACCGCATGAGGATCTTCGCCCCGAACACCGTTGTTGCGAAGTCCCGATTCTGGTACTTCTTGATGAAGTTCCGCAAGGTCAAGAAGTCCAACGGCGAGGTCGTCAGCATCAACTTGGTATGGAATCCTTCCAACAGGGGGACATGTGAGAGAACAGCGATACTAAGACATCGATCTTTTTAGATCCACGAGAAGCGCCCATTGAAGGTCAAGAACTTCGGTATCTGGATCCGCTACGACTCCCGCTCCGGAACACACAACATGTACAAAGAGTTCCGGGAAATGTCGCGCACAGATGCCGTCGAGGCCCTTTACCAGGATATGGCTGCTCGCCACCGTGCCAGATTCAGCTCCATCCACGTATGTATTACCACTCCGCCTGGATTTTCGTTGGCTGCCATAACACCAACTAACCTTTGTGTAGATCCTTAAAGTTGTCGAGATCGAGAAGGCCGACTCCATCCGCCGCCCCTACATCAAACAGCTCCTCACCAAGAACCTCAAATTCCCTCTCCCGCATCGCGTCGCCAAGCAACCCGGCAAGAAGGTCTTCGCTGCCACCCGCCCCTCAACTTTCGCTTAAATGTGTTGAGCAAAGGAGATGTTCTGGGGTAGAGGATGTGACTGTGTGGGTGGGAGCGTTCCCCAAAAGGCGAGAATAAGGGGGAAAATTGGAGTTTGAGAAATGGCTGCATATTTTTTCATGGACTGCAGGTTCTACTTTTTTTCTCTTATCTATGTATGCCATGCATAATGAGTCTTACACAAGTTTGCAGCCCCGTTGCCAAATGGCTCTGTAACCATTAGGGTCAGCTGGCTATCATCCTCCAACCAATTTTTACGACTAAAAAGAAACCAGTGTCAAGTCGAATGTTCCTGATTCCTGAGTACGTCATTACACGCGCAGAGATCTCAGACCTTTTTGCCCCAAGCCCTACGGCCCTGTGAAATCTTCAACTTGTCGACCTTCTTTGCACTTGCATAAATTCGATTGTCATTCATGAAGCAAAAGGCTACATCATAAGGAACTGATCTCTCGCCTTCAAGGCAAGGACTTGCCATATGATATGAAACCACCCCAAGCCCAAACCAATTTCTCAACAGCCTCCTCATCCAACTCCTCATTCCCCTTTCTCAACCTCCAACGCTTGTTCATGAACTCCTTGAACCGCTTGACATCAACCTGTCAATTCCCAATACTCTCATAGAACGTCCTTTCGCGAAACGTAGCAGATGCCCCAGCAACAGGCTTGGGCATCATTGAAGAATGCCGCACTGAGACATCTGATATCAGGAACATGATGAACACACTGCCTGGTTGCCGATAGGTTGTGGAGCCCTTTTATACTCCGTACTGAAAGCCGTAAGAAGGGCCAATACCTACTGCCCATTTAGCTCCCAAACAGCCCTGGAAATTCCTGCTGGCTTTGTAGAGCCAGAGGTCATGAACCGTTGGTATCTCTGCCCATCCGCTCTTGCAACGAGCAAGATGGAATTCTCTCGATTGCGCTCATTGAAACACTAGCCCCTCTTTTGATCAGCTTCTCTCTCCATGAATATGGCCATTCCTCGCACTAGGGGAACTGTGTAAGGGCGCACGGTATATGGCAATACAGGACCGGCTGCCGATGGACAGGATTTCACTCCTAATCTCGGACGTGAATTGCCCGTCGCAGCATGAAGTTTTTCAGCCTCGTCGCGGCTTCGGCTTCTCCCCGCATCAGCAAGCTGAGTAAGCTCCTTCAGTGCCATGGCGTCATTGGCTTGGACCTGGCAAGTTTCGGCACCTTATTAATTCTTCCGACCCTCACATTCCAGACTCACTTAAGACTGCTCAGCGCATTGAAGCTCGTCATCCTGTCAGTTCATAGCCAAAATGTTCGCTCGCTTTTCTTTCAGGTCAGCTAGACCTTTGGGCCAGGTATGTAAATCTGCGGGCTGGTGATACGCCGTCAATTGGATAGCTTCTGACGAGGGTTCTCCGTTTGACAGACTGTCCGCAAATTTGCTTCGGAAGCTCCCCAGCCAAAGTCCAACGCTCCCATCTTCGGCGCTCTTGCTCTTGCTGCTGGAGGCGCCCTGTTCTATTATACCCGTACTCAGGAACCAGCGACTAAAGTCGAGAAGGCGCTCAAAGACCGCGCCAAGGTGTTCTTGGGAGGGGACCAGGGATGGGTTGATTTGAAACTCGGCGATATTGAACTCTTGAGCCACAACGTGAAGAAGTTCCGCTTCGAATTTGAAGATCCTGAAGCTGTATCTGGATTGCATGTCGCATGTACGTTATCGGAGAAATTCGGTGTTTTGGCAAGCAAAGGCTAACGATCTATGGGCAGCCTGCCTGTTGACAAAGTATAAGGGTCCAGAGGATGAGAAGCCTACAATCCGCCCCTATACCCCGGTAACTGATGAGGGTATGACTGTCTCTCTTCAATTTCAGGTTTTTCCCGCAGGCTAACAGTTCCACAGGCCAACCTGGATACCTCGAGCTCGTTGTGAAGCGCTATCCCAACGGCCCGATGTCCAACCATCTCCACAACATGGCTGTCGGACAAAGGTTGTCTTTCAAGGGACCGATTCCTAAATACCCATGGGAAACAAACAAGCACGACCACATTTGCATGGTTGCCGGCGGCACCGGTATCACGCCGATGTACCAACTGATCCGTCAAATCTTCGATAACCCCGAAGACAAAACCAAAGTCACTTTGGTCTTCGGCAACATTGGCGAAGAGGATATCCTTCTGAAGAAGGAATTAGAAGCTCTCGAAAACACCTATCCCCGACGTTTCCGCACTTTCTACCTTCTCGATAAGCCCCCGGCCGACTGGACGCAGGGCACTGGATACGTCACCAAGGAGCTTCTGAAGACCGTGTTCCCCGAGCCGAAAACCGAAAATATTAAGATCTTTGTCTGCGGTCCGCCAGGACTGTACAAGACTGTCAGTGGAGGAAAGGCTAGTCCTCGGGACCAGGGTGAGCTGACGGGTATCCTGAAGGAGCTTGGCTACGACAAGGACCAAGTATACAAGTTTTAGACCGTTGATAGGACCCATCGTCTGTGCATTTCTAGCTGGACCTGATGGTTCTTAGAACCGACTATTTTAGAGATATCATGTATCATTAAATGCGACACTTCAATAAGCACGCTACCTTGTGAATTATGAAATTTCAATGTGCAGTAAACAAACCAACTCAGTGATTGAACATAGGCTTCTTTTTTTATTATTTACTTTTTTATTTAGGCTTCCTTGGAGAAGCCCTAATAGGCATTTGTCAGTGTTTCGATGCCGATGCCAAGGGAGCTTTGTGGGCGCTACTTATGGAAAAAGGCGGGCAACCAACCCCAGCATGAGGCGCCGTGCTTCGGGGGTTCAACATCGATTGTGTCAAGGAAAAGTAGAATCACTTTTCCTCTATATTGTTCCAATGTCCAATGCTCGAACGCTTATATTTGGCCTCCGTCTCATAGGCGTGGAACTAGGAAATAGTCCTGGAGTGAGTGTTAGGATAAAAAGGCCATGGCCGACATCTTTATTAGAATAGAATAGTGGTGGCAGTTAGGTGACAGGGCCCCGGATCATTGGCTTGAATAGTTTTAATGTAACGCCTTCAGTGGGAAGCTTGTGCAGGCTGTTCCAATGTTGGCTTGACCTTCATCATGCCTAAATTTGTCAGCTCCTTGGTGGTGCGAGTCGCTGGGGCGTGGGCGGAGACAAGGAAGAAGCCCGGGGCTGCCCGGAGCTTTGGCTAATATATAACTCCTACGTCCATGTGGAAGCCTTCATGGGAGACACGACCGAGGCCTGCTCAAAAACTGCCCAGGCGCGCTGATGATGGAGAAACCTCGGAGTGATGATCAATGATAATCAAAATGAAGGTTCCAAGCAGTTCAAACCGCGCTCCCAAGGCTGGGAATAAGCAACGAGAAACAAGTGCCTGGTTAACTAGCAGCTCGGCGGGAAGCAATCGCCCCTGGGCACGGGGCGCTGGAACCCAGAAATTTTCGGGGGGTTTTGGCTGTCGGGTGATCAGCCTCGAAAGTTTTAGGGGCTTCAGGCGTCAGGCAAGAAAGGGTTTGGATGCCCGCAGCTGCCCAATAATAATAGCGACAGCGGATGCCCGCGGGGGAGCACACCACGCCTAAACTTGCCTCAACAAAGCCAAGGAGCGACGCTGCGAATCGGGCACATCCCTACCGGGTGCTCTTCCCCCCCGCCCCTCCCTCCCCCGAGAGCCCTTCGCAGCTAGGCGGGCCCCCTTTGGTTAAATTACTGCGCCGCCCGCCCTCCCACAACAAATTTTCTTCCTCCCGATTTTTTATTTTTTCCCGCCCTTTTGCCCTGCCCCCAGCAACGCCCGTACCAGGGAAGCATCATCTGCATCTCTCCCCTGGGTTATCTTTCTTAATTATATATCACCTCTTACAAATAGAGGATTAACTGAAGCCTATCATGTCGCGCAAGGAGGAGAAAGCGAAGGATAGCACCGCTATCGTTACTGTCAACATCGACGACTTTACGCGCACCCGGGACAGCGTAAGTATCAACAACCTCGATCGCGAAACCCAGCCCTTCCCTCTCCATTGTGTTTGCCCCCCAGAACCACGCGAATTCTCGTCTTGATCTTCTCATCCAACCTACATTCTGCCTTCCACCCTGCGCTCTCTCCAAGATTTAGCATCCTTCGCGTCTCTTTTCCCCGTGGCTCTTTTGTTTTGGTTTCCTCCCCGAGTCCTGCCGCCATGCTTTCGCGTGGCGAGACCCCAGCCCCAGACCCAAGCACCAACGAGCTTCTTGAGGCTTTTCGGCGCGTCATCGACCCAATCTCTTCAGCCCACTGCCACTTGCAAGCTAGTGCCGGAAAGCACCCAGCAGCTCTAACGCACGTCCAGGTCATCGTTGCTCTCGCAACCCTGCAGTCCGCGGTTTCAGACCTCTCACGCGCCTACATCAATCATGCCAACACCGTTCTAAACCGTGGGCCATCTACCTTGGATCTCGGCGGTATTACCAGCAGCCTCTTGGAAAATGGCCTCCTTGCTGCCGCCCATGGCCAGAGCCCCGGTGTTGCAGTGCCGGAGGCTGGCAAGAAGAAGCGCAAGCGCGCGCCCCCGGACCCAAACGCCCCCAAACGTGCCTTGACGCCTTATTTTCTCTACATGCAACACTCCCGTCCTCAGATTGCAAAGGAGTTGGGACAATCTGCTCGACCCAAAGATGTTGCGGATGAAGGTACCAAACGGTGGGCAGAGATGCCGGCTGCTGAGAAAGCGGTATGATACTTCCTCATGCTATTCGACTAGGTTGCAACTGCTAATTTCTCTTCTATAGCTATGGAAGAAGCGTTATGAGGATAATCTTGAAGTCTATCGCCAGAAAATGTCGGCGTACAAGGCTGGCCTGGCCCCCGCCGAGGATGACGGTGCGACCGAGGCTGCGGCCGCACAGTTACACGAGGGAGTGCGCCAGGCCACCGATGACGTCTCTTCCTCAGAGTCTGAAGAGTCCGAAGAGGAGGAGGAGGAGCCAGAACCAACTCCTGAGCCCGTGAGGGAACCAACTCCGCCCCGATCATCGAAGCGTCGTCGCACTACCGAAGTCAAGCCTCTCCCGGCCCCTATCCCCGAGCCATCCCCGGCTAAAAAGGCTTCGCCGGAGAAAAAGAAGCGCGGCAAGGCTGCTGCACTCGTAGCGGAGGAGAAGGCAGAAAAGGGTCGTCGCGCGTCCATGGTGGAGACGCCAAAGAGCGAGAAGAAGTCCAAGAAGAAGCGCAAGAGCGAAGTTGCAGGAGATGATTAAACATGGCGCTTGTTTTTTTCCAGATTGTCCGCTTGTAAGCATCTGTTTACGCGTCGCTGCCTGTACTGTTGATTTATTCCAAATTGCTGAGCCAGCTTCTGTGGTTTGCTTTGCTCGTCTTCTACGCGAATGTCGTGGGTAAAATGGGGGAGTGGGAGTAGGACTTGGGATGCACGTTAATCTGGGATTCAGCTGTCCATTTTTACTGGTGTCTTTTTTTAATTGTCTGTGTTTCTATAGGTCTCGTTTTAAACTGCTCTTGTTTAATACTGAGCGATTGTTAAATTGAATTGCAATGGGAAGAAAAGTGCAGTCTTGAGTGTTTTGATGCCCACTGGAGTGATCTTCAAATCTTCCAAGGTTCTGATGCTGGCGCTAGTTTGCGGGTAATAGGGTTTCCCGAGGTCGCCAGTGCTGCCCCCCTTTCGCACCAACTTGACTGGGGCATCTTGCTGCCCATCTCAAGGCACGCCGCACCCCAAGGAAAAAAGGCTGAGAAGAGGAGGAAAAAGACGGACAGCAGGAGTTTGCCAGGTCCCCAATCTCAAGTGCTAACCCATTGTGCGGAGGCCATCTGTTTAGAATCCTAGTCTATTCATCAATCGACTGTATCTCAACCTGATTTTCGCCATTTGCTGATTGATATAGCGCAAGATGGGCATGCAATTGACCCCGCGAGAGGTATGGATTTCTTAACACCATTCACCCTACCGGCACCAGATAGAGTTCTCATCAGGCCTATATGGCTGGGCAGTTCTCGATTCAATTTCATCTCTCGTTCCCGTTGACCCCGCTGCCGGCCTTGATGTTCCTGTGATAGTTAATTGATACTGACCGACGATGTTTCCCGCAGCTGGACAAGATCCTCATCTCCCAACTCGGCAGTCTTGCACAGCGGAGACTTGCTCGTGGGCTTCGATTAAATCATGCAGAGGCTACTGTGAGTGTGCAATTGGTTCATCGTTGGGTTTTTTTCCCTTGTGTGTTGGTTGATCTTGGAATAGACGGGATTCTTATGTTCGACTCTTTACCTAGGCATTGATTGCGTCTAATCTTCAAGAGGTATGTACTGTACAACCGATTGACTGGGAGTTGACATGACCGCTAACATCTTCCAGCTCGTCCGTGATGGGAATCACTCGGTTGCAGAGCTCATGGGAATCGGCAAAACCATGCTGGGCCGCCGACATGTTCTCCCATCAGTCATCTCTACCCTGACCCAAATTCAAATTGAAGGAACTTTCCCCACTGGCACGTATCTGGTCACTGTAGACAATCCTATCGGCTCTGGTGATGGTGATCTGGAAAGAGCTCTGTACGGCAGTTTTCTGCCCATCCCTTCAAAGGATCAGTTTCCTGACCCGCCGACAGAAGATTACCAGCCGGAGAAGATGCCGGGGGCTATTGTCGCGGTTAAGGGGCGCAGAATCGTGCTTAATGAGTCGCGGAAGAGAGTTATGCTTAGAGTCACTAGCACTGGTGATAGGCCTATACAGGTTGGTACTTATGATCCTTTCTAGTCTGACCCGGTGCTTACATGGCGGGAATGTTCTTTCTGATTAGGTTGGCTCCCATTATCATTTTATAGAGGTTAACCCTCAGTTGAGGTTTGATCGTGCAAAAGCCTATGGATACCGACTCGATATTCCTGCCGGGACTGCTACTCGCTTTGAGCCTGGCGAGAGTAAGACGGTGCCGCTGGTAGAGATGGGAGGCAACAAATTTATTCGAGGAGGGAATGCAATGGCTTCGGGTGTGCTCGACCTACGAAGGGTGGATGAGATTGTCGAGAGACTCCAACAAGCTGGGTTTGCCCATGCACCAGAGCCCACAATGGATGCCCATTTCGTTGTACCCTGTTCCATGACTCGAGAGGCCTACGCCCGCATGTTTGGACCTACGACAGGGGACCTGGTCAGACTGGCATCCACTGATCTATGGATTAAAGTTGAAAAAGACCTCACCAATTACGGCGATGAGTGCTGCTTTGGTGGTGGAAAGACCATCAGAGATGGACTGGGACAGGCGTCAGGAAGGCATGCGATAGAAGTATTGGATACCGTTATAACCAATGCGCTTATCATCGATTACACGGGCATCTACAAAGCGGATATCGGCATCAAGGATAACAATATAGTTGGAATTGGCAAGGCAGGAAACCCAGATACAATGGATGGTGTTACTCCAGGTATGATAATCGGGTCTACAACTGACGCCATCTCTGCAGAAGGGCAAATTGTCACCGCTGGAGGAATCGATACACATGTCCACTATATCTGCCCACAACAGGCTGCAGACTTGCTGGCTTCAGGGGTGACTACGGCGCTTGGTGGTGGGACGGGTCCAAGCACAGGCAGCAACGCAACCACCTGCACACCGGCCCCGAACCAATTCCGAACAATGATGCAGTCATTCGACAGTCTCCCTATCAACTTTGCTGTTACCGGCAAGGGAAATGACTGTAAACCAGAAGGGCTGCGAGATCAATGCCGTGCAGGAGCCGCTGGGTTGAAAGTGCATGAAGATTGGGGCGCAACGCCAGCAGTTATCGACAACTGCCTTTCAGTTTGCGACGAATATGATATTCAATGCATGATCCACACCGACACACTCAACGAATCGGGCTTTGTCGAACAGTCGGTCGGTGCTTTTAAAGACCGCGTTATCCATACTTATCATACCGAAGGAGCCGGTGGTGGCCACGCTCCGGACATTATCAGCGTCGTCGAACACTCCAACGTGCTTCCAAGCAGTACAAATCCCAGTCGCCCGTATACCACAAACACCGTCGACGAGCACCTCGACATGGTAATGGTCGCGCATCATCTCTCCAAAGACATCCCCGAAGATATTGCATTTGCCGAAAGCCGGATTCGGGCAGAGACTATTGCTGCAGAAGATGTCCTGCATGATACGGGCGCGATCAGCATGATGTCCTCGGATTCTCAAGCCATGGGTCGCTGCGGTGAAGTCGTCCTTCGCACTTGGAATACCGCTCATAAGAATAAGGTGGAACGGGGATTTCTCAAAGAGGACGAAGGAACCGGCGCCGATAATTTCAGAGTGAAGCGTTATATCAGCAAATACACAATAAATCCCGCCATTGCACAGGGCATGTCCCATATCATCGGGAGCGTCGAGGTCGGAAAGACTGCGGATTTGGTTCTCTGGCCCCTTTCGAGTTTCGGTGTTAAACCTAGTATGGTCATAAAATGTGGCATGATTGCGATGTCGCAAGTGGTAAGTACATCGAGTCTATCTTTACTTATCAGGCGCAACAAAGTCTCTACTAACTCTTGTAATCAGGGAGATCCGAATGGCTCTATACCTACAATCGAACCGATCATCATGAGGCCATCGTTCGGAGTAAGTTCAAAACCGATCTTATTCTGAACCTCTCAGCCCTTATATCATCCCCCACCTAACCCAACTTCTCTCGCAGACTCTGGTTCCCAAAGCAAGCATAATGTTCGTCTCCCAAGCCTCCATAGATCTAGGCATCATCGAAAGCTACAGGCTCAAAAAACGCGTCGAGCCCGTCAAGAACTGCCGGAAAATAAGTAAGCGGGATATGAAATTCAACGATACAATGCCCAAGATGAGAGTCGATCCGGAAAGCTATGTATGTTTCCGTCTTCCTTTCCATAAGTCCTTGTCCCACCGCTGCTCAGCATATACCTCGCTCCGAGACTGATCATGCTAATCTTTACTTCTGGTGTTTGAATAGGTCGTCATGGCCAACGACGAAGTCTGCGACGCTGAACCAGCGGAGATATTACCTTTAACGCAGCAGTACTTTATTTACTGATACCGTGATGGAGAACCGCAGAACGGGGCCAATGCCTTGTATATCTTCTGCACCCCAAGGTACGTCTTCGCCACACGATAATCTAGCTGATCGCGACACAAGATATCGAGGCCTCGACGATTGATGCCGCACGGTTCTCATCGACAAATGTCATTCTTATAGTGAAGACTGTTTTATATGTACTAGACTGATATAGTAATCAAGATAATATAATCTATATATCTGAACGGCTTGCTATATATGAAGAAGGTTAGCTAAGAATCTCTGTAACTCCTGGTATGAGGTAGTATAAAATCGTGCACAGTATTCGCCTTGAGGCTGGACATCTTGCCCTCGACGGAGTGTGGCTTCCGATTGGGTAAATGTGAACCAAGGCTGCCAAGACCACTTTATGTAAGCCATTTTCACGTGATTATTGCCTTGGGATGGATATCGTTCTTGGGAGTAGCATCTGTAGATTGAATTCCAACCTGAAGAATCACGATCTGACCTTCATGTCATTATTCCTTGCTAGATGAACTTGCAGGTTATAAGCTGATTCAATGAAACCATGTCAAATGCTCCTTAATTAGCACTAGTGGTATTATCTAGTACTCCGAGTATCGTACATAGGAGGTGGCTTGTAGAACTACTACATGCCAGTATCAAGCAAGCTGAAGCAAGGGAATTAACGCGCCCATGCTACTAGCAGCCGGCTGCTTAGAAAACTACTACTTATATGTCGACGTTTGATGGTATTGTCGAGGGTGCGTTGAATAGCACACTTTACCCTCTCACTTGCTTTCGCTAACCTTGCGTGGAGCAGAGTTCCCTCATATTCGAAGTATGAATGACTACCAGTCTCAAATATGGCGGGGATAAAGCTCACGTATTCTGACCAGTTGATTACTTTCGGAAAAATCCCGAGAGACCTCCGTTCTATGCATGTTTTCTGAGCCATGTCCACAGTGACCATTTGCAGGGATTGGAGTCCCTGCGATCACCCTTTGTTTATTGCTCTGCGGCTACGAGGGAGGTAAGGCTGCATAATTCGGCCATAGCAGTATTTGGACATGGAGTTAATGGGTGCTTTAGATACTTCTTCGCATTGAGAAGTATCCCCATCGCATGAACTTTGCCAAGGGGATTCTGGAATCAAGGAAGCAGCATTATAAGCATTTAGCAAGGCTTCTGGTGAGAGTTACCATCGGATTTTTGCTTGCCTTAGGCATTAATGCTTCTGTGACTAGCGGCCGATTCCTCTTCATGTTCCGACGGAAATTGAACTTACTCCGGGGAGGACTATACGGGTCACTCTGTTCAATGCCAATCATTGCCCTGGTGCGGTTATGTTTCTCATTGAGAGCGATAGCAAGGCAATTCTTTACACTGGCGATATCAGGGGTATGTTGGGAAACTCTTTTCGCTGGTTGACTGCTGGTAGCTAACGCGAAATCTAGCGGAGCCCTGGTGGGTTCAGAGTCTCGTCAGGAATCCAGTGCTGATTCCGTATACGCTGGGTGACCGGAAGCTGGATAGGATATATCTGGATACGACGTTCGCTATCAAGTCAAATATATACAGCAAGTTTCCTTCCAAAGCGGAGGGGATCAAGGAACTCTTACAAAAAGTCAGGTCTTATCCTGGGGATACGACATTTTACTTTCGGAACTGGACATTCGGATACGAAGAAGTCTGGCTGGCGCTTTCGGCAGCGCTCAACGCGCAGGTCCATGTTGATAAATATCAGCTTGGGCTCTACAAGTCTTTGACAACGAGGGTTAATAATGGATGCGATGTCGAGGAGGCATCGTATCTATGCGGGTTTACGTTGGGCAATTCACATATGCCTGGCTGCCTAACGGCCGATCAATCCGCCAGAGTCCATAGCTGTGAGCCTGGAGTTGTGTGCTCGAAGATATCGTCTGGTTCGATTGTGTATATCACACCTATCGTGACGCGGACCAACGAAGGATCTGAGGTTCTGGAACTTGGGGCTGGGGGCGGAATGGGGGATCTCGCACAGAGCCATGAGCTTGAGTTGCCTGATGACACAGCATTGGAACGGCTCAAGACGTTGTGTGATGAGCATATACAAGATCCTGAGGTGCGCAAAGCGGTGATGGAGATATTGTCAAAGGCATATGGATCCAAATCAAGGTCGTTATCCTTAGACACGTACGGTATCTCAGAGGAGGAAGAGATAACCCTCCAGAAGCTGGTGAAAATACTTGGAGAAGGGTCGAAAAACGTTTTATCGACAGGGAATAGTCCTCCCGGAAATGCAGCTAATACTAAACTACCCAGGACGATTGTGAGTGAACATCTCTCAAGATATCGTATGTGAATGCTGATTATACGTTAGAGGTTCCCCTACTCTAGACATTCCTCCTACGAGGAGCTTTGCCTGCTTGTCGAGGCCTTTCGCCCCAGAGATGTCTACCCATGCACAATGGACCCAAACACTTGGAGCGAAGATGTGTCTATGCAGCATCTATTCGGCCATCTTTGCTCCGGCACAGATTTCCTCCACGATGATACGATGAGAGAGCTGATCCAACAAGATGGGTCGCGGCCCTCGAAACGCGCGCGTCGAGGCAGCAACGCTACTTCCGAGGCGCACTCAACCCAAGAATTAAGCACCGTGACAGACATTTCCCAAACAATCCCGCAGCCGGCGCCATCACCTCCACCAGAGCCAAACATCCCGATCGTCATTTCTAGTTCCGAGGCATCGAAAACGACAACCTGGCCAGCTCCCCAGCATATCCCGGCGCTGTCCTTTGAGCTAGATTTTTCTTTTCCGACACATCTCACAAGCCAAGCATCGCAAGGCGCGGAATCGTCTGCCTCCCCCGGAACTAAAATCAATGCTATTAAACAAGCGCTGAAGCAGAAAGCGCTGAACAACGAGATAGACTTTTATATCCCATCCTCGAATGGCAACGACTCACAAGGCCATAGGACTGCCGCTAGTGACTCTCAATTCTCTTCTCTCTTCTTCACGGCGGACGGGCATGGAGACGATACCTCTGTGCTCGAATGCACCACTGAATTCGGCGCACGCAGCAGCCCTATATCCCTCTCGCCCTCGGAATTCGACTCACAAGAGATAAACGATTGCATCTCTCTCAATCCGCCTGCTGGCGACAACTCACCGTTATCCTCCTCGCCTCTCGATGGCGATACGACGTACATCGACACCGGCACTGACGCTGAGGAGAGCGACAGATCGCTGCAGGACCGTCGCAAGTGGCGTATCGCTGCGTACCAGGCCGCACGGCGCCGAACATTTGTGGCGTGGACTGATTCCTATGGGCTTGTGAGCGCCGGGAATAACCATAGTGCTGAGGAGATTGAGCTTTGATGATTTCTTTTCCCCTTTGTTCCAAGATACCCAGTGATGCTCTTTTGTCTATCTCCACGTGGGAGGCCACTGTTTCAAGGGCGGTCTATAAATCCTGGCCACGACTAAGCCGTCCTTCATATTTTATATTCTCGTAAGATATTTCTCAGCCTTTATCAATGCAAAGTCCAAAGGCCTGGATAAACCAGATCTGCACGGCGAAGCAAGGGAGCACCGTGGTGGCCTTTTGTTGTGTGACCAGCTCCATAATGAGGCCCCAAGGCAGGGTCAGCCGGACTGGCCGAAGAGGAAGGGAAAAGCAATGTTGTCGCTCTGTAGGTCAAAGTGGCTGGATGACGCATGGATATCACACAGTGAAGCGGCGCAAGGATACATACAGCAACGCTGGCGAGCTGGTTAGCTACATAACTACAGAGTTAGTGCAGGTGTAGCGCATGGTGGCATCAAGGCTTGATAGATAATTAGATCGGAGCAAGAGAAAAAGAAAACAGCGTCGCAGCCCACGTTTGCTTCCAGTAGTTATTCGACAGCTGTTGGCGGGAGTGCGCGAGTAAGATGTAGCCACGACAAGTCGTCCCCCGCCAGTGGATAATGCTTCCGAGCAGGCAGACTGATGACGGTGCAGCATGTCTCAACGTAGTTGTATAAAGCATGAAATGCCTCTTGCCCCTTGTCTTGGGTTTGGACGTGTCCTATTTGAGGACAGCGCCCTAAATCTCACTCTTCCCGCTCTCGTCATTCATTCTTTTTCGCCGTCTTCTTTCTGATATGTTTGAGAGAGACATGAAGAGCTCCGATCCTTGACCTTCAGATGACCCTGTTCCTGTCCTACCCCGATTTAGCGTCATAGCCGCTTTCCGCAAGGCGTCCGACTTCACTCAGAACTCCAACCCGCTCGCTGCCTTCGTCGCTTCCGGAGCGTTTCCTCAAGAGCTAGAGAGACCTCTTTGTTCCTTTCTCTCGACGACAAGAAGCCATTTCCAATATTGTCAGCCGCATTCCACCCTGAAGTCAAAGAGGAATCTCCCTTTCTCTGTTTTCAGCGGCTGAAGCGCCGCGAACAGGTCCACGGCTTCAACGAACCCACATTTTCAGCTGAGCTTTTCCGGCTGGCTGCAGGCAACGGGTCGTAGGGGTCCGTGAGACGTGGAAAGGGGTCTGGCGCTGGAAAGTTTGTCGTTGGTGGGCTGGTGGTGAGTTCTAAAGCGTCAGAGGCACAGTCAACGACCAAGCATTCAGGCAACTCGCAAAGTACAGCTTGAAAGATCGATCGATTCAGATCGAGCTGCACCTTGTGGGCCTGTGCAGCTGTGGACAACGCATCGGCGACAGCGAAGACAAGGCTGCCTGCGAACAAGCCTTTTTCTGACCTCCCGCTTCGTCTTCCAGGCTCCTGACTTCCGTCAACTCCTCCCTCCAATTCAGACGTACCGTCCTGCTCCTATTTCCGATCGAAGTCCTACGTGAATTCCATTAAATTCCGCCCGGTGCGAAGAGGGACCGATTCTACAATGCATAAACCCTCCCTCTCTCAGCTCGTGTATAACACCCTCTTCCCGAAGCCGCGTCCCAATGACCCAACCAATTTCTCCTCACATATAACAAGAAACCTCGTCCCTGAGGTCCGCGTGGAGACTTCCACCTTTTACGGAACGCTGGACTGTATCGAGGCGCAATATCCCGGCCTTGACTACTCGTTCCCACCGCATCGCATGAGACTCGGCCGTTTCACTCACCATCGAAGACTGTTCAGGGCGTTTGATGAATTGGGACTGACGCCAAACGAGATTGCGTCTCTTTGTCGGTGGGAGGGGACAAAATCTGCGAGAGATCGATATGAGCTGGACGAACGGGTTCGAGTGAGGGATACTACAGCGGACGGAATCAGGATAGCGACGCCTCCGCCGCCACCGACAGTACATGTACATGTCTGGGAGGAACGAGCTGGGCCCACGGTGGCCAATGGTTCCTCACTTGCAAACGGGAGTAGAACACGCCCCCGTTCTGAAGCAATGCAGACAGATAGTACGCTGGATGAGGAAAGCAGTGACGAGGATCTAGAAAGCTTCGGCTATGCGTTGAATCAACGCCTCCTTGAGGCGGCTGCAGCTCGAGACCGGGGTGCCAATGCATCCCTTGATGACGCCTGGGAGCAGTGGATGAAGAATGCGATTGAGAGTGGCAGTTACGAAGATATAGTCCACTCTATCCGAGAGAGATCAGTCGAGTTGCCTCGCGACTCTTCAGGCTACTATTCTCTTGATGATGTTCACCCTATGGCAGGCAGTCAGCGGCCGGTTTACATGGCCGGTGGACTGACACGGGGACTGTCTTCGATTACCGTTCCCGACCCGGCAAATGGTGCTGCCTCAAATTCAGCAAATACAACTGCAAGAGGGGGTTCGATACTATAACCTTGATCTGCTTCCGAATCCCGTTGATACTAATGATCTTCTTGTTTCTTTTGATATATCACCCCCGTTTTTCTTGCATTTACACGGCGCAACGTTGCTCGAGGCGCTTTAGCGTTTGCGTCTCCTCGAAGATGGCGTCTAGGAGGTTGGTTTAGCTATAATACCCCTTGCCTTCACGCCCTTCCTTTGCTTTTCCCGGGTCTGTGCCGGCAAAATAGATTTCCTTCTGTTTTCCCTCCTGCTTTCAATATCTAACGCAATTTTTCAGCATTTGGATGCCATCGGGCCATTTATTTAGCACTGCAGTGGGAGGTGTCCCGGTGATAACTGCTTTCTCCTATTTCTATTTATTTATGCGATCTAATAAGGTGGTGATATATTTCCATCGGGCGTCTTTCCATTTTACAACCTGCGATGCTCTGGGCGCTTCAATTCTCTATCTATAGCTATCTAACCAATATACGCAACTCTCTACGAGCTATTTACATGTAGTCTGTGAAATCTATAGTTGAGTTCGGACCATATAATTCATATCCCTTTTTCGAGAGGCAGTCTTCCGTCGTCATAAAATTCCGTCCATCGCCATCCTCCATCAAGGTTCACCCATCATCAACCCGTCGCGCACTCCTCTGCGGACGAGCAATCACAGTTCCGGTTGCTTTCAAAATGGATCATCGCCTTCCGATCTAGCGTCGCTAGATCTGCCGTGGGTAACTAACCCGACCTCCTTCTCCCGGACACCAGACAGGCCATACAGGAACGATGATCCGAGCCATCTTCTACAGCAAATTCGACACGCAGGAAGGCAAGCAGAACAAGCATTCCTCTTCTCTCATCCTGTCCCTTATTATTTCTATTTACTGACATATATGTGTCCCACACCACAGGCCCCAAAGTCGTCCACCAAGTCCCCGACGGCGCAATCGTCCCCTCCACCACCGCACCGCCCAACAGCGTCAGCTCCCCTCTCTTCAACTTCTCCGACATATCCTTCTTCGTGATCCCGCGTCAAGAGCTCTGCGGCAACCTAATTCACGTGTGCACAAATGGATACCGCATCCTGGGCCTACCCGTGTGCATGGAGTCGCCCGACTACGATCGGAACGAGTTCATCTTCAACTTCTGCGTCGTGCTGGCAGAAGATGAGGAGTGGGCGAGCTTCAAGAGCGTGGTGCAGAAGTTGGCGGACTTGATGTGTGGGTTGGAAGAGCAGTCGGGACTGTTGTCGAAGGATCTGTCGAAGGGAGGAGAGGGGAAGGTGTATAGTTTGTGTGAGACTTTGATGGAGGATTTGAATAATTATTGCGAGTGCATGATTCCGATTGGTACGGTTCTTCCTCCTTTATATTGTTGCTTCACGTATGCTGTGGTGGATATGGCTGACGCTCTTCAGATGAGTTGAATACGCTCAACATTAAGCTCTTCCCCTTATATCCTTCACCACCTGTGATAAAGGCGTGGCAGGTCCCGCTCTTTACAGTTCGTTACGAAGCTTTTATGGATGAGAATTGGGATATTACGATGCAAAGGGTGAGCAAGCTTTACGCTGAACATTGTATCTCCGGCGAAGGGTTAATGCTGATCCATTCCAAATCTTTTATGAAGGATAGATTTCTCCATATATCAACGGAGTTAACAGCGTGCGCGTAATATCCGTTCTAGCAGACACGGACTTTTCGCTCACTTGCCGGGCAATTCGCCATTTAGCCTACTACGGATGCATTTTCCTTTTGGACATATTCTCCTTTGGGGCCATATACGCTCCCACAGCCCAGTTTAGCCACACCATTGCCGCTGATGAAGGGATGCAGCGTGAATGCGCGCGCTACGTGAACACGCGATTCTCGCCAGCTCCTATCCTTGCTCCTGCCCGACCAGCCTCCGCCACAAGCGCTCGACGCGAGCTCTCGAGCCACGGCGAAGCTGCGTTGGAGCAGGACGACATCTGGCCTCTAGTCGGCGAGACAGGACCACCCAGAAGCAAGTCCGGACTCGGCACCATCGTAGACGGCGTCCGGATCGTTGAGCTATACGCAAGTCTCAAACAGGGACAAAGCGTCAAGCAATGGTATCTCGATCACGTCCGCGAACTAGCAAACATCGATGTCCGCCGCTTCATTACCTTTGGCATAATCAAAGGCTTTCTCTACCGCGTTCACAAATATCCCTATGCCACCGGCCATCCGGCCCCTCAGACAAACACGAATCCCATCGCCTCCCTCTCCGGTTCCCCTACGCAGACACGCGATCGCGGCGGTTCCATGGTAAGCGGGATAGAGGGCGCGCAAACATCTTTCTCCCGCTCTCGTCGAAGAACAGGAGGGAGAAACAGTATTGCCAATGGGATGGATCTTTATCACGCAGATGATCACCACCGTCATGCCCACAGCAACGGCGAAGAATACAATGCTCTAGGAAGCAGAACCGACTCCGAGGAAGAGGAGGATGAAGAAAGACGTGAGATTGATGATCGGGCGCTTACGAAATACTTGGATGGTATGCATTGCTTTGATCAAATTTGTACGGACTTGGAAATTAGCGAGAAGGAGCTTACTATGCGGTTGAAGAGGTATCCTGGGGAAGTTGTTGTTATTCACCGATGATGAGGAAGCGGATTGCACAGGTTTCATCCAGTTGATTCTGTAGATATCCTCCACCATGTTAACAGAATCTGAAAACTGGTTATCAGCAAGCAGAAATTCACCTCCATTATTAACTTTTGACACCTGTGTAGGACTGACAAACAACACACATCTTCCATTATTGGATCTGAAATTTGTACATGGAGGCATGTCCTGGTCATCTAATACCTGGAAATAGAAATTAAGATGCAAATATTCTAACAGAATCCCTATTCATCCATTTCCATGCCCGTTCCCACACCGGCCTTGTTCGCCTCGAGCTGATTCCCTCCAAACCAGCCAAATAATGATGACACCCCAAAAAAGCAAAAGGGAGTATCACAGAACTAATAATACAAGCCGTCCATTCCACGATGTCCGAGAACGTCCAGAGAGAAGGAAAAGAAAGAAGAAGTATGCTTTCACTCCTGCTCTTCATCCCACCCCTCGACCTCCGCCTTCTCGTACTCCGCCATAACCATCGGATCCCAGATCGACTCATCCTTGCCCGGCACCGTTGTCTTCGAGTCCTTGAACACAGGTCCGATGCAGTCCATCCATCTCTTCCGACGATCCATCAATGTGCGCGCAACATCTCCTATTCCAGGCCTACTCACGCCAGGCGCGTTCGCAACAGGATGACTACCTCCACCCGCACCTCCGGGGCGGTGTTTAGCCTGCGACCCCTTCTTGGTCTTACCCAGAGTACGAGTGCGCTTGAGATAGGCCTGCTGCACCTGGGAGTCGAGGTCGTCGTGGATGGTGGTGTATTCCTGATATGCGAGGCGTTCTCGGGCGATTTCGAGGAGTCTGGCCTTGCGCGCGTTGTTGGTGATCATTTGTTTCTTGAGGTCGGCTTGAAGGATGCGGAGGCGTTCGGCGATGTCGTCGTCGTAATGGGCGTCATAGTCTGGATTGTCGTCTTCTCCGAGAAAGCCGATATACCGTAACTCTGCCTTGAGACGCTCGTCTAGTTGTGCATGGTCGAGCTTCGCGGCTGGGACTTTGAATCCGTTGGGCGAAGCGTCCGGGAAAGCGGTTGCGGAGTTCAAAGGCTTCGCCTCCGTCTTCTCAGTCTCTCCGCTGGGTTGGTCCAGGTCCATTGGCATATCTCCGTTTGTGTTGCCATTGGGAGCTGGCTGGTCTTGACTGTTGGTTTGGGTTGTGCCACCCTCCTCTGGGAGTGTACGATGTTCGAAGCGAAGTAATGATGTGAGGCGACTGAGAAGAGGCGGGGCCGACACCTGGTCTGTTTCTGCTGTCTCATCGTTTACTTGTTCAACGTTGCCTCGCCCTTGGTTCAGAGGAAGTCGATCGCGATCTTGGTTGGATGGCTCGACGTTGATAGAACCATCCTCTTCCGCCCAAATCTCATTATAGTGCCTTTTACCTCGGGGTGGCATCAGGAAAGGCGTGGTACGATCGCCCTGCACGAACGTTAGTAGCCACTATCACATCTAGTAGGTGGGTACGTACCTTTTCTTTAAGAAACGCGATATCTTCCTCGGTAAGAGGACGGACATAAGGTTCGATATAGCTTGCAAAAGTATTGGCGCTTACTTGGTTTGTAGGCTTCGCGTTGCTGAAATCCTTGTCCGGAATCGTCCCAGCCATCATATGGCTCAGATCACTTTGAGGATAATCGGCAACACAATAAATCTCCTTTTTCTCCTCGTCTGTCATTCCAGGCGTGACCTCGCGAATGTGGTAAATGGTGGGATCATCAAATCTCAGAGGGTCAGGTCCAAACACCTGATACTGAGGGATCGCAGGCGCAGGCTCTGGCTGATGAGCATCAGAGGTGTCCATAGCTTCCGCAGATTCGGCTTCTGATATCTCATCTGCTGGTGGAGACTTGGCCGATGGTGAAAGAGACGAGGCCTTGGATGGGAGATGCTTTGCTTTTTTGGCTGGAGGGGAAACAGTATTCACTGTTTCTTTTCCATTGCGTCTGAGTGGGGCGGCTGAAGAGGAGTAAAGAATTAGCTTCACCATCGTGCTGGTCTGAATGCAGTAAAACTGGTGAAGAAATCGGCAAAGTTAAGATACAGCCCAGGAACATTCAAGGCGTGTTTCTGTAAAGCTGACGTTGAGAAGGACATCAAGAGCACAACACAAAACACATATCACGTGTACCAGTGCCGGCAAATACCACCCAGTGTTGCAAAAGAGAGAAGAACAGTGGAGGCCATTGAATTAATGAAAATAGGAGAGACTTACCATCAACTTTTGTTTCACTACCATCCTGTTTGGCCACACCATGGGCTCCAAGGGCGAGGGGTCGTTCATCCTTGGAAGTTCCCTTGTCCCTCCGCTTTTTTAATTTGCCTCCTTTCAAGGCACGCCCTTCATCTTCATCCTCATCTGGTTCCCGCTTCATCTTCAAGCGGTCTTCAGCATCACGTCCCTCCTGATCGCGATCCCTAGGATCTTCCCAGACTTCCTTCCGTTTCTGCGACAACTCTCTCATTCCCGCATCGCACGCCTCTCCTCTGGTTTCCGCCAGTTGGCTGAGGGTCCTGAGCTGTCCAACAAGCGTCCCTAATGTACTAGTATCTGGTATCTGGCCAGCATTGCCCAGACTCTCGAGGATGTCTGCGTATTGAATCGCGGTAGGGACAACCAGTTTAGCTATGTCATTCTTCAGGTACCCCGGAGAGACCGAGGAGCCCCTAGCAGTGCCGGAACTAGGAGCCGAGATTGGTGTAGTATTGCGACTTCGTGAGCCTCTTGCTTCACGGCCCTTCCCCTTGCCTTTATGGCCAAGGCCGGGCGGCATGTCGAAAGGGTTGTACCAGCTCGGCCGGAGGAATAACGCACACGTCAAGAATCCGGAGTGAGGAGAATGGAAATCAGCGACGATGATGTCGATGCTCTGTACTGTGAAGGCTATCGATTAGCTTCCCTTCTGATTGCGCGTTTTGGGGTATCGTTCTGAGGGGTCTGCGACGTGCTGGAGGGAGGTGTTCCCGGCAGAACCAAGGCCCATGCCATCCTAAATACAAACAGCAAATAAAATACTCACACTTACTTGTCAATCATCAATTTCTCTGCGTGTCTAGCGGTTCATTAGCTTGTCGTTGCGCAAAGGGACGATGACATGCGGCGGTTGAAGTCATCGAAAATCACGTGCTTTTGACTAATTGTGGTTCGTGCATAATCATGGGGACCTAACTGTGGCTGAGGCCCCACTTACCAGCCACATGGGTGATCAGACCCACTTTCCCCGCTTGAAATTGGATTACATAAGCTGCCACGTCCCCGATCGAGTCACTTGACTTTCTTCATCAACGCCCTTCATCATCCCTGAACAACTTCAACTTCTGCTTAATATCTGTAAAGAAAATGATATAAATGAATCTCTCCTGATGTTTGCTCTTTTTACTTTTCTTATATGGAGGCGAATCTGTTTAATACGACTAACTTTCACGCGCTGATTCAGGTCAACTACGTACGAATCAGTAACTACGTTTAGAGAACCAGGGATTTGGGACTCAGGCTCCAATTCAAGCAGACAAAGCCGCGGAGATTGCCAGGGTTGCCCTCTCCCGTATTCCTTCTGCAGCTAGCGAATTTGAGAGCATTGAACTCGACAAGTCGCCGAGCCCTGAATCTGCCTTGCTACTCCCATCTACTTTCCCCGCACATTTCCAACAGCGCATCGCGTGGATCATCAGCTGCGTGAAGAATTATAGCTTGGCTTTCCCTCAACGTCGCCCGTCTCCATCGTTTGAGTCTTTCTCCTTCCCGTGCGTAACCAGTTTTTGCCCTCAGCTCTGCTGGCGTCTCGCGCAACACCAGTCAGCTTGTCGGGCGGCTATGCGTTTGGACAGTACCGGCTCAGACTCAACCATCTCTCGGAGATAAGGCAAGCCTGGCTACTCGATTCACTGCATGTGGGTATTCTGGCTGGCATCGCCGCCATGGTCATTATCAGCTCCTAGATCTACTGCTTCCCCGATTGCTGTGCGAATCAATCTTCCATGGGTATGTACCGATCACTGTTTCTCGCACATCACCTGTTCCCAACTCCAACTTTCTCACCTTGTTGGGCAATGGAGTTAACGGCATTTAATTGTGTTAGCAATCTCATTTAGCGCTGGAGCGCTCCTGCTCGCCGGTCCAGAATCGCGACGATGCAAATCAGATGGTGAATTCTTGAATGTGAACAATAATCCCTATCTCCATCCGGAAGCAGTCCTCATAATAATCGGCTACGAATATATAGGCCTCCCTTTCTTTCGAAGTTGAGCTTGGAAGCAAGATCGAAACCCTGTCCGATCGAAATCGCCCAACACAAGATAAGATACTTGGGTTCCTCTACGTCCCACAACTTCCCGCAGGTCATCCCTGTATCGCGGAAGCAGCATTTTCGGTGCCGAAGAATGTCACCACCGGCGAAACGTTTCAGAGGGACTGCCCGCGAATTGCTATTGCCCCCTGGATCTCCAAAAACTGCACACGCTCCTTTCTCGACCAAGCACAGGAACATAGGCCATTCGCTGCTCTTTTCTTTCACCCAAACGACTCAACGCCAACTCCGCCCCCTGCGGGCGCGGAATCTTGGAGTTTGGGACACGAAAGCTCGTGGAAAAATTATAGATTTCCTGTCTTTGCTATTTCCGGCCCTGCAGGGATCAGCCTTCTGCAGAATCTGGCCCGGTATTCTGGGTCCTTGAGTGAAACCCCTCACGGAGATGAGTTGGTCAGACAATATGGTGAATCCAACGTAGCAAGAGCCGCTGCTTTGATCCGCCTAGGTATGTTTTCTACATCCGTCGTCCTATCATCGTTAACTAACATGTATCTAGAGGCTAAACAGCAGACATTCCCTCATCTCTGGGTTTTCCTCCTCGTGGTTCTCGGGATCTTGCTTTTTATCATCACATCATCATCGGTGTTGATGCGATACATTCAGCATCGACGTCGTCGCGATCTGGAACACAGGATCGCCACCGGACAGGTTGACCTAGAGAATCTTGGTGTCAGGAGGATGAGCGTGCCACAGCACATTGTCGATAAACTTCCATCCTACACATACGAGAACGGGGATCATACACCCATCACCGGCGCCCAGTCAACGAGCAAGGCAGAAATGACTAATTTATCAATGGATACGAAAAGCCCTGTGCCCAGTGTGTCAGCGCCGCCGCAAGCTCACAATGCTCGTGACGGCAACACAGTGCTACAGACGAACACGCCCCAGCCAGATTCAGTGGGGGCCACGGTTACCAATACAACCAACCACGACCGACGCAAATCAACCTTCCTGCAACCGAGTTGTGCCATATGCCTCGATGATTTTATTCCTGGTGAATCCCCCGTACGAGAACTTCCTTGCCAGCACATATTCCATCCGGAATGTATCGACTCCTTTTTATTACAAAACAGCAGCCTTTGTCCTCTTTGCAAGAAGACAGTATTGCCGGCGGGGTATTGCCCGTCGGTAATCACAGATAGCATGGTTCGCCAGGAACGATTGGCAAGGAGGATGAACGGCCGGGAGGGGGATGCGGCGGTGGTAGAATCGAACCCGCCTGGTGGCTCAGCTATAGTATTGCAGCATTTACCTCGCAGGGATTCGATATCTCGAGCAGAAGAGATGCGGCAACGGGCTGTAGCAATGTTGGGGCATCGACGAATGGCCGAAGATGAGGATCGAGAACGGCAAGCAAGGATGCCGAGATGTGAGTAACTTTTTAACCCACTATATACACTGGCACTGGTTCTAATTATCATCCAGGGGTTCGAATCGCGCAAAAAATATTCCCCACATTCCGGCAGTGAAGGCCTGCACTCAGAACACAACAGCAAGCGACCTACGGTGGTCGGCTTCAAAAGTCATGTCTCATGTCAAGCCGACCTCCGTAGTGAAGATGGGAAAGAGGATGGATACCAGCCCTTGATTCCAGATATGTCGACCATAGGCTGTCGAGAGCATCTCAACTTGATACCCAGTCCGCGATTTTCTATGAACTTGTTTCTGCGTAACTAGTTTCCCCCTGTTATTGTGGCTTTCTTTATATCTACCGGTCTTTGCACTTGAGCGAATAGCGTGCTTCATATGATGTTATATTTATTGGGGTACATACGGGAAAGGAGCAAGGAACGATATGGCTGGTTGTTTTGGATTCGTGATTTTGTTTCTCCCGGTTTGCTTGCTTTTTGACTGTATATTTGACAGTTTGACACTATGGAGTGTTAATTACCCTCGTGCTAATGATAATCTTCGGTCTGTTATGCATAATGAGCCATAACGCAAAGCCCATGCAGACATCTCCTTGCTTTTATCATAGGATAAGCATCGTGGTGTTTTCCGGGGCTCGCATTGGGACTATGGTGTAGTCCTCAGAAATCCAGCGAAGGTTACGGTAGAAGGTCGCAGTCGGGGGTTGGTTCCCCGGGGAAAAGAAGACGGACGTTATATGTCAGCTAGAACCGCCAGTCTCGAACCGCCTGGTTGACCTGTGTCTTGCAATTGTTTCTTTCTTCAGCCTGCTCCTTCACGACGCAAACTTGTCATGTTTCCCTTTAACCCTCACATCCAGAATCTCCTCATGGTAATTCCCCTCTTTCCTCGCCTTCTTCAACCGCTTAACCTCATGGTCCTCCAACCTCCGCCCCACCGCGGCTTCCAGCTCCTTCCGAGTAATCTTCTCCAGCGCTTTACTCTCCTTTGACGCCTTTAGCTTCGGTTTGAATCGTGCTTGCATACGAACGCGGAGGCTAGTGGAGAATGAAATGGCGGTGGCATCGCCGCGAATCTCGACTGAGGAGGTTGCGGCAGTGTCCTTGATTGAGAGGTAGGCTTCCATGTCACCGCCGCAGATCTGGAAGGAGAATAGACCTGGTGTTTCCGTGGAGGATACGGGAACGAAGGATTCGAATTGGCCCACGGCGGGAGAGGTTGCATTCAAGATGCCGTACTTGTCGCAACTTAGATATCTATTTTCAATGAAACTGATTAGCCATGTTTCCGTGCATTCCCAAGGGAAAAAATATAGTGACATACCTCCCATGATGACCTTTTAAATTCAGCCCCTCAGAACCCGCCACTCTTGTCGCAATCCACACCTGTCTTACATCGTGTGGTTCTGCCGTCCTCGGGTCTCCCTCGACTGTATTCTCAATCTCACTCGCGAATACCTTGCCGTTGGCATCGCATGCTATACACGTCGGCGGATCAGACGGGAGAACAATCATGACGGGCCCCGCAATATCAGTCGTCACGTCCGCTGCAACCCAGCTTTGCTCGTCATGGTCGTTTGCGACGGGTTGGTGGTCTTGTTCTAGGTTTTGCGCGGAGAGGCTGGCTTGGTCAGTGCCAGCGGCTGCGTCCTGGCGTTTTCGCTTCTTGGACTTCTTGTCGCCCTTGAATGTTAGTGGTTTGACCATTGTCCGCTGATATGGCTTCTGAAAAGAGATGTACGAGTCAATCGTCTCTCCTTCAGCGCGTCGAGGAATCTTAGGTATGACGTTGTGAGAGCTCGACTGGGGCTAGGCCTGTTTGGGGATGGGCCCACGAGCCTCGACGACGGGCATTACCTAACACCACGCACCATCTACATCTACGGACTGCTGTGCTGCTCCATTTCCATTGACACGGTCAGCTTTGTTGCGCTGTGTTGGGAGATCAGCTGGGCTGAATGAGGTCATATATCCTGGTGTCTCGCTGTTAGGCTAATGTACTAACCACAGGGTCCCCAGCAGATCTGCTGCCCCCCGCCGGCTGAAGTGTATTTAACCCGGGTACTCGCCCACCTCAGCCTTCAGACCAGAAGCAATATTTGCAGACGTGCTTCTTGCACGAATATCATGTTCATTCGTTTTGGATTCTAATGAGAAACATTACAAAGGAAATACGTTAAGATCTTTAACCCCCAAAAACCATTTACCAGAATGCAGAATGCTGACAGCAGGAAACGGGAATCTAGTCAAAGGTGATAGCAGCCTTGATGGCGCTCTTGTTCTTCATCGACTCAAGACACTCAGCCCATTGCTCGAGCTTGAAGGTCTTGTTGACGATGCCGTTCACCTTGACCTTGCCTGAGTCGAGGTAGTCGATAGCGGCAGGGAACTTGTATGTCTCGCTGAAGCTGCCAAGGATGGTGATCTCGTCGCCGACTAGGAGCAGAAGATGTCAGCAAGAGCATATCCTTCCAGGTGGGAGGTGACCACTGAGGCTCAAACTTACAGATCTTGCTTGGGGGCCAGGTAACGCGGTCCTTGTTGGCATAGACACCATACACGATCAACTTGCCGCCACGACGGCAGTAGTTGATAGCATCCTCAAGGATCTTGACGCTACCGGTGGCCTCAACAACGATATCGAATCCGTAAGGATTGCGGGCCTTGAGAGCTTCAAACTGAGCGCTGGGGTCCTTGCGAGAAAGTTCGACGTATTCGTCAGCGGCATTGAGCGATTTGGCCAAGTCCATCTTCAATCCTTCGGGAGCCGCAATGACGACCTTGCAGCCGCCATTGAGCTTGAGCAGCTGAGCAAGGACCTAGGAAGTCATTGTTAGCATTGACATGCTACAGAATTCCATGGTCTATGACTTACAAGTCCAGTTGGGCCAGCGCCGAACATAAGGACGGTTGAACCCATCTTGGGGGCGATCTTGTCAAGACCGTGGGCGGCGCACGAAGCCGGCTCAAGGAGAGTGGCATCGACATCTGAAAGGTTCTGGATCTTGAAAACTCGGCCAGCTGCAAAAAATTCAATGTCAGAACTCGAGAAGCGCTAAGGTTATAGGGCCTCCATACCAGGGTATGCGCAGTATTCGGCGAAGCCACCGTTCATGGTCACACCGTGAGCCTCGAAGTGCTCGCAGAGAAGCTCCTCGCCGCGTCGGCAGTAGAAGCACTCTCCGCAAAGTTCGGAGTTATCTGCAACAACGCGATCACCAATCTGGAAGCCCTTCGCCTTGGCACCTAAGGCGGCGACCACACCGACGGTTTCATGACCAGGGACCAAAGGGAACTACAGGAACGCCGTGTTAAGACCAGTGGCAACATGGTTGATCGGGTAAAAAGAGCACACCTTTGCCAAGAACTCTCCCTCGTGGATATGAAGATCAGTGCCGCAAACACCGCAAGCCTTGACCTTGATCTGTGACAAAGTCGAGTCAGCAGAAATTCTCGATTAGCGAGCTCAAGGGGCCTGCGCAGCTCTAAATCGCTTCCACAAGTTCTGTCCTTACCAAGATATCGTTATCACGGAGCTCCGGAAGGGGGATCTCGACGATGCCATATTCCTCCGGCTTGGAATATCTATTCCGACGTTAGATTACCGTCACAAGCACAGCCCATGGAAGCAATGGCTCTGCCGAGGCAATCTCAAGCCAAGTCCAGGGCACAACTCGGCAGCTTCATGACTCACCTGAGGGCCTTCATCGTCTTGGGGAGTTGGGCAGCCATTGTTGTTGCTGTTGATGATCTTTCGGCAATTGATGAGGTGATGGCTTCAGCTCCAACAGTTAGCAAATACTCGCTCTTTCGAGTCAATTGAGGGGTAGGAGAAGCGCGCTGACTCACAGACAGGCGAATGGACAATGGCTGTGGTTGAGAGAGAGGTGGAAGCTGGGGAAGAAGGGATCAACGCAACAGCAAGCGCATCGGTGGGAGGGATCCGGATATAAATACGTAACCTTAACGGCGCCCCGTCTCGCGAAATGTTCGACACTCGCAAACACAGAAAACCAAAAAAATGGAGATCTCCAGTGAGACCGGGAGCTTACAAACACCAGGTGACGAGAGAGTGACTCCACCATCAACGCCAAAGGCCCCAGCGGGACCCAGAGCAATCATTCCCCAGCCTATGGAAGCTCGAATGAGTGGACAGCAATGCTCAACGCTTCAGCGACTTCAGGGACGCGCCCCATATTTTACTGGGGCATCTCGCGGTTTGGTTCCAGCGATCGAGATTTTGCCAATTGCAGCCTTTGAAAAGGCTTGTCTCCTTCGTGGCATGATGCACGGTGTGACAACAAGCCAGCCAAACCCCCATTTTCTGATTATTGACATCCAGACGTTCAAGAGGAGCAACAGATATTCCGTATTTCTTCGCTCATGAACGAGTCGAGAGGGTGTTTGTTGGGTTCGCCAAGCGTTCCTTGCTTCGGGGCTTTTGAACCCTGGCCGGAGAAATTCTTACTGCGGACAAGGGAAGACGATGGGACAGCACTGTTTGCAGGGAACCGTTATCTCTTCCTGGACAAAGAATGTGCCTTGTCCTGACCGACTTTTCGCATGGAAACCACCCCGGCGCCCTCAACATGCCAGCAACCGATCGGTCCCTCAGCTCCGCCGCTCCCGTTGCCCCCGCACACCGACAAAGAGAGGGATGTGTCTGGCCCCTCGTGAAAGAATGCTTGGAAGAGGGAGAAAATGCCTCTCGTTCTCAACCCCCACCAAAGGTTTGTTGTTCAATGTTGGCTGGAGAACAGCCGCTGTTCCATGAGAGTTCTTACCGGGAAAAGCCAATTAGGGCTGCGTCTCGCCAGATATGTGTCTCGGCACCTCCTTCGATGAGAATTGAGTATTAATGCAATTCACCCACATTCCTGCCTGGTTCAGGCCGAATCAATTGCGGAGCCAACCCGTCATTATGGGGGTGCTTAACGAAGCAGTCCCCATACAACGGGGACGATGACGAAAATACACCCTCCCGTCCTTCTCACACTTCAGACGAGCTTCACGCAATTCCCCCTTCGTCCTCCGTAACTTACCTCACGTTGAGAAGCAACCAAGCTCTCGAACAAAAAGGCGTCTCTTCTCAACAATTTTTTTTATTTTTCCTTGTCCGGCCACATGACCAACAGTGCAACCGCCATGGCGGGGTTCGAAACGTGCGTGGCGTTGGATTTGGCTTTCCCCGGCGCTTTATTGACCCAAGGTTAACCTTAAACCGCAAGGGGGCCCGGCCCAGGCAAAGAATGCATCACCGAACCCGAGAATGAGCTTCGGTGATCTTCGAAGTTCTCGGGCGGGAGGCCGCGGAAAAGGGGGGAAAAAGGAACATCGCCAATTTGGATCTCAACACGAAGAAGCTTCGCTCATACTCAGCAGTTTCACATTCTCACTCTTCTTTCTCTCCGAGCTTGTTGAGGAACTCTTCTAAAAATATAGCTTCCTACGAGAGCCGACAAACACGACAAAGCAAGCAAAGGAGTTCTAGAACATTTGTCTGGTCACAAGGCCGTTTCTCATAACCTAAATCAAGCAACTGGGGCAGTGGCGCGGCTCCGGAAGTGTCAGATGCTATTTACGTTGAAGGCCTGAGGTTCTATCGTTCAAGAAGCTCAAGACAAGAAAAAGGAGTCGACTGCCTCGGTTCCTCCACCGGCCCCGCGAAGTTTGGTCACTTGAAAAATGGCGAACGACTCCAACTGAACCTCCGTGAACAGACGGATATATTTTTAAGCCCCTTTTAAAGGCACAATTAATCAAGCCTTATTGAATTTTGTTTCCTAAAACTGCTTTCTTCCAACCTATCAATGCCCGCTGCACGAATGCCCTGGTAAAGAATAACAGCATCTCCCAGCACGGCGCCAGCGATACTTGAACACCCATCAACAAGTCCTTGTCAGGGGGGAGCCCAAAGGGAAATTAAGGAGATAGCCCGAGGCGCGTTCCAAGCTTTCCCAAAAGGATTCACAGCGAAAAACAATCATAGTCTCATAGATGCAGCCGATATATAGAAATGGTTGAAGTGAACGGTCATCACTTCAAACCAAACCCCTCGCTTTCGGTCACCGCTTGCCATAACTTCGATTCGAGCTTTTCCCGCGTACTATATCGATAGAGAGATAACATATTGAAACATGTTCTCGCGATTGGGAGTCTCTCCGAGTCTTGGCCCAAACATACAATGCGCATGAAGAGATTGATGGCGCCCATGGCGGGAATCCGATCGCTACCAGTTATGAAGCTGAGAATCTTTCGCTGGTCTTTGGGCGAGGCGTTGCCAAACATATCCCAGAACCAATTTACAACCGGCTCTTGATCTGGTTTCATCACTTGCCAGTGATCATACGACGCAACAGCGCGGAGAGATGCGATATCGAGGGGCTCGTCTGAACCACGGACGAGGAGCTCGATTTCCTCAGGCCGGAAAAGGTGAAGCGCGTTTCCCCCGCAGATAGTATAGAATCCCCGTTTAAATGGTTCAAACTGCCGGGTAACTGCGCCATCGAGGAGGTATTTAACATACAGATCAACGAATTCCCGGCGATTGGCGTTGGTAACTGGTCGACGTTCGCCTCCCGGGTGCAGAGGAACATCCACCGTCTCCCCATACCGATCTATTTGTACCACGAAATCCCGACAAAACGTCTCCTGCACATCACCATCGTACTCCAGCAAACTCTGCAGCCCCTTCGCCAGTGATGGGCGGTACTCTGCGAGGTCATTAAGTGTACACTTAAACGCCTCAGGCGGGGTCGATAATGACGGAACGTTGCTGGATGGGGCAGAAGCCATAAGTTTTCGGAACGCAAACGGTGGTAGGGCGATATCAAGTATGGTCGAGTTGTATATCGCAAGCCCGATCAAAACACCAACCAAGAAGAATTGTTCCGACGATTCAAGGCAGTGCGGGTTAAAATAGCAATATTGGGAGTCATCGTCATACAGGAATAGCCCTAGGGCGCCCGATTAGCCGCTGAAAGATAGACAGCTAAAGGTCAGACTTACCATTGAGAGGGTCAAAAATTTCTCTCACCAGGAGCAAAAACCATTCCTTCCGGAGACCGCCCGCATCCACGCCTTCTTCGCCAGTAAATTCAATGCGCAGGCCCTTTCTGAATTCGCCTGCCCCCGAGCCAACAACTTCGCCAACTCTACGCAGACTATCTTCGGCCAAACACTCCCTTCGGACTTTAAATAAAAGATACTGACTGACTCCTCGACGTCCCAAGATGTTATCGAAGAATGCTTCCCGCGCTTTGGCTTCCATCTGACGCCGAGCATCATGTTCTAGAATTCGAATTTTGGCCCAAACACTGAAAAAGAAGGGGTATTGGCTAAAGGAAAAGCTTTTGTCGCGAGCTTCCCAGGTCTCAAAATCTGCGATTAGGTCGGAATAGTCGAGCATCGTATTGTAAAACCGGTCTATGGGGATCATATGCAAATGCTCATGCGTATCGACCGAAATATGGGCTTTGATGCCTGCGCCGCTACGGCTCATATCATTCGCTCGAAACAGCAGAGACATGACTCGGGCTGCTGCTCTGACTTGCCAATCATCACCGTAAGGAACACTCCTAGATTCATGCTTACCGGGGCTTTCCCCTTGTAACGCAGAATGGAGCTGGGCAGGTGTTGCGGCCCCTGGCGAGGTAAATGTTGGAACGAATTCATCGATGCTGTCTTCGATTTTTGTCGGTCTCATTGATCGCCTTTTGTTTGCCCTAGCCAGACGGTACGTGATAAAGCTACCGACGAGCTCAACCAAGCCCAGAAAATGGCTTTTAGAAAATCTAGAAAACCATGACACCAGATGATGGTGGCATTCGTCGGGCAGATTCGAAAGAAGGCCAACTGCTCTCTTCAGGATCAAATGGCGACGGTCCGAGACTTCGGAGACTCTAGCGGATGTGGTATAGGCTCTTCGCGGCGATGGAGTTCTGTCTACCGGGGCGCTCCCTCCATCCTCTGATCGAGAATGGCCGGCGTATCTCGGTGTCCGGACTTTTCGCGTCGTTGAAGGTGCCTGTTGTGAATTTCCACAATATAACAGAGGATTGGCAAGAACAATTAGTATAAACCGAATATCATCAGGTTCCCTCAAAGGTCGCTTCGGCCGCTGCAGGAGCCGCTCCGTGGCCCTAAGCAGGGTAGTGTGAACGTGCAGTCTTGCTTTAGACATGGCCTTTTCGAGTGCCACTTCTACCGTTTGCCAGTCCATTTCCCGCAGCAAACTCTCCGGGTTCTGAAGCTCAAGCCGCTTCGTTTCTTCCCATACAGCACGAGCGGACTCCTCAGGGTGTGTCACGAGACGATACCATGCTGACAGCTCAGTCCAATTTATCCTTGGCGTCTTGAAGCTGACCAGACTGCTTTTGGGTTCTGATGGACGCCGTCCGTCAAGGGGTTGTTGACCCGTTGGCTGATTGCCGGTCCACCAGCTCCCATTCTCTGCAATATTGCCTAGCCGGAGTGTTTTTTCATCCAGTTGGGGCATCGACGAATCCCACGAAACAGGTCCTGGGGCGTATCCTGTCCATTTTGACGGGGAATATCCTCCCTCGCTTGCGGTGCGAGAATGGCGCGATCCTCCGGACAGGAAAGAATTGTTGAGGATGTCACAGCCATCGAAGTAAGTCAGTATAAGATCTTCCAAAGCACGAAAAATAATTTCAGGCTTGCTTGTAGCTGGTTTGGGTTCATCTGGGCTTGATACGGCCTTCTGAGGACTTGTCTCTCGAGCTCCTTCGGAAAGAGAGCTAGATTCTGGCTCGCTTTGGCCGTGAGGTGTACATGGTTCCAAATGGGAAGAATATCTTCGCGGCCTATGATCAGATCCTTTTGCACTATTGCGCAACGGCTCGATATATTCGGCTTGCGGGACAGTTGGATGATCAGGAGTTCCAAAACGGGACGCCGGCGAAGACACGTTTGTCTGCTGACCACCCAGAGGACTGGGCTTGGGGTGGAACTTGTTGATCGATACGCACAGACTATGAGCCAAAGACGGGGAATCCTGCGTAGCTGTGTCGCTACTGGCATGGGTCTTCAACTCCTGCATAAAACATTCCAGAATACAGGCATCAATAACAGTGCGGGTGCGTCCAAGCGAAACTGTGCAGTAGTCAAAATTAGATGCTGGCCTAAAAACACATAGCCTTAGTCAAGAGTAAAACAAACCTCTGTCCGAAGACCCAGCGTCATCCCGCAGATTTGATCCTGGAACTTGGAGGGATTGAGTTGAAGTGTACGGCTCTAAATCATTCACTGTGGTGCATTTTCCACATCGAAAAGCCTTCGCCAGTTGCGGAAACGAATTGCAGTGGTCGCATGTCATGCAGCGCTGTTCAAGGTAGCCGTTTGGGGCTGAGGTTTGGGATAGATTCCTCTTGGGGCCGGTAGACCGTGAACGGCGAGTAGTCTGGGGATTAACATCACTTGGAATGTCAATGAAGGGGTCTCCATTTATAGAGGGGTCCCTCTTCTGCCTTCCGCCGAATATGGTTGGGAATGGGTTGCTAATTGAGCGGGAATGGGTTCTTCTGGATGCAGCGGGGTTGAGCGGCGGACTCGACGGGAGTAGATGTAGTATGTTTCCACCTTCATGGTCGTCTGAAGGCCTGCGGAACGGGTTCGAGGACTCGTTGACTCCGTTAGACTGAGGGTAGCGGAAACCCCAGGGTGCCATTTCTAGGGCAATGCACCAAGTCGTAGATTGACGGGGAGACTTCACAGGCGTTCAGATAGACAGCGAGGATCCGAATGCAGATCAGACAATCTATGGTGAGAAACAATCAAATATATCATGATGCGGCTCCAGGGAATTTTCAAACGAAGATATCAGACATTCAGCCTCATCGACAGGAGTTGCGAATGTGACAGTTCAACGGGCGTAGACTTTGGTGGCTGCTGAAGCTCCAACCAGACGGAACGCGAGGGCGAGCCGGTCTTGTAGCGAAAGACTGAGTCGCTTGCCTTTGTCTGAGTCGCGAGGCTCAATGGATGACATAGTGAAGTCAAAGGAGAAGAAGAAGCACCGATCTGTTTGCAGCGAGGAAGTGACTGGCCTGGATGCGAGGAAGCGACCACGACTGCACCGCTAGTTTCTTCGCCAGCAGTCACTGAGAACCTTGGAAGAGCATAACATAGCTCACCAGCAGCTTGCAAAAGGGCCGTAAGCAGCCTTCGGAAGTCAACTGGCGAGCAAATAATGGTGAAGGAATACGATAATGGTGAAGGAATACGGAGTAAGATGGCACAGCGTTGGGCCAGCAGCTTACTGGAGGGCGGCCTGGCGCGTTCGCTCCATATCGCCAAATCGGCGGCTGGAAAAAAGAAAATACATAACTAACGATCGTCGGACAAGCTGGAGGATCCAAAGACAACAAAGAGCCTATGCCCATGTTCGATTCGCATTCCAGCCTGGCGACCAGACAAGATAGAAGACAGAGTCTCCCCAACGTTCCGGCCCTTTGCCATTCGTCAAGCAGTGCCATGATAGCTTGACAGTTGACCACCGATCAAGCTATCCCGAGGTACATTCTTTCACAGATTCATCTTGCGCAATGAGATGATGAACGTGGTCTGCTCCGCTGCTTCAGAAGCCTTTGATATTCCGCCTCTAGTGTTCTGTGATGCTAGCGATGTCTAGCATTCTCTGTCTGTTTGACCACAGGCTGTCTTGATCCCAACCGGTCACGATCAAATTCCGTTCTTTCGTCGTTCAGGAGCCACAAGCACACAGGAAATATCTGAGAGGCACCCTCGCCTTTTATAATCGCGTTTCTCCTTGCTCAGCAACATGAAGCCTGTCGAACAGGCCTAGTCATCCCCGGCCGTCGAGACAGACAGCCATGTGGAACCCACGCCCGATATAACCAGGACGAGCAACGACTGGACTATCTCAGTTAAGGGCGAAACAGGAACTTAGGCGCATTCAGCCGAGGTTTGGTGTGGAGGAGATATCTGTCTTCAATAAATCCAGTTGCCTATTTATTATCCGCTGGACTCCCACTAGTCGTCGGACACCTTCAGATTCTTTTCTACAAATATCTCTCTATCTAGCTACCCCAGTATCGGATATCGAGCGAAAAGATGGCCAGCGTACAGGGAAATTACGACAACACTTTCGTTCCCGTCAAGGAGCTATTCCAGAAAATGCTGGATACAAACGAAGAGCTTGGAGCCTCTATCACAGTCAACATCGCCGGCCGCACCGTCTTGGATCTATGGGGAGGATATAGCGATGAATCTCGAACTCTGCCCTGGACAGAAGATACCATTACGAACGTCTGGTCGACAACCAAGAATGTGACAAATCTTGCAGCTTTAATGCTGATTGACCGCGGTCAACTCGACCCCTACGCCAAAGTAGCCAAATATTGGCCCGAGTTCGCCGCAAACGGCAAACAAGACATTGAGATCAGACACCTGCTTTCTCATACCTCTGGCGTGTCGGCTTGGGAGGCACCTTTCGCTCTGGAAGATATGTATGATCTACCTACCGCCACGGCGAAGTTGGCAAACCAAAGCCCGTGGTGGGAACCGGGAACAGCATCTGGCTATCATGTCCAGAATCAAGGCCATCTCGTGGGCGAATTGGTTAGGCGGGTCAGTGGGAAATCGCTCACGCAGTTTGTCGCAGAAGAAATCGCCGGTCCGCTGGGAGCAGATTTCCAGATCGGCGCGGCAGAGAAAGATTGGAGCCGCGTATCGGACGTGGTAGCCCCTCCGCCGCCCAAGTTCGACATCAACACACTTCCCGCTGACAGTGTGGCCTTCAAGAGCTTTATCGGGCCCACTGGCAGAGCTGCGGCGGCCAACACTGCGGAATGGAGGAAAGCAGAACTCGGAGGAATCAACGGCCATGGGAACGCGCGATCCATTGCTCGCATCCTTTCCGCTATATCTCTTGGTGGGGAAGTGGATGGGATAAAAGTCCTGTCTCCAAAGACGGTTGATCTGATTTTTAAGGAGCAATCCAATGGCATCGACCTCGTACTCGGCCTGCCGTTCCGTTTCGGAATTGGCTATGCCCTCCCCTTGCAGGAAACGACACCGTATCTGCCTTCGAATGTAGAGCGCATCTGTTTGTGGGGTGGCTGGGGTGGCTCGATGGCCATCATGGACGTCGAAAACCGTATGACCATCGCATACGCGATGAATAAAATGGCTGACGGTGTTCTCGGCTCACCCCGCAGTGATGCCTATATTCGAGCAGTGTACGAAGTCCTCGCATCTTTACCAAAGCCGTAAACGTGAGCTCTGGTATCGCCAGTTGTGCATTAAGGGCATACTCCCGGAGTGGTGAGCCTGTGCCAGTTTCGCTTTCTTGGATTTGGGGAGCGTCGATGAACACTGGTGAAATAGCGAAGCAAATGACAGTCAAATTCAGGGATATCACTTCCAATCTTCTCATTATATTGACTTCAGCGCGGCCGTTCCAACCTAGACGCTCTATATACAGGCAGTGCGGGGGCCAGAGACCAAACATCTCGGAAGGAAGCTCTATCCTGAAAAACTCATAACGAAATATTCGTGCCTAACCGGGCCCATAGAGCAAAGCATCCCTAGGTTCCGAGCCTGAAGCCGTTTGCAGTCGCATATGGGGCCTTCTGCAGTTGGTCTGTCTTTGTGAGGATTTCCACTCGGCGGTGGGCAGCGTCGAGCCCCGCGGAGATAGAGCTGAGCGCGCGGCGCTTCCGAACTTCTCCGAGCGGAGCGCCGGGCCTATCAAGAAGTCCAGGACTACAGTCCGAACTCGCTGATTCTAATCCCGTAGGCCGTATCAAAAGGTGCTCTCATTCAATCGAATTGCAATGGCAGTTTCGATAGGTTCATTCAACCATTGAGCATTTCAATTGTTCAACCGCTGGATATTTGCATTCCCTCCATCTGCCTCATAAGCGTTGAGCTGCTTTCCTCCTCCTCAGCACCAACCATCACTTCGACCGTAGTTCTTGGACGGTTTTTATTTAATCCGTCGAGTAGCATGCACGCCTTGCAGATCCTTTGGCTAGAAATATAACCGCAATTTTCGCACTGGCCCATGGTCTGAACTTTCAACGGTTTCTGGCTACCAGTTCCATTTCGATGACTTGTTCGTGCTAGCTGCTGTTGTTTCACCTTTGACAGCTCAGGTAGTGTAATTTCCGTCTCTCGCGATTCAGCAATGTCGTTTTCTGTCAGAGATTTTTCCATATTCGCCATTTCGCTGCCTCCTGCCGTGCCGTTCTGGCGCCCACAACCTCCAGCTGAAAAGTCTTCCGTTCCGTCTTCCGTAGTAAGCGGTTTAGATTTGTTCGAGGCACAACCTCCCGTCGTGCTGATCTCCGCCGGTACCAGGGCTGCCATATCTTCGCCACTTCTAACAATATCCAGGATTGAACTTGGGCGAATTTTCTCCAAATCTTTGATCAGCGTACGGGCGCTGCCTCGGAACGCTTCCGGCGAGTATATGCACTCTGTGCTGAAATAGTCCAGCCTTTTGTGATGAGCGTATAGCACGATCTCCTTCTCATAAGCGTACTTTAGAGGCTTACTCCGCTTGATGTCGGTCGCAGAAGAGCCCGTGACAATATGTGTGCCGCGAGCTAAGCGGGGAAGGTCTCCTCGTAGCAAGTTCATCATCACCGTTTCTGCCACGTCGTCGGCATTATGGCCCGTAACAACATGTTTGATATCCAGCTTCGCAGCCCCACGGTCCAGCGCCTGACGTCTGAATACCCCGCAGTATGTACAGTTGCCCTTCTTGCCGATCTCTGCAACGACTTGGTCCATGGTCCAGCCATAGAGTTCGCCATAGCTCACAATCTCCAGTGGCATATCATACTGCACTGCGTTGCGCTTCACTGTTTCCAGACTATCGTCTCGATACCCCTTGATTCCTTCGTCGATCGATAAGAGCACAAGGTCGAGTCCATAGTTGTAGCGCTCGTTTAGTGTCTTTAGAACGGAGGCAAGGACAGTGCTATCTTTACCACCACTAGCGCCGATAGCAACACGTTCGCCGGGATAGAATAGCTTGCTCTCGGAGATTGTTTCGTGGATTTCGGTCTCGAAGATTTGGAGGAAGCACGGTTTGCAGAGCTTGTGGCGGTTTTTGGGTCGGATAATAACTGCCCGCGCAGACTTGCAGTTATAGCAAGTAGTAGGGGGCATGATTATGGATGCTAATCCCAGCTTCGGTATACCAAAGCTGAAATCTGCTGCAATAGAGGGGTGAAGGTGGTGAGTCTTGAAGTTTTTCGATCGAATTTGCGGCTATTTTATCATTGGATGACATCAGCTTAGTCATCTTTCTATAACGCAGCCGTACCTGACATGAACACTACGGTGTCAGGAACACAAGAATATCAGGCCTTCGAAGTGAAATCCAACATAGATCGAGTAGGCATTAATGTCTACTCTGCTGGTTTTAATGGCCTCCCTCGGTAGATCGACGGCAGCAACTTCAATACTGAATCTGAGAGGAATCTCGCCAGAACCCTGCCTCGACTGAGCGGTTGCAAGCTCGAAGCAGATGAAGTTGAATTCAATTCTAGTACTAATAAATCTTTGATATAGGTCTATGTTATTACTATCATTATTATCGACAATTACACTGTCCCTGCAGCTTAGGTTTTCCTCATATTCTTCGTTCTAGAAGGTCCGATGGACGCGTTCTAACAATCAGGCGGTCCATCCGACCCGGTTCGCAATGACCTTCACGACATAGACTAGTCCAAGCAGGACAGGCACTTCTATCAGTGGTCCAACCGTCGCTGCAAGAGCCTGGTCACTTTGTGGACCGAATGTGGCGACGGCAACGGCAATCGCTAACTCAAAGTTGTTGCTCGCAGCGGTGAAGCTCTGGGTTGCGGACAACTTATAGCCAAAACCAAAGCGGTACGCGACGAGTAACGTGCAAAAGAAGATGACAATGAAATACACAAGCAGTGGAGCGGCTACCCGGACGACCGATACAATCTGGTGAACCACTTGCTCTCCCTGTGAAGCAAAGAGCACCAAGATTGTGAACAGGAGCCCAATCAAGGACCATGGGCCAGCCCACTTCAGAAAGACATCGTCATACCAGGCTGCGCTGACGAGATTGCGAAGCGCGAATCTGGTGACGATTGCGGCCCCGAGGGGAATTCCGAGGAAGACTGCAACACTCTGTGCAACGACTGAGTACGAAAGGCTGATTTCATCACTCGAGTGGCTGATCACCTGGATGAAGAAGACGGCTAAGGGCGCGAAGAGGACCATTTGCAACAAGGAGTTGATAGCAACCAGGATTGCGCAGTACTCGTTGTCACCACCCGCAAGGCCAGTCCAGATCAACACCTACGTCTCGTTAGTTATAAAATCAACCCAGGGTGCAAGTTGTTTGCAGACTTACCATGGCAATACATCTGGCGAGACCGACCAGGATAAGGCCTTCCCTCAAAGAAGGCTCATCGGGTAAGAAAGCCCATGCTAGTGCCAACTACGCGACGTCGAATTAGTATGTATATTCTCACTGTGGCATAGGCATAGGCTACTTACCATAAAAAAGGGAGCAATTATCCAGTTGATGACGATGCTGAAGCCCATCTGAATCCAAATCTCCCGCGTCTGGAAGACTCGATGCAATGACTCGTACCGTACTTTGCAGAGAATGGGATACATCATGACAAGCAAACCAATGGCTATATTGGAAAGGAATCAGTACTTGGCTTGTTAGAGAGTTGTTTAAAAACCCACCAATCGGTATTGAAACACCAACAAAGGTCCCCTTTTGCAACGCCGGGCCCGTGTTAGGAACAAAATTCCCGAGGATGATACCGATTGCCATGGCCAGAAAAATCCAGACGGCCAGGAACCGGTCTAAGATCCCAAGGTTCTTGAATATGGAATCCGTAGTCGATGCCTCGCATCTCGGAACCGGCTGCTGCTTTTCGACATCCTGAGACTGCACTGGCAAATTCTCATTCTCTGCTCTCATCTGCGAAACAGAATGGGCAGCTTCTTCCTCCGACTTGGACATGAAGACCGGTGTGAGAAGAGGAAATTGAAACGTAATGCTTCAGCCTTGTGTTTGCTTAGCTGAATATGGGTTTGAAACCGAATTGTGATTTCTAAACCCCGATCACTACAAAACAGAGCTCAAGGATGCAGCAGATCCATTCTGGCCTTGTCAACCTTTTCGTTTTATAGCAACTCTTTGATGGGGAAAAAAAGCACATCGCCAAGCAAAAATATGTCACAGACTGATGCTGATTGGCCCGTTGAAATCGACACTTCCGATGACATCCCGGCATGGAAAAACATGTGTCCGCGAGTCGGCACAAATCGAAGCTCACGGAGGACAAAATGAAAAGTCATACAACTTCAGAGTATGCGTTGGCTTGAAAGAAGGGGAATGGAGTATGGGGAGAGGGCTATGTGACAGGAAGCAACTTGACAGCCCGGCGCCCGTCCCTAGGTCTTGGAACAGTAACAACATCAACCAGACTCGAGCTTAACAAGTTGTTATGAAAGTATGAGCCAGAAAAAAAGCCCCTTGGGGATTCTTCAACGGCGGGGAATATTATTGGGAAATATGTCACTCGATTTCATTTCCAACATCAACCATCCTTGCTGCATCACATACTTGCATTGGGGACCGAAAATATCTTGCATCCGCCGCATGAAAAGTCCCCTGCAACGGGTTCCACACCATAACAAGGCTAAACCAAGATCTTCCAATGCTTGGCTGGAGCAGGATGAATCGAGGCGCTGAGACTAAGTTCTTAACGAGTGTTGCTGGCGTTTCAACAAGCTGATGAGGTGGACAATAGGAGTCAGCTCCGACGAGCAAAGTGAACAGGCCAATCATCCAGCGACACTCATCCTCAGCCTGTTGTCGCAGGAATGGAACAAGTCGCCCTCCATGACTGCCATCATTGGGCGCTTGGGGATCTGGGCTTCCTGCACCTAACCAGCCAATCCGCGAGCCTGGCTAGCTGTCGGTTCCCCTTCAAACAAAGGGGTTGTTTGATGACAATCCTAGCACCGACCAATGTCAAGCACCAGCACTGTTCACTGTCGGCGGCAAGAGGCCAAGCCCGAGACTTCGAACCTCGTTGCCTGGCTGGGCCTTTGGCGCCGAGTCGTGATCAATGAAGAGGCATCTCAAAATAAACCGCCAATTCCCAATGTTGAAACAGTTTGGCCCCTGGTCCAAACCTGCCCCGAGTGACGCCAGCGAATGACCGCCCTTGTTGCACCTGGACAAAGTCACGGCGCTTCCCTTCCACCGGCCATCCATTCGACCAGAACGCGTGATGCTGACTTATTAATAGTCCCATGTCAAACACAACACCCCGTGTCTGGACATTCAGCGCGTACAGTCTTCCCCGTCATGCTGGGTCGCGGGGGATGGTGTTTCTGGCTTCTCAGCCAACGATGTCTCCTGTTGACGTTGGAACTGCTCATTTTGACGCTGCTAATGATCCAGTAGCCGCCTGGCCCCAGGACGTGCTCTCTCAATGCGCAGAACGGGTACGGAGATATTTATGATATCGCAGACGACTCTTGTGTATATATACCCTCACGCGGACTGACCACATGTCATCTTTTCCATCTTTCTTCTTCTGTGCTCCATAATATTTACGCTTTTCCTTCCTTTACGAATCTCCTATCTTGTTTTTTCTTTCTTTCTTATTACTGCCTACTTCGCTCTTGTGCTCGACGACGTATCTGGAATACTCCTCGAGCCTTTTTCCCCCTTCACTCCGTCAAATCCGGCAATCCGCTTGGAATTTACACCCCAATTGCAAACAGACATACCCAGGAAGGCATCCACATATTCAAGGGTTCGTCTCATATCGCCGTTTGAGTCTCGATTGAACCAGTTCTGACGCTCAATATAGCCTACGCTATTTCTGTCCTTCGCCTCTTTTATACCAACTCGACGAGAAGGGAACTATTCACTGTACTCAATACAACTTTGGAACTTTCCGCTGGCCGGAGACTTGCACCACTTACGCCTTTAATTGCCGTCCTAATTCACTATATCGTACTACAGCGAACATTCACTTACAAACCTCCCCTCGCAAAACAAGTTCAAAGGCTGATCTTGTCTAATCGCCGCACATTGTTATCCAATTTAATTCCTCGACTGCCAACCGCTTTTTATCAATTCCTTCATCTCTTCTTCACGATGGCGAAATCACAGACCCAGTACAACCGTGAAGCTCTCAACGAGTTCGTGATGCTGCCAGTATCTTGCGAGATGGTCTCCTACCTAGCACAACAAGCAAGGTTGGTCATCCGTTGCGAAGGACAGGCCAAGTCTTCATCCCAACCCGAACCATCGCAAACTCTTACTCCACCTGCAAGCCCTACCCCAGAGTCCCTGGACGATGAGCTACCTCCCCTCCCATCGGTCGAACGGTTCATTTGCTCTCTGATCGAGCGATCCCATGTCGAGGTACCCACCCTTATGACTTCTTTGGTCTTTTTGTCCAAGCTGCGCGCTCGATTGCCTCCCGTCGCTACTGGAATGCGATGCACTGTGCACCGAATCTTCCTGGCTTCGCTCATCCTCGCAGCCAAGAATTTGAACGACTCCAGCCCGAAGAACAAACACTGGGCGCGCTATACCCATGTCGAGGGTTTTAGGAATTTCGGATTCTCGTTGCCAGAAGTCAATTTGATGGAAAGGCAGCTCCTTTTCCTACTCGACTGGGAGACTGTTGTCACCGAAAAGGATCTTCTTGAAAATTTTGAGCCCTTCTTGGCTCCAATTAGAGACCGTCTTGCTCTTCAGGATGAAATTCAGGCCGCTCGTGAAAACGAATGGCAGCTGCAAGCATCCTTGGTCCAGAAACAGCCTCCTCAGGCTAGCAACCGCGCACCAGGAGCTGGCATCTACAACTCGCCAGATTCTGCGACCCACGGCCTTCGCCACAAGCGCCGACAATCGTCTCCTCGTGGTGGTCGCTCTATCTCTCCACCTTCACTCAAAGACGTGCCCGGCCTATGCTACGAATCCAACAGCCACGGTTCATCCTCACGCTCCTCCAGCATCGCACCACCAAGCTCTCGAGGCACCCCCGCCAGCATCAGTACCTACTCAACGTCCGTCAACGATGTTGTCGTTGCCGACAGCCACAGTCCCTCTATCTTGTCAAGTTACGTCAACATTCAATCTATTCGTCCAAAGGCAAAGACCTACGCCCCTACCATCCAGACGGAATTCCAGCAACCCCCCAAGAGGGCTAAGACAGGCGGAACTAGCGCTGGTGGAAGCTTGTTGTCGAGGTTCCTTGCTTCAGCTGCGGGCTCATACGTCGAGAAGCGTATGTCACGACCTGCGGTTCGGGCCTAAGCGTGTGCATCGATCGTTCCGACCTCCTATACATGAAAACTTATATCTACCTGCTTAATCTCCTTGCACATGCGGCGTTGGTGGGGTATCATACACTCGCTCGTTATAGCTAGCTATTTCGTCTTTCCTACGTTTGTTCCTCTCTCTCGGCATGGTTTTGGCCATTTCTTTTTGCTTTATACCCACTTTCACTCTCTTGCATAACGCATCAATGGGTCTACATTTTCTGGGCTGCATCGCGAAGGAGTTTTGATAATTTCTTTTCTTTTCTAGGGACGTTCTACCTTTTGAGAGCAAACCTGGCTGCGAGCATATCTGGGAATGTAAAATCAAAATATGGGGTGTCTGCTTTAGGTTTTAATCTCAAGATTTGATAATTATATTTGGATCACCAAGGCGCTATAGATATCGATATCTTCAGCGAGTACTCAACCCCAGGAATGCCTCCTAATCCATCCATAGTTATTGTGCCCTTCCGGCAGTCTATCCAACACATATCGACAGTACCGTTAACGCCCGATATGTATCCGACAATTTTGTAGCGTCAGAACGAGGCCCAGAGGACACAGCGGTTGATCGTACTATAATATACGGGTTCCCCACGGGGGGAGATAAATTCGGACAAAAGAGCCGATCCGCAAATCGTATCGAGTCACCCGGAGTAGTGATGGAATGTTTCGATGTCAAATTAATTGATCGCCTCCCTCCGCGTCGTCTAATCCGCGCCTCCGTCCAAGCTTCTTCCTTTGGTGCTTTTCTCAGCCAATGCGCTCGAATCCGGCTTCATTCGAAAATAAATGTTCCTTCACGCATTCCCACTCCCACTCTCACCCTCACCCCCCTTAGCCTCGATCGGCAAATTCATCCCCACCCTCCTCGCCGTCAACCTCACGCGTTCTTGCTCATCCATATCCGCACCAGGATTATACCGTTCCAAAAGCGTGGTATACACCCTCTGCGCCCGAATATACTGTGCGAATTGGTCCGCTTCCTCGAGTCTGGCTTGCGCTATCGGCTCCGAGTCGTTGTTGGCGGTGCTGGCGCTCTTTGCGAGGGTGTCGCGGATTCGTTGTTGGAGAGGGGAGGGCCGCGAGAGGGGCCGCAAGGGCAGTTCGCGGAGGATCGAGCGGTAGATGGAGCGGGTTTGGATGGAGATTTGGGATGTCATTTTGGCGGAGTTGGGGGGTTATTCATTGCTCTGAAGATGGAGCTTCTATCAAATTGTTCGAAGCCCATCACAGGAGGGAGACAATTCTTGCTTAGTCATCCAATGCTAGCCTCCCAGCCTGAGACGACCAAGCGACAAAAGATATTGATTGTCAAGTCACTGTGAGCCGAATTCTGCAATGGCTTCACTGTGCCAAGTATGCTCGGTTGAACCGGCGAGGTATCGCTGTCCGACATGCCGTGTCTCAAGGTAGTGTGCTCCCCCATACGCTCCTAATCGCTCGGAACTTGAAGCTAACAATTCCTCTTCGAAGCTGCTCCCTCCAATGCTCGCAAGCTCACAAACAAACCTGTACCCCAGTACAAGCGGAATCTACAGAACCAGGCGCACAAGATGAATCCCCAAATTCCCTTCCCAACGGAGGGGGAGGAGGCGAAGACGCCATGACAGAGTCGCAGCCACACCAGCAGCAGCGAACAAACGGTACTACTGGCTTCGCGGACCTCGAGAATTCAGCCAAGTTACAGGAGCTATGGGCTCGTTTCCCGACTCTACGCGCTCGATTACATGATATCTACAAATTAACGCTGGAAGAAGACTGGGTGGAGATGAAGCCTGCTTCGCACCGTGGACGCGGTCGAGGGAGGGGAGGAGCGCATGCGGGTGGAATGAATGCGAGAAGTAGGGGTTCGGGTCCGTGGACTCCAGAAAAGGGGTTTAAGAGGGGTCTCGACCGAGTTCGGAAGTGGAGGGCGGATTGTGAGAATGGGGAGAGCAAGGGTGTTGAGGCGGAGGGCTTCATGAAGTTTGTTGAGCTCATTTTGGAGGAGGAGGAGGAGGCACGAAAGACGGAGACAGGAATCGATGAGATGATGTGAGAGATTGGGTTGTTCTACGGCGATACAAATGCCTTGTGACGACCGGAGCTTATCGCACACCCCTGAGAGTCGCCGGGAACCCCGCCGCGATGCTATCTCGAGATGCAGTCCGACCATTCGATGGTGACCAGCAGATGGGTTGAGCAATTTGGAGTGGACTTGCGAAGGAATGGGCATCCCTAGCCGGACATTGCACTGAGATGGCAATGTGGGACATCTGAGCATCAGAAGTGTTCGCTTTGGATTCCGACCGCGTTGATTGACGCTGGCGGGATCTGGTACACCCCGCCGTGCAGCTGTGCGGGGAGATATGAACTTGAACTGATATCTCAGCCAGTACTACGGACCGGTTTGAGCCCCATTAACGCCCTTCTATCAGTGGTCCCTGCGGGCGAGGAGTCGGTGGGGAGGGTGGAATAAGAAGTTGATTGAACTCGTTTCAGAAGGTGGCGAGCTGAATCTGCAGTGATTATTTACATCCACCAGCAGGCCTCTGCCTTCAAGCAGCCCCAGGACAATAACTTTAGAAAAGGGCTCAGAGTAGCAGAGCCGAAAGTCCCCGACTAGAAGAAACCGATGTTATTAAATATTCCTATCTCCATTTAAACACAAAATAAAAGCAAAGAAGTAAGGAGAAAAAAAGGCTATATTAACCTCGACGAGATTATCGTGGAACAAGCGGGCTCAATAGCTAGAAATCGAGCAAGAATCGAGAAATCATCACGTACACGAACATTGATGGGAGAGGAGAAGAAGAAAACTTATAAACATGAGAAGAGTAAGCGGGACTGGATCTGTCTGGGAACTCCCGTTTTTCTTTCGTCCAGTCCTATCAATTCAGCCCAACGTGGTAACACTGCCCTTTTCCTAGTTGAGAGCAGTGTGCGAAACCCATGCGAACAGAAGCAAATGCATGGGCCATTAAGATGCATCATAAGATTTCGGTGCGTTTTCCTTCTTGTCCAAGTTCTTCGTACAGGATGGAGGATAGATCGAAACTAGGCGATTGGCGGTAATAAGGAGGAAGAGGAAAGGGGTAGAGGCGGAGACAGAGATGGGATAACCATGTGAAATGCTTGCTTATTGGAACAACATAACGGAGGATGAAGTTTCGCTCAAAGCAAGGAATCAAGACGAGTAAACACATTCAGACATGCCGCCACGACCTGCGAGATTTGTCAGTATAGACGCCCATCGATGGTCAAGAGAATACCAACCTCCAACTGCAGCTCCCTCTCTTTTGTCCTCTCTAGCTCTGCTCTGACTTCCTGCGCCAGATTTGCTCCAATCCCTTGAGACCCACCAGATCGTAACACAAAAGGCCACTGCGAGTATTCTGATAGTAGTTCGTCTACTAAAGTAAACGCCCTTTCCCGTGCCTCATGATTCATGGACACTAGGGAGTTCTCAAGAACATTGGCTGCGTAAGCTGCGCACACCATCGAAATGGTCCTCAGATATCTGAACTCAACCTCCTCGGGCAGGTACTGGCTTGAAGGTAAGACGACTGTGCGGCTGGTGCAAATGTTCCGAATTCTACTGTTCAACTCGTCCTTGGCACCGCTATCCGCGACAGGGTGCGTAGGCATATCGAAAAGTAAAAAGTTGCGCTTCTCCGTCCGAAGGATGCCTTTGTCCACTAGGCCTTTGGCAAGCCGCTCCCGTACTTGTTTCAATTGGTATCCGATCTTCATCAAATTCCAGGTTTCGCCTGCTCGAAAGACACGCAGTCAGCAAACGATTCATATCCATTGTTATTACCGACAAATCCATACCGCTTAGAAGATCAATCCAGGAGCTCACGCTCATTTTCTCACTCGATTTCATCATTTTCAGTGCCTCGTCCAGCAAGACCTCTCCAGTTAAGGTGTCATCAATGACTTCTATAACCCGATCTGCAAGTGGGAATCGCCGCCTTGCAGAGTCCTTTTGCATGCTAATGCGACCACGAAACGCCAATTCTATAACGATACATCCGCGTAGGGCGTACGAAATGTTCTCATTCCAGAAAGAATAATATCCCTGCCGTGGGGAAGAAAAGCGGTCAGCAACACGACGAACAAACTGAGCAGCGAAAAGGTATAAATAGCATGCTGAGCAGCTCGCAAATCTAGAGTTCGCATACCTGCTTATCCTTCAGCCCTAACAGCAATATCTCCTCCATCAGAGTCAGCTTTGGCTGCTTATTCTTGTCAACACTATCGTTGATATCCCGAGGGTCAAAAGCAATCTTGTGCCCATTCTCGCCTCCAATGAACGAAGTCTCAGGCAGGCGATTCTCCGCGCTCGATCCGTTCACAGGAGAAGGTGAAGTCACACGACTGCCATCGTTGGTATCGCCGCCTGCTCTGGCTCCCCGACGGCGCGTCAGGCCGCTGGAAGTCTCCATTCGTGTGACTGAGACCGGTCGACTCGTCGTACGGGGCTGAAACGAGATTCAGAAGGAGGGTATTTAGAACATGGACTTTGCTGTCGTTTGTGTCAGGGAATTGACGTTGGTTGGTGGTCGGAGCGGGTGTGAACCAGGGGTGGTTCGGAGGCAGCAGTGGAGGATTGCGGCTCCGCTTCTTTTCTTGTTGCGATCGTTCGAGGTTGAAGAATTGATCCTGTACCTGGTGATTAGTAGGAAATAGATTGCTAGAGTTGAAGGTGCGTAGCGACTCTTAAACGAAGTTGATTCGTGGTCGTCGCAGCTCGACGATTCTCGGGGCCAAAATCTCTCGACGACGCAACGGCACCACTGGTGGTTTCTTGGCGCTCTGAGCCTCGTCCGCCCACGACACGACAATAACACTGTAATGAGCTCAGGGTGTGCAATTCGTATGATATCAAGCAAGAATCAAGTAGTGCAATGGATTTATTGACCATATATGTGTTTCCGGCATACAGCCTCGCAGAACCTGTTCCAACTTAGGCAAACGTCCGAGCCTGTTGCTTGATGTCCGATTGGAATAATGGGAATAGACGGGCGCAGAGATATTACAACCTGCAATGATATAAAGAGCGGAGGGCGGAAGCCCAAGGGGCCAAGGAGAAAGATACGGAAAGTGAAGAAGAAGCTAAAATGTCTAAAACATTCGAAGATTCGACATGATTGATGATATACACAGGTATTGGGGACCGATTGATATGACAAAAAATCGTTAACCCCGGTTTGTTCGCTAGCAGACTACCACATGCTGTCGTACAGCGCCTATTGCTCCCCTGCACTCCTTCGATCTCGGTTTTAAGCAAGTTCAATGGGCTGGCGAAACGTTAGTGAGCGTCGAAAAGAAGCTTGCATGAGAAGGGACGTACCATCAGGCTGAGCAAGGAGGTACTGCACAGCTTGGTCAACTATTTTGTGTTAGTATTTTTATCCATCCGGTAATCATTCGCGCTCTGCGCGTTCGCGGAACATACCGCTGTGGATAGCATCGGCCTCCTTGTCTGGGATCTCGATGCTGAATTCCTAATCAACGTGTCAATAACAGCCCAACAATAGAAGAACAAGCAAAACGAGAAGAACTATACCTCCTCAATAGCCATCACAACCTCAACAGTGTCCAAGCTGTCCAAACCAAGATCGTTTGTGAAGTGGGAAGTCGGGGTAATCTTGCGGCAAGTCAGATCGATCGCAATGACGGAGAGAAAGTAATGACGAGCAATAACATACCTTTGAGGCATCGGTAACCTAAGAATGATCAACGTCAGCATCAACCCGTGGAAGATGAACGATATTGCAGACAACCGGTTATACCTTGTCAAAGTTCTTGAGCAGAGAGACTATTCTTCCCTCGGCTTCCTGCTGGGTAAGACCGGCGGGAGCAGAATATGAGCGGATAGCCTGGAAGGAAAGGGATGGCGCGAATTGAGTCTGGCGGAAGACGGGAGAGCTTCTGGGGATCTGGCGGATGGCAGAAGCGTGGCTCACAGCGCGAGGCACGGAGGCAGCCCGTAGAGACCGGAGAACGGCGGAACGAAACATGTTGGCAGGCGAGAATTAAAAGGGAGGATACGGCTAACGAGAAGAACGGAGAGAAATTGGCTGGATGTTGAAGCAGAGACCAATGGAATATATGGTGAAAGTGCTTGAGATGTTCCTTTTGCTCTTTTGCGGCTTCGGATTTTGCACTGGGCGGCGCTGTGGCCAATCAGCGTTGGCGAGAAACCGTCTGACATTCGCCCAAACATCAAGGAACAAAAGTCACCAACGAGCCAACATCTCACCCTTCTCTCGAATCTCGAGCGCACATAGCTGGACAATGGCATCGTCAAGGGCAGTCTCGCGGTTAGTGGCCTACAAGCGCCCTTCTCCCTTCTCACATCCTCCCTCGTTCTCGCTGGTTGCCAACCGCTCCGCTACGCCCGCATTCTTCTCGACATCGTCTCCCCAAGCTGCCACACCCTCAGGCCCGCCACAGTCAGGTTTCCGCCTGCCTCCGCCTAAACGATGGGATCAGGATGACGAGTCCGTTATGGACAAGGCTGGGAAATATTTCCTGATGACTGAGTTGGCTCGAGGCATGTACGTCGTGCTGGAACAGTTCTTCCGCCAACCGTAAGTGCCGCCACCCACCTCATTTCAGCAGGTCTGCAGCCAACGAGGGCACTACTACTTGCAATCGCTCGTCGTGTAACGATCGGGCTCGATAAGCCCAGTCAGGCAACAGAGAGCTGACAATAAATGACCTCTCTAGATACACAATCTTCTACCCCTTCGAGAAGGGTCCGATTTCCCCACGATTCCGCGGCGAGCACGCTCTCCGCCGCTATCCCTCCGGAGAAGAACGCTGCATTGCCTGCAAGCTCTGCGAAGCTATCTGCCCGGCCCAGGCTATCACCATCGAAGCAGAAGAGCGTGTGGACGGAAGTCGACGAACAACACGATATGATATTGACATGACCAAATGTATCTACTGCGGATTCTGCCAGGAAAGCTGTCCTGTGGATGCCATTGTTGAATGTAAGGGCAGACATCTATTCTTATTCGCGAAATAATCAGTGCTAATACGATCCAGCTCCCAACGCCGAATACGCCACAGAAACCAGAGAAGAATTATTGTACAACAAGGAAAAATTACTTGCCAACGGCGACAAATGGGAACCCGAACTCGCCGCTGCCGCTCGCGCGGATGCTCCCTACAGATAACGGGAAACGCTGCTCGCCAATCCCACAACTTTGCTACCTGTATTCCAAGAAAATCCAAGTCTCTAGAGATGAAATTTGATATCAAAATACCTTAGCTTCCATTTCCTTTTTTTGTGTGTGTGGAGGACAATCGGTGTACATAGGGCTTTCCCTCACTTTCCTCCATATTTCTATGTTGCATGCGAAACGCTTGCTCGTGTGTTATTCATGTCGCATCAGATTTCATTTACTTGTATCAATTTAGAGCCAATTTCAAAAACAGCTTTCGTTTTTAGCCAGAGGTACACTAAATAGCTAGATGGAGCTGCCCATTGCAGGGCTGAAAAAATAAATACATCAAATTGCCAGATAATCGACACCCATTTTATGCCCAACACCATAATGCCAAACAGTAGGACCAGATTCGAAGAACACCAAACTCACCCGGGGCTGTCTCACAAAACCTTTATATTTCACATTGCGAAGAAACTACTATTTCTTCCCGCCCTTGGTCTTAAAACTCCCCTCAAACCCAGGCCTTGCCTTCGCCTTGCCCCCTCCACTGGCCCTTTTGCCCTTGTTCCCCTTACCCTCTCTCCTCTTCCTCAGATTCTCCTCCCTCTTCGACTGTTTCGCCTCCCTACTCTTCGCCACTCCCTCTGTCCTCTCATTCCACGCCTTCTCACTCTTCTTCTTCGCAGCCTCCTTCCGACTCAGCGCCTTTTTCAGCAGCGAGACATCGTCTTTCACCTTCTCGCCGTGGGCTCTCTTTTTGGCCTTTAGCCACATATCTTTCTCTTCAATGTCCGCCCTCTTCGCATCGTCGAGCCCCGCGAGACGCGCCTTTTTGGCTTCTGCGGCTTTGAGAGCTGTCCCAACATCCTGGGGACCTTTACTCTTCTTCTGCTCGCGGATGTCGGTGAGGGTGGGATCTGTTTGCTGTCCGTCTGCAAAGACGACGCGGCCGTAGCAGAAGTTGGTGATTGAGGAGATGGATTCCGCCGGTGAGCCCGGCGATGCGAGTAGGGAGCCCTTGGGGGAGAAGCGTTTCGAGATGGCTTCGTCGCGAAGCTGTTGTTCCTCCTCCTTGGCTTTTTGGCGTAATTCTTTCTTATGCGCGCGGCGTTTGTCTTCGCGGATCCGTCGAGCTTCGATCAGCTCTTGTCTGTTTTTGGCGGGTTTACCGTTGAGGCCATCTGCATGCCGTGCGGCACGGAGGGACTCTAGTTTCTTTTGTAATCGTTGTTTGAGTTCTTCAGGTGAGGGTTTCGCGGGTTTGGGGGCAGATGATGTGGATGCTTGCTCGGTATCTTTGGACGGATGCGAAGGTGGAACGATGGAAGATGCTGATGAGCCTTCTGAAGGAGCTGGAGGCAAGGAGAATACGTCTGTGTTGGAATCGGCGGTTGTTGCGGATTCAGGCGGATTCAGATTATCCTCGTGTGAAAAGCCTTCCACAAGGTCGATATCCTCGCCTTGCTCCTCATCATCGTCCTCATTCTCAGGATTGGTGGCAGCAGGCGGTTCCCTCTCACTTGAGGGCTTTTCTGTCGGATGCTTGGCAGCTTTTTGGGCTTCTTTCGGTTTTTCTTCAAGTTCCTTTTTCTTCTGTTTCCTCTTCTCGAGTTTTTCAGCCGCCTTTAGCCTCTGATGCTCCTTCTTCGCAGCTCGTTTCTCTGCTTTGACCTTCTGCCGCTCGTCCTTTTCGGCCTCGGCATCCGCATCTGTCTTCCCCTTCTCATCTGACTTCTTCTGCTTTTTCACTCCGAAATCACCGCGTTTTAACCCTTCTCTCGGTTTCTCGGACCCCAGATCCCCATCCTCGGACTCAGCCCGCTCATTTACATCGTCATCACCTTCCTCTTCCCGCTTCCGCTTCAGGGCGTTCTCTTCAAGGATATCTTTCGCCGTCTTGGCCGAATCGGGGTCTAACTTGGCGCGCTTCGCATTGCGCGCCTGCTCCTTTGTCTGCTTTTTTCGCTGCCATTGATCCTGAGGTGTTTGAAACCGCGTAAGCCACGTCGATTTCACAACTTCGCCAGTGTACTCGTGCGAAACAAGAACAAGGGACGAACGAGGCTACTCACACTCGTATCTCCTCCATAGTAGTATTTTGCAGGAATAAGAGACAATAATCCATCGAAAGCATTCGCATGGCTTAGTAGCCGGTCCTAGAAGATTAAAACAAGGCGCCTGTTAGTCGAAATGCCCGTTGGGAGGCTGCCGTCGTCGTGTCTCGTTAGGCGCCGGAGAAACGAGGAAGCTCACCTCTAAACTCTCGGCCATTTTCTCATCAAAAGGGTATCAACAAAAACACAGAACCAAACAGAAATAATAACGACAAAAAGCAGCTTTTGAAATGCCCCTCCGATCTCCGTCGTGCAGCGTCGACTTTTTGCCCTGTCGTCTCTTCTGCTCAAGCAAATGGGAGAAAATTATTTGG